>CM038792.1:903325-2108411 GCA_021764765.1 Vicia sativa
TTAATTTATTTTTTATCATGGATAATATTTTTTTTACGATGTACTAAATGATTATTGGTTCTGATAGTTTTTGTTTGATGATTTATCGATTAAACTATTAGTCGATTTTTCATCAAATAGAAAAAATCATTTCTAATAATTATTTAAATTTCCGATTGTATTGTATGATATTTGTCTGTTTATTTACTCTTTTAGCATTTATTCACCATTGTATACTCTACACACAATTTAAAATTAAAATCAATCTGATTCCGCTTTGATTGACTCATATGTCAATTTCTTAAAGGGTCTCATAGTTGGGGATGGGCATGGCCATCCTCACGAGGTTGATTAAAGCCCTTGTTGCTTTAATCGATCATAACCCGAAATAACATTGGTCTATATACCAATTCTCCATGCACCAGGGTCTCATGGTTGGGGATAGGAGCACCTATTCTCACGAGGTTAATTGAGTCCATATACTTGATTAACCATAACCCGCTTCCATTCCATCTCAGCACGCGTATCAGAATGCTTTTATAATTTAAAGTTCTAAACCTCGATCCAACGTCGAGTTTCTTTTCAAAAATACTTTCATAAATAAATATTCTACTTCTCCCTCCTCCTAAACATATGGTAGTCAGTCCAGTATCGACCCTCGACCGTATGTTTGGTGTCTTAATTGAATTTAATTAACGTGAACCTTGTTTCACCTCACCTTTTCTTAACCAAACTTTTGGGTAGAAAAAGATGATTCGGATGTTTATGTCCATTCATCCGAGTAATTGGGGCGTTAGCCGTTGAACGCTTATGGTCCAATACTCGTCTCCCGCATAAAAATAAAATAACTCATTCAAACTCTTTTATCGCTCATATGCGATCATTAAACTCTTTTCCGACAAAGAGTGTGCAATAGTCCTTTCAAATACGAACGAGGACTTAAGCTTTTCAAACAAACAAAACAAGTCCTAGTTCAAAGTATTTGAAATATCTAAACGCACGATTTTTCCTATAAAATCAATACAACCCATTAAAACCTTTTTGAGAGGAACTACGGAGTTTTGATTTTCCCATTGCACAAGGGAATACGTAGGCACACGGTTCTGAAACCGTGCCAAACTCAAAATAATAATAAACAAATTCCGTTTCTTTTATCTTTCGATTATAACTTAGAGATTAGCGAATATACACACACACTTAGAATTAAACGGGTCCCATCGAGTACGATGGATGTAAGAGGTGCTAATACCTTCCTCTTACATAACCGACTCCCGTTCTTATCCGCGTTTGTGGGGTTTTATCTATATTTTCCCGTTCTTTTTAGAACAAATAAAATTAGGTGGCAATTTCACTAGTTTTCGAAAATTAAACGATTTTTGAAAATCGAGTTGCTTCAGTTGGCGACTTCACTGGGGAAATATTGACTAAGCGTGTCAACCCTAGTTTAGCTCTTCGTATGTGTGTTTATTTTCGCTTTCTTTATATCACTCTATTTTTATGTTTAATTTAGTCATTTATTTCCTATCGCTTTAATTATTACCTTGTTGATATATTATTGTTGTGTGGGAATATTGGATGGGATTATAGGGAAAGCCCACTACCAAGGCTATAGAACACATAAATTAGAGTGGTTGCGTAGTATTGATTTGCTAGACGAAAATGTCTTGTAAGTTGGTGCGAAGACCACACCTAGGGGAGGTTCTTTCGAAGACATTATTGCCGATTGCAAGTTACTTTTGCATTGACGATAGTGTTGTTAGAAGGGATTTTTCCCCTAGTTTTGACCTTTAAGGAAACCTAACCTTTAGGCTTTAAGAATGCTCAAATGAGGCGTTCTTGGATATATCATCTAATCACAAATTTATTTGCGGTGAAAATGATACACCCAAGTTGGGATCAATGATTTTGAGCACCCCGTTCAAATCTCGGTATTGAGGGTTACGTTGTTAGATCGATAGACCGGCTTTGTCTATTCGGATAACACGTAACTCTCCCTCAAACCAAATTCTCTTAAAAAAATATTGTAGCGTTGCAAGTATCTTTTGCGATGCACAAGAATTTGTGTTTGTTGTATCAAAAACTCTAAGAGCCATCCAGGGGGAATTGTTGGGTAGATGTCAAAAATATACCCGGCCGCTCTAAAAAAAAACTTTAACATGCTAATTCTGCATCATATTACATCGCATCCAGCATGCATGAATTAATCATCAACATTATTTGTTCCGATTTTGTAGGAATCCTAAGGACTTGGTTCGCATAAGCAAACAATTAACAAATGGATGACAAAAGGCATACCAATTCGATCAAGGTCAAGATGCCAAAGTTGGAGGTTCTGTTACGTTTGAAGGAAAAGGTCAAGAAGGCTGATATGACCACTTTCACCAGAAGATATGGTCACATTTTAAGGCTGTTGGATACTAATGTTGATGTACGAGCTATGGTTGCTTTGTACCAATATTATGACTCTCCGCTCCGATGTTTCACTTTTCAAGACTTTCAACTGATTCCGACCATTGAAGAGTTCGATATTTTGCTAGGATGGCCTTTGAAAGATGGCATCCCCTTCACCAGTTTGGGAGAAAGAGTAACATGTGAAAGGTTAGCTGAAGTGTTGTATCTTCCGGTCAGAGAAGTTGCGCCCTTGTGCAAGGCTAAAGGGATTCCCTGAAAGGCATTAGAGAACAAGGCTAAAGAATTGGCAGAATTGGGTAATACAAATGCTTTTTATGTTGTTCTTGCTTTGCTCATCTTTGGGATTGTTATGTTTCCGAGTGAGGAAGAAGAGTTCTTGGAAGAGTATGTTGTTAATGTGTTTGTCTCCAGAAATAATCTTGTTCCAGCTCTTGTGGCAGATGTGCTTTATCACCTTCATATAAGGCATGAGAAGAAGAGAGGTGTGGTTCTCTGTTGTACTCCTCTGTTGTACTCTTGGTTTTGTCTCACTTCTTGACGAGGCCCATAGTGCGATGTTTTGAAAGATTTGTCATGGGCTCGGGCGTTGGGCCTCACTTGAATCTTGTAGTTTGGTACTTACCAAATTGGAATGTGGGAGAAATTATTACTAAGCGTGGAAATTTTCCTAATGTCCGTTGATGGGATCTCGGTGTATTAATTACAACCCTAGGTTGGCGTTAAGCGATTGGGTTATCCGTTGGCGAGCCTAATGATGCGGTGTTGGAGGAGCTCCTCTTGGAAGACTTTGGAGAGAAAATCCTCGATTGTTAAGGCGGATCGAAGCGCTTGGACTTGAATCCATAGGAAAGAAGAGTTGGGGAAAAGAGATTGTGTGGCCAAAGAACCCTATAAGCGTTGGGTGATGGGTAGGGTCAAGAAGTCAAACTTACATATGCTTCGGTGGTTTCCGTCAAGGCTCGAGAACTTGAAGCCACTCATATTCCTATTGAGGAGTTCAACAAGCTTAAGCTCACCATTCTTGAAAAAGAAAGACGACAACAACCACCTTGTTGCTCGAGAAAGGGATGATTTGATGCAAAGTCTCAAGGAAAGAGATGATGAGCTTAAAAGCCAAAAGGAAAGAAAAGCAAAGTTTCGTGTGAAGATAATCTAGATCGACAAATTTTGAGTGAGTGAATTTAAAGTAAGTTAGCCAAACAACAAAAAGGGGCATGCTTACGCGAGATGAAGCGAGCCATCAAAGCAAATTAGATCTAAAACAACTCTTACCACTCGGATCCAAGAGTTGAAACTGCAGAAACATCGAATCCGATTAGGCATGAAACTCGCCTCAAAAAAGCTCGTTTGGCACGTAACTTAGACTACGAAGAACTAGCTCGAGAAGATTCAAGAGTTGGATCTGCGAGAGATCTTGTGGTCCGATGGGAAGTGTCATATGGAGGTGGAAGTCCGGTCGAAGGATGGCGGGGAAGAAGCCGACGTCGAGAATGTGCTTTGAGTGAATAAGGGAGAGACCATTTCACTTTGGAAGAGCAAAACAAGAGTTTGTATGACAATTACTCAGGTTTGGTGGAATTATGCAGACAATTGATGGTGGAGGTCCCATGGAGACTTCAATCAGCCGTCGAGGACTTAGAGGAGGACCAAGTGCCCCCGGCAGTGGAGTATTTTATCTACCTTTGTAGAGACATGGTGGAGCGTTTTCAAAAGGAGATAAGGGAGTTCAAGCCCCGAAGAGGACAACATTTCTAATCTTTTGTAACCTTTATGTATTTTCCAACTTCATGGTATCTGTAAAACACTAAAAGCAGGCCTGCGAGTCTTGCTCTTTACTTTCTTAGCAAGAAAAGTGATGTTTGTACTTGACTTTTATGATTAGAATGAAGAAGCTGTTTATCCGTTTGTTGTGCGGTTTGCTTATAAGTGAATGGGTCCGATAAAGATTCTTAAGAATGGGAACCAATCATAATCATTTTGCATTAATCATACATAATCATGCATGTTATTAAAAAGAAACCAAGCTCATTCGTTTCCTCTATGACCAAGCCCAACGAGCCAACATAAGAAGAGCAATGGATCAATACGAGGCAGAACAAAACCATGCAAGGCGACATCGACACCTTAAAGACCAAGATGGACCAGTTCATGGAGATATCAACATGCCAAAGAAAGAAGCGGGCCCTACTCTGCAACCACCACCCCTTCTGACTACCAACCACCACCGTTCCTCCAGTCAGGAAGCGTGAGGAACCTTTGAGCAATGCTCCATTTCGAGTACAAGAACCTAATCCTCCGTTTATGGGATGCGGTGACTTCCCAGCAGGCGAGATAACTAAGGAATATTCGCCAGCCGCCCTACTATGGAAATGACAAGCAAGAGCAGAGGAGGATGAGCAAAGCATCTGTGGTCCCAACTCCTCAGGTGAAAGATCAAAGCGACTACATGAGGCGGTTCTACAGCGTGGAGCTGCGGGTAATCCGCTCCTTTTCAAGGCGTGGCCGCCCGGAAGATGTGCAAGGAGCCGAGCAAATGAAGGAGTTGACGGGGAAGAATGATGTTGGCATGAGTGCTATGGACATGTGTATTCCACGATGTTGTCGAATTTCAAAGTGCGACTTTGAAAAGTATAAGGGTGAGTTGTCGAGACACCCACACGATGTATTGCAAGATGGCGGCGCATGTTAAAACGATGGTGATGATTCATTGTTTTCAAGATAGTCTCTCGGGGCATCTTTGGATTGGCACATGCAACTCGAGAAGTCGAACATCCGCTCTTGGGATAACACACTAATGTTTTCTTCAGCGTTACCACTTTAACACCACTATGGCCCCAATCGTGTACAACTTGAACATGTCTCAAAGGAGGGAATCGTTTAAAGTATGCTCGGAGGTGGAGGAAGTGGCCTCGAGGTTCAACGACTTTAGCGAAAAGGAGTTGAATGATACATTCATCGGAACATTGCACATATTATGAAAGGTTGATTGGAAGCACTTTCTATTTCTCCAATCGGTAATGGTGGGTGAAAAGATTGAGGAAGGTTTGAAGGTAAGATTTACGGAGGAATGTAGGACCGTCTGCGATAAAAAGGCGTTCAATGGTTTCAAGAGGAATGAGGCAAAACGAAATATAAGAAGAGGAAGACCACCAACTAGGCTTTCCGGTTCGGTCCGTATATGTCATACCCCTATGGCTGCTATTTCGGTATCCGTAATCTATGTAGATGTCGATGCCTTATTCAACTCGGGTTCCTCCGAATCAAGTTCAACAACAACAACAACAAGCCAAGGGTCCGAGCAAGGTTTGGTTCAACGAAGAGCCCACATTATCACAAGTACACAAGGAAGAGATTCACCTATTCGTTGACTTACACTAGTCTACTACCATGATTCAAGATCAAGATGGTGCCAAGGGAATTAAAGCTGTTCTAGGGCCTCCCAAACCATGGTTTAATGAGAATGCTATATGCGCTTTTCATGCTAATTCTACACCACCACAGCATTTAATGTTAAGAAAAGTCCGAAACTCATTCTTTCGTGACATCCCTATCATTGCTAATAATCCGAGGCATTGTCGTCGATCGCTTTGATTGAAGAAGGAGGTGCGGTTATGGAGGTGGATCAATTGAAGATGTCTTTGAAGAAGGTGTTTGAGGAATTGAAGAATGTCGGTTTATTGAAAGGAGGTCATGATAATTTAATTTTCCAACGATCCGGATCCGTGTAAAGTTCAAGAATTACCTACAAGGACTAATGTATCAACACTTGATTGATTTAGTCGAGTTCACACTAAAGTCGAAGTGGATGTGGTGGTCCCTCTCATCAACAATAGGAGACTCCATGTGTCCAGACCATCCCTATCAAGAAGAAGAACACATTGCGGTAGAACCAATGATGGTTTACCGCCCATCCGAATCCTTATGAAGATACAAAAGCATGCCTTGGAATTATGAACACAAGTCATCAAGCCAATGGTTTTGGGAGAGTCTCTGTTGAGAACATCGGGTGGTATGAGTGGTGGTGGAATTTACCACCAAGATCCGATAAAGAAGAGCTGCGAAAAAAGTGTCGGATGTTCCTCCAAAGAAAGATGGAGTTGTTGATTTAAGTGCGGAAGAATTAAGGGATATTTTAAGTCGGTGATGAGACTTTGAAGATCATCAAGGAGTGACTACAAAGTAGTTGATCACTTAGTCGAGACTGCAAAAATTTCAATCTTCCAAAAGTTGAAGCCCATAAGATGGCCTTGTTGAAGTTCCTCGATAACTCATCGTGGTGAAGATATTATAATTAATCAATTGGATGTTGCAATTTCAAGTTTAAATGATGGCGATTGTTTATCCGATCTTGACCTCCCTCGAGCGGAGGTAATCATAACATGGCTCTTCACACATTACCGTGGTGGAGCGACTCTTGCTAGAGTTTTAGTTGATCTGAGTTCAGCTCGAATGTGATTCGAAGACAACATTGGCGCAAGTGGAAGGGGCAATGCCTAGTTCTACGATTGTGAAGGCTTTCGATGGATCCCCGGGATGGCGGTGGGAGAGATTGATCTCCCTTATCGGACCGACTCTTTAACATCACTTTTCAAGTGATGGATATATTCCGACCTATTGCTTATTGGGAAGGCCACGGATACGGTGCAAACTCACCTCGACTCTTCACCAAAAATTGAAGTTCTTCTTTGAACAACGGTGGTGGAGGTTAGTGGTGAAAGACTACTGGTTAGTCACTTATGCGAGTTCAGTATGTGGATGTCGGAGATGAGGTGCATGAGACTCTCTTTCAAGCTGTTGGTAATGTGCAAAGTTAAGGCTAGAAAGGCCTAAGGGTAGCATAACTCGTTGGCGGGATGTCAAGGCTCTTATCGATGTCGGGAACCACGAAGGTTGGGGAACGGTAATAAATGTGGCAGAGAAGAAGGACAAGAGCAGGCTCGGCTATCAACTATCCTCCAAGACCAGTGGAAGTTCGGAGATAGGAAAAGGAAAGATCCCTCGTATAGAGGATACTTTTGTTGCAAAGGGTTTCCGCTCCTAAAAGGCTATCAATGCCATTGAAGATGAAGAGCACGCGGTGGAGCTTTCTCAGATGGTGTTCCGTACTCCTCCCGGTGTGGCCCCCAAGAATTGGATCGTCAAGGACGTTACCCCTCTCATTTCATTGTCAAAGTAATTTCTTGTTTTAAAATTAAAAAAAATCTTGTGCTCTGCCCAAGGCACAAAGGATTGCTTTGTAGGGCTTGTTATGTTTAATGAATGAATTTTATCTTCAATGAAAAGCGCATTTTGTTTGAGATCCCTTTTATTGTTTTTACTTTTGCTTTCCAGTGCATCTTAATAAAAACAACAACATTTTCATTGTTTTTCCTGCTAAAATGAACATGCATATCTAAAAGATAAAATCAATCATTTATGCATATCACCTGAAACTGAGCTTATTGAACATAGCCATGCTATAACTCCTTTTCACTTCGATTTCCCGATCAACCAAGCCGAAGATGACGATGAAGAAGACTATGAACTCCCTAAAGAGTTAGCGCGTCACGAGGAGAAGATGATCTAACCTCATCAGGAACCAGTGGATGTGATCAATCTGGGTACTGAAGAGGATCAAAAGGAAGTCAAAGTTGGAACCGCCTTGGGGCAAGAGATAAAAGATGAGTTGGTCCGCTTGCTGCGAGAGTTTGTAGATGTGTTCGCATGGTCATATCGGGACATACGGACTTGATCTGAGATATTGTTGTGTATAAGTTGCCGCTAAAGCCGAATGCTGCTTAGTAAAGCAAAGACCAAGGAGAGCGCATCCGAGATGGCTAAGAAGATCGGCGAAGTCAAGAAGCGATTCGATGCGGTTTCCTTCGTGTCGGTATATCAGTTGGTTTGCCAACATTGTACTGTCCCCAAGAAGGATGGAAAGGTTCGGATGTGTGTAGACTACAAGACTTGAATCGAGCCGGCCGAAGGGCGATTTTCCGTTACCTCACATTGATGTCTTGGTCGATGTACAGTATGATCTTGATTTCTCTTT
This sequence comes from Vicia sativa, assembly GCA_021764765.1. NCBI lineage: Eukaryota > Viridiplantae > Streptophyta > Magnoliopsida > Fabales > Fabaceae > Vicia > Vicia sativa. The sequence goes on from CM038792.1 coordinate 911,748, forward strand.
TATGGATGGTTTCTCCAGATATAATCAGATCAAGATGGATCCTGCAGACATGATGAAGACAAAATTCACCACCCCGTGGGGCACCTTCTGTTACAAGGTCATGCCTTTCGGATTGAAGAACGCAGAGGCAACTTATCAAAGGGCCATGGTAGTGATCGCGACTTTATCGTCTATTAATCGACCAAGCGCAAGTGCAGTTCTATCGCGTAGTTTTAAAGATATCGAACCACGAGACTATAAATCGACCTATTGTTATCCTAAGTTACGGTATCTGACTAAAGCGAATAATTCTTTAAGATTTTCGGTTAAGGAATAAATAAACAGATATTAGTATGTAATTCGTCTAACCTAAGGGGATCTGAATTTCCACTGACTTGTTACTCAAGTTGATAAAAATCCTATTTCAGCAAACAATATTCATCTAAAGATCCTATCTCAAGTCGCTCTGTTGAATCGGATCATGCAATTAAATCTAACGTATGCTCTCGCTATCCCACCAAATTTAAAAACACTTTTGAAAATAAATAAAGTTTAATCTCTTTTAAAGCGTTATCATGATCTTTAAAATTAATACCTAGTATCCACTATCGGTTCTAAACCTCAATGTCGCTCTGTTGGTTTCTAACCTTAATCCGTTTATTAACCTCAAACTTTCGCTCTGTTGGTTTCTAAACCTTTTAATAAATTAAATTAGATATCTAAATCGGAAAGAATATTTTTAACAACGTAACATTATGCGAGTTTATTTTCAGATTCCTTTGGTTCGATTAATTTACATACCAATATCAGAACGATTTAGCCAGACATATTAATTAACTCAGACATGCATAAATAATATGGTTTAATATATTTAAACATTTTCACAATTAAATAAATAATATCAGGCAACAATAAATAAAATAAAATAAAATAAATAAATAATATCAGGCAACAATAAATAAAATAAAATAAAATAAATAAATAAAACCTGAAAATAAGAATGCTGGAAATAATCTCGTTCTTCGAAATAAACGAGCATCCACCACAGGTCGGTTGGATCTACTCGGAGACTTCTTGAATTCGAAAGAAGAAAATAAAGAAGGAATAAAAAGCACTAGATCTAACGTAAGGTTAGATCAGTGATAACTGAAATAAAATAAATTCAAAGTACAATACTGGAAATAAAAATGCGAAATATTAAAATAGCGGTTGTTCGGTAAAAATGCCGACCCTAATTACGAAAGTTGGTATTTATAGACCATTTAGTAGCGCCTTTTCCATAAATTTAAATCGCACCATGTGATCGTGGAGAAAATGCTTCCTAAAAAGGAGGCGGGCGCCTCACGTGGAGAGAGGAGGCGGGCGTGCGTCTCAAGAAGTTGGAAAGTGGTGGACCCCACTTGCGTGGGAGGCGGGCGCCTCCAAGCTATGCGGGAGGATGAGACGACCGTCTCGGTGTAATGGCGATGTGGGGTGCTTCTGAATTCTTGGGCCCGCGTGTTTAAGTGAGCACCTTGCTTAGTGTAATTGCTTTCTCCTTATATAACACCTCCCTTTTACTATATCACACCTTTTGCTTCATTTCTTTGCTTTTTAATCCGATTTTTCCTCGATTTTACTTCTTTGCTCGATTTATCTTTATTTAATACAAATACCTGAAACATAGAAAATACCAACGTAATATAGGAATAAAGTGAAATAATTAAATAAAAACATTAACATTATTTATGAAAAATACATCAAATATGTTATATAAAATCGTGTTATCAAACTCCCCTATACTTAAACCTTTGCTTGTCCTCAAGCATAAAGTAAAAATGAAAAATCACTTGAGCATATGTTAAACGCAGACATATAACACAATTCAATTCATACTAGGTTGCAATTCACTTCTTTGTTGGATAACTCGAGTTTAGACTTTGACACCAAATTCACCGTAATAACACTAGACAACCCTATACTTTTGTTTTGTTTCACCCGTTTTCATTCTCGCGCAATCACATTAAGCCCTTTACCTTACGCGCACATAGTGGAGTAACCGGTTAATGACTTTGATCTTTATAATCCAGCTAGGAGTCCTGGTAATTATATTTGGTACTCCTTTATCCAACTACAAATTGCGGGGATCGGATCGTCATCCGCCTACCAAGTTCGACACCGGGGACCAGACCAATTCATAATGGATGTTTGCATAAATATTTTATAGTTTACATTTGTTGAATTAAATGATCTGGTAAGGACCATCTAACTTAATAAGTGCATCTTCTAATAAAAATTTTCTTTAAAAATCTTGATCAATCACTTATATTCATCGATTCTCCACGTAGTTTGTCGTTTAAGGCGGTGCCAACTGCTTTTATAAACTACTCGGGATTACTTTAAAACTAAGTTTAAAGGTGTTGGTATAATAAGTACTTAAATCAATCTAACACATTGGGGGTTTTAAAGTGTTAGGACGATAACAATTTTGCTAAGTCGCGCTCGAATTCTTATTTAAAAATAGGCAACCTTAGTATTATTTGAGTGTGTTAATATATGCGTTTTAATTTTTGTTAAAATTTTGTCGTTATGGCTCAAGAAAAGGAGGAATTCGAATAAGCACGAAATTTAAACATAAAAGACTAAAATTTCATAAACATGTATTTTATTGAATGGAAATTTTGCAATACATAGAAAAAGGAAACTAAAAGGGAAAAACTAAATAGAGCAAAGAAAATAAAATGAACAAAAAATGTTACGACTCCCCGAACTTAAAATAAGCATTGTCCTCAATGCGATAAAACCAGGAGAAATCAGAAAGGAGAAAGGTGATCACTCGTTGCTTTGAGAATCTTGATTAATCAGCATATATATATATATATATACTAATTTTTATAATGTCTTTTAATTAATATAATAAATATTGGGAAATATTGATTTGGTATATTAATAGGAGAAATGCGATAATTAAAATATTCAATTATTATATAGATATTAATGCAGAGTATTTAATTGAATATAATTATCGGTATTTCGGGGAAGTAGTTCAAACGCATCAGATGGAAGGGTGCAACCGATAAACAACTAAAATTAAAAATTTAACATGAAATAAGAAAATTTAAAATACAAAAAAGAAAAATTAAAATTAGAGACTAGAATGACGACTCGTTGATTTTCCATGGCCACTTATCAAGCCATCTCACATATCCCTCACCTTTTCTTTTCTTACGTCTGTAGGGCGGTTTATTCTTTCGAAATTTTGATGTTGGTTCTGGATTTATCCTAAGTATAAGTTTTTCAATTTCGGGCTTAGTGATTTCATCCATCGCCTCATAAGTTAACCTTACCCTTTTAACAGTAATTATATCCCTAATTTTATGGTCCTCTAATTTTCGCTTTTTAGGTAAGACTTCAAATAATGGTGAATTAGTATGGATATTTTCAATACATAGCATACGTTTTAGATTGGGAGTCTACCGGAGTTTCCATAAAAAATTTCGGGAAGGGGATCAGTGGGATGTAGTGATTCGGGATTACAATAGATGCTTCTTTTTCTACCTCTTTTACAACCTCCTCTTTGAACAGTGTTGGTTCATTTTTCTCAATCTCCACCATTTTCTCGTCAGAACTTTCCTCGGCCACAATTTCACTCTCCTCATACTCATCATCACTTTCTAGATTTCCAAGTAGTTTTTCCATAATGGTTGTTTCAACATCCACATCTTCCTCGTATAGAGGTTCTAGAAGGTTTTGTTTGAGTTGGGAGATTTTAGTCTCTAAGCCAATGGTGTGAGACGCGAGGGATTCAACCATATTGGTTAGTTGGCTAAGGGTTTCACTAGTTTGAAGACTTTGTTTTCGCACTTCTTCATTTTGGATAGTTTGTGCTTCATTTTGGATAATTTGTGCCTCTACAAAGTGCTCAATCATAGACTCTAACCTAGAGTTAGTTATCATCTCATCGGAATCTTCATTTGATGTTTCGAAATTAAAATCTTGCGATTCTTCAGAGTTTTGAAAGTAAGTTAAAGTCTCTTTTTGTGTTTCCCCATCGCGTTCTATCATCCTACATGATTCATTAAAATCTTCCATTAATATTTCGAGATCGGTTATATGGTTTGGCGATTCTTCAAAATATTGGGTGTGATAATTGTAGGAAGAATTGGGTTGAGGAAAAGTTTGGTTGAAATTATAAGTTTCTTGTGGTTCCTCAAAATATGGGGATTGGTAGTTTTGGAGGTAGTTTGGGTAGGAATAGGTTTGTGAAGCACTAAAGTTTTCCATCAGTATTTCAAGTTCGGATCTATGGGATTCTTGAGGTTCCTCAAAATACTGATAATGGGCATAGGAAAAATTTGGGTCATACATGGTAAATAAAATAAAAATGCCTTAGTCTATACGGTGTAACACCAGAGTTACAATATCGACTTAAATAGTCCCCGACAACGGCGCCAAAAACTTGATCGCGACTTTATCGTCTATTAATCAGCAAACTGCAAGTGCACAGTTCTATCGCGTAGTTTTAAAAGATATCGAACCCACAGAGACTATAAATCGACCTATTGTTATCCTAAGTTACGGTATACAGCTAAGGCGAATAATTCTTTAAGATTTTCGGTTAAGGAATAAATAAACAGATATTAGTATGTAATTCATCTAACCTAAGGGGATCTGAATTTCCACTGACTTGTTACTCAAGTTGATAAAAATCCTATTTCAACAAACAATATTCATCTAAAGATCCTATCTCAAACTGTCGCTCTGTTGAATCGGATCATGCAATTAAATCCTAACGTATGCTCTCGCTATCCATGAATTTAAAACACTTTTTGAAAATAAATAAAGTTTAATCTCTTTTAAAATCTTCATGATCTTTAAAATTAATACCTAGTATCCACTATCGGTTCTAAACCTCAAATCGCTCTGTTGGTTTCTAACCTTAATCGATTTATTAACCTCAAACTTTACGCTCTGTTGGTTTCTAAACCTTTTAATAAATTAAATTAGATATCTAAATCGGAAAGAATATTTTTAACAACGTAACATTATGCGGTTTATTTTGATTCCTTTGGTTCGATTAATTTACATACCAATATCAAAGCGATTTAGCGGACATATTAATTAACTCGGACATGCATAAATAATATGGTTTAATATATTTAAACATTTCCACAATTAAATAAATAATATCAGGCAACAATAAATAAAATAAAATAAAATAAATAAATAATATCAGGCAACAATAAATAAAATAAAATAAAATAAATAAATAAAACCTGAAATTAAGAATGCTGGAAATAATCTCGTTCTTCGAAATAAGCGAGCATCCACCACAGTCGATTGGATCTACTCGGAGACTTCTTGAATTGAAAGAAGAAAATAAAGAAGGAATAAAAGCACTAGATCTAACGTGAGTTAGATCGATGGCGAAATAAAATAAATTCAAAGTACAATACTGGAAATAAAAATGCGAAATATTAAAATAGAGGTTGTTCGGTAAAAATGCCGACCCTAATTCTGAAAGTTGAACTGGTATTTATAGACCATTTGGTAACTGCCTTTTCCATAAATTTAAATCGCACCATGTGATCGTGGAGAAAATCTTGCCTAAAAGGAGGAGGCGGGCGCCTCACGTGGAAGAGGAGGGCGAGGCGTGCGTCTCGAAGTTGGAAAGTGGTGGACCCACTTGCGTGGGAGGCGGGCGCCTCAAGCTATCTTGGGAGGATGAGACGATCGTCTCGGTGTGGCGTGTGATGGGCTGCTTTGGGCTTGGGCCAGCGTGTTTAATTTGGGCACTTGCTTGGTGTAATTGCTTTCTCCTTATATAACACCTCCTTTTACTATATCACACCTTTTGCTTCATTTCTTTGCTTTTTAATCCGATTTTTCCTCGATTTTACTTCTTTGCTCGATTTATCTTTATTTAATACAAATACATGAAACATAGAAAATACCAACGTAATATAGGAATAAAGTGAAATAATTAAATAAAAACATTAACATTATTTATGAAAAATACATCAAATATGTTATATAAAATCGTGTTATCAGGTAGCTCTTTTCCATGATATGATGCACAAAGAAATTGAGGTCTATGTGGATGATATGATTGATAAGTCTCGAGACGGAAGAAGACACATTGTTCATCTTAGAAAATTTGAAAGATTGAGGAAGTACAAACTTGATTGAATCTAACAAGTGTACTTTAGTCCGGTCAGAAACTTCTTGGATTCATAGTGAGCCAACAGGTATCGAGGTGGATCGACAAAGTGAAAGCTATTCAAGAAATAGCACCAAGAATGGAAATTCGTGGCTTCTTGGGGCTTAAATTACATCTCCACTCGTATCACATTTTGACTACTTGTGAACCCTTGTTTAAGTTGTTGAAGAAAGATCAAGCCATCATATGGAATGATAATTGTCAGCGAGCATTTGATAAGATCAAGGAGTACTTACAAGAGCCACCCATCTTGATACCGCCTGTACCCGGAAGGCCTCTCATAATGTACCTCACCGTACTCGAAGAGTCTATGGGTTGCGTCCTGGGGAAACATGATGAAACGGGAAGAAAAGAGCATGCAATTTATTATCTGAGCAAGAAGTTCACGGAATGTGAAAGTCGGTACTCTCTGCTAGAGAAAACTTGTTGCGCTTTAGCATGGGCCGCTCGTCGTTTGAGGCAATATATGGTGTGTCACACTACCATGTTGATATTTAAGATGGACCCTATCAAATATATCTTCGAAAAGCCAGCTCTGATTGGAAGGATTGCATGTTGGCAGATGTTACTATCTGAATACGATATTCAATATGTAACTCAGAAAGCTATCAAGGAAGTGTGGTATCGAATATCTAGCCCACCAACCTGGAGGACTATCAACCGATGAGGTTTGACTTCGACGAAGATGTCATGTTTATCGAGAATGCAACATTCTGGACGGAGGAAGGACCGAGCAGGATCCCGTTGGACACTTGTGTTTGATGGGGCATCCAAAGCAGTGGGGCACGGAATAGGGCAATTATAACCTCTCAAGCGGTTTCACATCCCTTTCACCGCCAGAATCTGTTTCGATTGTACCAACAACATGGCAGAATATGAAGCTTGTATTTTCGGGATAGAAGCAGCCATTGATTTAAGGATCAAAATCCTTGAAGTTTATGGAGATTCAGCACTCGTCGTTTTCGAGTCAAGGAGGTGGGAAACTTCGTAATGAAAAGCGATTCAGAGATCATGTCTTGAAGGCGTCTGGTACTTTGATGAGATTACTTTCCATCACATTCCTAGAGAGGAAAATCAGTTAGTTGATGCCTTAGCCACTTTGTCTTCAATGTTCAAGGTCAAGTGGGCTAATGAGGCACCTTCCATCACTATCGAGCGTCTAGACGAACCTAGCTATTGTATGATGGTTGATGAAAAGGCGGTAAACCACGGTTTCACGATATCAAGCAATATATAGAGAAGCGAGTACCCATAAGGGCATCCATCAACGATAAAGAAGACTTTGAGGAAGTTGTGTGCCAACTTTTTCTTGAGTAGTGGGGTGTTGTACAAGCGAAATTTTGATTTGGTCTTGCTCAGATGCGTGGATAGACACGAAGTAGATCAACTCATCAAAGAAATTCATGAAGGTTCTTTTGGTGTTCATGCAAATGGGCATGCAATGGCGAAGAAGATTCGGGTGGTTATTCTTTGGATGACCATGGAAACAGACTGTGTTGTTTATGCAATGAGATGTCACAAGTGTCAGATTCACGCTGATAAGATCCATGTGCCACCCTCACCTCTGAATGTCTTGACCTCTCCATGGCCATTCTCTATGTGGGGAATTGATATGATCAGAATGATTGAGCCGAAAGCTTCCAATGGACATCGCTTCATACTAGTCGCCATAGACTATTTCACCAAGTGGGTTGAGGCTGCTTCATATGTGAATGTGACACGACAAGTGGTTACCCGGTTTATCAAGAATAATATAATTTGTCGCTACGGTACTCCTAGCAAGATTATCACTGACAATGGGACAAATCTGAACAACAAGATGATGAAGGAGTTGTGTGACACATTCAAGATCGATCATCATAACTCATCTCCCTACAGACTGAAGATGAATGGTGTTGTTGAGGCAGCTAACAAGAATATCAAGAAAATCTTGCAGAAGATGGTGAAGACGTATAAGGATTGGCACGAGATGTTGCCTTTCGCTTTGCACGGGTACAGAACGTCTATTCGCACTTCGACCAGAGCGACACCTTACTCACTCGTTTATGGCATTGAGGAAGTACTTCCTATAGAAGTTGAGATTCCTTCTCTCAGAGTTCTGATGGAAACGGAGTTGGAAGAAGCGGAATGGGTCCAGAATAGATATGACCAACTCAATCTGATCGAAGAAAGAGGTTGTGTGTGACCAACTCTACGAGAAAAGAATCAAGGCTTTCGACAAGAAGGTATGTCCCCGCGAATTCAAAGTTGGCGAATTGGTGCTAAAGAGGATAATCTCTCCACAAAGAGACCCTCGTGGAAAGTGGGTGCCAAATTATGAAGGACCATACGTGGTAAAGAAAGTTTTCTCGGGAGGAGCTCTTGTCCTCACCAACATGGATGGAAGACTTGGCACACACCATCAACTCGAGCGATCAAGTATTATGTCTAAAAAAGTAAAAATTGAGCCCGGTGAAAAACGAAAAAACAAGCAAAAAAAATATCGGTGAACCAAGATCTTCTGAAGATGGTTCACGCAAAAGTTAGGGAATGTGTAAAGACATAATGCTGCAGTGTGCGTCTCCGTGCCATAACAAAAGCTCAGATGGAAGGGATTAGTTCAATCAACATCTTTAGAAGTGAAGTGATGAAGAATAGCAGTCAGGAGGGGGAATAGCATGTTTGCGGTTCAATAAAATTTAGTTTCAATTTCGTTGTTGTTTTAAGAAAATGTGTATAGACTTACTCTTTCCTGTATGTTCCTCCTAAATGAATGTGCATCTGTATGTACAAAATCTCTACTTATGAGTTATTTCTCTCATATTTTAAATAAAAGAATTGTTCAGTTGAACTTCATTTCTTGTCCTACTTTTTTATCTGTTCTGCATAATCAACTTAATGTCGCTGCTATTTTAGATAAAATTAAAATCATTCAAAATGATGAAACAATGAAGTTTTGAAACTTAAAATCGCTTTGATTTACGGAATGTTGGGGGGCTGACTGACTTTCTAAACGTTACGCGTTTCCTCTGAATTGGAAGTACCTTCGTACCCATCATGATATTTGTGAGAAGTCAGATGTTATCCTCCCTGTGAGAAACTCATTGCAATAGCATTCGTGACTTGGATTATGGCCATTGCCCTTCATTTGATTTTCAGCGGTGTCGGGAACTAAGTTGATAAACCAATGCATCAACCAGTATACTCACGCATCCATTCATTCATGCATTCATCCATTCATGTCATATTACGGCATATTCATGCACGAACCTTTGCCAAAATCTGTAGTCTGTTCAGAGTATGCGAATGCGGGCGCCAAAGACTTTTTCTTAGATGGCAATCTAGCTTTGTTCCCCAGTGCCAGGTAAATGCTTGGGTGAAAGACAATCGACAGTAGTGTCAATTCTCCAGTGAAGTCTCTTCCCCAGAGAAGTGATTGATCATCCTCAGTGAATTCTTGTGACAACAGGATTGCCAAATTGGATTCCCCAGTGATGTCTTCCTTCTCTCAGCAGTATCAGGAAATCATATACTATTTGCATTAAAAAAATCATAACATGCATATCATACTCATGCATTAGCTTCGACTATTCATTTTGCAAGTTTTTCAGCTGAAACTGTAATTATCCTCGTAAGGATCGAATCGAAGGATTAGTTCTCAGACGACATAATCATCCTTTTCTCCCCAGTACAAGTTATATACTTGTATGTGTGACACCCCGAAATAATTCGGTAATTAAATAATTATGATTTTTAATTATTAAATTAATTAAGAACATAATTTATTTAATATATTGGATTATTAAGATTAATGATGGAATTAATTGGAGAATGAGAAATAATATTTATTTTATTTATGATTAAAAGGAATAAAAAGGAATAAAATAAGAAAAGAAGGAAAATAGAAGTTATTCTGGAGAAAACAAGATACGTGAAGTGAGAAGAGAAGAAAAGAAGGAAAAAGACCTAGGAGCGTCAGAAATCGAAGAACCCACAAGGTAAGGGGTGATTTTGATTGGTTATTACATATTATCGGTTTGGATGTTAATAGTATGAATCATAGTGTATTAGGAATCCCGGTTTGGAATGTTAGGGTTCCGTAGTATAGTCCCTGTTGTGTCGGATTATAGGTTAAAAATGATTAGAGTGTCAGTTGATGAATAGGAATGATGGAACATTGTGGTTTGATGTGATGAATGATGCAAAATGATGTATTTTGGTGTTTCCAGTGATGGAATTCGTATGGGTAAAAATGGGTTTGAGTAAAAATGGATGAATGCTGTCAAAAATGCAGAAAATCACTTTTTAGTACGTAGGAACCGGTTCCCAGTGGGGAGGAACCGGGTTCCACGTTGAAAAATTGGCAAAAACCTGGAAAATGCACTCAGGAACCGGTTCCTGTATGGGTAGGAATCGGGTTCCCATACATTTTCGAGCGTGTTTTGAAACCTGCGAGGAACGGTTCTGTATATGTAGGAGCAAGGTTACGCCTATTTTTAAATTTTTTAAAACTTCAAAAATTCATAACTTTCAAACCGTAAGTCCGTTTTAAGCGCCGTTTTGGACGTTATTTCCTAAATTTAACGCTCTACCTTATGATATAAAAATATTTTAGAAAATTTGAAATTATTTTGGGAAGAGGTCGAATTTCGAATTAAAATGATTATTAACTGACACATAGTGAGGTATGTGCAGTAGAGGAACCTTGGAGATGAGTACACCGGTAATGTGTAGATGTAATAGCAAGTTTATGCTGATGTTAGATGTATGCATGATTGGTTGATATATCATGTTGATTGGTTTGCATGTTTATGCTGATGTTGATTATACGCGTGATTGGTTGAAATATCATGTTGGATAGTTTGTTCAGTTATGTTGAATGGATGTATTACATAGACTGATTAATATTGCATGCTATTGATGTGCGTGCATATGCATTGTTTTGGTGAAGTTAATTCCCATTGTGCGAATTTGACTTGGATTGCCGATACCGATGCAGTGAGGATGGGTGGTTAAATTTGGATTAGTGTCAAGTGGTTATGGACGAATCGATGGGCTATGTCCGGTTGATGATGGATCGGTGTTGGGTGACTTAGTCGCGTGTCGGTACCGCATGCATTTGAGTCTGCATTGTATTTGTATGAAGTAGTAACATGTTAGGATGTCTTCGGTGTTACTCTTCGTTGATTATTATGATTAAGCGGGATGAATATGGTTGTGTGTGTGAATCGAATTTATGTTAAGTGGGTGAAATGATATGCTTGTGATATATTATTGATTGAAAGACTTATAATATGCTTTAATTATGAAGTCTCACCCTTACTTTACCATTTGATTAAATTAGCGGTGAGAGTCGGTGAGGATGGCTCTAGAGCTTATCTTTTTAGTCCGGTAATGGTGTCATGCTACGATTAGATTGTAACTTGAGGCAGCTTAGTTAAGAGAATCAATATTGTTTAATAGTTTTGGATTTGAATTCCTTGAGAACTATGAAGTTTATTTAAATTTTGATTTTGGTATTTCCGCTGTGTAAGACATGGTCTTATGATGATAGAATTGTTGAATGATGATCCTCAGTGTAGCATGGCTACTGTTTGAATGAAGTTTATTTTAATTATCAATTGTGACATCCCTTATTATACCGTGTTAACTCTGATTAAAGATGATTTAGATATTAATTTACTTAATATATTTGGGGTATCTAGATGGGGTGGTACAGTATGGATCTCAACAACTGATGGCTTCTCCAATCGAGATTTCTTCCCTAGCGAAACAGTTGTTTTTTTCAGATAGACTCTAACGTCAGCAAAATTATCAACCGGGAATCCCCAGTGAATTTTCCACATTGGTTTTCTTACGAAGTTTCCCCAGCGAAGCTTAATTTACTCCCAAGTGAGTCTCCTTCAGAAAGGATTATTACTTTGTTCTTGGTATTTTCAAAAATTCTTTCAGACAAGAATCTTCTCAACAAATTCTAGTGGTAGTAACTTCTGCCATTTTGTTCTCTGAGTTGTTCTCAGAAAACTACAGCAAACTTCTGGTGTGTTTATTTCCCCAGTAAGTTATCAACTACTCAACAAACAAATATCCACCGGGTAGGATGTTTATTCAATCTCAGGATATTTCTCCAACTCAGAAGTTGATCCATATATCCACTTGCTACAACGCATTGTCTATACAATATCAACAAATTGAAGCTCATTACCCTAGAAGTTTTTCAGTCACAAGTGTTGAATCTGATTCTTCTATCCCCGGTAGATCTATCTGCATACAAATTGAAGATCTTGTCAACTCGAAAGTTGTTCAACATGTCTGTACATGTTCAGTAAGATCTCTCATCAGGAGAAACGTCGGAAACAGGATTTATCGACTTTATAAACATCTATATCACACTGTTGCACCCCAAATTTTACACTGCTATTTTTCTACTTGCATTATATTTAAAATTAAAAAAAAATAGTCATTCACTCATTGCATTCACATCATTACGTCGTATTTAATTTGACCAAAGTCGGTTTAAATCGATATTTGCATCGTTTATAATTGTAAAATACCGTTATTTTATTTCATTTATCTTTACTTCTCTGTACATTCATTGCATTGTTTTAAATTATTTATATGTCGGTGATATCAATATTTTGATTTTATAAGCAATTTGTTAAAAAGCAATTCGATCTTGTGCGAAAATTAGCGGAGAAAATATTTCAAGTTTTCATTTTTACTCCTTTGCTTTATGAATCTACGTGTCGCGTAGATCATGAAAATGTGTTCTCCTAATTTTCGATCGGTTTGAAGACTCGTATTTAGTAAATGTTTTAAAAGTCGGATATTCTTTATTATCATTTATTTGATTTTAATTATTTTGATAATTTTCTTCAATCTTTGATACTCGTAATTTATTCATTTTATTTATCGGATAAATTTTTGTCCAAACTTTTACCATTTTGACAAGTTTAGGTGTTCAATATTTTATCTCAAAAATTAAAAAAAATATACTTTTGGGCTAGTCATTTTTTACCCAATCCATTTTTAGGCCCATTTTATGAAGAGGGCATTTTAGGCATTTTAAAAATTATTAAACCCTATTTTTATGGATATATATATGCTACATGTGTTTGTTACAAAGGGGCGGACCAATTGGGAGCGGAAAAAAGCGGAACAACGAGGCCAATTTAAAAATTTACAAACACAAGCTTGGTGGCTCCTTGCTCCTACATCTTCTCACACCGTTGTTTCCCAAACAACACACCCTTTACCAGATCCATACCCTCTGTTTCTTCCAACCGCGCCTTCCCTTTCACCCTTCTAACCACGCCACTTCACCTTCCTCATAACCCCCATCGTCATCCCTTCCAACCCGCCGTTACAACCTTCTCATTGTTCTATCCATCAAACTCAATCGTACACCTCGTCTCTCTCCTCACGACCATCGTCCTTCTATCCCTCCTCACAGAACAACCGTCTTCAACCTCCGCTTAACACCACCATAACCTCATCCCATCTGTCTCTCTTCATAACACAACCAGCCGTCCGCTCCCTGTTTCCTTCGTTTTCCCTTCTGTTCGCTCCATTCATACAGCCCTGCTGCTCGCTCACTTCCACCACTATCGTCCTCTCTTCTAACTCACCGCCGTAGCTCACTTCGTAAATTCAGCCGCCCCTGTTTTTCCAAACAACCGTGCCATCCCCTCATTATCACGATCATCTCCCTGCCTCACCTCATCAGAACAACAACATTTTCGTCACCAGATTCACTTCGTAGCATATAGTGACTTTCAGCTGCAAGTGGAACTCCCTCTCCTTCAAATACTCGCTTGTGATTGGTAAGTCCATTTGAATCAATCTGGTATGGATTGTTCTTTGTTTGAATCTGGATTTTCTAATTGAACTGTCATGTTTTATTTCTGATTTTAATTTACGCAAAAATAGTTTGACATTGTTTAGATTACGAATGGTTAGAGTGATATTCTTTGTCATTAGTATAAATATTACACTCTGGTTTAATTTTTACGAGATGGTTTAATGTGGAGATTTGTGAAATAGCAAGTCCAACTGTTATGCTGTCGATTATGATATCTGCTTGAATTTTTGTCAATAACAATGTTTTTATATTTGTGATATTTATGATGATTCCCGAATAATGTGAGTTTGTGGTTGTATTAACATTTTAGTTTGCGTCAATTCGTTAAGTTTCGATGATGGTTTATGTTGTTTCCGCGTCTACTCGCGTGTAAACCTAACCAAGAAACCGTTCGGGCAGCCGGTCTACTTTGTATAATTGCTTTAAATTCGAGTCGGAAAGTACATTTTATTTAGTTTGTTCCGAACAATTGAAGTTGTGGTGAATAACGTTAGTGTATAGTTTCGATGAGAGTTCGACATCGACACGTTCATATCGTGGGATGTGAGCGAAGCGTGGGATATCATATTATGGTGTTGTTCTCATTTTAAATTTCGATTGAAGTTTCACGATAGATGGATATTTGAAGTTTGACTTGGTTTCGATGAAGGTGATGTTGTTTCGCGTTTATTCGTAGAAACTAACAGAAACCATTTGGCATTTATTTGTTTTGTTTCGATGATGGTTTGATGATTGGCGCGTTTAATCGTGTGTGAATCTAACGAGAAGCTATGGGGCAGCCTTGTGGCCCTCTTTCTTTAAGCGAATTCGATAAGAATGTGGGTTTTGGCACCACTTTCGGTTGATGGTTGTAATCTTATAGTTTCAATGATGGTTTATTGATTAACCGCATTTTCTTGCGTGTGAATTTAAGAGAAGCTCATGGGAAAACATGCTTTTCTTAAATAACCGATAGCATAGTTGCTGCCGGATTGGTTCGGTTTATTTTTAGTTTGTTTCGATTTTAAATTGAATAATAGTGTATGTTTCTTTGGTTTTGGTTCCTTTGTGAATCAGATTACTCGTATATTTAATTGTTTTAGTCCTTCCGTTCATATACATTTTATACTAGTTTCATTTTCGATTCTATAGCTTGTAATTACTAATCGTATTCTAATTTTTATTGCAATTTCATTTTATTTCTATTTCATCTCACACTCATGCTACTAATATGTTTGCTATTTGTGTAGACATTCGAGGATTGTTCAAAAAAAGCATTCATTTTCTTTTAATATTGACATTACTGTTTTTTATCTAACATTTAATATTTAGTAATGTACATACAATATACTTAGCATTTTTATTTTTTATACTTTATACTGTAAATATAATTACACATATTATTTTTATTTCTTATATTTAGTATTGTAAATATATACTATATACGTCTTACTTTTATTATTATTCTTTATCATATGCATTCGTAAATAAGTTCGATTTATATTACAGTAATTTTCTTCGTATACCGATTTCTTAGATTTAGTTCGTATAATTTATTCTAATTAATAAAATATGATACAATAATTAATATTTAAGTTTCACAGTAGTTAATTTCTGTTTGTATACTTTTAAATTTACCGTTTCCTCTTTAATTTCAATTTATCCCCATTCGAAAAATTGTACCCCAATCCCCTTGATGCGTTGTAAATAATTTTACCGCTTTCTATTTTATTTTACCGTTTAATCCCCATTTATAATTGATGTATCCCTCTCCCAAAAAACAATTCTTGTAATAATTATCTAGTGCACATTTATTTTATTTAATTTAAGTGTCACTTACACAAAACCCAAAAAAAAAATCTTCTTTTAAAAACTAACATTTGTAAGTCATTTTTAAATCCGTAAGTCGACAAAGCTACGAAGCGTCGCGATGACCATACATGCACACATGTACGCTTGATCCTGGGCCTTCTTACAGTGAGCCTGTTTCGATCAATTGTCCCAATTGGTCGTCTTAGTAGACTAGCCCACTTTGCTAGTACACATGTAATTTAATTATTTTATACTTAGGTTGGCCACCTTGTATGGGCTTTGTCGATTTTACTTGTGATTTACAATTATCTCGATCCTATTCTTTCTCCATTTACCAAGTATTTAAAACACTTTCAATAAAATTCGACCCAACGTCGAGTCTTCTTCTCAAACCTCGATCCAACATCGAGTTATTTTTCAAAAAATCAATTTTCTACAAAACAAAAAACATGGTGCTATGGTATTTAAGTAAATCGTTAGAGGATAGCCCGGCGATTTAATTAAAATGTAAAATATTTGGGCCATTAGAGGGTAACCCAATGACTTAAATACTTTATTCCATACATAATAAAAGTGAACTTTGTTTCACCTTACTCTTGTCATAATAAAGATTTTGGATGAGAGATGATCGGTTGACCTCAATCACCAATCTCGGTATTGAATCGTTAGAGGATAGCCACGTTTTGGTACTTGTCATCCTGATTTAAAATCAATTCTAACACATTCAATATCTTTTGCGCTCCAAGCACCATTTACTTTAAACCCTTTTCAAGATTAGACATGATTCATTTATAATTGAGATGCTTCTTCCTCTATTCCCAAGGTTTCGACTTCTCCACTTGAGTACTAGAGGTGTTCTCGAACCCTCCCTCATGTTGGTGCGTAGTCCTTTATTCTTTATCACACCTTGTGGGAGTTAGGCGAGTCTTCTCCTTTAAAAATGACGACTTGTCTTTTCATTTAAAATCAATCAACAAACAAACAATTTCTAGCGAACTACAGCTCTGACTTTCCATTGCGAGAAGTCGTAGGCACTAAGTCTTACGACCGAAGGCGAGCAAAAATAATAAAACATTTCTCCTCCTTTCTTTCTCATTTCAAACTTAGAAGATCGTAAAATTTTCACACTAACACACAACCACACTTTGAACTAAATGGGTACCCAGTACGATGGATGTGAGGGTGCTAATACCTTCCTCTTGCATAACCAACTCCGAACCTACAACTCTTAATTTAAACCGTCTTATCCTTTTCTCTTATGGGTTTTATCTATATTTCCCGTTCTTTTTAGAACAAATAAAATTAGGTGGCGATTTCCTTTGTTTGTTTTTGAAAATTATTTAAATGACTTTTGAAAAAAAGCGAGTTGCTTGATTGGCGACTTCCTTTGGGAAGTTTTCTCAAGCGAGTTAACCTAGTTTAGTTCTTTGTGTGGTTGTGTGTTTATCATTTTATTTACTTTCTTCTTTGTACTTCATCTTATGTTTATGTTTGATTATTTATTTTCTATGCTTCATTTATTATCTTGTTTATATATCCATTGTGTGGGAATTCTTGATGGGATTATTGATGCATAGATAAGCCCACCCAACTTCTAGGTCACCTTTTTAGGAATAGAGGGTTGCGTAGCCTAGGTCCACGACTCCATTGTCTTGTTGGCCGGCGAAGACTCGGCTTAGAGTTGGTTGTTTAAGGAGGTTGTTGGCCCTTGCGATGGCGGGACATCAATCTTTGGACAAATGACCTATAACTCTAAGTTTGTTCATGTTGTCTAACAGAAGCGCTCAAATTTTGGATTTTGAGTATCCCGTTAAAACCGTTTCTTGGGGTATACTTTTCCAAATACTATTACCACGTGGGCCTCTCGGCGTGATGATAGTGTTTGTTAAAGGGATCGAGACTCAGAAACACTTAGCGAAAACCTCGGAACCTTCACTGGGGAATTTGGGTAGAAAACTTAAAGCCATCTATCGTAGGATCCGCCTAATTAAGTTGTTACGATTGCATATCATCCTGTTTCACGTCTCTGTGAACTTATTCTTTATTATTATGTTGCATTCCATTTATATATGTGGTATTGCATTTCATCATATCTTTTCATTAATGATATTACATTTCATTGCATTCATCGCATATTTCATGCATACATTCAAGTTGTCGAAAGACTCATTTTGTCATCTCGTCTTGATTGTTGATTTGTTGTCAAGTGATTCCTCTGCAAAGCGGAACTAGAGCCAGCGTCAAGAGAACAATGGAATACCAAGCAACACAATCAGAAGTCAGCAATCGATGAGTTAAAGTCGGGCATGACTAAACTTACCAAAATGATGCAAGTTCGATTGCGGTCGAAGGACTATAATTTACGAAGTCTCATTTCTTGTTGTTGATCCTCGATCTTCTCATATGCGATTACTACTTGGCGAATTTGGGTTACCGAAATTACGTTCCACCTCTTACCTTCTCCAATGGTTGGCGAGTCTTCGACCAGTTTTCGAGCTCGGTTTTCCGAGCCTCGACCGATCATGCTTCTCATCGACCTTTTGTGCATCAACCCTCGCACAAGTTGCTTATAGAACCGTCTCTTTGATTACCGTAGTGATGCTCCCAGGCTGTGAGTCAAGAAGATTTAGATGAACTTGAAGAAGTCCATGAGCAATATCGGACTCTAGAAAGAAGGATGAGAGCTATGGAAGGCAGCGATGTCTTTGGTATTCTGCGAAAACATGTGCACGGTTTACGATTTGGTTATGCCTCCTAAATTCAAGACTCGATTTGAAATACAAAGGGGCACACTTGTCCAAAAGTCACTTCGATGTATTTTGGAAAATGTGCCTTATACAAGAAATGACAAGCTTCTTATCCTTGTTTCCAAGGCGACTGGTGGAGCTTCATTGAAATGGTATATGGGACTTGAGAAAGACCATATTCGATGCTTCAAGATCGATTAATGCTTTCATGAAACAATACCACTACAATCTCGACATGGCTCACGATCGTCGTCAATTGCAAAACATGTCTCGAATGATAAGGAATATTTTAAGGAATGCGCTCAGCGTTGGAGAGTTGGCCTCACAAGTTGAACCACCTTTATACGAGAAAGAGCTCCTTGGTTTGTTTATGGATACCATATCTCCTTTCTATTGGGAAAAGATGATTGGTAGCGTTTCCTCTCGCTTCCAGTTTGGTGACTATTGGCCAAAGGCTAGAAGAGGAATCAAGAGAGGAAAAATGTCATCATTTGGTGAACCCTCGGTGGTGCCAAGAAGTCTTTGGAAACTTCCATAAGAAGAAAGATGGTGAAACTAATCTTTGTCGAATTGAAAGAGGAGGACCTCGCCGTGAGCCTCAATACTATGACCAACCACAAGTAGATGCCGTCCTTACTGCGGTCGAGGCTCAACCAATTCAAATTCCTCAGCATGTTGTTGGACAAAATCGAACCGTAATGCAGAAGTAGGGTCAATTTGACCCTATTCAATGACTTACACGCATTGTATCCTCACTTGGTTGAACTAGGTCTAATTACAACTAGGCCTCTAACTCCTCGGATCCTCTCCGGTCGGATTCGGGTGATCTTCATTGTGAGTTCCATCGAGGGGCTGGTCACGATTTGGAACGATGCTTTGCGCTGAAGGCTAGGGTTCAAGAGCTGGTCAGAAGCAAGGAGATAAATTTTGGAGATCCTCCACCAAATGTTATCAATAATCCGTTGCCAGGAAAAAGTGGCTAAAGACGGGTTAGAATATCCCAAGTCACCTCCTAAAGCCAGTGTTTCAGACAAGACAGCTCATCCTTGTAACTTATTAGTCACTAGGCCATGTTTCGTTCTGTTTGCATTTTCCTTTGTTTATGTTAAACTGTTGCTTTCAAATCTTTGTTTGTAATCCCATTTTAATTTTAATGAAATGAGCATTGCACTGTTTTGATTCAAATCATCTACATTTATCGCTTTCAAACATATATTTTTCCTGTTTAATTTCTTTACCGAGCTATTGCTTTTGCAAAGATTGGAGGGAGGATGATAACAACGAGATACCCATAAGTGTAGTTGGTATGCTTTCAAATAAAACTTTGCTGATGATATACAAGCATTGTTTCAATTCCCAAACAGGAGAAATAAGGAAGTTAATCCCTTGTCAACCCCTTGAGCCTAGAAGTTGGAGTTTCTTTCTATATGAAAACCCACAATTTTAACACAGGCGGGTAGTTCTTAATTAATTTGGATGTGCATTTATTCAAGATGCCTTTCGACAAAGGCTGTATTCAATCAAGTTCCCTTCACACACATCAAAGAAGTGTCGAAGATGTCATCCAAGTCAAAAAGTGATGATGATGGTTCTCCGTAATCATAAAAGTCAGCGATCACTATCTTTCCAAAAATATATATAAAAAAATTGGGGCATCCGTGACCGTAATTTTAAATGGAACGGTTCAGGAAAAAGTTAGGGATGACAAAATTCAAAACAAGAGTTGACTAAAGTCCTCAAACAGCAAAATGTTGCAAAAAAAAAGTGACTGTTATCTCAAGAATTCCTCATCTTCTGAGCCATCATCATTCCTATAAGTGTATAATCCAAAATCTCTTGGAAAGAGAATGCACAATCTGAGTTAACCGAGCGTAGGACTGAAGAACATCACGGAGATTGGGTTGGGTACAAATAAATTTTGAGCCTTTATCCTTTGTTTCTTAAACCGTGAACCAGACCACGTTACAACCCTCAAAAGACCTAATTGAAGCCAGGTTTCTTTTGAAAGTATACTACAACAAGGTTGCGTAATATGACTCCTAAGGTCTTTTGCAAATCAATTGTCTTGGTATATCCATACTTTTTTCTTTTTCTTTTACTTTTAATTTTTTTTAACCACTGTGTTTTAACCAGCGATCCATTTTATATGCACCAATTACATCATCTCAAAATGATTTTTATTTCAAAATTGTGCAAGAACTTTCCATTAAATTTACCATGTTTGAATAAACAATTTCTGCTTGCAAACAAGCTTTCCTCATCAAGGAAGTTCAAACTATTGAGAAACTTGGTCAGTGATCCTAATCAGGGGCAAGTATCTTTCAGATCCTGTTGTGAATCAGTTCAAGATTTGTTGCTCAGTGCAAGTCATTATCAAAATTGTTTTAATCAGAAGATCTTTTTCAAGACTTATACCGGGGCACTCTTTTCCCCTCAGTCGTTTCAAGAATTGAATCCATGATCGGTTTATCTTCAACAATCAGCTAATCCGGGGCAATCCTCAAGCAACACTTCATTCCTTCCTCCAAGGATCATCGTTTTTGACACAGTTCACAAGTGTGTTAGAAGTGTTTCTCAAGACATTCTCTCTCCAAGCAGAGTGGGCAGTGTTCTCCATGTTGAGGAATCAGAGTTCGCATCTTACCTCCACAAAAGAGTCAATCTCCGTTGTCATAAACGTCTGCATTACATACTACATGCATAGATCATTCATATATCATGCATCACAAAATTCATATATCATGCATAGCAAGAGTGTTTTATCCTCATTTGCATTTCCTGCGGTCTTGTTGCAGTCAATATCTTACCTTGCAGTCAAAATCCAACTTACTTGGTACCTACCAGAATAGATGTCAATCTGTCTATCTCTTTCACTCCAGTGCCATTCCTGGATGTCTATCTATTTTCACTCCAGTGCCATTCCTGGATGTCTGTCTCTTTGTCACTCCAAAGCCATTATTGGATGTTATGTCTCTTTCACTTTATTCACAGCCATTATTGGATATTGTGATCTTTCTCCATCTAAAGCCATTATTAGATGTCGAGTCCCTCCATTTAAAGCCATTATTAGATGTCGAGCCTTTTTTCCATCCAAAGCCATTATTGGGTGTTACGTCTTTCTCACTTTATTCAAAGCCATTATTGGATATTGTGATCTTTTTCCATCTAAAGCCATTATTAGATGCCGAGTCTTTTTCATCCAAAGCCATTATTGGGTGTTATGTATTTCTCACTTTATTCAAAGCCATTATTGGATATTGTGATCTTCCTTCATCTAAAGCCATTATTAGATGTCGAGTCCTTTTTCATCCAAAGCCATTATTGGGTGTTATACCTTTCTCACTTTATTCAAAGCCATTATTGGATATTGTGATCTTTTTCATCTAAAGCCATTATTAGATGTCGAGTCTCCTTTTCATCCAAAGCCATTATTGGGTGTTATGTCTTTCTCACTTTATTCAAAGCTATTATTGGATATTGTGATCTTTCTCCATCTAAAGCCATTATTAGATGTCGAGTCCCTCCATCTAAAGCCATTATTAGATGTCGAGTCTTTTTTCATCCAAAGCCATTATTGGGTGTTATACCTTTCTCACTTTATTCAAAGCCATTATTGGATATTGTGATCTTTTTTCATCTAAAGCCATTATTAGATGTCGAGTCCCTCCATCTAAAACCATTATTAGATGTCAAGTCTATTTCATCCAAAGCCATTATTGGGTGTTATGTATTTCTCACTTTATTCAAAGTCATTATTGGATATTGTGATCTTTCTCCATCTAAAGCCATTATTAGATGTCGAGTCTTTTTTTCATCCAAAGCCATTATTGGGTGTTTTGTCTCCATGTTGTATTAGTTAATCTACCACAAATTTCTAATTTCGAGTCTATCCGTATTTCCGAAATGTTTGTCTCATATCATGCATCATTCAAAAAATGTGTGTCAAAAATATTGCATTCAATGATTTCTCATTATATTTTATTCACAACATACCCATTGCATCTCATGGCAAAATTTTGGGTTTTTGATATTTAACTATCTCCCACTGCGATCATATGAAGCTTGATCATCTTCATATCATCTGGTTGAAGATATTTAAATAGGGGCAACTGTTGCACCCCAAATTTTACCCTGATATTTTTCTACTTGCATTATATTTAAAATTAAAAAAAAAATAGTCATTCACTCATTGCATTCACATCATTACGTCGTATTTAATTTGACCAAAAGTCAGTTTAAATCGATATTTGCATCGTTTTATAATTGTAAAATACCCGTTA
The DNA here is from genome assembly GCA_021764765.1 of Vicia sativa. Classification (NCBI taxonomy): domain Eukaryota; kingdom Viridiplantae; phylum Streptophyta; class Magnoliopsida; order Fabales; family Fabaceae; genus Vicia; species Vicia sativa. The sequence goes on from CM038792.1 coordinate 934,584, forward strand.
TTTTATTTCATTTATCTTTACTTCTCTGTCTGTTCATTGCATTGTTTTAAATTATTTATATGTCGGTGATATCAATATTTTGATTTTATAAATAGACTGTTAAAAGCAATTCGATACTGTGCGAAAATTAGCGGAGAAAACATTTCAAGTTTTCATTTTTTACTCACTGCTTTATGAATCTACGTGTCGCGTAGATCATGAAAATGTGTTCTCCTAATTTTTGAAGCAGTTTGAAGACTAAGTATTTAGCGTAAATGTTTTAAAAGTCGGATATTCTTTATTATCATTTTATTTCGATTTTAATTATTTTGATAATTTTTCTTCAATCTTTGATACTCGTAATTTATTCATTTTATTTATCGGATAAATTTTTGTCCAAACTTTACCATTTTGACAAGTTTAGGTGTTCAATATTTTATCTCGGAAAAATCAAAAAAATATACTTTTGGCTTGTCATTTTTTACCCAACCCATTTTTAGGCCCATTTTATGAAGAGGGCATTTTAGGCATTTTAAAAATTATTAAACCCTATTTTATGGATATATATATGCTACATGTGTTTGTTACAAAGGCGGACCAATTGGGAGCGAAAAAAAGCGGAACAACGAGGCCAATTTAAAAATTTACAAACACAAGCGGTGGCTCCCTGCTCATACATCTTCCTCACACGTTGTTTCCCAAACAACACACCCTTTGCACAGATCCATACCCTCTGTTTCTTCCAACCGCCGCGCCTTCCCTTTCACCCTTCTAACCACCGGCCACTTCACCTTCCTCGCCATAACCCCCATCGTCATCCCTTGACCCATTACAACCTTCTCCATTGTTCTATCCATCGAACTCAATCGTACACCCTCGTCTCTCTCACTCACGGCCATCGTCCTTCTATCCCTCCTCACAGAACAACCGTCTTCAACCTCCGCTTAACACCACCATAACCTCATCCCATCTGTCTCTCTTCATAACACAACCAGCCGTCCGCTCCCTGTTTCCTTCGCTTTCCCTTCTGTTTGCTCCATTCATACAGCCATGCTGCTCGCTCACTTCCACCACTATCATCCTCTCTTCTAACTCACGCGTAGCTCGCCCGTAAACCCGGCCCTGTTTTCCAAACAACCGTGCCATCCCCTCATTATCACAGTCCGCTCTCCCTCTGCCTCAGCCTCTGTCCGAACAACAACATTTTCGTCACCAGATTCACTTCGTAGCATATAGTGACTTTCAGCTGCAAGTGGAACTCCCTCTCCTTCAAATACTCGCTTGTGATTGGTAAGTCCATTTGAATCAATCTGGTATGGATGGTTCTTTGTTTGAATCTGGATTTTCTAATTGAATTGTCATGTTTTATTTCTGATTTTGATTTCTGCAAAAAATAGTTTGACATTGTTTGAATCTGAATGGTTAGAGTGATATTGCTGTCTGTTAGTATAAATGTTACACTCTGGTTTAATTTTTCTGAGATGGTTTAATGTGGAGATTTGTGAAATAGCAAGTCCAACTGTTATGCTGTCGATTATGATATCTGCTTGAATTTTTGTCAGTAACAATGTTTTTATATTTGTGATATTTATGATGATTCCCGAATAATGTGAGTTTGTGGTTGTATTAACATTTTAGTTTGCGTCAATTCGTTAAGTTTCGATGATGGTTTATGTTGTTTCCGCGTCTACTCGCGTGTAAACCTAACTAAGAAACCGTTCGGGCATCCGGTTGTCATACCCCAATTTTTGACCTAATATACCACATCACATTTGCATCATTGCATAACTAACAGTTCAGACAGCAATAATCGAGTGTAGCATTTACAGGTCAAAATTAGGGTTTCATCAGATTTTCATCTGATTCATGAGCCAACCAATTAGGTTTTGAGGTTTTCTCAGTCCATTTGATCTATCTTGATCAAATCATCACCCTTCAATCCTCAGATATCCATTTTTCTCACTGATCAATCGAAGATCGACCAATTAGGGTTTTGATCGGGCATAGGCATTCTCTGATTTTTTGAGCAAGAAATGACTTTTTTGGATAGAGATTGGTCATTATATCTTAGATATAACATCTTGACCTAATTTCTGGATTCAAAACATCACAAAGGTTCACAAACTTCATCAGTCAATTTCAGAAACGTCTGATGAAAATTCATCTGCACAGAAAAGTCAAACTTTGACTTTTGGTCAAAATTTTCAAAACAAAACTTTTTCAATCATCAAAATACTTCAAATGATCCATCATGATCATCAAAAATCAAAGAATTTGAAAAAGTCAACAAAAAGTCAAAAGTTTTCACACTTAGAAATTTTTCTAAGTGTTGAAATTTGTTATTTTTTTCAAACTTCAAGCCATTTTTTCACCTAGTTCCAATTGGAATTTGAAAAAACTCAAAACATGAAAGTTGTAGATCATGGAAAAATCTTTCCAAAATGTCCAAGAACTCTCAAATCCATGGAGTCTAGCTATACCTTTGAAATTGAAACATAAGGCTCCATGAAACTTGATTTTTCAAAGTCAAAACATCAAATTATAGGTCATTTTGTGTTTTTCTTCATTTAGAAGCATGCCACCTTGCCAATTTGACTAATGAACTGATAAATATCAGCTTGAAGATAAGAATTGAAGATTGGATCAAAATGTAAAAATATAGCACATGGTAAAAAAGGAACCTTCCTTTTGCTTTACAAAAGACTTTCTTGCCCCTTAAGCTTTCTTTGAATCATCCAAATGCCATGGACACTTGCCTAACATTTCAGAGCCTATTGCCTATAAATTGATCACAAATCCAAGAGAAATCAACACCAAAAAACAATACAAATTCATGCTTCCTTTCACTTTCTTGAAAATCAAGTAATATAGTGCAAATTGAGAAAACATAGCATTTTGAATTTGAGCTAAAACCATGATGAAATTTGGTGTCATACATGTTGCATAATCACTATCAAACTTGTTACAAGCTTAAAATCAAACTGAACTAAGCTTAAAATCAGTTTTCACTTTTCATATTTTCCAAACTTGTAAAACTGCCTAAGCATTCGAATTCTTGGTTTGACTTGAGCCAGCTATGTTTTGATCATCCAAACATCATCAGTATGCATCATAGGAATGATCCAAACCATTAGTCCTGAACTGTAACACCATTAACCTCGATTTCGAGTTTTGTTTTGAGCTAACTGTAGGTTGACTTGGTTGGAGAGATTGGAGCAAGTTCAGAGCAAGCAGGCCATCCACAAAGTTTCCATACATGCCGATAAAGGTGTAGCAATCCTCAAACTAGTTCTGGAAACACGATTTAAGCTTCCTCGATTCTCATTTTTCCAGGTAAGCATATGAACTGTGATATCCATATTCCTTGCACCAATTGAGAAAAACTCTTGGCCAATTGTTTTCTGCACTCATAACGATTGATAACCCTCAATAAAATCAAACAATCATCAACTACACGTAATTTAATTTGATTTCTCAGTTTCTAGGGTTCTTCGTGTTCCCAGAAATCCAAACATGATAGACTGAAAATAAATGCAATTAACATACACCGTTGCATTCCTTGTTCAAAATCGAGTCATTTTGATGTTTACATCGTCCAATTTGGTTGAGAAACGAGGATGGTAGCTTGGATCAAAAATTCTGGAAATCAAAATGCAAGCCCAGAAATTCGCGCGTGTTCTTCATTGTTCTTCATTTTAAAATTTCAAATTATCCAATCTTATATCAACGCGTGTGTTAATCCACTAAACATCTCAACGCGTTTGGCCTAGTGGTTGTCTGCTTGCCTCTAAGTTCTTCTTGCCACGTGGTCCACCTCATGGTCATGGGTTCAACACCCATCAGGACCATTTTTTTCACTCTTTTTTACAAAACTTCAATTTTTTTTATGTTTTTTCTTCAAACTTTCACAAGTTTTTTTGACCAATCAAAACTTCTCATTTTGAGATGATTTTTTGGACACTTGTCAATAAATACATCTATTTTGTGATAGTGCAAAAATTTTCAGAAAAAACTTTCATCTGATTAAATTTTAATCGAGCCGAAAACGACGTTCTGAACACTTTTCAAACCTCCTTTTAAAGTGAATTTTTTCAAGTTTTCGACTTCCGATTTTTTTTCAAAACCTTTCATAAGTGAACCTCATATTTCAAAACATTTTCAAATCATTTTTCAAAACATTTCATCAAACTTGCATCTTTTTACCATGATCAATCCGATTAAAACGATAAAATCAAATTCATTCTTTCTCGAATTTCTCGATCGATCATGGGCCTCCCTTACGGTGTAAGTCCCAATCCTTTATGTACATATTTAGTTTTATTTGTACATACTCAAAATCATCATTGTCAATATTCAAACATAAACAAATTTCTTTCGTTTGTTTTCATTCGTTTGTTTATACACCGATGCCATTGGTATTGAAAGGAGCATTATTCCCTGTGAAACTGCTTTCAAACCAATGGGCCTCCTTCACGGTGTAAGTCCCATAACATTCTTTTATGCACATAATATTTCTTTGTACATATCAAACTTTTTGTCAAAACACTTTTTACAAAGTTTCATCTGTACATAATACAGATATTTCTTTTATACTCAAGTACAGACAAACGTCGATCGTTTGTTTTCCTTTCACTTGTGTATACTCAAACCAACATTCTTTTATGTACATAACAAATTTTCTTTGTACATATCAAATACTTTTCATACAAAATTTTATCTGTACATAACACAGATACACTTTTTTTGTAAATATTCAAACACAGATAAACTTCGATCATTCGTTTCTGTTTCATCTGTATACACACTGAATACCATTGATATTGAAAGTAGCATTATTCCCTGTGAATTTGTTTTCAAATCAATGGGCCTCTCTTCCAGTGTAAGTCCCAACCCTCCTATGTACCTCTATCTTTGTTTGTACATAAAAAAACTCGTTCGTGTACATATTCACTTCCTTGTACACAATTCAAACCTGTGAATACTCGAGTTGCGCTCGTTTTAAACGTTCGTTTCACAGACACTTGTTTATATTTCATAAACTGCTGTAAATAAACATCATGCATTGTTTATATTTCCTTCATAAACTCTCGTGAATACATATCACACACACACACACACACCTGTTTATACAAATTATCTAATCATAACATAACAATTAGACTAATCAATAGGTTCCCCACAATTAGCCTCCGCTTGGGCTTCATACAAGACAATCCATCCTCAGCATGGTTTAGCCTCCGCTTGGGCTTCATACAAGATATTTTATCTCCAACAAAGTTTAGCCTTCGCTTGGGCTTCATACAAGACAACTCATCTCCAGTTGAGTTTAGCCTTCGCTTGGGCTTCATACAAGATAATTTATCCCCAGCATGGGTCAGCCTTCTCTTGGGCTTCGTACAAAGAAACTCTCCCCACAGAGTTAGCCTCCGCTTAGGCTTCATATAAGACAACACTCCCCTGTTGAGTCAGCCTCCTCTTGGGCTTCGTTCAAAAGAACTCCTCATTGAGTTTAGCCTTCTCTTGGGCATCATACAATGAAAGAGATAGGAAATCTCTTAACAGCCTCCTATTGGGCTTCCAATATAATGAATCACCCGCGCTAAGATAGAACCCTGAAAGGATGGTTTCTCAGTGAAATCACTTTCAAAATTCCCCAGAGAGTAAAATTTCCCGGTGAAGTTGCTCTTATTCAGAAAAGGATGGTTTCTCGGTGAAATCCCTTTCAAGCCAAAGCCAACAATACCCTATAGCTTCCTCTTGAGCTTCATACAAGGACCCTCGATGACCCTCGGAATGCCTCCTCTTGGGCTAACAATACAAGGACCCACAGGCTTCTTAAAAGCATCCCTTTAATCCAATCAATTTCTCCTCGAGATTTAGACATCTATCATCTCTATGGAAGAAGTATCTTATCTATCACATCACATACAGTCAAAACTTTTCAAACTCTTTTCAAACAAAAACAATCTCTTAACAGTAAGTGGTAACGCTTGTACACTCAAGAAAAACACCCAATACGTACAGTTAAAAGATTCAATCATCTTTTTTCAAACATCTTTCTTAAACATGTAAGTGGTAACGCTTGTACACTCAAGCAAAACACCTAATACTTACGACGAAAGATTTTTATCAATCAAACTTTTTAAAAATGTATGTGATGAAATAGATTAGATACATTTTTCATTAAGATGACATTTGTCAGTCTCTTACTAACTTCCGTTGCTTTCCACTAGCATAAGTGGGAACTACGATTGCTCTGACTTTCTCAACTTCCTTTTGAGAATACGTAGGCACAAGGTCTCATCCTTGCCGAGAAAATTTCTTTCTCTCTCAAACCAAACGAACCATAGAACCCTGTAGATCCGAGCTACAAATGCTCTGATTCCCATTAAGGGATATGTATGCAGAAGATCCACAGATCTTTGCGAGCACAATAAAAATAACCCTAGAATCTTACATAATCCATCATTCTTAAAAATCCCAACGGAGAAACTTTCCCAATCATAGAAATAGCAAATAAAAAACACACAACATATCAAATATATTCATATATAAAGCTGTAGATAACTACATATATTTAGGGTGCTCCATCTATTCCCTTTATATAACAATCCCCCTTACTCAGAATCTCCCCATTGCGTTGCGTCTGGTTTGCGCTAGTCGTTACGCATACCAATATCAATTGAGGGTATTTCAGCTTTCCCCTCTTTTTCATAATCATTAAATCATCTTTCTTGTGTTGAAAATAATAAAGCTTGATGCTCGCGGCATCTTTATAAACAAATCAAAAGATTTAAATCGTTACGAGCCAGAAGATCCGAATTTACGTTCGCATCCTCTAGCGCGTCACCTTTTAACGCGAACACCGGTCTACTTTGTATAATTGCTTTAAATTCGAGTCAGAAAGTACATTTTATTTAGTTTGTTCCGAACAATTGAAGTTGTGGTGAATAACGTTAGTGTATAGTTTCGATGAGAGTTCGACATCGACACGTTCATATGCGTAGGATGTGAACGAGAAACTATTGGGATATCATATTATGGTGTTGTTCTCATTTTTAAATTTCGATTGAAGTTTTACGATAGATGGATATTTGAAGTTTGACTTGGTTTCGATGAAGGTGATGTTGTTTCCGCGTTTATTCGCGTAGAAACTAACCGAGAAACCATTTGGCATTTATTTGTTTTGTTTCGATGATGGTTTGATGATTGGCCGCGTTTAATCGTGTGTGAATCTAACCGAGAAGCTATGGGGCAGCCTTGTGGCCACTCTTTCTTTAGGCGAATTCGATAAGGATGTGGGTTTTGGAACCACTTTCGGTTGATGGTTGTAATCTTATAGTTTCAATGATGGTTTATTGATTAACCGCATTTTCTTGCGTGTGAATTTAACCGAGAAGCTCATGGGAAAACATGCTTTTCTTAAATAACCGATAGCATAGTTGCTGCCCGGATTGGTTCGGTTTATTTTTTTAGTTTGTTTCGATTTTAAATTGAATAATAGTGTATGTTTCTTTGGTTTTGGTTCCTTTGTGAATCGGATTACTCGTATATTTAATTGTTTTAGTCCTTCCGTTCATATACATTTTATACTAGTTTCATTTTCGATTCTATAGCTTGTAATTACTAATCGTATTCTAATTTTTATTGCAATTTCATTTTATTTCTATTTCATCACACACTCATGCTACTAATATGTTTGCTATTTGTGTAGACATTCGAGGATTGTTCAAAAAAAGCATTCATTTTCTTTTAATATTGACATTACTGTTTTTTATCTAACATTTAATATTTAGTAATGTACATACAATATACTTAGCATTTTTATTTTTTATACTTTATACTGTAAATATAATTACACATATTATTTTTATTTCTTATATTTAGTATTGTAAATATATACTATATACGTATTACTTTTATTATTATTCTTTATCATATGCATTCGTAAATAAGTTCGATTTATATTACAGTAATTTTCTTCGTATACCGATTTCTTAGATTTAGTTCATATAATTTATTCTAATTAATAAAATATGATACAATAATTAATATTTAAGTTTCACCGTAGTTAATTTCTGTTTGTATACTTTTAAATTTACCGTTTCCTCTTTAATTTCAATTTATCCCCATTCGAAAAATTGTACCCCAATCCCCTTGATGCGTTGTAAATAATTTTACCGCTTTCTATTTTATTTTACCGTTTAATCCCCATTTATAATTGATGTATCCCTCTCCCAAAAAAACAATTCTTGTAATAATTATCTAGTGCACATTTATTTTATTTAATTTAAGTGTCACTTACACAAAACCCAAAAAAAAAATCTTCTTTTAAAAACTAACATTTGTAAGTCATTTTTAAACCCGTAAGTCGACAAAGCTACGAAGCGTCGCGATGACCACACATGCACACATGTACGCTTGATCCTGGGCCTTCTTACAGTGAGCCTATTTCGATCAATTGTCCCAATTGGTCGTCTTAGTAGACTAGCCCACTTTGCTAGTACACATGTAATTTAATTATTTTATACTTAGGTTGGCCACCTTGTATGGACTTTGTCGATTTTACTTGTGATTTACAATTATCTCGATCCTATTCTTTCTCCATTCACCAAGCATTTAAAACACTTTCAATAAAATTACCCAGCGTCGAGTCTTCTTCTCAAACCTCGATCCAGCGTCGAGTTATTTTTCAAAAAATCAATTTTCTACAAAACAAAAAACATGGTGCTATGGTATTTAAGTAAATCGTTAGAGGATAGCGACGATTTAATTAAAATGTAAAATATTTGGGCCATTAGAGGTAACAATGACTTAAATACTTTATTCCATACATAATAAAAGTGAACTTTGTTTCACCTTACTCTTTTCATAATAAATATTTTGGACGAGAGATGATCGGTTGACCTCAATCACCAATCTCGAGTATTGAATCGTTAGAGGATAGCCCAGCGTTTTGGTACTTGTCATCCACAATTTAAAATCAATTCTAACATTCAATATCTTTTGTGCGCTCAAGCACCATTTACTTTAAACCCTTTTCAAGATTAGACATGATTCATTTATAATTGAGATGCTTCTTCCTCTATTCCCAAGGTTTTCGACTTCTCCACTTGAGTACTAGAGGTGTTCTCAAACCCTCCCTCATGTTGGTGCGTAGTCCTTTATTCTTTATCACACCTTGTGGGAGTTAGACGAGTCTTCTCCATTAAAAATGACGACTTGTCTTTTCATTTAAAATAAATCAACAAACAAACATTTTCTAGCGAACTACGGCTCGACTTTCCATTGCGAAGAGTGCGTAGGCACTAAGTCTTACGACCGAAGGCGAGCAAAAATAATAAAAACAATTCTCCTCCCTTTCTTTCTCATTTCAAACTTAGAAGATCGTAAAATTTTCACACTAACACACAACCACACTTTGAACTAAATGGGTACCATCGAGTACGATGGATGTGAGGGGTGCTAATACCTTCCTTGCATAACCAACTCCCGAACCTACAACTCTTAATTTCGTAGACCGTCTTATCCTTTTCTCTTATGGGTTTTATCTATATTTCCCCGTTCTTTTTAGAACAAATAAAATTAGGTGGCGATTTCCCTGTTTGTTTTTTTGAAAATTATTTAAATGACTTTTGAAAAAAAGCGAGTTGCTTGATTGGCGACTTCTGGGAAGTTTTCTCAAGCGAGTTAACCTAGTTTAGTTCTTTGTGTGGTTGTGTGTTTATCATTTTATTTTACTTTCTTCTTTGTACTTCATCTTATGTTTATGTTTGATTATTTATTTTTATGCTTCATTTATTATCTTGTTTATATATCCATTGTGTGGGAATTCTTGATGGGATTATTGATGCATAGATAAGCCCACTACCGAACTTCTAGGTCACCTTTTTAGGAATAGAGGGTTGCGTAGCCTAGGTCCACGACTCCATTGTCTTGTTGGCCGGCGAAGACTTGACTTAGAGTTGGTTGTTTTAAGGAGGTTGTTGGCCCATGCGATACCGAGGACATCAATCTTTGGACAAATGACCTATAACTCTAAGTTTGTTCATGTTGTCTAACCAGAAACGCTCAAATTTTGGATTTTGAGTATCCGTTAAAACCGTTTCTTGGGGTATACTTTTCCAAATACTATTACCACGTAGGCCTCTCGCGTGATGATAGTGTTTGTTAAAAGGGGATCTGAGACTCCGAGAAACACTTAGCAGAAAACCTCAGAACCTTCCTGTGGGGAATTTGGGTAGAAAACTTAAAGCCATCCTATCGTAGGATCCCGCCTAATTAAGTTGTTCTGATTCCTGTATCATCCTTGTTTCACGTCTCTGTGAACCTGTTACTGTTATTATGTTGCATTCCATTTATATATGTGGTATTGCATTTCATCATATCTTTTTCATTAATGATATTACATTTCATTGCATTCATCTGCATATTTCATGCATACATTCAAGTTGTCGAAAGACTCATTTTGTCTTCTCCGTCTTCAATTGTTGATTTCTTTGTCAAGTTGATTCCTCTGCACAAGCACGGAACTAGAGCCAACGTCAAGAGAAGAATGGAATACCAAGAGCAACACAATGCGAAGTCAAGCGAAATCGATGAGTTAAAGTCGGGCATGACTAAACTTACGAAATGATGCAAGTTCGATTGCGGTGAGCAACCTCAAAGGACTATAATTTCTGAAGTCTCAGCTGCTGTTGTTGATCCTTAATCTTCTCAGATGCCAGTTACTACTTGGCCAGAATATGGGTTACCCCGAAATTACGTTCCACCTACAACTACTCAATGGTTGGCGAGTCTTCCGACCAGTTTTCGGGCTCGATTTTCAGAGCCTCAACCGATCATGCATCTTGCTCCTCATCGACCTTTTGTGCATCAACCTACTGCACAAGTTGCTTATGAGAACCCTCTCTTTGATTACCGTAGTGATGCTCCCCGAACTGTGAGTCAAGAAGATTTAGATGAACTTGAAGAAGTTCGCGAGCAATATCAGACTCTAGAAAGAAGGATGAGAGCTATGGAAGGCAACGATGTCTTTGGTATTGCTGCAGAAAACATGTGCCTGGTTTCTGATTTGGTTATGCCTCCTAAATTCAAGACTCCTGATTTCGAGAAATACAAGGGGCACACTTGTCCAAAAAGTCACTTGCTGATGTATTTTCGGAAAATGTCTGCTTATACAAGAAACGACAAGCTTCTTATCCACTGTTTCCAAGACAGCCTGAGTGGAGCTTCATTGAAATGGTATATGGGACTTGAGAAAGACCATATTCAGTGCTTCCAAGATCTGATTAATGCTTTCATGAAACAATACCACTACAATCTCGACATGGCTCCTGATCGTCGTCAATTGCAAAACATGTCTCAGAATGATAAGGAATCTTTTAAGGAGTACGCTCAACGTTGGAGAGAGTTGGCCTCACAAGTTGAACCACCTTTATCTGAGAAAGAGATCACTGGTTTGTTTATGGATACCTTATCTCCTTTCTATTGGGAAAAGATGATTGGTAGCGTTTCCTCTCGCTTCACAGAGATTTGGTGACTGTTGGCCAAAGGCTAGAAGAGGGAATCAAGAGAGGAAAAGTGTTTGTCGCTGGTGAACCCTCTGGTGGTGCCAAGAAGTCTTTTGGAAACTTCCATAAGAAGAAAGATGGTGAAACTAATGCTGTCAGAATTGAAAGAGGAGGACCTCGCCATAGGCCTCAATACTATGACCAACCACAAGTAGATGCCGTCACTTCTGCAGTCAAGGCTCAACCAATTCAAATTCCTCAGCGCCAAGCTGTTGGACAAAATCAGAACCGTAATGCAAGAAGTAGGGGTCAATTTGACCCTATTCCAATGACTTACACCGCATTGTATCCTCACTTGGTTGAACTAGGTCTAATTACAACTAGGCCTCTAACTCCTCCAGATCCTCTCCCAGTCGGATTCAGGACTGATCTTCATTGTGAGTTCCATCAGGGAGCTGCTGGTCACGATTTGGAACGATGCTTTGCGCTGAAAGGCTAGGGTTCAAGAGCTGGTCAGAAGCAAGGAGATAAATTTTGGAGATCCTCCACCAAATGTTATCAATAATCCGTTGCCAGGAAAAAGTGGCTAAAGACGGGTTAGAATATCCCAAGTCACCTCCTAAAGCCAGTGTTTCAGACAAGACAGCTCATCCTTGTAACTTATTAGTCACTAGGCCATGTTTCGTTCTGTTTGCATTTTCCTTTGTTTATGTTAAACTGTTGCTTTCAAATCTTTGTTTGTAATCCCATTTTAATTTTAATGAAATGAGCATTGCACTGTTTTGATTCAAATCATCTACATTTATCGCTTTCAAACATATATTTTTCCTGTTTAATTTCTTTACCGAGCTATTGCTTTTGCAAAGATTGGAGGGAGGATGATAACAATGAGATACCCATAAGTGTAGTTGGCATGCTTTCAAATAAAACTTTGCTGATGATATACAAGCATTGTTTCAATTCCCAAATACCGGAGAAATAAGGAAGTTAATCCCTTGTTAACCCCTTCGAGCCTAGAAGTTGGAGTTTCTTTCTATATGAAAAACCCACAATTTTAACCTGGGGCAAGGTAGTTCTTAATTAATTTGGATGTGCATTTATTCAAGATGCCTTTCGACAAAGGCTGTATTCAATCAAGTTCCCTTCACACACATCAAAGAAGTGTCGAAGATGTCATCCAAGTCAAAAAGTGATGATGATGGTTCTCCGTAATCATAAAAGTTAAGCAGTCACTATCTTTCCAAAAAATATATATAAAAAAATTGGGGCATCCCGCTGACCGTAATTTTAAATGGAACGGTTCAGGAAAAAGTTAGGGATGACAAAATTCAAAACAAGAGTTGACTAAAGTCCTCAAACAGCAAAATGTTGCAAAAAAAAAGTGGCTGTTATCTCAAGAATTCCTCGACACGAGCCATCATCATTCTATCGATGTATAATCCAAAATCTCTTGGAAAGAGAATGCACAATCTGAGTTAACCGAGCGTAGGACTGAAGAACATCACGGAGATTGGGTTGGGTACAAATAAATTTTGAGCCTTTATCCTTTGTTTCTTAAACCGTGAACCAGACCACGTTACAATCCTCAAAAGACCTAATTGAAGCCAGGTTTCTTTTGAAAGTATACTACAACAAGGTTGCGTAATATGACTCCTAAGGTCTTTTGCAAATCAATTGTCTTGGTATATCCATACTTTTTTCTTTTTCTTTTACTTTTAATTTTTTTTAACCGCTGTGTTTTAACCAGCGATCCATTTTATATGCACCAATTACATCATCTCAAAATGATTTTTATTTCAAAATTGTGCAAGAACTTTGCATTAAATTTACCATGTTTGAATAAACAATTTCTGCTTGCAAACAAGCTTTCCTGATCAAGGAAGTTCAAACTATTGAGAAACTTGGTCAGTGATCCTAATCAGGGGCAAGTATCTTTCAGATCCTGTTGTGAATCAGTTCAAGATTTGTTGCTCAGTGCAAGTCATTATCAAAATTGTTTTAATCAAAAGATCTTTTTCAAGACTTATACCGGGGCACTCTTTTCCCCTCAGTCGTTTCAAGAATTGAAGCCATGATCGGTTTATCTTCAACAATCAGCTAATCCGGGGCAATCCTCAAGCAACACTTCATTCCTTCCTCCAAGGATCATCGTTTTTGACACAGTTCACAAGTGTGTTAGAAGTGTTTCTCAAGACATTCTCTCTCCAAGCAGAGTGGGCAGTGTTCTCCATGTTGAGGAATCAGAGTTCCCATCTTACCTCCACAAAAGAGTCAATCTCCGTTGTCATAAACGTCTGCATTACATACTACATGCATAGATCATTCATATATCATGCATCACAAAATTCATATATCATGCATAGCAAGAGTGTTTTATCCTCATTTGCATTTCCTGAGGTCTTGTTGCAGTCAATATCTTACCTTGCAGTCAAAATCCAACTTACTTGGTACCTACCAGAATAGATGTCAATCTGTCTATCTCTTTCACTCCAGTGCCATTCCTGGATGTCTATCTATTTTCACTCCAGTGCCATTCCTGGATGTCTGTCTCTTTGTCACTCCAAAGCCATTATTGGATGTTATGTCTCTTTCACTTTATTCACAGCCATTATTGGATATTGTGATCTTTTTTCATCTAAAGCCATTATTAGATGTCGAGTCTCCTTTTTCATCCAAAGCCATTATTGGGTGTTATGTCTTTCTCACTTTATTCAAAGCTATTATTGGATATTGTGATCTTTCTCCATCTAAAGCGATTATTAGATGTCGAGTCCCTCCATCTAAAGCCATTATTAGATGTCGAGTCTTTTTTCATCCAAAGCCATTATTGGGTGTTATACCTTTCTCACTTTATTCAAAGCCATTATTGGATATTGTGATCTTTTTTCATCTAAAGCCATTATTAGATGTCGAGTCCCTCCATCTAAAACCATTATTAGATGTCAAGTCTTTTTCATCCAAAGCCATTATTGGGTGTTATGTATTTCTCACTTTATTCAAAGCCATTATTGGATATTGTGATCTTTCTCCATCTAAAGCCATTATTAGATGTCGAGTCTTTTTTTCATCCAAAGCCATTATTGGGTGTTTTGTCTCCATGTTGTATTAGTTAATCTACCACAAATTTCTAATTTCGAGTCTATCCGTATTTCCGAAATGTTTGTCTCATATCATTGAAACAACCGACTGAACATCATCCGATAACTGTATCAATGAAGTCGCCATCGAACGTTTTTTATCTCGTAAAAGGAGAAAGGTGAACGCATCGCGAAAACCTAAAAGGGATAAGGCACGGTCTTGCGACCGAGAGATAGGGTAAGGGAATCTATTACGAAGGGAAGGTATTAGCACCCACGCCCGTAGTACTCTACGGTATCCACTTCTACTTTCTATCTAATGGGTGTGTTTATATCTATGCTTAATCGCTAATCATGCATGCAAAGAAAAGAAAATAAGAAACCACGGGAAAAGAAGGAAGTATTTACAAAGTTAAGCTCGGTCGAGCCCGTGACAAGATGCCTACGTATTCCCGCGTGCAATGGGAAAGTCAGAGCGCCGTAGTTCGGCTCACTTGTTTTGGTGTGTTTTGTGTTTTTTACTTGTGAAAAGGTTTTAAACACAAAAAGAAAGAGAGCGCGCAAAGGCGAAAAAGAGTTGGTGTTGGTTGGTTGTTTTTACCTTGAGAAAGGAGTTTAAACCATTATTAAGTGTTTTGTTTTTGAAGAGAAAGAAAAAGCAAGTTTAGTTTTAATCACATGCAATATGCAAAAAGAAACCAGCAAAGCAAAAGGTTAGACCTATGATTTAGGATACAAGGGAATCTCTACCTATGTTGACATGCAAAGGATATGAATCCTAAAGTCTAGGCTAAAGAACCAAACCTAACCAAGGGAACCTGCAAGAAACAAAGAAACAAATATGCACAGAACACAAGTAGAATTTCCCTAAACGGGTCTTTAAATAAACCGGAGGGTTCTGAACATGCTCCAACTCGGAAGCCCTTCATGCATCTCTATTCCTACTTCTCATGGCAAAGAAAGCAAAGCCCTACTTCTCATGATATCTAGGAAAATGTAAGAGAATGCGGTAAATGGTGTAGAAATAAATACCCGCGGATATTAAATCAGAAGCAGCAAGCTATAGAAATACTCAGGAAAACTTCAATCTGCAGCCATGCAATAAGAGTAAACCGGTGAGAATAGCTCGAGGCATCAAAGCAAAGAGGCGGCTTGCGCATGTGAAGCAACAACGTGCGCAAGAAGGAGTTAGACCCAAAAGCAAATAAAAGGATGTACGTGGGTGTACAAACACAAAACACACGAAGGAGTTAGACCCAAAAACAAGTATAGAAATGCACACGTGGGTGTACAAATGCAAAACACACAAGAAGAGTTAGACCCAAAAACAGACAAACGGATGTATACGTGGGTATACAAACACAAACACACTGCAAGAAGGAGTTAGACCCAAAAACAAGTATAGAAATGCACGTGGGTGTACAAATGCAAAACACGCAAGAAGGAGTTAGACCCAAAAAGCAGACAAGCGGATGTATCGTGGGTATACAAACACAAAGCACCTGCAAGAAGGGAGTTAGACCCAAAAACAAGTATAGAAATGCACACGTGGGTGTACAAATGCAAAACACCTGCAAGAAGGGAGTTAGACCCAAAAAACAGACAAACGAATGTATACGTGGGTATACAAACGTGTAGCAAACCACGGAAAGGGAGTTGGACCCAAGAGGCAAGTACAAGGAGTGTATACGTGGGTATACAAACATGAGAAACCTGCAAAAAGGGAGTTAGACCCAAAACGCAAGCAAAGGAAAAGTGTGTGAATATGGACAAAGCAGCCGCATATGCATGCGTCGTGCGCATAAAGTGAGTGCAAGCAGTGGAAGCATAGCCAAGGGACTCTTGTTCATCATCGAATCGAAAAAATCAAAAATAAACTAGAAGCGGCTCATTGTGGTATACCTGTTGAACACGTCGATCGAAAGTCGAATGTTCGGCGCTTAGCGCTCTGGTGGCGCGCGACTGACCTTGAAAAATTATTCTTGCACCATAACACTGTTTGTGATGTTTTCATGCCAAAAGTGATCCATCAGTTTGACACTTATTCCAATGCTCATGTATGCCATGTTATGCATGAATATGTATAGGAATGCAAGTTAACGTTATGGTTTCGATGCTCATATGCAAGCTATGCATGAATAGGCGCGGTATGCGAGCAATGAAACAAAGAGCTATGATGCTTATGAATGAGGATCAAGACATGAACATGCTTGGGATGCTAAAGGAGGAATAACAATTAGATGCTCGTGCAAGGCTATGGCGAATACATGCGGTGCAAATGGTGAATCGATAATTTCCATGTTCATGTATGCAATGTTATGCATGGACATATATGGAATGCAAATCAAAAACTCTAACGTTCTCGCATGTGAAATTATGCATGAACAAGCTAGGAGTGCGATGCAAAAGGAATTTCAATGTCTATGTGCAATGCTAGTTGTGAGTATGTGGGATGCACGGAATTAACCGCTACAAGGAGTGCAATGGAGGTCGACCATGTCAAGTCCTAAGTGAAACACTAACACAAACACTTGGAAGGTGAATGAATGAACTATGTACAATGCACAAAGCACATAATGATCAAAATGCTTTGGAAGCTACATGTTGAATGCAAGTTATGCTTCAAATCACCATGAATCATGCTAGATACTCACCAATGCATGAGCATGCGATGGATGATGCAAAAGTGTACGAGTTCATGTCTTACATGCAAGGAGAAATCAAATGCACAAGTGTGTATGCGTGCTATGAGGCAAAATGAGGAATGATCATGTCAAATCCTAAGTGAAACATTAACGCAAACACTTGGAGTGCAAATGCAACAAGTTTATGTACGATGCACTAGATGCTTGAATATCTACATGTTGAAAGCAAACTACACCTTAAGTCACCATGAATTGATGCAAACAAAACAGGCTAAATGTTCCCTAATGCATGAGCATGCGGTGGATGATGCAATGTACACGAATTCGCGACTTATGTGCGGGGAAAACACAAATGCATAGAGCTACATGCATGCTATGTACAAAATCCTCATTCCGACACAAATAAGGCGGCAAAATCCAATTCAAATCAAGGAATTCAAGAGTACAAGTTCAAGACCTAGAATCTACATTGAATTTGCATGCAATTTCATTGTTCAATTTCAAGAAAAGCTGAAAGTTCAAAACAGCTTAAAATAAGTGATTATTTGAACCTAACACTTACTTGAACTTGAGGTTTGAATCAAATTGAAGAGGAATTCCTTGTGCTCTTCAAAGAAAATACCAAATCAATGAGGAATTGTTGATAATCTTCAGAATTAGACTTGAATCCTTGAAGAAAAGCTTGAAATTCAATGGAGAATTTGGAGAAGAAGAAGAAGAAACTCTTGAATCTTGAACTTGAAGCGAAAACCGAGATTAAACCGTTCCTTCCATGTCAAATGTGTGTAGAAGGAAGAGAGAATGCTATGGATTGGAATGGAAGAAGCTGCGATGGAGAAAACCAAAATTAGCGTCGCTTCGTGAAAAAGCGGTGGTGCGGTGGTCGGTGGCGGCCTGTGGTGGTTGCTTTGAGGGAAAGTCGAGATTTCTTGCTTTTTGAGTTTTTGTGCTTTGGGATTTGAGAGAATTGGAGTGTGTATGGTAGTGGGAAATTAAGCAAATGAATGTGTTGTCCTGATTTGTGAAGAGGGAGATCTATTTATAGCTTTGGATCCCTAATCAACAAGCTAATCATGATTATCCGAATAATTTTCGTAATTAATCCAAAACAGCCAAATCCATACGGAATTCGGAGTCGGAATGTAAACGAAAAGTGTCCGGAATGCAATTTTGCTTGCGTGAATCAAAATCCTGACTTGATCCGATGAATGGTAAAGGAAATAGAAATTTTTGAAGTTTCAGCATCAATTTTGGGTCACTGACACATGCAGAATTTCATTCGCGCTCTGTGAGGAAAATGCCTCGGACGAGGATCTTCTGACCAAAATTTGCACATGCGTATCTCTGGGACATTTGAAGCTAACAAGATTTGTGAACTTTTGGCACCGGTCCCGTCCCGTTTCGATGAAAATCGAGCGAGATATGATTTTCCGAACCTCGCGCATCAGATGAAAATTGCTCGGTTCAGCTCGAAAATCAACCTCAGAGATTAAAATTCTGGTACCGATCGGTGGGGAATTAGCTCTCGAGTTGCAAATGGAAGTTGTAGGGGACTTTGATATGGAATTTTAGAAATTGGTCCCGCTTAATTCCGAGCTTCCAGCTAGAAAATAAAGCCTTTTCGGTGAGCTAGATCACACGGTTCAGCACTAAAATCAGCTCAACATGCCGGGGAAGATGACTCCTTTGAGAGTCTTCCTCACAAAATCTGTTCTCGGCTTCCAAATGAAAGTTGTGGATAACAATGAAAGGAGAGTGCCCGTCGAAAATCAACAGAAAATACCCAAGGAGATGAGATCCAGGTGCCCAAAATCCGAAACCGAAATTCACTTTATTGAGAAATGAGCTCTTTTTGGGTGCCATTCGGAATACCTGGAATCTGATATTCCTTATGATGAATGCTATGCATGGTATGACATGTATTTTTATGCAATCAAATTAATAAGCCAGGAACACAAGAAAAAGGAGGGTAAATTTTGGGGTACAACAGCTGCCCCTATTCAATCATCCTCTAGCTTAGGAGCGAGATTGGCGTCTGCCTTTCAAGCGACAAGGTATGAGGTGATTGAATACCAAAACGGACCCAGAAATTTACACTCTGAATCCCAAAAGCTGCATCAAGAGATAGGTGTGGTCGTTCCAAAGTTCTAAGGAACCTCACTGGAGAAAAGGAGCATGTTGCGCCAGAGCTTAACTGGGCCACAACCAAAGAAAGCAGAATAAATCTTTGAACTCTGAGGCGGTATAAGTGCTAACGACCTCGAAGAATTGGCCTCTACCAATTCAATCCGCAATATCGGGGGAGGCGACACAGCGGAAGCAAAGATTTGATACGACTAGACTACCACATTACGGGGAATAGCAGGACGGGTTAGTGATGCAAAGGCTAGAAAGTGCCGAGTAGGCTTCTTGACTCGAGCGCTACACTCGAGAAGGGAGACAAAAGTGGGTATTTGTTCCCAAAAGGCACGGGGTAGGACTGTTCTAAGAATCGTTGCACCGGGATGTCTTGGCGGTTTCAACGAAGACGAAGACTGGAAATGCTGACCAGGCTTCACACACAATACAGAGCAACTTGCATCATGCGTAAGGAGAGAGAGAGATACTCAAACCTTGACCAAGAATTGGTAGTGAATCAACTCTTGTGCAAAAAGAATAAAGCAAGGGTAGGGCTTCTTGAAGGCGTGTTGCCGGGGTAGTGGCGGCTTGACACCAAAAGACGTGTTGCACCAGATGGAACTAGCAGTTTCAACACCAAAGAAATGTGTTGCACCAGATGAGGCTGGCAGCTTCAACACCAAGAGACATGTTGCACCAGATGAGACTGGCAGCTTCAACGCCAAAGAAATGTGTTGCACCAGATGAGTGGCGCTTCAACACCAAGAGACATGTTGCACCGGATGAGGTGGCGGCTTGCCAAAGAAATGTGTTGCACAGATGGGCGGAAGCTTCAACACCAAAGAACATGTTGCACCGGATGAGGCCGGCTTCACGCCAAAGAAATGTGTTGCACGGATGGGCGCGGCTTGACACCAAAATGCCCACACTCAAAAGTTATCCTTCTTTGGGATTCGAGAGACATTGGAACACAACTGGGGACTGAAGATTCATTGCTCTTGGCTTATAATTCAATGAAAATGCATGAATTCCCTAAAAGGTAATGCAAATGCGATGATGCATGTTTTCAAAAGATGAAATGTGAACGGCGACCAAAAGGTCACAAGATGATCAACTTCAATCTGATAATCCACTGGGGGATAATAACGGAGATCAACCAAGGACACGGTCAAGCTGATAAATCTGGAAGGACCACTTGAAGATATCGAGATCTACCATATAACCCTGCTGAGGAGATGATGTCATAGGAAGCTTGTCAGTTAGACAGAGATCCGCTGGGGAATAAAAGGAACACCTGGAGAAGATCTTCCACCATTACCCACTACAACTCTAGCTGGGGAGACAAAGATATGTCAACTGTTGGGGATGTCAAGAGATGAGAACCCTCTGGGGAGGATCATCTGTGAATAATATGCGACTCATTGGGGAATCAAATGCTTGATCAACAATCCAGATAACACCTCTATAGGGAATATCAGGATACCACACACTTGCGACTTTGGAGAACATCCACTAGGGACTTTCACTGAGACAAATATTGTCAACCCGTGCGGAATTGGTACCATGTTACGCAATAAGGATTTGTCGATAACAACATCGCTGGGAGATTCACCAAATATGGTATCTTGATGACAAAGCTACATCGATTCTTTCTGAAGTTTCACTCGGGGTTTCTCGTCCATGCTTCGAAAGCGAGATCTTGAATTTCATTGGAGGATGGCGTGAGGGCACCAAGTGTGAGATACGATAATGGAAGAAAAATCCATAAGAGGGAGCATCGTCGGTCAGGGCGAACTCGAGAGAAAGGACACCCATGCGAGGATGAACTTGTAGGAAAAGAAGAGGAGGACGTCGGACGACGAACCCGCGTAAGAAAGAACAAGACAAATATGTGAACGAACTAATAAGGAAAAGAGCGTCGGTGTGAGCGAACTCGCAAGGAAAGAACATCTGCGAGAAGATGAACTTGCAAAGGAAAAGCGTCTAGTTAAGGCAATTTGCGGGGAAGAACATACGTGTGAAGATGAACACGCAAAGGGAAGAACGTCTAGTTAAGATGAACTTGCGGGGAAGGACATCTGTGTGAAGATGAACTTGCAAAGGGGAAGAGAACGTCTAGCAAAGACGAACTCAGACGAACTTTACCAAGATGATGACATCGAAGGAAGTGTCCGCGAGAACTATAATATCCCTCAGGCCAAAGGCGGGGTATAATTATTCAAGAGTATCAAATATTTGGATTACCACACACCAAGTATGGATACCCAAACGTCTGGAAAGGTAATGCAAACACGGGTAAGATAACCGGCGATTTTGCACAAACGGAGAGCGTGCGACTCATTGCGAAGAAAGACAACAGGTTAAAGCTTGAATCAAGAAGAACAAATCATCCTGACAAACTTCTAAAGACCCAATTTGGAGACCATTTCTGTATAGAAGCAGACTCAACGGAGAGGAACCTATATTGAAGAGTATTCTTCAAGGTATAGGAATTGCAATCAAATGAGTAATCAGACATCTGCAATCTGTCACCCATACGCCACTTTCGAACCCCGAGTGAAACATGAATAGTCAACATGCCCCTGTGTCTCTGAAAGGATTGGCCAACCTTGACTAAGTTGCCCCAGTTTTAATGAGCCACGAAGGATATAATACCATTTGAATGCCCAGTTAAGATGATTCTTTGAAAGGCCGTTCAATAGATTTTGAACAACCGCCCTTGGGACAATCAAGGTATTCATCTGATGCTCATTATGCAAGCTTACTGGATGTTTGAGCACCTGTTCATATGCAAAGAATGTTTTATCTAAAAATGATAATTCTAATGCAAATCCTATGCTTGTCTTGAAACAAAAAGCTTTTGAAAAGATGTCAAAACATCGCATTTTTTGTGCGAAAGATAACAAAAGATTGTGTGATACCAACTCAAAGGTGTTAGCAAACCTCCTAGGAGTCAGGATACCATGTTCTCGTCACAGCTTAGCTTTCAAATTAACCCTGCTTCAGTTAGGACTTTTAAGGGTTGTAACGTGGCCTGGTTCACGGTTTTTAGAAAGAAGGATTTTTAGGCTCAAAATATTTGGTGCCCACCCCCTTCATGATGTTCTCCAATCCTAAGTTCAGTTAATCTGATATGAGCAATCATCTCTTACCAGAAGAAATTGATGGTTGAGAAACCATTGCAGTTTATTGATTGTGCAACTTTGACTTTGTTAAGGACGAGATTTCTTGGACCCGATAGCCACTCACCCTTTTTGCTTAGAGCTTGATCAATGACTTTGTTCTTCATTAAGGATGTTGTGTGATTATCCTCGCCTTTATGCCTTGCCAATTTGCTTTTTCTTTACATTTGCCCTTTTATTTTGCCTAAGCGACTTATTTCCAAGTTCGACTTAGCGGGCTCTCCATTGTTTTTTGCTTTTCTTTTTTTTTTTGTTTTTGGACCAGTCGTTGATCTTCACACTGTTTTTGATTTGCTAGATGTGATTGTGGCGATCCAGATCCCTTGCAGATAAGGAGTTCCCGTTGGGGTATTGTCCTCCTTTGATGCACATTGCTGACAATTGAAACTTGACTGCTACAGTTTCTCAACCTTTGAAGGATAACCATTGTTATATCCTTTGAAATATACTCTTGATGAGTTTTGAATGCTCAATCTGATTAACTGAACACTACCCTGCCCCGGGTTAAAAATGAGGGTTTTCTCTGAGCAGAAAAGAGACTCCTACTTCAAGGCTCAAAAGGGGGTTAACGAGGGGTCTAACTCCCTTATATCTCCGGTGTTGGGGATTTGAAACAAGGCCTGTACATCGTCAGCAGGGTTTTTTATTTGAAAGCAATACCGTTTGAGATTTTTTGGTATATTTTCGTCATCCTCCCTACAGAGGTTTTGCTTTATTAACAAGAGTTGGATATCAAAAACATTTGAAAACAATTAAAAGTGCATACAAATGGATTAGTTTAAGACAAACATATTCAATGCATTATGATTAACATTCAGAAGATGAAAATGTTCTGCATACAAGCATGTACTAAACAAACAAGAAAGATTACAAATGAGAATGCAAATGAATCTTGAAATTGCCGTTGAGGAGACTTGACTTGTTGCTTTTGATGATGCATTTTGAAGCCTTGACATTTGCTGAGCTAGCGGAGGACCTGAACATGACCATCTGGTGTGGAACTGATAGCTTTTGCCTCAATCAGATCCTGTACCTTGCACTTGAATGCATAGAAATCTTCAACGTTGTGTCCAACGGTACCAGAATGGAATGCGCAAACGGCATTAGTATCATAGCTATTCGGACGCTTGTCAGGAGGAGGAGACGACAACATGGCCTTCGGAACTATCAATTTGAGCTTAAGCAACTGTGTCAACATCTCAGCATAAGACATTGGGACGACGTCGAATCTTCTAAGAGCGTGGTTTTCTGGCTTCTTTTGATTCTTCTGACGAGGCGCTTGATGAGCTGGCGAGCGAAGTGGTTGACTATCCGTCTTTGAAGCACTAGCTTTGTTTTGAGGTATAGCAATAGGCATAACGGTCATGTCAGCAACTGGAGCTAAATTGACTTGTATGCTCAACCCTGTGGAAGTAAACCGGATAATCCCTTTGTCAAGGAAATCCTGAACCTCATTTTTCAAGGTCACACAGTCCTCTGTATCATGACGGTGGAAATCACACCTAGCCATCACATCGTACTCGAATAGAATCCCTTGGGCATGGCAAGAGTTTGGAGTTCAACCAACGAAACAGGCGGTTGAGGAAGCGAGCATATGGCATCGGAATAGGATCGGTGCTTTTCGAGTGTGGCGACCATGGTTGAAGAGCTCTACCTTCTAGACCTTTCGAACAATAGGAATTGGGCGAGCGAGGAGACCTCGGAATACGGGGTGATGGAGTAGATGCATGCCCGGCTTTAGGGCTCAAAAAAACCACAGTATAAGGAGGAATAGTGACTCCTGTTGTTGTAGAAAATCTGGGATCATCTCCCTTTCTCAACACGGTCCCTAAAATTTCCATCACCAAGCCCAGCTGTGTCCTCAACTGATGGTTCTCTTCTTTCAAGTCTTGCATGTCCAGCATAAGAAATCCCATCTGTTCTTTCATCTCATCCAGTTCCCCGCGAAGTTGCTCCATCACTTGATATTAGTGGCAGAATGGCACAGAGGCAAAGTTCACAATTACGAGGAGAAAATACGGTGCGAGTAAATCCCCAAGTTCAAATGCTTGTTATGAATGCATGAAGTGCATGAATATGCATGCTGGGTATGTACATATGTATTTTCCTGACATTTCTTTTTGAAAATAAAAATGAAGATGCTAAGATGTTGGTACATTATGCATTGATCATGGGTTTACTACTTCCATGAACACTGATCAAACCGTTGTGCTGTTTCTACTCTAGTCGAAGGGGCGAAATCGGGCGAGTGCGGTTAGAAAATACCAGAATAGGCTCATGATCACCGATAGAAAATCGAGTCGACGGAGAATCCGAGTCACCAGAAACCGAGTCACGGAAAACCGGGTCACCAGCGGTACTGTAGTAATGATATCCGTGACTCACGGGTGATTCTAGACTCAACGGTATCCTAATGATAGTCGAGTCGACGATCCTTTATCAGTACTTGACTACACAGGGGTGTAGGGAGAGCACCGTCAATCGAATCTCGTCGATTCGGTACTCCATGCCTCTCACACGCACCACGGATGCGGGATTCGACATGGACATCCATCTAGCCTATGTATGGCGGGGTAGTTGGCCTTTACCTCAGTAACACCCACCGGATCAAGAGATGAAACCAGCCTGGCGGTCGGATACGGGATATGAAAGCGGTAAATATGCCACATAGAATGCAATGCGAGCATACAAAGGATGATGTGATAAAGCGGTAAATAAATAAACAAATAAATAAACACCCAATAGACATGAAAATAAAAGCTAGGATCGACTCGATCGGACCCACAGTCTCCGATCCCGTGAAGTCGCCGGTGAAACAACCGGTGAACATCATCCGATAGCGTATCAATGAAGTCGCCATCGAGCGTTTTTATCTCGTAAAAGGAGAAAGGTGAGCATCGCGAAAACCTAAAAGGGATAAGGCACGGTCTTGCGACCGAGAGATAGGGTAAGGGAATCTATTACGCGAAGGGAAGGTATTAGCACCCTACGCCCGTAGTACTCTCGGTATCCACTTCTACTTTCTATCTAATGGGTGTGTTTATATCTATGCTTAATCTCTAATCATGCATGCAAAGAAAAGAAAATAAGAAACCACGGGAAAAGAAGGAAGTATTTACAAAGTTCGCTCGGTCGAGCCCGTGACAAGATGCCTACGTATTCCCGCGTGCAATGGGAAAGTCGGGCGTAGTTCGGCTCACTTGTTTTGGTGTGTTTTGTGGTTTTACTTGTGAAAAGGTTTTAAACACAAAAAAGAAGAAGCGCAAAGCGAAAAGAGTTGGTGTTGGTTGGTTGTTTTACCTTGAGAAAGGAGTTTAAACCATTATTAAGTGTTTTGTTTTGAAGAGAAAGAAAAAGCAAGTTTAGTTTTAATCACATGCAATATGCAAAGGAAACCAGAAAGCAAAGGTTAGACCTATGGTTTAGGATACAAGGGAATCTCTACCTATGTTGACATGCAAAGGATATGAATCCTAAAGTCTAGGCTAAAGAACCAAACCTAACCAAGGGAACTGCAAGAAACAAAGAAACAAATATGCACGAACACAAGTAGAATTGCCTAAGCGGGTCTTTAAATAAACGGAGGGGTTCTGAACATGCTCCGACTACGGAAGCCCTTCATGCATCTCTATTCCTACTTCTCATGGCAAAAGAAATGTAAAGCCCTACTTCTCATGATATCTAGGAAAGCTGTAAGAGAATGCGGTAAATGGTGTGAAATAAATACCGACGGATATTAAATCAGAAGAGCAACATGCTATAGAAATACTCGGAAAACTTCAAGTTGCAGCCATGCAATAAGAGTAAACCGGTGAGAATAGCTCGAGGCATCAAAGCAAAGAGGCGGCTTGTGCGCATGTGAAGCAACAACGTGCAAGAAGGAGTTAGACCCAAAAGCAAATAAAAGGATGTACATTGGGTGTACAAACACAAAACACCTGCAAGAAGGGAGTTAGACCCAAAAACAAGTATAGAAATGCACGTGGGTGTACAAATGCAAAACACGCAAGAAGGAGTTAGACCCAAAAAGCAGACAAACGGATGTATCGTGGGTATACAAACACAAAGCACACAAGAAGGAGTTAGACCCAAAAACAAGTATAGAAATGCTGCGTGGGTGTACAAATGCAAAACACACGCAAGAGGAGTTAGACCCAAAAAGCAGACAAGCGGATGTATCGTGGGTATACAAACACAAAGCACACTGCAAGAAGGAGTTAGACCCAAAACAAGTATAGAAATGCACGTGGGTGTACAAATGCAAAACACACGCAAGAAGGAGTTAGACCCAAAAAACAGACAAACGAATGTATACGTGGGTATACAAACGCGTAGCAAACCACAGAAAGGGAGTTGGACCCAAGAGGCAAGTACAAGGAGTGTATACGTGGGTATACAAACATGAGAAACACAAAAGGAGTTAGACCCAGCGCAAGCAAAGGAAAAGTGTGTGAATATGGACAAAACGAGCCGCATATGCATGCGTCGTGCGCCCCTGCATAAAAGTGAGTGCAAACAGTAGCCAAGCATAGCCAAGGGGACTACTGTTCATCATCAGAATCAAAAAAATCAGAAAAATAAACCAGAAGGGCGCTGGGTATATATGGCGTCGATCGACAAAAGTCGAATGTTCGGCGCTTAGCGCTCGTGTGGCGCGACCTGCTTGAAAAATTATTCTTGCACCATAACACCTGTTTGTGATGTTTTCATGCCAAAAAGTGATCCATACAGTTTGACACTTATTCCAATGCTCATGTATGCCATGTTATGCATGAATATGTATAGGAATGCAAGTTAACGTTATGGTTTCGATGCTCATATGCACCAAGCTATGCATGAATAGGCGCGGTATGCGAGCAATGAAACAAAGAGCTATGATGCTTATGAATGAGGATCAAGACATGAACATGCTTGGGATGCTAAAGGAGGAATAACAATTCCGATGCTCGTGCAAGGCTATGGACGAATACATGCGGAGTGCAAATGGTGAATCGATAATTTCCATGTTCATGTATGCAATGTTATGCATGGACATATATGGAATGCAAATCAAAAACTCTAACGTTCTCGCATGTGAAATTATGCATGAACAAGCTAGGAGTGCGATGCAAAAGGAATTTCAATGTCTATGTGCAATGCTAGTTGTGAGTATGTGGGATGCACACCGGGAATTAACCGCTACAAGGAGTGCAATGGAGGTCGACCATGTCAAGTCCTAAGTGAAACACTAACACAAACACTTGGAAGGTGAATGAATGAACTATGTACAATGCACAAAGCACATAATGATCAAAATGCTTTGGAAGCTACATGTTGAATGCAAGTTATGCTTCAAATCACCATGAATCATGCTAGATACTCACCAATGCATGAGCATGCGATGGATGATGCAAAAGTGTACGAGTTCATGTCTTACATGCAAGGAGAAATCAAATGCACAAGTGTGTATGCGTGCTATGAGGCAAAATGAGGAATGATCATGTCAAATCCTAAGTGAAACATTAACGCAAACACTTGGAGTGCAAATGCAACAAGTTTATGTACGATGCACTAGATGCTTGAATATCTACATGTTGAAAGCAAACTACACCTTAAGTCACCATGAATTGATGCAAACAAAACAGGCTAAATGTTCCCTAATGCATGAGCATGCGGTGGATGATGCAATGTACACGAATTCGCGACTTATGTGCGGGGAAAACACAAATGCATAGAGCTACATGCATGCTATGTACAAAATCCTCATTCCGACACAAATAAGGCGGCAAAATCCAATTCAAATCAAGGAATTCAAGAGTACAAGTTCAAGACCTAGAATCTACATTGAATTTGCATGCAATTTCATTGTTCAATTTCAAGAAAAGTGAAAGTTCAAAGCGACTTAAAATAAGTGATTATTTGAACCTAACACTTACTTGAACTTGAGGTTTGAATCAAATTGAAGAGGAATTCCTTGTGCTCTTCAAAGAAAATACCAAATCAATGAGGAATTGTTGATAATCTTCAGAATTAGACTTGAATCCTTGAAGAAAAGCTTGAAATTCAATGGAGAATTTGGAGAAGAAGAAGAAGAAACTCTTGAATCTTGAACTTGAAGCGAAAACCGAGATTAAACCGTTCCTTCCATGTCAAATGTGTGTAGAAGGAAGAGAGAATGCTATGGATTGGAATGGAAGAAGCTGCGATGGAGAAAATCAAAATTCGCAGGTCGCGCTTAATTCCGAGCTTCCAGCTAGAAAATAAAGCCTTTTCGGTGAGCTAGATCACACGGTTCAG
Source organism: Vicia sativa (assembly GCA_021764765.1). NCBI lineage: Eukaryota > Viridiplantae > Streptophyta > Magnoliopsida > Fabales > Fabaceae > Vicia > Vicia sativa. Next base: position 963,374 of record CM038792.1, read on the forward strand.
CACTAAAATCAGCTCAACATGCCGGGGAAGATGACTCCTTTGAGAGTCTTCCTCACAAAATCTGTTCTCGGCTTCCAAATGAAAGTTGTGGATAACAATGAAAGGAGAGTGCCCGTCGAAAATCAACAGAAAATACCCAAGGAGATGAGAGATCGCCCGGGTGCCCAAAATACTTGAAACCGAAATTCACTTTATTGAGAAATGAGCTCTTTTTGGGTGCCATTCGGAATACCTGGAATCTGATATTCCTTATGATGAATTCTATGCATGGTATGACATGTATTTTTATGCAATCAAATTAATAAGCCAGGAACGCAAGAAAAAGGAGGGTAAATTTTGGGGTACAACAATCATTCATCATTCAAAAAATGTGTGTCAAAAATATTGCATTCAACGATTTCTCATTATATTTTATTCACAACATACCCATTGCATCTCAGGGCAAAAGTTTGGGTTTTTGATATTTAATTATCTCCCACTGCGATCATATGAAGCTTGATCATCTTCATATCATCTGGTTGAAGATATTTAAATAGGGGCAACTGTTGCACCCCAAATTTTACCCTGCTATTTTTCTACTTGCATTATATTTAAAATTAAAAAAAAAACAATCATTCACTCATTGCATTCACATCATTACGTCGTATTTAATTTGACCAAAAGTCAATTTAAATCGATATTTGCATCGTTTTATAATTGTAAAATACCCGTTATTTTATTTCATTTATCTTTACTTCTCTGTCTGTTCATTGCATTGTTTTAAATTATTTATATGTCGTGATATCAATATTTTGATTTTATAAACAGACTGTTAAAAGCAATTCGATACTGTGCGAAAATTAGCGGAGAAAATATTTCAAGTTTTCATTTTTTACTCACTGCTTTATGAATCTACGTGTCGCGTAGATCATGAAAATGTGTTCTCCCTAATTTTTCGATACAGTTTGAAGACTCGTATTTAACTGTAAATGTTTTAAAAGTCGGATATTCTTTATTATCATTTTATTTCGATTTTAATTATTTTGATAATTTTTCTTCAATCTTTGATACTCGTAATTTATTCATTTTATTTATCGGATAAATTTTTGTCCAAACTTTTACCATTTTTGACAAGTTTAGGTGTTCAATATTTTATCTCAAAAAATAAAAAAATATACTTTTGGGCTTGTCATTTTTTTTACCCAATCCATTTTTTAGGCCCATTTTATGAAGAGGGCATTTTAGGCATTTTTAAAAATTATTAAACCCTATTTTTATGGATATATATATGCTACATGTGTTTGTTACAAAGGGGGCGGACCAATTGGGAACGGAAAAAAAGCAACCGAGGCCAATTTAAAAATTTACAAACACAACGGTGGCTCCCTCATACATCTTCCTCACCGTTGTTTCCCAAACAACACACCCTTTTGCAGATCCATACCCTATTTCTTCCAACCGTCGCCTTCCCTTTCACCCTTCTAACCACCGGCCACTTCACCTTCCTCGCCATAACCCACATCGCCATCCCTTCCAACCCGCCGTTACAACCTTCTCCCGCTGTTCCATCCATCCAAACTCCAATCGTACACCCTCGTCTCTCTCACTCACGGCCATCGTCCTTCTATCCCTCCTCACAGAACAACCGTCTTCAACCTCCGCTTAACACCACCATAACCTCATCCCATCTGTCTCTCTTCATAACACAACCAGTCGTCCGCTCCCGTTTCCTTCGCTTTCCCTTCTGTTCGCTCCATTCATACAGCCCTGCTGCTCGCTCACTTCCACCACTATCATCCTCTCTTCTAACTCACCGCCGTAGCTCACTTCGTAAACCCAGCCGCCCATGTTTTTCCAAACAACCGTGCCATCCCCTCATTATCACGATCACTCTCCCTGCCTCGACCTCGTCCGAACAACAACATTTTCGTCACAAGATTCACTTCGTAGCATATAGTGACTTTCAGCTGCAAGTGGAACTCCCTCTCCTTCAAATACTCGCTTGTGATTGGTAAGTCCATTTGAATCAATCTGGTATGGATGGTTCTTTGTTTGAATCTGGATTTTCTAATTGAACTGTCATGTTTTATTTCTGATTTTGATTTCTGCAAAAAATAGTTTGACATTGTTTAGATTCTGAATGGTTAGAGTGATATTGCTGTCTGTTAGTATAAATGTTACACTCTGGTTTAATTTTTCTGAGATGGTTTAATGTGGAGATTTGTGAAATAGCAAGTCCAACTGTTATGCTGTCGATTATGATATCTGCTTGAATTTTTGTCAATAACAATGTTTTTATATTTGTGATATTTATGATGATTCCCGAATAATGTGAGTTTGTGGTTGTATTAACATTTTAGTTTGCGTCAATTCGTTAAGTTTCGATGATGGTTTATGTTGTTTCCGCGTCTACTCGCGTGTAAACCTAACCAAGAAACCGTTCGGGCAGCCGGTCTACTTTGTATAATTGCTTTAAATTCGAGTCGGAAAGTACATTTTATTTTGTTTGTTCCGAACAATTGAAGTTGTGGTGAATAACGTTAGTGTATAGTTTCGATGAGAGTTCGACATCGACACGTTCATATGCGTAGGATGTGAACGAGAAACTATTGGGATATCATATTATGGTGTTGTTCTCATTTTTAAATTTCGATTGAAGTTTTACGATAGATGGATATTTGAAGTTTGACTTGGTTTCGATGAAGGTGATGTTGTTTCCGCGTTTATTCGCGTAGAAACTAACCGAGAAACCATTTGGCATTTATTTGTTTTGTTTCGATGATGGTTTGATGATTGGCCGCGTTTAATCGTGTGTGAATCTAACCGAGAAGCTATGGGGCAGCCTTGTGGCCACTCTTTCTTTAGGCGAATTCGATAAGGATGTGGGTTTTGGAACCACTTTCGGTTGATGGTTGTAATCTTATAGTTTCAATGATGGTTTATTGATTAACCGCATTTTCTTGCGTGTGAATTTAACCGAGAAGCTCATGGGAAAACATGCTTTTCTTAAATAACCGATAGCATAGTTGCTGCCCGGATTGGTTCGGTTTATTTTTTTAGTTTGTTTCGATTTTAAATTGAATAATAGTGTATGTTTCTTTGGTTTTGGTTCCTTTGTGAATCGGATTACTCGTATATTTAATTGTTTTAGTCCTTCCGTTCATATACATTTTATACTAGTTTCATTTTCGATTCTATAGCTTGTAATTACTAATCGTATTCTAATTTTTATTGCAATTTCATTTTATTTCTATTTCATCACACACTCATGCTACTAATATGTTTGCTATTTGTGTAGACATTCGAGGATTGTTCAAAAAAAGCATTCATTTTCTTTTAATATTGACATTACTGTTTTTTATCTAACATTTAATATTTAGTAATGTACATACAATATACTTAGCATTTTAATTTTTTATACTTTATACTGTAAATATAATTACACATATTATTTTTATTTCTTATATTTAGTATTGTAAATATATACTATATACGTATTACTTTTATTATTATTCTTTATCATATGCATTCGTAAATAAGTTCGATTTATATTACAGTAATTTTCTTCGTATACCGATTTCTTAGATTTAGTTCATATAATTTATTCTAATTAATAAAATATGATACAATAATTAATATTTAAGTTTCACCGTAGTTAATTTCTGTTTGTATACTTTTAAATTTACCGTTTCCTCTTTAATTTCAATTTATCCCCATTCGAAAAATTGTACCCCAATCCCCTTGATGCGTTGTAAATAATTTTACCGCTTTCTATTTTATTTTACCGTTTAATCCCCATTTATAATTGATGTATCCCTCTCCCAAAAAACAATTCTTGTAATAATTATCTAGTGCACATTTATTTTATTTAATTTAAGTGTCACTTACACAAAACCCAAAAAAAAAAAATCTTCTTTTAAAAACTAACATTTGTAAGTCATTTTTAAACCCGTAAGTCGACAAAGCTACGAAGCATCGCGATGACCACACATGCACACATGTACGCTTGATCCTGGGCCTTCTTACAGTGAGCCTATTTCGATCAATTGTCCCAATTAGTCGTCTTAGTAGACTAGCCCACTTTGCTAGTACACATGTAATTTAATTATTTTATACTTAGGTTGGCCACCTTGTATGGGCTTTGTCGATTTTACTTGTGATTTACAATTATCTCGATCCTATTCTTTCTCCATTCACCAAGCATTTAAAACACTTTCAATAAAATTCGACCCAACGTCGAGTCTTCTTCTCAAACCTCGATCCAACGTCGAGTTATTTTTCAAAAAAAATCAATTTTTCTACAAAACAAAAAAACATGGTGCTATGGTATTTAAGTAAATCGTTAGAGGATAGCCCGACGATTTAATTAAAATGTAAAGTATTTGGGCCATTAGAGGGTAACCCAATGACTTAAATACTTTATTCCATACACTTAATAAAAGTGAACTTTGTTTCACCTTACTCTTTTCATAATAAATATTTTGGACGAGAGATGATCGGTTGACCTCAATCACCAATCTCGAGTATTGAATCGTTAGAGGATAGCCCAACGTTTTGGTACTTGTCATCCACAATTTAAAATCAATTCTAACACATTCAATATCTTTTGTGCGCTCCAAGCACCATTTACTTTTAAACCCTTTTCAAGATTAGACATGATTCATTTATAATTGAGATGCTTCTTCCTCTATTCCCAAGGTTTTCGACTTCTCCACTTGAGTACTAGAGGTGTTCTCAAACCCTCCCTCATGTTGGTGCGTAGTCCTTTATTCTTTATCACACCTTGTGGGAGTTAGACGAGTCTTCTCCATTAAAAATGACGACTTGTCTTTTCATTTAAAATAAATCAACAAACAAACATTTTCTAGCCGAACTACGGGCTCGACTTTCCATTGCACGAAGAGTGCGTAGGCACTAAGTCTTACGACCGAAGGCGAGCAAAAATAATAAAAACAATTCTCCTCCCTTTCTTTCTCATTTCAAACTTAGAAGATCGTAAAATTTTCACACTAACACACAACCACACTTTGAACTAAATGGGTACCATCGAGTACGATGGATGTGAGGGGTGCTAATACCTTCCCCTTGCATAACCAACTCCCGAACCTACAACTCTTAATTTCGTAGACCGTCTTATCCTTTTCTCTTATGGGTTTTATCTATATTTCCCCGTTCTTTTTAGAACAAATAAAATTAGGTGGCGATTTCACTGTTTGTTTTTTTGAAAATTATTTAAATGACTTTTGAAAAAAAAACGAGTTGCTTCACACACCAGTGTGCTGGATATTGATTTGTTTATCCCCAGAGAAGTGTATTCTCGGGCGCGCTACTGAATTTTGTTCTGCTAGTAACTCGGAAGTTATATGGTCAAGACATTCAGCATGCCATGGCTTCTCGCACCTTCGTGCACCAATAATTCGGATATTGTTATAGCCATATAGCTTCGTTAAAGTTTGCGGGTATTCTTTAACTCTTTGGGGATCTTCAGACAGTTTCTCAATTTCATTTTCGTTGAGGTCTGCGGGTATTCCTTAACTTTTCGAGATTTTCTAACAAATTCTCGATCGCATCTTCGTTAAAGTTTGCAGGTATTCTTTAACTCTTTGAGATCTTCAGACAGTTTCTCAATTTCATTTTTGTTAAGGTCTGCAGGTATTCCTTAACTTTTTCGGGAATTTCGGACAAATTCTCGATTTAATCGAATTTTTAATTTATCTTCATTTCTTTTCGCTTGAGAAGTTCGGTTTTCTTCTCATAGCATTTTCGTTAAGACATCCTGAGATGGCTTAATTTACTATTTTCCGTATCGCTTGAGAAGTTCGGTTTTCTTCTTATAGCATTTTCATTTGTGTATTCGGTTATCCCCAGTGCTGTTGAGATCTTCTGATATTTCTCATTTCGGTACTATCATTGCTAAAGCATTCTGATGTTGCTTAACAAGTCTTTTTCTCTTCAGGAGTTTTTCCTTGGCTCTATAGTCAGGATATTTTATCCGTGTTTTTGTGACATTGGTTTCCCGCGTAGGGCAAATTTTCGGGGTTCTCTGGTATTCAATCCTCTTCCACCTTGAACGTTCGAAAGCTGTCGCTTTTTCTCACTCATCAGGTCTAAGATGATTGAATAGGGGCAATTGTCGCACCCCAAAATTTCCCCTTCGTTTTACCCTATTATTTTCAAGCAGAGATGCTCATTTATTGTGGTTTCAGAGAAATTCCTACTGGGAAATTTTTCATGAAAAAAAAGTGGTTGGAAAGTTTTATCTTGTTACCGATTCAATTCAAATTCAAGAGGTTTCGAACGGCTTAGGACTATTGGTGCAAAAGGTTGTTTGGATTTATTTGTCCGAAAAAATGGTTATTTGTTTTAGAACTTGAATTCAAAAATAATTATTTATTTGAGAATTTAAATTTTAAAAGAAATTCTTTTTTTTTACCTGGGTCATTTAAATTCGGCGGAGAAAAACGTCGTTCTTGGCAGTGTTTTAAAAACCGGACCGGACCGGCGGTCGAGAACGGCGGTGTAAACTGGTTCAATAGTTGGATCGAGAATGTCGTTGAGCCGGTGAAGCCGGTGAAAACCGAAAAAACCGGCGGTTTTCTAAAATCGGTGGTTCAACCGTATTTTTTAATTTTTTTAATTTTTTTATTCAAAATTTTTAAATTTTTTAAAAAATATGCAATTTAAATTTTTTATTTATTTGGATTATTTTATTAAAATATTATATTTAAATAAAAAATAAAATTAATTAATTATATTATTGACAAAGAAAATGTTGTTGATGCGGTTGATTTTGTAGATAATTTTGATATTGAAGAAGGATATCTTAATATTAAAATAATCTTTACTCCTTGAAACTAAATAGTAGATAATAAAATTATTTTGTTATAAATTATTCAATTATACTATGTTGCAATTATACTTTGTAATTTTGTACTATTTTATTATATATGATACTTATATTTAAAATTTAAATTTAAATTATCAAATTGTAAATTTATTTATGATATGATATTTTTAAAATATTTAAAATTTAAATTTAAATTATCAAATTGTGAATTTATTTATGAAATGATATTTAAAAAAAAAATTAGTTCTAATTATATTTTGTAGAGATTGAGTCATCTGGTTCGACAAGTTTTATACCTATATCGTTTTGTTATAAAGGCCGGTTTAATCAACTGAGTTATCCGGTTTAATTCGGTTTAGTCATGCGGTTCGACCAGTGACCCAGTGGTTCAACCAATAAACCAGTGACCCAGTACCTTCACCGGTTTGATCTCCGGTCCGGTTTTTAAAACACTGGTTCTTGGTGTATGAATTTGCTAGCCGAAAATAATTACAAGAGATTATTCAATTTATATTGGATGTTTCAAGCAAAAATGCAAAATTGGAATTTTAAGATTCAATGTTGAAAAAAGAGAGTTTCTTATTATTATTTCTTTAGAATTCGATTACAATTTCGAATTACAAAGTTACAAAAATACAGAAGAATGTCCTAATTCTACATTGTTGCTACAAGTCCTAAAATTTGTCCGAGTTAATTGTTATCTCCTCCGAGTTTTGCTTCACATTTGGGCTGCCTTCTCATTTGTTGCTATGCCATTCCCCGCGTCGTCACATGAAACACAAGAAAAAGAATGATTAGTAGCTATATTTGAATATCAAAGTAAAATCAAGGAAAAGTATCGTGTTTTTGAACTCATCATTAGGTGTTTCTGGCGGGAATCAGGTTTTAATGCTAATCCTCATAATCTTGTTCAAGATTAATCATCGGTGAAAAAGGGCTTATTCGCAAATCGCGAGTTAACTCGGTTCACAAACAAGCCTAACTCAGACCATTCATCACAGTTAATATAATCCAACAGTCCAATTAATTCCAACAAGTATAATCAAAGGCAATAGGCAGCAATGTAATCAAAGGCAACAGCCCAATTAATCCTAACTAGCATAATCAAGGCAACAGGCAGAATAATCCAAGGCAACAGGGTCAAGGTCAACATAGCAGCAGCAGCAAGAAAGACAAAATTGTCTTGGTTATCAGCAAAGAAATAAGCCAGCAGTAGCAGAGATGAAAGAAGTAAAATAAACCATACAAGCAATGCACAGCAACAGCAACATAGAAAAGGAAAAGGATGATTTCAAAGTGATATTTTTCACCAAAGGTGAAAAGGGGAAAAACAGAAAAAAGCCATCACTGATGATGAAAGTCCCTGAGCAAAACCAAAACAAGAAGTATAGTATCTGAGATATAAATTTTGAAGATAGAAAAAACAGAAAATAAGCATCAGTTTAGAAGCAAAAAAATAACCAAGAGCAGTATCTGATATATCAGTTTTGGTCAGCCAACAAGAACCAGGGGGCAATATCTGTTCATGAGTTTTTAACAAGCAAAAATTTATCAGTTTTTACAGGGAGTTTTTTTTCAACAAACCAGAAAACAAGAGCAAGTGTAGCATTATGTTCTATTGATACAAAACCAAAAAAACAGAGAAGTGTAGCATCATGTTCTATCGATAGAAACCAGAAAAAAGCCAAACCACAAAGTATCTATTCTGATCGGTTTTTTCATCTGTCCTAAGAAACCAGCATCAGTTACAAACAAAAAAAAAAAGAGGCCAAGCAAGTGTTGCACCCCAAAATTCGCCCTCTTCATTTCATTAATAAATAATTTGCTGACACTTCATCAATAGGTACATCGCATACATATCATTCATGCATTGATCGTGGGTTCGAGATTTTCTAAATCGTGTGAACCTGTGTAATTCTGAAGAAGAGGTTTGGTTCTCGAAAGCTGGATATCTGAGGTTCTGTTAATTCAAACGTCATTTCAATGCGCAAGCGTGTCCAGAAGCTTCTGATTATTATCTCGCGAGTTGAGGTTTTGGTGTTTTGACCGCCTATCAGGTGGATATTGATTACAGTTTCGAGCTACAGCGTGTGGTGATCGAATATTTGAGCCTAAATTGATTCTACGGTTTTCTGTAAGTGGTGAAGTGTTAGTATACGGCTTATCGATCCATGCGATTCATCAGAAAATCAAGAACGGACGGATAAAATTATATTTGAGTGCGCGTATCAAAAAGTCAACAAAAGTCAAAGTTTGACCGAGTGGAATTTTTGGCCAAAATTATGGTCAAAAGTCGACATTTGAGAAAATGCGATCATTTGTTGAGAAAAATCGAAAGAATCGGGTGAAAATGAGGTTTCTTGCATTTTAAGTAATTTTAGACTTAGAAAAATTTTCTAAGTTTAAAGTACTTTGTGTTCACGGAGCCATGTTGCCGCATCCGTATCTTGCCCGTCTCTGGTCAGAATTTTGTGAATTGATAGTCGTTGGGAAGAGCGCGTTTCGTACTTCGAATTTGAATTTGTGAAGATTTTTCCAGAAATGCCTGAATTTCGAGTTATAAAGCTCCGAAGTTTGAAGTTCATAACTTTTGAAGTTTTACACTTAGTAAAATTTTGAGTGTTTTTAACATGTTCGAGCGCTCAACTTCAGAGACTTTTACACGTGTTTCGAGGCGTCGATTTGAATCGAGTTCAAAATCAAAGTTGTTCATTTAGTGGCAATCTACAACTTTGCTGAAGAAATCGAATCCATTTGGAAATCGGATCAAAAGTTAAGGAGCTCGGAAGTTACGGTTTATCACTTCTCAAATTTCAACACTTAGAAATATTTTAAAGTGTTTGTTTCTGTGTTCAAGCTGATAGTTTCAGGGTCGATTTTATCATAGTTCTTGGCTCCGAATCAAAAAATATTCAACTGAAAAGTTATTCATCTCACGGAAATCTACAACTTTGTTGAAGGAGACGAATTCATTCGGGACTCGAATCGGAAGTTATAAAGCTTGGAAAACAAGAATTCGTTATGTTTGTAAGATTCGAGTAGTTTTTATGCACATGTTCAAGGCTGTTTTCGTCATTGATTCGGTCGCCGCATGGAAAAATTCCAAACACGAAAGTTGGAGATTGCCATGCACTCTACAATTTTTGTTTAGAAACTTTTTCGTTTCGGAAGTTGGAGCGGAAGATACGGAACACCGTAAGTGACAGTTTGAAGTTGCCAAAACACAAGACAGCATATGCATTTTTTGCCATGGTTGCGGACGCATTTCTTCGAAAAGTTTTTGTGCATGTGTTCGGGGCTGTTTTCCCGTCGATTCGATCGCCGCACGGAAAAACTTCGTTTAGAAACTTTTTCGTTTCGGACGTCGGAGCGGAAAATCCGGAGCGCCATAACTGATGGTGCGAAGTTGGTAAATTGCCGCAAGACATGCGCAAAACTTGCCCAGCCTGGCCAGTACTTTTATCGAACACTTGCGAGGCGAAGTTCAAGCACGTATTTCTCTATGATTTAAGCCTCATTTGAATTCGTGATTAAAAACAAAGTTGTTCTTCCACATGTCATCTTTCCAACGGCACCAAGTTTATATCGTTCGGGTCAATTATCGAAAAGTTATAGATCCTTAAAGTGAGGTACATGGATTGATGTATTAAACATGACACTTAGAGAAAATCCTAAAACATTCAAGTCAGCTTGTGCCGTCGTGACTTCGAAGCTGAATACGGCGAGCTTGTGATCGATTTTTCGTCGTACATTCAACATCAATGTTGTTCCACCAAGTATGATCTTCGAGTCGACATTCCCGTTGCGTCGGTCGGACTGTTACACATCAATATGGAAGCCTCCAAAGTAGCCAACATGTGTTGATTTTCTTGGGCAAGTCAGCAGTTTATGAAATGTCAACTGGCAGTCACGGATGGTGTAATTTTCTTTTTTGTTTGCACGTGAGGAATTGGTTTTCTTGGAGACTCGCATTTTTCATGCACTCAGCCACCATTCTTTCTGCACTCTCTCCGATTCTCCTCTAACCACTCTCGAATCTCATCTCACCGCTCCCTCTTCCAAACGCTAACAGAAACTCACTCTCCCACACGATCCAATCTTTCATCCTTCCACAACCATTATCCGCGACCTCTCTCTCTCGCCTCACGAATCTTTTTTCTTCCACAACTGACCCTCCTCTGTTCACTCTCCCTAACCACCGTAGCAGCCATAACAAACAGCCGTAACCACCCTTGACCGCTACCTCTAACAAACAGAAACAGATTTTCTTCACTCTTCCTCACTACCTCCATTCTCCTTCATCTCTCTCCCGCTTTCCTCTTTCCTCCATGAAACTATAACAACCTTCATCTCACTATCGTCACCTTCTTCCATTCTCCCTCTCATTTTATTTCTCACTCTCTCCACCATTCTGTTAGAAACTATAACAACCTTCATCTTGCTAATCTCCTTCATCACAACCACCAACAAACTCTCGAACAGAGGACAAAAAACCAATCAAACTCTCTCCCTCTTCTTGACTGTAACAACCCCTCTAACACTTCCATTCCTCCATCCTTTTCAACCACCATCGCTCTTTATTCTTTCGCTGATCTCCATCGTCTTCCTTCGTTCTACACAAATCGGCTCAGCCGTTTTCACCATCTTCAAAAACTCTTGCACCCTCGTTCCTCTTCTTCCTCATGAATCAGCATCAAGAAGATTTCTATGCTACGCATCATCATCTCCTATCGGCGGTAACAATCTGATTCGGCAGAAGCGGTTCCAACGAACTCCGACGTGTTCTCTCATGAATCGTTCATCATCTTACACGAGCTTGAGCTATCCTCCCCCTTCCTCATCTTCAAGATTCCGGTGGCCTGAGTTTGTTTCTCGGAAGCTGAAAGATAAATCTTGTTATTCAACTTATGACATGGAGATTCAAATGGAGCTGCAGAGTTTTCCGGGATTTCGAATCAAGATCGAGGCGCAACGGACAATCTCCGTCCGGTAATTATCCTCTATCTCTTTACATTCGCTCGAAGCATTACCTCAATGCGTGAGTTTAGTTTGATAGAATGGTGGATTTAGTTTGATAGAATTTCCAGGGAATTTGCATGAGTTTATGACGATTCTGTTTTTACGGCATAATTTTGTTTGAGTTTTTCTTAACGGTAAATTCTCGATATGTAAAAGTTAATGCCAGATTCTTGATCTCTGTTGAATTCCGGTTAGAACATTGTCATTTTTTGTGAGTTTTGATAAGGCCTGTTTAACTCCGGCGAGATGTCCGTCGGCGAAAGTGTTGTGTCGTTGCCTGTATGCTCTCCACTGATTAACCCACTGATTAACTGTGATATGCTGCCCTATGTGTGTCAATACTACACTGTTTCATGCATTGCTTTACCAAGCCAACCACAACCCGCCACGTGTTCGATCTTGGTGTTATAATAAAAATCTGATAATATTTAAATGACCATGGCCAATTGATATCATGTCACATGAAATAAAATTAAAACGTTACATGTTATTATTAAATCTAGTCATAAAAAAAATAATAATAATAATGCTGTTAGACAAAAATGGAGTAAATTGGACTTAGACAAAAAATGAAACAGGCTTAGGCAAATTGAACTTGGCCTAGCGAAACTGCTAAAACGCCCCCTGGTTTAGACCTATGGCAGCAATATAAACTGAATTTAGTTCAAAACACGAATCTGGTTATACACCCCCCTGTTTCTTCAATTCACAATTTCCATGCAATTTCAATTTAGCTTTCAATTTCGATTGTTTTGATCCGTAAAAAATATATAAAAATGGTTTCTGATATTTTAGGATTATTAGAATATTATTGGCATTTTTTTATATTTTTTGCATTTTATTTCTTTTAATTATTCATTCATTATTAATAATACATTTAGATGTTTTTCTTTTGTCGTTTGAATTAGCTAATCCTAGGAATTTGATACCATGTTCTTAGAAACTCTAAGATATTTTTTATACCATCTAATTGTACTTAAATGTAAATTTTAGGAATTTATTTTTAATTTTTTGATTTCATTGTAAATAATCATTTTTTGCGTCTTGTGTTTTATTTAAAAGTCGCGTTGCTATTTCTGACACTCTGTTTTGTATGCGAGGTACGCGGAGCGTTATACTATTGGTTTGGATGTATAAAATCCATGTTTTGATGTTACACACATGTGTGTGTACTCTGTATCTGTCTGTTTGGTTTTCACCGTCTTTTGCAGGTTATCTGATTGATTTGATGTGTAGAATCCACATTTGTTGCTCGCACATATGTGTGTGCATTCTCTGTTGCTTTGTCTGGATTATAATTTCTTGCAGGTTCATTGGATACACGTCGAATGTGTATAGACACACATTCTTGACCGTGCATATCTACGCACATCCTTTGTCTGTATTATCTAGATAGTTTCTTGCAGGTTTATTGGATATACGTCGAGTGTGTATAGACACACATTCTTGACCGTGCATATCGATGCACATCCTTTATCTGTATTGTCTGGATTATGATCTTGTACAGGTGTATTTGCTTCAGATGTGTATGACACACATTCTGATTATGCTTTTTGTACCTCCGCACGCTTCTCACCGGATTTCTTTATTGCGTGCCAGCAGTACTTGAAGTTTTCCGGAATATTTCTTAGCTTGCGTGCTCTTCGGATTTAATATCCGTTTGGTATTTATTCTACTTTATTTATCGCATTTCTTTACCGCTTTTCTAGAAAGCATGAAAAGTAGGATTTTACCGCTTTCCTTGCCATGAGAAGTAGGAATAGAGATGTATGAAGGGGCTTCCGTAGTTGGAGCATGTTCAGGAACCCCTCTGGTTTATTTAAAGACCCGTTTAGGGCAATTCTGTTTGCTAATTGTGTTTGGTTTGTTTTAAATCCTCCATCTGCATAGGGAGGTAATTTTCAGTAAGTGTTTACATTTGTGCTTGCATAGGTCAAAGTGGTTAGGACACCCGATGTGGTACCACTAAGCGAAGTCCCGCTTTTTATATTTCCTGTCATTGATATATGGGCAAGCCGGAAGAAAGGGTCCGCAATCAACCCCCCGCACAGTTCTAGTCCGTGTCAGCTCAGCACACGCGAGTCGTGTTGCTTCCTTTATCGAGTCAATAAAAAGTGGCAAGAGTTCCCTATTCTGACTCTCCACGCTTTCCTGGGGTTCGCATTTATTGCAGAACTCACATCATTTACTCTTCACAGGAATCGGATGTGTCGGCTCCTGGTTGACTCACGGTATGCTCGTTACTGTCGAGGCTATGGGACTTCCTCCTTTTCCTGCGCTTGTGTGCCATTTGTTTGTTTGCATTGCATTGTTTGTGTGCTTCTGCCAAAGCACTTGCTTGCTTCATCCCTTTTGTCGTCTTCGACTCTACTTTAGTTAGTGATTCGAGATGGACATAGACTTAGGTTTTAAACCTTTTCCATCCTTTTTTGTCATCTTTGACTCTACTTTAGCTAGCAATTCGAGATAGACATAGATCTAGGTTGTAAACCTTTGCCATGTTCCTTTAGGATTCTCTCGACTCTACCTTAGGTAGTGATTCGAGTTAGACCTTAGGTTTTAATCCATGCATGATGACATTAGGGATAGCATTAGATAGTTTCCCTTGTTTGTTTTCTAGTTTCTTTTGCATCCATGCATGTAATAAAACTATAAATGGTTTTCTTTTTCTTTTGCAAATTAAAACACTTAATAATGGTTCAAACTCCTTTTTTAAGGTAAAAACAACCAACCAATGCAAACTCTTTTTTGCCTACGGGTTTTCTTTTTGTGTTTAAAATTATTTTTCATAATTAAAAAACGCACAACCCATCAAAACATGTGAGCCGAACTACGGCGCTCTGACTTTCCCATTGCACGCTGGAATACGTAGGCATCTTGTCACGGGGCTCGATCGAGCAAACTTTGTAAATACTTCCTTCTTTTCCCCGTGTTTTCTTTATTTTCCTTTCTTTCACGTGCATTCTCTTTTATCATATAGATATAGAAATATAGCAGTAAATAGATATAAACACACTGTCATACCCCAAAATTTTCCCTCCTATTCCTCAAGACATTTTATACATCCATACTCAAGGATTCCTCAAGGGTTGATCAGACAAACCCTCTCCTAGACAATCAACCCAAACTAGGGTTTGGCAATTCTCAGATCAAGATGGACTTCCAACATCTCCAATGGTCATCATGTCTCCTCATATGCTTCAAAGATTCTCCATGTCAAGTTTCAAGCCTCACAAGTCAAGTTTCCTCAGACAATTGCTCAGATGGTTGAAAATCAGTTGTATTGGACAAAAAGTCAATTGTGGTCAACATACAGTCAAACTTCCTGATTTTTGGTCAACATCCTCATTTTGAAGTTACATTCATCATTTGATTAAGGGTTGATCATGATTCATCAAGAAAACTCAAGATTTGCACAAAAGTCAAACTTTCCAAATTAGGGTTTTTCAATGAAAAGTCAACTGAACTTTGACTGAGCATAACTTCTTCATACTTTCTCAGAAATTTTTCCACCACCTCTCATTTTGAAGTAAATTCAATTCTCTACAACTTCATGTCTCACAAGAATGTTCAAAAAATGCTTCATTTGGAAGGTATGGGTCAAAACAAAACAGGTCCTTCTCAAAGTCAACAAAAAGTCAAATTTTTGTTTTGAAGATTTATTGAGCATGGAAACTCCAATTGATATGAAACCAAGGAGTTTGTTTAGAGGACACCTAGAGCTTTCTAAAAAGTCCAAGAACACTCAAAAATAAAGAAAATTGAGCAAAATACACCTTGTGCAAGTTGGGCATTTTTGAAGAAGTGCACAAAGAGAAATACTTGTGAAAATCCAAAATTTTGCAAATGGGCCTAGTTTTTCTTCATTCAAACTTGTTCCTTAGATAATTTGGAACATCCAAGCCCAATGCCACGAATTTTAGCTTTATTTTTCTATTTAATTTGGATTTTATTCATTTAAATACAAATTAAATCAAAAAATAAGGTATAAAATCAAAATTAAATGCAAGATTGATTTTTCTCTCATGCTTGAGGTCCAAGTAACTCATACAAGCTGGCAAATTTCAAAATTTGCATAGATTTGGCAAGAATTTGATTGAAATTTGATCAAAAAAGGAAAATTTGATTTCATACAAAATCAAATATTTTCTACATTGATTGATCATTATTTGCTCTTCAATTCAGCCCAAAAACCATCCATTATAAATGTACAATGCATATCACACAAGAAAGGACAGAAAAATTGCCTCAACGAACCCTAACCTAAAGTCAAAAAACCGTGTTCTTGAAGCAACTTGCAGCCTTGGTTTTAGCTCGTTTCAATTGATTCTAAGCCTTCCATTGCATTCCTTGGTGTCTTTAGAATCGATCCAGACCTTTACAACACTCAAAAACATCAAGAATCACGAAAACACGATTTGGTTTGTTCTTACTTTTCCTAAATCGAAATATGTCATTGCTAGGGTTTTTTGGTTCGAATTAGGGACTCTCTAAATAGGATAAATTGGACGAAACCGATACCACCATCGTGTTCAGAATGAAATTTCTAATCGAACCATAGCTTTAGATTTCATTTATATTGCTTGTGCTGGATTTTTGATGTTTGCAGGGGCCTTAGCGTCGAGTTTGGCCGACGCTAAATTCCCAGAAATTCAAACGAAGAAGATGAAGTTCTTCGCGCGTGAATTTGAATTCCCAGGAGGCAGTTTCGTTTAAAAACAATTCGTTCCGTTTTCTAAACACGTGGACGCTCTAGCTCAGTTGGTCGTGGCAGCGCGTTGTGAAGCAAGAGACCTGAGTTCGAATCCCAGCCATGACATTTATTTTTACAAGTTAGAAAAGCTAACATATTTTCTTTTTTCTATTTTTAATTTTCTTTAATATTTTCATTCTATTTAATTTATCTTCAATAATTTTTATCATGCATTTAAAAAACACCAAAAATATTTATTTTTTGCATAATCATCAGAAAAATGTTTATTTAATTTTTAAAATTAAAATTATTATTTTTGCATGCATATTTAATTTAATCTCTAATTAATTGTTTAAATGACTTTTAATTGTTTTTAAATTATCAAATCAATTCCAAAAATTACCAAAAATTTATCTTATCATATTAATATCATTACTAACACAAAACCTTTTTCCTCATCCAAAAATACTTATTTTTACTAACATTTTCCTCTTATGCAATTTTCTCGTATTTCCGATTTTGTATCTGTTCACAGGTTGCACCGTTTCGGACGGTTTTTCTTGCTTTTTCTTTTCCAATTATGTAATTGCCTATGGGATGTAATAGTTTAATTAGGGTTTTTATTTTCCGTACTTTCAATTATGTATATGCCCCAAAGCCATGTAATAGCGTAGGACTTTATCTTTCCGCACTTTACATTTCCGCGATTTACTTTCTGCACCCTATAAACTGCTAGTAATTAGGCGTGTATGGCAAGATAAAATTGGACATAGATCACTCATAATGCCAAGATAAAATATCTGAATTGACACACTCTCTTCACACATGCACCCCTTAGAGTATTCTCTCTCGTTGCCTTACGAATTCAAATGGTCAAGTCCCTCGAACGTAGAGGTATTCTAGCACCGTTGCCTTCAAAACAAATCATCATAGTCCCTTCGATACAAAGATCATAGACCCACGATGTCGCCTACGAATACATGATCTTGACCCTCGATTGTCGCCTATGAAAAATGATGATAGTCCCTTCGAATGTGCTAGGATACTTCCTACAAGTTGCTTTCTATGACCATCTGATGTCCCTTCGAATGTCCTTTTTACATCCAATGAATAGGGTTACCTACCAACTAATGGTATGGATAGCGTTATTCTAAAGGAACGTAAAACAATACAAAAACGACCAATGCTGAGTAGGTAATAAGACTTTTAGTTGCTTGCTCTATCAAAATACTGTTCACACCTCACACTTTTTGTCAAAGTTCAAACTCTTTTCAAAATAAAACATTTCCGAACACTTTGTATACATTCCTACATGAATCATTACAAAGTCAAAGTGAAATGTCTTTTCAAAACATTTTTGTCAAACACACAGAAAGCACCTTTTTTGAAAATGATCTAAAGAGCAACTAAGAGCCCGTAGAAAACTACGGATGGCAAGGGGTGCTAATACCTTCCCTTTTCATAATCTTCTCCCTTACTCAGAATCTAACGAAGGTCTTTTTCTGTACTTTTTACCTTCCCTTAATTGGATAAAAGAAAAGTCGGTGGCGACTCTTGCTATCCGCACATTTGCGATACAAAAATCTCAAAGTCAGTTCACCGTATTACACACACCCATTAGATAGAAAGTAGAAGTGGATACCGTAGAGTACTACGGGCGCGTCGGGTGCTAATACCTTCCCTTCGCGTAATAGATTCCCTTACCCTATCTCTCGGTCGCAAGGCCGTGCCTTATCCCTTTCAGGTTTTCGCGATGCGTTCACCTTTCTCCTTTTGTGAGATAAAAAACCTTCGATGGCGACTTCATTGATATAGTTATCGGATGATGTTCAGCTGGTTGTTTCAGCAAGTAGTATCTGTTCTATTCCCAAAACCAGCAGTTATAGGCACGATAAACCAACCCTAAATCAGTATATCATCATCTTCCTAATGCCAGAAACCCTTCAGAGTTTGTGTTCAGTTTTAGAAATCATGTTCTGAGTACAGAGAAAAGAGAAGGTTCAGAACGATCTCACCCGAGTGTAGCCCGGAAGCCTTTCATCGCCGCCGAATACGTCTCCAAGGTCCGGATTTCGTACCCACAGCCGGAATAGCAAGCGGAGGGTAACTAGGGTTTCAAAACCCCTTTTGTTTTCGCCCAATTTTATCATTCATCTGCAAAAATAACATGAATGTCAGATTAAACAGGTTCAAAAACATGTAGAAAATTGAAATATTGGGATTATGGGACACGCCGCCGCCGGAACCGCCATGGGGCGATTCCCGGCGCGACCGTTTTGGTTTCCGATGAGAAACAACGAGAGATGGTGAGAGCATCGTTGTGAGAACGAGAGAGAAAGATAGGATTCCATGGGATTTCTGGGTAAGAAGCTGGGAACATGCAAGAACAGCGAGAGAAAGAGAACGCGAACGCGAGAACGAGAGAGACAGAGTTCTTCTTCTTTTTTTTTCTTTTTTGCCCATTTGGGTAATTCTTTTATAATTTGTTTTTTTAAATTTCTTTTCTTTTCTTAAAATAAAAACAAATTTAATTTCTTTTTTTTTATATTTTAGGCCTGGTGGTGACAAGTGTCACCACCTTGTTTTTTTTTAAAAATTTTTTTTTTCTTTTTATTTAATTTATTTGAAAAAATATTGATTTTAAATAAAAGAAATTGTAATTGGTACAATAATATCACCATCTTGGACCGTCGGAGTATTTTGGAAGGGGATCCGTCGCATTCAGTTCACCAGCGCGCGTTGAAATCTTACGGACCAGTCAAAGATCAGATGGATTTCTCTTTCGTACTTCGCGGAATCACTGCAATACAGGCTATTTCTAATCTTTTACCTATTTCAATTAATTTATTTTTTATCATGGATAATATTTTTGTTGCGATGTACTAAATGATTATTGGTTCTGATAGTTTTTGTTTGATGATTTATCGATTAAACTATTAGTCGATTTTTCATCAAATAGAAAAAATCATTTCTAATAATTATTTAAATTTCCAATTATATTGTATGATATTTGTCTGTTTATTTACTCTTTTAGCATTTATTCACCATTGTACACTCTACACACAATTTAAAATTAAAATCAATCTGATTCCGCTTTGATTGACTCATATGTCAATTTCTTAAAGGGTCTCATAGTTGGGGATGGGCATGGCCATCCTCACGAGGTTGATTAAAGCCCTTGTTGCTTTAATCAATCATAACCCGAAATAAAATTGGTCTATATACCAATTCTCCATGCACCAGGGTCTCATGGTTGGGGATAGGAGCACCTATCCTCACGAGGTTAATTGAGTCCATATACTTGATTAACCATAACCCGCTTCCATTCCATCTCAGCACGCGTATCAGAATGCTTTTATAATTTAAAGTTCTAAACCTCGATCCAACGTCGAGTTTCTTTTCAAAATTACTTTCATAAATAAATATTCTACTTCTCTCTCCTCCCAAACATATGGTAGTCAGTCCAGTATCGATCCTCGACCGTATGTTTGGTGTCTTAATTGAATTTAATTAACGTGAACGTTGTTTCACCTCACCTTTTCTTAAACAAACTTTTGGGTAGAAAAAGATGATTCGGATGTTTCTGTCCATTCATCCGAGTAATTGGGGCGTTAGCCGTTGAACGCTTATGGTCCAATACTCGTCTCCCGCATAAAAATAAAATAACTCATTCAAACTCTTTTATCGCTCATATGCGATCATTTAACTCTTTTCCGACAAAGAGTGTGCAATAGTCGTTTCAAATACGAACGAGGACTTAAGGTTTTCAAACAAACGAAACAAGTCATAGTTCAAAGTATTTGAAATATCTAAACGCACGATTTTTCCTATAAAATCAATACAACCAATTAAAACCTTTTTGAGAGGAACTACGGAGTTTTGATTTTCCCATTGCACAAGGGAATACGTAGGCACACGGTTCTGAAACCGTGCCAAACTCAAAATAATAATAATAAACAAATTCCGTTTCTTTTATCTTTCGATTATAACTTAGAGATTAGCGAATATACACACACACTTAGAATTAAACGGGTCCCATCGAGTACGATGGATGTAAGAGGTGCTAATACCTTCCTCTTACATAACTGACTCCTGATTCCATTTTTTCAGTCGTAGACCGCCTTATCCGCGTTTGAGGGGTTTTATCTATATTTTCCCGTTCTTTTTAGAACAAATAAAATTAGGTGGCGATTTCACTAGTTTTCGAAAATTAAACGATTTTTGAAAATCGAGTTGCTTCAGATGTATAAAATTAATTGTATTGATATTGTCCTTTCTTGCAGCCCAATGATGCAGTCTTCCGAGTTGTCAAAGTATCTGAAAGAAATGTATGTTGAGGCAGCTCAATACAATGAACCTACATACTATCCAGTTACTATGATATGTAATGGAATTGATGAAGACTCTTTTGAAGATAAAAATCTTGATAAGATATAATCAGGCATTACGGCTTATCTTGGATAGGGAATATGCCAAGTTAATCTCCCTGGTATATCTTCTGAGATCGAAGAGGGTTGAGAATGACAAATATTTTAATGAAGCAATTAAACATGGTGAATTATTTTTGTGTAAATATATTAGTCAAATTTTTGTTGTGTATTGCATGTTTGAATATATTGTTAATTTTAATATTATCTCTTAGTATGTTTTTTTATTGTGTACAATTCAGACATGCAACGATATGGTGATGCCATACGGGAAGGAAAATGATACCATGTTTCGACCTTTTTCTTTTGACTTGAAGACCTACATTGAAAATTGTAAGAAATAATATGGTGTTTCTCCTCGCCCACATTGAATATCTGCCTACTATGGCGGCCTCGTTAGTTCCTTTTTTTCCATCCAAATTATGTTATTTAATTCAAATAGTTTTTTAAAACGATTTTCTGTATGTTAAAATTATTATGTCAAAGATAGTATATTTGGTTCTTCATAATCTTAATCTTCAAACAAATAACATTCTTGCAAGTAGATATTTTAATAATCTAGTTATTATACTATTTACTTATAGTGTATTTGGAATCACCGACGGAGACAAAATATACACGCATTTGGAAGAAGCTACAACTAGTAGCTTTTGATTTTCACGTTGAAAAATAATTGTCACCTTGATTTTATATATTGGAAACATGTTACCAAACACACTATAAGACTGTTTCCGAGAGGATTAGAGTGATAAAGTGAACTCATATTTTGCATTGATTGAAGAAAATGAGTAATAAGTATTACTGTTACATTGGTGAGACATGCAACGAAATGGTGATGCCATATGGAAACGAAATAATACCATGTTTCAACCATCTTCGTTTGACCTGAAGACCTATATTGAGAATTGTAAGAAACAATATATTGTTTCTCCTCGCCGACATTGGATATCTACCTACTATGGTGGCCTCGTTTGTCCCTTTTCTTTTCATCCTAATTATGATATTTAATTCAAATAGTATTTTAAAATGATTTTCTGTTTGTTAAAATTATTATGTCAAAGATAGTAAATTTGGTTCTTCATAATCTTAATCTTCAAACAAACAACATTCTTGCAAGTAGATATTTTAATAATCTAGTTGTTGTACCATTTACTTATAGTGTGTTTGGAATCACGGACGAAGACAAAATAAATTCGTGTTTGGAAGAAGCTACAACTAGTAGCTTTTCATTTTCACGTTGGAAAACAATTGCCATAGTGATTTTATATATTAGAAACGTGAAATCAAACACACTATAAGACTGTTGACAAGAGGATTAGAGGGATAAAGTGAACTCATATTTTGCATTGATTGAAGAAAATGATTATTGAGTATTACTGTTACATTGGTGAGAGTCCCTTATATACACAGTTAGGTTACCATAGTAAACAACTAATTACAGTTGTGTAATTAACTAAATTAAACTAACTATAGTCAAGTTGATAAAGACATTTTAATTATCTTTACCTACGAAATTAGGTAGAATCTAAACATCACAACACATAGATAGCATGTTAAATCCTTTTTATACAATTCAACATGAATCCTTAAATGATGACAACTGACATGTGTTTCCCAAGCCAGCGCCCTATTATCCATTGCACGTGCCTTATATGTCACATTTTCCAATTCCTTCTCTAATCATTAGAACTCAGAAGATAACCCTTAGAAAAATTACAAGTAAATAATTTATTAGCCATTAATTAAGATGTAGTCACATTTTTAATATCATAAAAAGGAATTTTAATTGTATGATCATTAAAAGTGATAATAAAAAATTAATTTTGTTTTGGTTTTGACGAATGACATTATATGTCAGAGGTTCTTCAAAAGTAAGATACCAACATTCTTTTTCCAACAGATTGAAAGACTCCTGTAGTAGTGGCGGTAAACACCACAAAATATAAATTAAATTTTTTTAAGTATTTTTGAAAAAAGGTACATAATTAAATATGGTACTGTTTTTACCTGTTTCATAATTTTAAATGATGTATATGATAATATAGTTGTTATCACTGCGATCGAAGGTACAACTTTTCTTTCCTTTTGTTTTTTCCTTTTTTTATGATTGGGCATTTTTATTAAATTGAGAAAAAAAACACCAACAACAAATTATAGTCTATACTATACACCCAAAATAAATTATAGTCTATACTATAAACCCAAAATAAATTATAGTCTATACTCTATAGACAATGTAGTTATATATTTCAAGTATGATAAAATATGAATAATATATATAAAAATAAATTGTTTTATTTTTTGTTATTAAGATATTAAAAGATTAAAATTGAAAGATTCAATATACTTTTTGAATGGCATTTTAGAGACTATAATATAATAATTAATTAGACAGAATAATTACCATGTTTTAACCTTTGACACAAAGCTATATTAAAAAATGATAGAAAAAATATGGTGTTTCTCCTCGTCTTCGCTATATTTCTACCTACTATAGAGAACAAGTTATTACTTCTTTTCATCCTAATTACGCTAGTTAATTAAAATAGTTTTTTAAAATGATTTTCTATATTTTAAAATCATGTCAAAGATAGAAAAATTTATTCTTTAGAATCTTCATCTTCTACTAACTAGGTTAGCCACAAATATACACTTCTCATTCATTTTCTTATAATATACCTTATATAAGTGACCTTAATTATAGAAGTAAATGACCATTAATCATTGAGAGAACAATATAAACTTATATATATATATATATATATATATATATATATATATATATATATATATATATATATATATATATATATATATATATATATATATATATATATATATATATATAAAACCGGCATGAAGAAATAAATGTTTGGTTAAAAAAAATTCAAAACACATGGCTATAAAGGTGTTAGAGCATTAGTTCGGTGTTTTAGTAAGACGATCAAAACATTGTAATCAAGAGGCAGACAATGACTCTTTTCCGAGAGAAAAAACAACTTATTTAATTTATGCACATGTCTCTTACCATGTGATTTATAAATCAAATCTAAATTTAACATAAAGTTGTCCTCAAAAAATATGATACTGATACTCATTTAAATATCATTTTCAAAAGTATTTGAGTAAAAATATAATTTTGCTGTGGTTTGACTAATGGGAGAGTATAAAAATCCTTCTTCAAAGATCCTCATCGTTATCTTTTTCAATAGACTAAAAGACCCTTATAGTAGTGGCGGATAAGCATCATAAAATTAAAATTCAATCATATTTTTAAATTTTTTGAATAAAAAGTATAAAATTATATACCATATTATTTTAATATATTTCAGAATTCTACAGGAAATATCAGATAGTATTGTTGCCATCTATATGATTAATGGTATGAATTTTTTATTCCTTTTGTTTTTCTCTTTTATTATTGAGTATTTTTCTTAAATTGAAAAAAAACACCAAAATCAAAATTTATATTTACACACACACACACACATATATATATATATATATATATATATATATATATATATATATATATATATATATATATATATATATATATATTCGCATTGATCACTCATATTCTCATTGTTGTTTTGCCTCCATTCAGAGGTGATCAAATGTTATCACATGTTCTATGAAGGCGTTTGAGACATCTTTATTTTGTTTGCTTTGTTGAAGTATCAGGAAGAAATGTATGTTGAGGCAGCTCAATACAATGGAATACATACTATTCAATTACTATGATATGTAATGGAATTGGTGAAGGCTCTTTTGGAGATAAAACTCTTGATAAGATATATTCAGGAATTACGGCTTACCTTGGAAAAGGAAAATACCAAGTTAATCTCCCTGTTATATCTTCTAAGAGAAAAAAAAGTTGGGAATGGTAAGTATATAATCTCCTTTACAAGTGCATCACATATATTTTATTGAAGCAATTAAAGTTGGTGAATTATTTTTGTGTAAACTTATTAGTCAATTTTTTGTTGAGTATTGTATGTTTAAATATATTGTTAACTTTAATATTATCTCTTAGTATGTTTTTTTATTGTGTACAATTTAGACATGCAACGAGATGGTGATGCCATACGGAAAAGGAAATTGTGAGATATTGGGTCGAACTCTATTGTGTCGAAGGATGCTAGAATTGTTAGCATCAAATTGGGCCTGTTTGTTATGTCCAATTGGTTAAGTTAGCTTGTATCCTAAGTTAGCTTGTAATGGGTATTTGTGATAAAAGCCCATTAGTTTAGTATGTTAGGTTTATTATAAATAGCATACTAGTCTCTCATCATTGCATACTGCAAATCCTAATTTAGGGTGAGAGGGTTATTTGTTATTCTTGTATACTTGTAATCTTGTTTTAAGATAAAGGAAAGAATAGCAGTTAATAATCAATCCTTGTGTTCATCGTGTTCTTCATTCTTTTTCCCCTACCTTGAGCAACAAGCTTATATATATTTATTTCAAGGCATCCGATTCACAACAGAAATAATACCATGTTTCGACCTTCTTCTTTTTGACTTGAAGATCTATATTGAAAATTGTAAGAAACAATTCAGTGTTTCTCCTCGCTCTCATTGGATTTCTACCTACTATGGTGGCTTCGTTAGTACCTTTTCTTTTCATCCCAATTATGTTATGCAATTCGAATAATTTTTTAAATTGATTTTATGTATGTTAAAATTATTATGTTAAATTTGGTTATTCATAATATTAATCTTCAAACTAGCAACATTCTTGCTAGTAGATATTTTAATAATCTAGCTGTTGTAGCATCATTTACGAAGCATGTGTTTGACTAGAAATGCTAACTTTTTCTAGACGCGCGTTTAAAATATTTTGTGCCGTGAAAACAAACATATGCTAAGACATTTTTATAATCTTTACCTAAAAATTAGGTAGAATCTGAACATCACAGCCTATAGATAGCATGCTAAATCCTTTTTATACCATTCAATATGAATCATTCAATGATGACAACTGACATGTATTTCCCAAGTTAGTGCCCTATTATTCATTGTCTTATATGTCACGTTTTCCAATTTTTTCTCTAATTATTAGAACTCAGAAGAGAACTCTTAGAAAAATTGCAAACCAATAGTGTATTAGCTATTAATTAACATGCAGTCACATTTTTAATATCAGGAAGAAAAAAAAAAGACATTCTAATCGTATTATGACTAAAGTGATAATAAGAAACTAATTTTGTGTTGGTTTTGACTAATGAAAGACCCCTATAGCGGGTAGGCATCACAAACTATAAATTAATTTTATCTTTAAATACTTTTGAAAAAAAATACAAATTAAATATTGTATTGCTTTTATCTGTTTTAGAATTTTAAATGATGTATCACATAATATTGTTGTTGTCACTATGATCCAAGGACTTTCTCTCCTTTTGTTTTTTTTCCTTTTTTATTAGTTTTTTCCTCTTTTATTGTTGATCATTTTTATTAAATTGAAAAAAAGACACAAAAAACAAATTATAGTCTATACTCTATACCCAATAAGATACCAATAATATGTACAAAAATCAATTGTTTTAATTTTTGTTACTAAGATGTTAAAGATTAAAATCATTTACTTTTTAAATGATATTTTAGTGACTAATGATTATGTTATATAATATAATAATTAAATTGGAGAGAATAATACTTTAAATATTAAATTAATAATTTATTTTATACATATAAGTTTGTATGATAAACATTCATTTTTCAGGATCCCATTTCTTGTATCTTTTGCCTTCACGACAAACTGATTCAGACTGGCTTACAAAACAACGAGAGAAAGAAGTCAATATTATAAATGGGTGGATTGTTGAGTATAATATTCATCATATGGTGTGCATTATCGAGTCTTATAGTCTGAGAAATAATATGTTGTTTCACGCCGTCTGTATGTTATTTAAACTCCACATTTAACCTTCACATTTAAACATAAAAAATTAATAACTACCTAACATTAATTTTTAATAACATTAACGAAAATGCATTTAAAATAAAAAAAATAAATAGTTTATTAAATAATATTTATATAATAATATAATATTAATAAATATTAAACATATAATAATTTAAAGAAACATTATGATGGAAATATAAAATATGACATGGAAGTATGTAAGATCTACATTTTCAGTTAAGAAACATATCACACAAAATAAGCTCACCTAGTGGTAGTGCCCTTTTGTTCATTCAAGGGGGAATAACATATTAAAGTCAAAAAACTAAATTTAAGTAGATCAATTTTTTATATTCCCGTGGAATTTAAAATAAGATATCAATTTTTTCTATTCTCTATACCCAATGTAGCCATATGTTTCAAGTATGATAACATATCAATAATATGTATAAAAATCAATTGATTTAACTAATGCAAGTACATACAATTTTATTGTCTAATTTGAGTTTGATAGAAAACTAAAATTGCATTGATTAAGTTGAGAAATCCTTAATTGATTTCTTCTGATTTGTATTTCATATCTTTTTTGTGATGAATACATTGAGCGTGAGTTCTATTTTCTATTATTCAGCTCCTAGAATATATATGGATCAAATTGCTTAGATCTAGGAACTGTTAAAGTTAGTTGGGATAGGGGAATCAACTCTTTCAAATACGTACAATTTTGTTGTCTAATTTGAATATGTTAGGAAACGAAAACTGCATTGATTATGCTTAGAAATTTTGTAACTCACTTTTTATGATTTATATGTCATATATTTTTTGTTATGAATACATTGAGTGTGAGTTCTATTTTCTGTTTGTCAGTTCCTAGAATATAGGGATATTGTTGCTTAATTCTAAGAACAGATGAAGTTAGTTGGAAAAGGGGAATCTACTATGCACAATAGTTACCAACCTTTAATAGAATATGATGTATAAAATTAATTGTATTGATATTGTCCTTTCTTGCAACCCATTGATGCAGTCTTCCGAGTTGTCAAAGTATCTAGAAGAAATGTATGTTGAGTCAGCTCAATACAATGAACCTACATACTATCCAGTTACTATGATATGTAATGGAATTGACGAAGACTCTTTTGAAGATAAAACTCTTGATAAGATATAATCAGGCATTACGACTTACCTTGGATAGGGAAAATGCCAAGTTAATCTCCCTGGTATATCTTCTGAGACCGAAGAGGATTGAGAATGACAAGTATTTTATTGAAGCAATTAAACTTGGTGAATTATTTTTGTGTAAACTTATTAGTCAATTTTTTGTTGTGTATTGCATGTTTGAATATATTGTTAATTTTAATATTATCTCTTAGTATGTTTTTTTATTGTGTACAATTCAGACATGCAACGATATGGTGATGCCATACGGGAAAGAAAATGATACCATGTTTCGACCTTTTTCTTTTGACTTGAAGACCTATATTAAAAATTGTAAGAAACAATACGGTGTCTCTCCTCGCCCACATTGAATATAATATTAATATATATTAAACATACAATAATTTAAAGAAACATTATGATGGAAATATAAAATATGACATGGAAGTATGTAAGTTCTACTTAAGAAACATATCACACAAAATAAGCTCACCTAGTGGTAGCGCCCTTTTGTTCATTCAAGGGGGAATCAACGTATTAAAGCCAAAAGACTAAATTTAAGTAGATCAATTTTTTATATTCACGTGGAATTTAAAATAAGATATCAATTTTTTTAATTTTCTATACCCAATGTAGTCATATGTTTCAAGTATGATAACATATCAATAATATGTATAAAAATCAATTGATTTAATTTATGTTATTAAGATGTTAAAGATTAAAATTGAAAGATTTAATATACTTTTTGAATGACATTTTAGAGACTACAGTAATCATTATGATATATAATATAATAATAAAAATGGAGAATAATTATCATGTTTCAACCTTTGATTTAAAAAGCTATATTGAAAAGTGCAAGAAAGAAAATGGTATTTCTCCTCGTCTTCACTAGATATCTACCTACTATAGAGAATAAGTTAGTACTTCTTTTCATCCTAATTATGCTAATTAATTGAAATGGTTTTTCAAAATGATTTTCTGTATTTTAAAATCATGTCAAAGATAGAAAAATTTATTCTTTAGAATCTCCATCTTCTACTAAGTAGGTTAGCCACAAATATACACTTCTCATTCATTTTCTTATAATATACCTTATATAAGTAACCCTAATTATAAAAGTAAATGACCATTAATCATAATGAGAGGATAATATAGACATTAACATTAGACATAAATTAGCAACAAATATAAATGTTTAGTACTATAAAAATATATAATATGGCCGGCATGAAGAAATAAATGTTTGGTTAAGAGTTCAAAACACATGGCTATAAAGGTGTTAGAGCATTAATTCGGTGTTTTTAGTGAGACAATAAAAATATTATAATCCGGAGGCAGACAATGATTCTTTTGCGAAAGAAAAAACAACTTATTTAATTTATGCAAATATCTCTTACCATGTAATTATAAATCTAATCTAAATTTAATATACAATTATTCCCAGAAAATATGATTGTCATTAAATTAATTGAAGTCAAGAACAAGTACTATATAAATCATATTTCTCAAACTTAGTCTTAACTTTCATAATAGTTTAAATTTCATTTTCAAAAGTATATGATAAAAAATAGCATTTAATTTTGTTATTTTCCAAACTTAGTCTTAACTTTCATAATAGTTTAATTTCATTTTCAAAAGTATATGATAAAAAATAGCATTTAATTTTGTTGTGGTTTGAATAATCGCAGAGAATAAGATTGTTCTTCAAAGGTCCTCTAGCACATTATCTTTTTCAATAGACTAAAAGACCCTTATAATAGCACCATAAAATTTAAATTTAAATGATTTTTAAGTTTTTTTGAATAAAAAGTATAAAACTAAATATCATATAATTTTAATATATTTCAAAATTGTACAAGAAATATCAGATAGTATTGTGGGCGTCTATATGATCAATGGTATGACTTTTTCAATCCTTTTGTTTTTTCTCTATTATTATTGAGAATTTTTATTAAATCGAAAGAGGATACCAAAATCAAAATTTATATTTACGCGCGTGTGCGCGCGTATATATCATTGCCTTGATCTTTTGCCTTCACGACAAACTGACACAGACTGGCTTACAGAACAATGAGAGAAAGAAGTCAAGATTATAAATGAGTGGATTGCTGAGTATAACACTCATCATATGGTGTGCATTCTTGAGTCCAACATTCTGAGAAATAATATGTTGTTTCACGTCGCCTGTATTGTATTTCTTGTGGTCATGTATGTTTCTTTTGTTAGAATACAAGTCAAGTGTGAGTAGTGGAGAAAATAGTCTCACATTAGAAAATAATATGGTGACTTGAGGGTATATAAGTTGGAGAACCCTTTCCCCCATTACCTTAAAATTTTAGGGACAACGTGGTGTGTTTCTCACAAATGTTCATACACTATATATCAATGAATTAATTTTAATTGAAAAAGTAGGCCAAAAAAAACAATAAACCACACTGCTGATTTGGATGCATCATATAAAGACATTGACATTGTTTCTTGGTACATCATATATATATATATATATAATTTAAGAGTTTTTGTTGTGTTTTGTGGATCAGATAACTTGGGATGGTAGACAAAGTTTCTTAAATTTTCTCAAGTTTCCTTTAATATACTCCCTCCATTTTAAAATGAGTTTCGTTTAAGATTTTTGCACACAGATTAAAGAATGTAATAATATTGTCATAGAAAATTTTATTTTTACTACATTAGTCTTATTAATGTATTGAAAGTAGTGTAAAATATAATAATTATAAGACATAATTGGAAAAATGGTAATCATTTTTGCATTGCAAAATGAGAATGACATTCATTTTGAAATAAATTTTAATAGGTAAAACGACACTCATTTTAAAATGAATGAAGTATTAGAGAACTTCAAATAATATAAATAGTTATATAGTTCCGATTGTGTTTTATGGATCAAGTAAGTATTATGGTAGAGAAAATTCCTCAAATGCTCTCATCTTTTCTTCACTAGATCGGAGAACTTCAAATTAGAATGATATAAATTTAAGACTTCCAGTTGTATTTTGAGGATTATGTAACTTTAGGATAAGAGTTTTGATATATACATTTTTTAAAATTCTCTCAAATTTCTTTCTCTAGATCGGCAAACTTAAAATTGAAAAATAGAAAATAAACTAAAAGCATTTTAGTTCAAATGTGTAAATCGTAGAGGTGTATGTAGAGATGTCAAAATAGGTCAGATGCATCAGACCGACCCACGAGCCTTATATTTTAGCGTGGGTCGAGATGTAAAAAATTTCAAAAAAAATATAATCTATCTTTTTGGCCCAGTCCTCCGGGTCAATGTTTTTTATGGGTCGGGTTGGACAGATCAAGCGGGCTTCGGACTAACTCATTAAAAATAAATTTATAAAATAATTTTAGTTAATTTTAATGAAAAGAAATTGAGTTAAAATATAATTGCATAATTATGTTTTTAATTGAAAAAAAATAAAGAGAATGAAAATATGCTTTTAGGATGACGTGATAAAGAAATAGTCATGAGATGAAGTGAAAGTTAAATAAATTTTAAAAATAATATTCAAGTCAGTATATTTTAACCCTTTACTAGTGAGAAACTTGTGCTATCGCACAAGTCTCGTTTGAATTCACTTTACACGTCTACCAAACCATTATTTGTAAAGTTTGAATTCATTATTCAATTGTCTAATATTCATATAGTTATAAATATAGGATAATAATATGCATCAATTTTTAAGTATTGATTCGTACTTACTATAAATCGTGCAGTCAAATGTCTAACTTCAATTATATAAAACAGCTGCAAAAGAAAGATTTAAAAGATAGACATTAAAATAAACAGTCTACGAGTGGCATCTCATAGATACGTTTACATCTATCCGTGAATCAAAAGAAAAATTTAAAAGATAGACATTAAAATAAACACTCTACAGGAGACATCTCATATATACGTTCACATCTACCTGTGAATTCTGATGAGGTAACAAAATTCTGTTGAATCTAAATGAGTTAATTCTAAAAAATTTGTTAAACATATTAGCCTATTTTTCTAAACCTAAAATGTGTGACAGCTCCCATCAGGTTCCAGTTTTAAAATTTTCTTATTATATGCTAAAATAAATCAGTCTAACTATACAAATATATGTGTTATAAATTTTCAATACCATTTTTCACTTCATGGCATTTTCTAACCACACGTTTTCTTCCAACCAAATACCAACTAAATATTGTTGCACAGAAGACTATGTACGAAAGGTAGTTGAAACAAATATGTAGATTTTTTCTCGTTTATAAGTGCCTTGAACATGTGTGACAATCTATAAAGCAATTTTTAATTTACTCATTTTAAAAAAAATTGTTTTAATACTTCAATTTTCTCCTTTATAAAAATGTCAGTAACTTATTGTCTTTTATAAAAATTATTTTAACTTATTCTCATTTATAAAATTATTGTAACATTTTTTTCTCGTTTATAAGCATCTTGAATCCGTGTGTCCTTAAAAGTACGTGATTTTGATAAACATTTCATAAAAATACATGATTTTTAATAATTTTTAGTAACAAAATATTATTTAAACTATAATAATACTTACTTTCAATTTTAAATGAATCACAATTTTGAAATAAAACAAAATAATATTATTCTTATTAATATTTCTTAGAAAAATATGATTTTTTTAATATCTATTAATAAGAAACTTATTTTTAAAATGAAATTTTGTTTAAAAATGATACAAAATTTTATCTATTTATATGTTTTTTAATATAATTATAATCATAAATCTTAATTTATATGATTTTAAAGATACTTATAATTATAGTGTCTATCGATAATTAATGAGCGCATTGTCTGTAGTGTAGATTCAATTGAATACATTGTAAATAAAAAATATATATAATTTCATCTTCGTATTTACAATATATTATTTGAAAATTTCAATTATTTATTTTTAATTTATAATAAAACTTCTTTTTAATTCTAAATTATAAAATCAATTTGATTTTTTATTTCGTATTTTGATTATTATTGAATTGAGAAAATATTTTCAACTTTTAATCACTTATTATTTTAATTTGTGAATAGATTTATCTATTGAGACATTATGATTAATATTGAAGAATAATAGTTTTAATAATACATAAATTTTTGCTTTAATATAAATTTATTATTGATAATAAAAAATTAAAAATTAAATATTAATATAACATTTATTATTGTAAATATAAATAGAGAAATAGAAAAAAAATAGATTTAAGATAAATAATTAAGTTCAAATAAAATTCAGTATTTTTTCAATAAAAGAGTATATTAAACAAATGAGTTAGACATTTTTTCCACTAATAATACAAAAAAAAAAATGCAGCTTTGTAAGCATCTCCAGAGTGACAAAAATTATTTACTATCAAAACTATTAAAATAAATATTGTGAGTGAATAATAAAAAATTGAATGCCAATGAAATCGATCAAATGAATTGACATTTATGAGCTACCATAAAACAAAAGAATGAAGAGTTATATAAGGGTAGAATAAAAAGTAATAGTAAAATTTGATATTATGATTAATTATTAACTATTAAAACAAAATTTATATAATTAAATGAATTTCAATTCAAAATTTGAGAATAGCGATTTATAAAGTATAGATTAGTTTCATGAAGAGTATGAAGGAGTCTCAATTACATCCCATTACACCATCTTACATTACATCGTTGAACACATTAAAAAAATACATAGAGCAATTTTCTACACTAAATCCCTTCTTTACCATGGGACTTTCAATTTGTCTCATGTCAATACTTTACATACAATACATATGCCTTTTAAAATCCAAGCAAGCCAAAAACCTGCATAAACCAAATCAAGTAGTAATATTGTCTAGACCTGCTACCTGTATAAAACAGGCTTCAATTTTGATCAAATAGAACCTTACCTAAAACTAACATCAAAGGAATATAAGCTACAGCCCTGAAAACCACTATAAAAATATTAGAGTTATGAATGATGCCACATAGAAATCAATAACTCTAATTCAAGTATACAACCACAATATTTAGGTATTTCAATATATGTTATTGTGTGTTTGAACCTCAATTAATTGGATTGTAAAAGTCATAGAAATCAATAGTGTTTGAATTAGGGGTGTAAGCAGATCAGAAAAAACCAATTAAACCGATAATCCAAACCAAACCGAAAAAACCCGAATATTTTTGGTTCAGTTCAAAAACCGAACCAAACCAATTAAAATCGAGATGGTTTAATTTGGTTCTCGATTTTAATTTTTAGGAACCGCCAAACCGATGAATCGACTGATGACTATAGATACCTACTTAATCTTTTATTTAGCTCATTATTAAGATCAAAATTTGTATTGGTCCAACACTTTTTTTTTACACTTTCTTTCTTTGAACAAAATATGTAGGCAAAACCAAACTCCAAACATAAAAAATAGAAACCATAAGCCATAAAAACTTACTCTCGTCAAACTGCTACTATGGTTGTCTGCCAACACTATTTCTCTCGCCGTCGTCATTATTATAGGATATGGTTTCCTTATTTGTGTCCAAGTTCTCTTCGTTAGTTTTCTTCTTTTTATTATCTTTTATGTTTCTTCTTCAACGAATTTTCTTCTAGTCTTGTTACAAAATAGTTTTTATGTGTGTTTGATGTGTGAAACATATTAATTATGTGTATTGAAACCTTTTGTTTTATTTTTGTCATTTATTTGTTAATCTTTCAATTCTCTTCCCAACCTATTCGATAGTGAACTTATTTCATGACGTATGAAAATTATGTCAATACTTCATATAGATGAAGAACAACTTGTAAGTTGTTTGAAAAGTATAATATAACAAAAATCATGATAACAAATAATACACCTATAAATATAATATTTAAAAAAATGTGTTGCAAATCAATCAACCAAACCAAACCAAACCGAACCAAACCGTTTGGTTTGGTTTGGTTTGGTACCATTTTTAGAAAACATTAAAAACCGAGCCAAATCAAATCGATAGAGATATCATCGGTTCAGACAATTTTTTTAACCAAAAATCGGTCCAAACCGAACCGATTACACCCCTAGTTTGAACCTCAATTAATTGGATTGTAAAAATCATTGAAATCAATAACTCTAATTCAAGTATACAACACAATATTCAAAGTCATAGAAATCAATAACTCTAATTCAAGTATACAACCACAATATTCAGGTATTTCAATATATGTAATTGTGGTGCTTTGAACCTCAATTAATTTGGATCGTAAAAGCAACTTAAAATATTAAAATCTTAGTTGTTGTGGTGCTTCGAACCTCAATTAATTGGATTGTAAAAGCAACTTAAAATATTAGTTGTTGCAAAAGCATCTTCGAATACGAAACGTCCTCTCCAATCCTATGTTGTTCAACCTTGAAGTCTATCCAATTGCATCAGAAATGTTCTGCTATTGATTTTCGACATAAACTGCATCTTTTTTTGTAAACAAAAAAAAATCATTGGGTGAACCTAAATCGCAAAATAGTGATGCTATGTCGCAAATGATTAAAGCAGTAGTATTGTTCTATGCCTTTGAAAATAAAATCAACAACAAAAACTCTAATTAAATTAAGAACGTAACAAGAAAATAAACCTTAATTGATAAATCAATTTATCAAACTCCCAAATCCCTAATTTAAAGCAACCAACTATAAATCCCTAATTTATTCATTTCATAAACAAAACTTATGCACATGAGAGAGTTTAAAGAGTATAATCGCAGTAGACTCCAGAGTAAAGATTGATGGTTCATCGGATTTGTGTTGGTGATGACGAAACATTGAAGCGAGTTAACCATAAGAAGAGCTTTTCCTTTGTATAAGTTGAGGTTCACATCTTTCCCCTTAGCATCCTGAGGCAATCATGAAAAGAAAAATGGTAAGAGATTTTGATGATGATGAAAAAAAAGGGCGTTTTATGAAGAGATTTAGGGTTTGCGAAAAAGTGGGTTACATTAACTGTGAAATCAAAGATGGATTTTTCAGAGAGCGGTTGTTAAGCATATCTCTATATTTTCACCCTTGCAAGAAGAAGGGTTGTGGGTTTCAAATGGTTTTCCTCTGCATATTTATGGGTTAGAGAAAAAGTATGAAAGTTGAAAGTGTGAATTTAAATGATATATTGAACGTTGTGTTTCTGGTTTTTCATGTTTCAAAGAAAATCGTGTATTGGGTGTATTGGAAGATGGGGTTGTGGAAGACGGTTGAAGTTCCATAGGGTGGCGGAATTTCTCCTTCCCAATGTCTTGGTCGTATATGTTGTTAAGTGTCCCACTAATTATAAGATTTGCTCTACTAATGAGGTGGTTGTATTAGGTTTTAATTTTTCTAGATAGATAATAGATAATAGATAGTTGTTGCACCCTAAATTTCACCTCTGAATTCTTCACATGTCATTGTCATTTGTTTCGTTGACATTCAAAATAAGTTTCGACCTTATATGTATCGCATGTCACATTTGTTTTGAGTTCACAATTTGCTTCTCGTTTTTTAGTTAGTAATCATTTTTAGTTATCCGCACCACCTTTACATATTAGTTTAATGATTAAAATATCTCTTTGCATCGAAATCATTTTTAATCATATTCGCATTTTTGCATTAAATTTCGCATAACATTTTTGCATTTTTTTATCATTTGGATGAATAAGAGAAGTCACTTATTATTTATAATCTAAATTATATTAGTTAATTAAATTGATTTCCTTTAGAAAAAAATTAGTTATTACTATTGACCTTTGTTATCGTTTACTAGTTATAAGTGTTTTTAAGATTGATAATGATAATAAGAGCTTTGTTAGTAATAACAATAGTTTTGTTTATTTATTTAATTGAATAGTATTTTACTTTTACAAAAAAAAAAAGAGTTAAAAAAAAGTGTTGTTACTACTTGTGCCTTTCCACGGTTTACCACCACCACCATTTCTTTGTCCAATCTGCAAAACAAATACCAAAAGCAAAATCAATGCAAGGTTTGTACAATTTCACAACTCATATTTGTACAATTTCAACTCACACAATTCCTATTTCTCGAATGATTGTTGTTGTTGTGTGATTTTCGTTGATTTGCGATGAAACTGAGATAGTGATGGCCATGGAAGCGATAGAGAGAGTTTCTCGAATGAAGATTAAGAAACGTTGGAATTTTTTGAGAAACATAAAGGAAGCGATGAGCGTGTGGGAGAGAGGATTTTGCTTTCTTTCTTGTTTTATTAAATCTTTAAAAAAGAAAAAGAAGTAAATAATACTAGTAGTAACAATTAGGAGTGTGGCGAATAATCCATGATACATCTATTTTTTTTATTACTCTTTAGTAAAAATATTTTAAAAGAAAAAAAAGATTTTATTTTTTTTAGTTGGTAAATTTTTTTAGAAATAGTATTGTTTTGTTGATTGATACGAGAAGTAATATATTTTAGATCTTCAAAATAATTTTTAAAAATACAAAAAAGATATATAGATTTAGTTTTATTTTATTTTATTTATTCAAAATTTTATTTTAAAAGAACAAAAAGATTTTATTTTTTTTTAGTTGTTAAGTTTTTTTTAAGAAATAATATTGCTTTTGTTGATTGATACCAGAAGTAATATATTTTAGATCTTCAAAATAATTTTCAAAGATACAAAAAATAATAATAATAATAATAATAATAATAAGTTAGATTTAAGTTTCTTTTCTATTTAATAATATTTCAAAAGAACCAAAATATTTTTATTACTAAGTAGTTTTAGAATTAATTTTGTATTTTGTGAATCGTTGAATTATTATTTATCTTCACTTGTACATTTATTTTGGACTTGTAATTATTTGATTCAATCTCCATTTGTAAATATGTATCCTCATTTCCATGAGATGTAATAGTTAGTAAATACTTTACTGTTTTATTTAATTATTCATCACTCTCACAAACCAAAAATATTTCAAACTAATATTCGATTGCGAACCATTTTTATACCTGGAGTCGACAAAACTTAGAAGCGTCGCAACGGCTACACATTTGTACACACACCACGCTTACTCTTGGGCTTACAATGAGGTTTTAGTTGATTAATTAAACTTCATTTAATTTTCTAGTTAGTTTATTTAAAATTGATTAATTTAACTAATTAATTTTTCTTAAAGTAATTACTTGATTAAATTTCATTTAATTAATCGATTAAATTTATTTCGTGAATACACTTACACAATTGTTAATTGTCTTACCATTTGTGCAAGCCACCTTGTATGGGCTTTTAATTCATTTAATCTCTTTATTTCACGCTTGTATATAATCATTCGCAATCACTCATTTCCATTATCGCGCTTTGGTCCACATACTAATTTCTCATCCAAAGGGTCTCATGGTAGGGAGTAGACACTTGTCTATTCTCTCGAGATTAATCAAGATTTCTTGATTAATCATAGCTCAAATTTCCTCTTCTCATCATTCAAGACCTTTCATAAAACAATGTTCAAACCTTGATCCGACGTCGAGTTTCTTTTCAAAATACTTTTCTTAAATAAATATTCTACTTCCCTCTTCCCAAGCGTAAGGTAGTCAGTCCTATTTTGACCCTCGATCGTGCGCTTGGCTTCCTCAATTGAATCTTAATAAGTGAACTTCGTCTCACATCACTCTTTTCTCAATAAAACTTTTGGGATGAAAAAGATGGTCAGGATGATTATGTCTCCTCCATCCGAGTACTTAGAGCATTAGTCGTTGAACGCTTATGGTCTGATGCTTGCGTCCCACATTAAAATCAATTCAAACTCATCAAACCTTGCCCACGTGCAAGTCCCTTTTTCAAACATCGCTCACACACGATCTTCTTTCGCTCACACGCGAATTGCACTAGTGATGTCTTATCGTCCACGTAAGATTAAGCTTCTATTTTCATAAATAAAATCAACCAACTAACAAAATTTCTTGCAACCGAGAACTACAGAAGCTCTGACTTTCCCATCGCACTTGAGAAATACGTAGGCACGAGATTCTAACATCTTGGCAAACACACTTTCAAAAAATTAAAACATGTTTCCTGATCTTTTCGCATAGTAATTAGAAGATAACAAATTAACACACTAAACACACAAACATGCTTAGAACTAAACGGGTCTCATCGAGTACGATGGATGTGAGTGGTGCTAATACTTTCCTCTTGCATAACCAACTCCCGAACCTGCATCTCTTGGTCTCAAAGACCACTCCCGAACCTGCATCTCTTGGTCTCAAAGACCACTTTATTCCATTTCAATTTCACATTTCAGTTCTTGGATTTTATCTATATTTCTCCTTTCCTCTTTAGGAATAAATAAAGTTAGATGAGGACTTCATTGTTTTGAAATCGAATTACTAAAAAAATTTGATGGCGTCAACAATAGCAAAGTGGACCGTGCCAGGTCAACCCATTTGAAGAGTTCAAGGTAAATTGGATTCAATTTTGAAATAAATATATAATAAATGTAGTATTGAAACCCAAATTGTATCCTAGAGAAAATAAAGCAGAAGCCGTCACCTTGGCTGAACACGATCATGGATTCTGATGCTGATCAGTCGTCCGAATCCAATATGGATAAATCTGTGGCAAAAGAATGGGCGGGAAGAAGCTATACTCCGCTATCGTTCTACATGGATCCCACTGTCTCCCACCCTGGTCCGCTGGGTAAAAACTTTATTTCACTATCAGATTACACCCACTCCCCTGAATCAAACATGCACTCATCTGAATCAATTCCACTGTCCTTCTCCAAATCAAAGGTCATTAGCAGAAACTATATTCCCGATGAAATTGCTTTCTCTATTCTTTCTAAACTCATCGTTAAGTCATTCAAACGCTTTCAATGCGTACGCAAATCATGGTCCACTTTATGCGAAAACTCTCATTTCAAAACCATGTACAGTAACCATTTCATATCTGGTCACGCTTCTCATCATCATTATCATACATTTATTCTCAGCAATCTATTTGATGAAGAAACCTGTGATGATGAAAACTCTCCTTATTTCCAAACTGAACTGCATTTGTTCGAGAACGGACTCGAATTAAATTTGCCACCTATAATTAAACATCCTATTTGTATTCTGGGCAACACAAGTGTTAAAGGAATTTTTTGTTTTGGCCAAATTTGGCCAAATAAGAATAAGGTCCAATATATATTGTCCAATCCTGCTACACAGGAATTCCTCGTCATTCCTCCTAGCCCCGTTGAACTTGAACCTCACTTCCCTCAAACCAGAAACTATCTGAAACATATTTTTCATGGGTTTACTTTAAGGTCATTCAGTATGTATCATTGCTTTCCAAGCACTCTATTTGTGTGAAACCAGCAAGTTTTGAGATATATAGCTTAAAAAGTAATTCTTGGAGAACCATGCACATGGAGGTTGATATCTCTCATAGGATTTTCAGACCTCATTTTTTGGTCATGAAGTTTATATGAATGGAGCGTGTCATTGGTGACATATCGAAATAGCTCTTTTGTCATTTGACCTGAACACCCATTGGAGAAGAATCTAATTCTCCATGCATTTATGATAAACTCTTGACAATCTTAAATGGATCAATTGCTTTAATCTCAAATTATCACGATGATACTGTTTTTGAGATATATATTTTGGGTGAACTTGGTGTGAGTGAGTCATGGATCAAACTATATACATATGGCCCCTTACCTTCAATCCAATAGCCTCCAATTGCATTTGGGAAAACGGGATATATGTTCTTTACAAAGAAAGATGAACTAGCTGATGATGATGATGATCTAGCTGATTGTGAACTAGCTTATGTTGATTTCAGCTCCCATA
Organism: Vicia sativa; assembly: GCA_021764765.1. Classification (NCBI taxonomy): domain Eukaryota; kingdom Viridiplantae; phylum Streptophyta; class Magnoliopsida; order Fabales; family Fabaceae; genus Vicia; species Vicia sativa. The sequence continues at coordinate 1,004,195 of CM038792.1, forward strand.
TAATTAAGGTGGTTGGTACTACGAGAAGTGATTTTGCCGTCGGACTTTACAAGGAAAGCCTTCTTTCAATTGGAGGATTAAGTAACTAGTGTTATCAAATTGCGGTGCCATGGCCGATATACATGGTGGTTTTTGGGCTCTGTGCAATGGACCGCCATCGACAACACTGCAAGTAACTAGTTTTTCTTCTTGTTGTTTTCACCCATAGGTATATAGCTATGGTGATATGATCTTGTTTTATCAATTTAGTTTTAAATGTTTAGGATTTTTCTGAATTGCAAACTGATTGGGTTTTCTTTGTTGAATCTGCTCCAATACTAAGGAATGACAGAATCTCTAATCATGATATGCAAATGCAAAGCTTTATGAAAAATATCTAAATTAAGAGTTCCATCATTTTATTCTACATGATAGGATATGTTGCCTTATGTATATAGAAAGTTGTCATTGTCTTCTTATCAAATGAGTGTTAAAAATCTGGCTTACACCAACTGGTATGTTGACCTTTCAAATATTTAGTTTAGTTCTCATGTCAATGTGAAAACATTTATTTAATTTTGCTTGCCCAATATTTTGTTATATACAATTCTTATTTTATTGGATTGCTACTTGTACAATCTAATAAAATATGTAGACAATTGAAAAAAGAATTTCTGTCTATTCTCAAATACCAATTGAATTTGGAGAGCTTATACAAATGAGAAGAATCTGTTTTACGGTCACATCATGACTGTTTTGTTAAACCAACTAAAGGAAATACAGAGCATTTCTAGAGTATGGTTAGTTTAACTTTTCCTTTTAAAGAAATCATTCACAGGAATGAATTATAAAATTGGAACAGTAATATGATATAATTAGGGGTTTATGGTTTAGGGTTGGATAGATAAAAGTTATAAAATAAATATACTTGATCATAAAAGTCATGTTACTCTTAATTAAAAATTAGTAAGTTTATTAAAAAAACTTATTAGAATAAAAATGCATATAACTATATCAACTTACTAAGAAACTTATTATATGTTGAATGCATTATAATTTGATAAAAATATGTTATATTATATGCATGCTATGTCATTTGTGTGCATATCCATTTGTATCATTTGTGTTAGGAAATCCTCAAGGCCCCTTAGAGAAAAGCGGACATCTGTTTAACTGTTTTACTCAAGGATTGTTATTGGTAATTTTGGGGGTGTTTTATCACAATCAGCATATTAGTTTGTATGTAATATTTTATTTCTTTAGACCCATGGCCCATTTAAGTTCCTAAACCTAGCTTTATATATGGTAAGGTTGCCTTTTTGGAAGTAAGAAGAAAAGATGTTTTACTCTTTATCGCTTATGCAATTTTAGATCTGAATATTAGTCTAGCATAGTTTAACATTGGTGCTTTTCTACCTTAAATCTCACCCCTCCTTGCTTCAATGGCTCCCCAAAAACCTGCTAACCCATCCCATAAAGATATTGTTGAGGAAGCAGTGAACATAGTCGTTCAAACCTCACATCTCCACCTTACCAATGCTCTCAAAGAAACACAACAACAACTTGATGAACGTTTCGGAATAGCAAATGGCGAAATACAACAGCAAATGTCAAAGATCCATACACGTTTCGATAATCAACAAAAGATTGAGAACACGATGTACGATTCAGTTATGATGTTGCTCACCAAGTTCACCGTTCAACGGGAACCATTGTCTGCCACCTCACAGTCCATTCCGAGTTCTTCAGGTCTAACCCATATTACCCTTTCTAGTCCTCTCCTTACCACCACTGTTCCCTCGGACTCACCCCCACCCCCCCCTACACACACACACCCCTACACACACACCCCTCATCATCATTCGCCCATTTTTTCCCACACTCCACTTAACCCTCTTGAATGATTATTCTAAGCACATCAATTCTTTGGTTTTTATAATCTACGTCCTGAAAATAGATTGTCACAACAAGAGTTTGTACCTCATGCGCATGGGCCTGCACCTCCTCACAATAGTACACACTGATGGAGGTTTCTCTGAAAGACCTTATGACATTTATGTGCTGAAATAATATGTGGACCATGTCACTTATTATATGAGATTTGATGTATACTAATTTGTTTTAATTGTATTGTTTGTTACAGGAACCTCCGGTATTGAAGGCCACTTCTCATTGTTCAAAGTTGAATAACTTTCTTGAGAGTCTCATGCCTGAGGGGGTGAAGATGATAGTTGAAAATTTACATCTTCTGGACTTTGCTGGGTGCTCCTTGACTATGTTGGATGCCTCTCTATCATCTGTTTTTGTTGAGAGGTGACACCCAGAGACATCATCCTTCCATCTTTCATTTAGGGAAATGACAATGACTTTAGATGACGTGGATTCTCTATTTCACATTTTGATTGTTGATAGATATTTTACACCAGTTTATATGGACTAGGTGACAACGGCGCGCATAGTTATGGATGCTTTGGAGGTTTTCGAGTTGGAGGTGGTACGTGAGTTTAGTGAGACTCGGGGATTTCACCTTCGGATGTCTTGGTTAAGGAGTATGTATAAGGAGCTTATTGAGGCAGAGAGGCACCGGGCTGCCGCTAGGGCGTACATGTTACATCTAGTGGCAGGTACTTTCTTTGCGGACAAGTTTGTAGTTTATATTGAAGTTCGATACTTGTCTCTGTTCAACGCCCTTGACACTCTATGTTGGGCTTAGGAGTGGAGCTTTTGACCATGATGTACACGACACTTGACGTTGCTTCTCGTCCTGACATCAGACAGCTTGCTGGTTACCTTAGCTTGTTACAGATATATTATAATTTATTTGATGGTTTTTATTAATTAGTTTGGTGTATTTATTTGATAGTTTTTTTTGCAGTGTTAGATATACGAGCACTTCCCTCACATTTGTAAACGGAAGATCTAGTGTGTTCAGGCTATTGACCCATGTGCGAAGATATGGAAGGCCAAACAAGCTTTTCAGGAAGTGTGATTGAGTACAGGAGGAGACTAGATGTTCTGACCTTGGATGATGTCGTTTGGACACCGTATACATCTCACCGCTCTCATCGTCCATTTGAGATATCTACTTTATATTCAGGGTACGTCAGATGGGAGAGCCATGTGGTTAGACACTTGCCTGAGATCTGTCTACGACAATATGGCTATATATAGGGCATCCCTGGTCCGATTCCAGAGGCTCCGTCTAATGGCATTGATAGATGGTTTCAGAGTCACATCCTTAGCTCCCCTTGTGTGATCATTGATATAGTCGTTGAGGTTCAACAACCTGGGATATAGGAGAATGGATACCTGGAGTGGTTCAACAGTGTGGCACACCCTCGGGTCATACCATCGGCTAAAGCATATGATGTTTAGGGCCTTCAAGTACCATGAATTCTTCCGAACTACCACCACCTCCACCTTCCGCAGGTGACCTGGACAGTCGCCTACAATTCCTCATTGTTCACTTAGATAACCTCATGGGGTTGGTAAACTCTGATAGTGAGGTTTATACTAGTTTAGCTAGGTTAGTCGATCTTGCCCGTGGAGGGCCTAAGTAGATTTTATTTTATTATGATTGTATTATATTTTTAATTTTGTGACAAACATACATCTTTTTTATTGCATAATCTTTTTGCGAGTATATGTTTCAGTTCGATAAATAATATAAAGTAACATGAATAATAAACATAGTTAACAAACATGAGATGACAAACAATAAACATAAACAATACTTCGAAACATGAAAACCTAGGCGCTACTAGATGACTCTGGATGCTTCAACATCTTCATTATATCGTCGGCGGATCATCAGATTTGCGCGTCCAACTCGATCAGACCTTTAGTTATCCTACGACGAAATGATTTCCACATGGCCTTCGCATCTTTATCATTCTTCAACTCGATTAGATTGTATTTCACCATTTGTATCAATCCAATCCTCCTGAAACTCGATCTTTGTCACCCTTCTGTTATCATAATCAGACAGCAAACCATTCAACGTTTCTTTCAAGGTGGCAAAGGATTTAGAGCCAACTGAAAATTTGAATTCAGCTGGAGGTTTGTCGCTGTTGTAATATACTTTTGTCTTAATTAGAAATTGAGGAAGAGACATTTTGTTGAGGTATGTTACCCAATAACCTAAGACCCCTATTTATACAAATAGTGATGCATTCTAGACCACACAAATGTGTCGGTGCAATCAGGACCCTCTAAAAATTTCGAGAAAATTTCAATCGTTGAAAAACCTAAAATTTAAACCTACAAAAAATTTCATTTATAAAGAAATTTCTGATACTGGCCAAAAAATTTAAATTTCCGATACACCAAAATTTTCATATACACTACCGAAATTTACTCTTAACGAAAATTTGACAGAGATGTACAAATGGTACCGAAATTTTTAAATCTTTTACTAAAAATTTCATTCAAAAATTATTTATATCTCATCAGGCAAAATTGAAATAAAAAACTAGAAAGTGACCTATATAATTTTGGAGGTAACATATAAAATTCTCGAATTTTTACTTTGGCAAGTAGTCTAAAATGCTTTGTATAATTTCAATAGATTGGAGTAGCTTAATTGATATATTTTTTTCAATAGATAGGTACGAGTTGTTGCATGTTGTTTCAAAGTTCAATTAATAAGTTATTACATTTATAAATTAACAATTAGAAATACAAATTATAAATATTAATGTTACATAGTATATTTTTGGAAAATGCTACTTCCATCCTATTTCTATAAAGATGCATTTCTATACGTATAATTTTTATACACTTTTCACTGTAAATTGTAAAAAAATTATTCAAAAATGCATCTCTAAAATATATTAAAGATGACTCACCTTATAAATATGTTTATGAAAGTGTATCTCGAAACTATTCAAGAGATACATTTTTTAATTAATTTTATTTTAAAAATAAGAGTGCTTCACCAATTTACACTAAAGAGTGTGTAAAAAAATACTTTAGTATATGCATTTTCGGATGTAATTTTAAGGGTGCTTCACCAATTAATGTAATGTAATGGTAATTTAATTTTTATAAGTTTATAATAGATTAAAATCTGATAGAAAAAAAATAATAATGAGAGTAAATGAAGTACATCAAAAGGATGAATTTTATTTTTATAAAAAAGAAAAAGTAAAAAAAAGATAATATTGTGTTGTGTGTATGAGATATCATATGTGAGACTTTTTTTATGAATATTAAACCTAAATTGATTCTAAATTTATGCGATTCATTATTGTTTTTATACAATTTATCATCACTTTTTTTATATTATTAGTTTCGTTAACCTAGCATATTTATTTATAGTAAGAATTATTTATTGAATGAAACATTAGATTTTTTTTAATTTTTAAGGTTCATTTGCATAATTTTGAATTCAATACATTTTATTATATGTTAAATATATAGAAATATGAGCTTAACAAAAAAATGACACAAATATTTATTTTATTATGTATTAAAGATAAATAAATATGATAGTTTCACAAAAAAAAAAATTTACTCTAAATTTTAAACTTTAAAGTGAATTTTAAAATTCAGTGTTTGTTATATATATATATATATATATATATATATATATATATATATATATATATATATATATATATATATATATATATATATATATATATATATATATATATATATATATATATATATATATATATATATATATATATATATATATATACACTAATGTCATACAATTTGTTTGTCATTTATAAAAATTTATATATATATATACACTAATGTCATACAATTTGTTTGTCATTTATAAAAATTAAAATTTTAACGGGACAAGTTTATAAATGATCAATATATAGTTATCTATATAAAATAGTTAAAATATTAAAATTTAAAACTTTAACAAGGTGAACTTCATTAAAATACAAAAAAAAAATTGGCTAATCATTGATATATATATATATATATATATATATATATATATATATATATATATATATATATATATATATATATATATATATATATATATATATATATATATATATATATATATATATATATATATATATATATATATATATATATATATATATATATATATATATATATATATATTCTTGTGATAGGCCCATGGAAAAGAATATAGTGAAATTACCTTTCTTAGACCCCTACCAAGAGAGATGTTTACTTATTAAAATATCCTATATATGTAAGAAACAGGAGAAGGGTCGATTTATCCCGACGAAGCAAGAGTAATAATAATATTTATAATGCTACAGAACGGTGTAGTAAACAAAATAATACGAAAAGAAAAAGGTGGATACGAAATAACGATAATATATATATATATATATATATATATATATATATATATATATATATATATATATATATATATATATATATATATATATATATATATATATATATATATATATATATATTTGAATATTCAAATATGAGAATCTTAATTTTTTTTTTTTGTAAATGGGAATAAATTTTTTATTGATTTAAATATTTTTATAAATTATTTTAAATTAAAATGTTTATTAATTTTAATATATATTTTTGTATTAAAATATAAAAATTTGAAATAAATTTATTGATCCAAATATTTTTATAAATTATGTTAAAACAAAATATTTATTAATTTTAATATACATTTTTCTATTAAAAAATATACATCTAAAATAAATGTGTATATTAAGATTGTAATATAAGATTGCAATATACATCTAAAATACACATCTAAAAATATTTTTATTAAGATTGTAATATACATCAAAACAAATATAACTATGGAAAATTTATCTAATTTTATGTTAGAATTTTAAGATTGTAATAATGTAGATTTTGTATTTATGAGATGAATATTTTGGATTAAAATAATGTGATACTTGTGGTATATTTTGATATAAAAATTTAAATATTATTTTGGTTGTGATATAATCGAGAGTTGCTATTTGAAATATGATATTTCTTATCATATATTACTATTTCTTATCATATACCATAGTAATACATTTGAAATATGGTATTTCTTATCATATATTACTATTTCTTATCATATAGCATAGTTATGCAAAATGTAAAAATTGATTATAAGCTTTCATCTCTCCAAATTATTTATTATTTATTTATTAAATACAAATACACATTAATAGTTTAAACACTCGTATTGATTTGATTCCCATATGAATTGGAATTCATATTTATAAGACTTTTTTCAACTTTTAAAGTGATTTTTTTTCAAACTTACTCTTAATTATGTTATATCTTTTTCTATAAATTATAATAAATATTTACTTACACATTAATTATTTCTTTTTTTTAAGGATAAATTTATAAAAATATATAAAATAGTTAATAAATTTAATATTTTAATCAACTTTCTTAACTCTCCCAATTTTTTCAATGAGATCTTATATTGAAGGAAGGAGGTAATAATATATTATTTTACTTTAACCAATTTTATCCCATATAAATAGTAGTAATATTCAATAAAATATAATTGGTCAATATTCAATAAATTTAATTTATTGCGGTCAAACATGATAATTATGATAATTTATTTAAAAAACTCTATAAATAACGTCGGCAAGACATTGTTTGTTCATTCTCCTTTTAACCTTTTAAGAGAATATGGCTACCAACATCAACAACATGCACTTTTTCATTGTTTTCATTGTAATTCTATGCATTGCTTGTGTGTTGATTCCAGGTAACAAATTTATTTATTCTATACCTGTTTTTCATATGTTTTTCTTTATAAAATATTCTTCATGATTGATGGAGCCCAATTATTCAGTTTATGTGGTGGAATGCTCCATCCTTAATTCATAATAACCGAGAGAGATATTTTTAGGATCTATGAATATAAAAAATAATGTATCTAATCACTTTAGACTCCTATATTTTTTGTTATATATATTAATTTAATATATTAATTTAATATTTTTATGATATTTTATTGATTGCAGGAGAAGCAATACCTATATTGAGTTTTTGCACTGAGAGACCTTCTTCGTGTCTAGATAACTTTGAAGATTGTGTAAAATATTGTGTACAAACTTTACATCCTAAGGATGGAGTTCAATGTCGAGGGCCTCTTTGTTGTTGCGATTAATATGTCTAAACTACTAGTGAAGAGCAATTTGAATTTTGAATCAAACTCTTGAAATAATGCCAGAGTTATAAGGTTATGGATTCTTTATACATATGTTTTACGATTCAAAAGTCTCTGGTGTCTTTGTTGTTTATTCTCACCTATATTATTGATGATTTATAAATTGATTTATAAATTTTGTGGGTTTCTATAAGTTTATGGATTCTTTATACATATGTTTTACCATTCAAAAGTTTCAGGTGTCTTTGTTGTGATAAAAAAAAAGTCACAAGTGTCTCTTATTTTCACCTATATTATTTTATAAATTTGGTGGGTGTTTGTATTTTTTGAAATGAGAAAAAGGCTAAAATTACTGTCTTTTAATATTTTCTCAAACACCTACTCTCTTATTAGTTGAAAAATCTTTGAGTTCGACTATTTTATGTATAATATATAATTAAGTGAGTGACTCACATATATTTCAACTAATAAAAAAAAGTATTGAAACAAAGTCTTGTTGAAATATATAAAATAATGTGTTTTTATTTGTAGAAAATATATGACATAATTATTTTGTGGAAAAGTATAATTCTAGACTTTAATAAGTCATTTTATATTTAAAGTTACATTGTTAAAAAAATAAATTAGAAAATGAAATTTCAAATCATTAATTGTATTAGTATGTCCTTAAAGGGTCCTTAAAAGGCGACATGTGGGGATCTTTAATCGCTTATTTATAAGATCAATTCTTTATTTATTGAATGTACCATCATTTTATTAGACGATTCGCCCATATTTGAAATAAGTCGTCTATCACATAAATGAGTGGCTTGTCCACCTCCTATAACTGACGAAAGAACTCGTGAGAGATATTGAACACATTCTCCTAAATATCATGAGGTAAACTATCCACTAACTGAGTGATTACTATTTCAAATGGAGCCTAAGATTCAGACTTGGTACAAATATAAATATCTCATCATCATGATTGAAGGCATAACCTAACTATAGGACAAAAATACAAATATACAAAGTGTCTCACCACACGTGAGTATGAATGTATGATACCCTGCTATAAGATTTTTATCTGTTAATTGCATTTAACTCATCTTCATCAATATTCTATGACCATTTCATTTGATCATTGATTCTCATATGCGTCAACCGTATAAAAAAATTGGTCTTCCAATATTATTTTTGACAAATTACACAAGTTTTAGTACAATTACAATATTCAAATAATACTAAAAATATAAAAATCTTCTATTTGGATTCCTTAATTCGAACACAATATTTGAACTGAATTCTTTGTGAAATCTTCACGCAAAAACATATTTAATCTTCTAGCCCTAACTTGCTCCAAAAGAGGTCTTTTCTACTGGAATAGTCAAAACCAAGCACAACACCACACACCTTATGAACCTCTAAAATCTTAACTAAATTTTAAAAGAAACCAAGCACAACACCACACACCTTTTGAGTTTTCAAATCAATATTAGAAGTGTATGTTTTATTTCTAACATTATGAAGTTTTGAGAGAAAATGGTATTTATATGGGCTAGAGATCTAGCATAAAAATAAGTGAAATAGTGTATGATTTGAGTCAAAAGCAAGAAGTATTATTGAAATCAGAAAACCCAGTGATTTGAATCAAGAAGTACACCCATTCATGTCATTCGAGTCACAAGATATGTAATTTGAGTCGCATGATTCAAATCAAACACATTGGTGATTATAATTAGAATTCTAGAAGAAACCATGAGGATTATCAGTTCAGTGTGATTCTAATCAAACATTATTGTTAGAATGTGTGCATAATTCATGTTCGAAATAGTAATCGAATTATCTTGCAATATTGTGTGCTATTTGTTTCTGTTGAAGGTGGTGATCGAACATCTTGGCTGTCGAAATGTTATCCTTTAGTATATAGAGTCAAATCCTTTAGGCTTTAGGTGTTGTGGGTCTTAGTTTAGTTTACACTATTGGGCCTAGGAAATGTGTCTATATAAGGAGCATTTCTTTGTAACCAAAAATAATAATTCACAGTATACACTTTCATTCTTTTAGTATCACATTTTATTCTCTTCCCATTTCTCTTAAACTTCTTCTTCTTCATCACAAATCTATTTCTTTCATCTTCTGTTCCAACAAATTGGTATCAAGGAGCTCGGTTGCGATTCAAGGAGAATCTAATGGCAAACAGAACAACAACGTTGACACAGATTCCAGCAAATCTACCAGTCTTCAAAGGAGAAAACTATCAACGATGGTTTGCACAAATGAAGGTCATTTTCAGATTTCAAGATGTTGTTGAAATCTTGAATGATGGTGTATCGGAGCTGGAATCAAATGCGACGGAAGCCCAGAAAGCTGCACACAAAGATCAGAAGAAGAAAGATTGTAAAGCACTGTTCTTGTTTCATCAGTGTGTAGACACTGATGTTTTTGAGAAGATAATCGAAGAAGAGTCAGCAAAAGAAGCTTGGGACAAGTTAAAGAACTTGTATGGCGGATGAGAAAAATTGAAGAACGTGAAGTTGCAGACGTTGAGAAAGCAATACGAGATGATGCACATGAAGGATGATGAATCAATTTCTGCATACTTCTCAAAGATTATGACACTGACGAACCAAATGAAAGCATGTGGAGAAACCATCACAGACCTGCAGAAAATAGAAAAGGTATTGAGATCTTTAACAGTAGATTTTGACTATATTGTTGTGACAATTGAAGAAGCAAAGACTCTATCTGAGATGAAGTTAGAAGAACTTCAAGCTTCATTGGAGGCTCATGAGATGAGATTGAAGCAAAGAAACTCAGAAAGAGAGAAGGTGGCTGAACAAGCATTACAATCAAGATTCAGCAAGAAAGCTGAAAAATCAAAGTTTCGAAAGCATCTTGCAGATGATGAGAAGTCAAGCAAGAATGCTGATTCGAGAAAAGGTGTTAGCAACAAGTATTCTGGGAAGAAAGTTGACAAGAAAGATAAGCAATGCTACAATTGTCAAGGTTTTGGTCACTACGCTTGAGACTGTCGAAGAAGGAAATTAGAAAAGGGGAAAGAAAGTGATGAAGCTCAATATGCACGTGCAGGAGAAAGTGATTCAGATGATGTGCTGATGATGGTTAATTCTCATTCGAACTCTGAGAAAACTAACATGTGGTATCTGGATTCAGGATGTAGCAATCATATGACTGGCAACAAAAATTGGTTCACCAAACTAGATGAGTCAATAAAAGGGTGATAAAGTTTGCTGATGGAAGACACATCAATTCTGGTGGCAAAGGAGATATTGTATGTACCCTCTATGACAAGTAACTTGATAAGTGTGGGTCAATTACTTGCAAAAGGATTCAGGATGAAACTTGAAAGGAATGAGATGAAAGTCTATAGGGCTGATGGGAGGCTAATCATGAAGGCGCCATTGGCAGAAAACAAGACGTTCAAAGTTGAACTCAACACATCAGATCACAAATGTCTTGCTTCAACGACAGAAGAAGACAAGAAATGGCTATGGCACCACATGTATGGACATCTAAACTTCATAAGCTTATGTATGCTCAATCAGAAGAAGATGGTGGTGGGTTTACCTTATGTGAAGGAACCAAAGCAAGTATGTGAGGAATGCTGTAAAGCCAAGCAGGCAAGGAAGGCATTCGAACATGACTTTCCCATGAAGTCTAAGCGCAAGTTAGAGCTAGTTCACTCTGATGTATGTGGACCATTTAAAGTGAAGTCCAATGGAGGCAACAGGTACTTTCTTACGTTTATTGATGAATTCAACAGACATATATGGATTTACATCATTGTAAGGAAAAGTGAAGTATTCACACAGTTCAAGAAATTCAAGTTGCACGTTGAAAGGCAAAGCGGCTGCAAATTGAAGAAGTTAAGAACCGATGGTGGTGGTGAATATACTTCTGTTGAATTTGCCAAATTTTGTATTGGGGAAGGTATAGAGCATGAGGTTACTTCTCCCTATACACCTCAACACAATGGCACAGTTGAGAGGAAAAACAGAAGTATATTGAACATGACAAGAAGTATATTGAAAGCTAAAGATATGCCTACGAGATTTTGGGCTGAAGCATCTTCGACAACAGTATACATTCTGGACAGGTGTCCAACAAAGAGGATAGTTGGAAAAACACCTCATGAGGCTTGGACGGGATCGAAGCCAAGTGTGAGTCACTTTAGAATTTTTGGATCAATGTGTTTCAGGCATGTACCTGAACAATTGAGTAGAAAACTGGATGATCGAAGTAAAGTTGTGGTTCTTATAGGTTATCATTCAACTGGTGCGTACAAGCTGTATTCACCAATCGAAGATAAACTAATAATCAGTAGAGATGTTCGAGTCGACGAAAGCAAAGGTTGGGATTGGAGTCAAAGTTCAACACAGGAATCAGGCACTGTTATAACTGTGTTTGAAGAAGATCCACAAGATGAGCCCTCGAATAATCGAAGTGAACAAGGCAACACTTCAACTAGTCGAAATGAAGAACCACCTGAGAAAAGTGAAAGAAGGTCGACAAGAACAAGAACTGAATCAACTAGGATGGCTGGGTATGAGAGATTTCCAGATCAAGTGATTGATGATGATGTTAATTTAGTTGAAGAAGCCATGATGATGCCTGAAGCAGAACCAATCGATTTGAATGAAGCAATGGGTAATTCGAATTGGTGCGAAGCCATGAAAAAAGAACTCAGAGCCATTGAGAAGAACAAGACTTGGGAGCTTGTCGAAAGAACGAATAAGAAGCCAATTGATGTAAAGTGGATATACAAGGTGAAACGAAGGCCAAATGGAGAAATTGCTAAGTACAAAGCAAGGCTGGTGGCTAGAGGTTTTCTACAGAAGCTAGGAATAGACTTCGACGAAGTATATGCACCGGTTGCTAGGCTAGAAACAATTTGAATAGTTGTTTCGATAGCAGCATACAGGGGATGAAAGATGCATCAGCTAGATGTAAAGTCAGTGTTAAGGACCAAATTGTAGTTATTTTGTACATTATTTTGTGGTCCTTAACAATGTCTTTGTATTTAATTTGTATATTTATTCTAGTATTTTGCTTTAATTAGGTTTTTATCTAGTTTTTGTTTAATATATATTATTTGACTTTAGTTACTCTTAATTGTAGGAATTTATTATCTAACTCTCCCAAGCTTAGATTCAAGAATTTCAAAGAGCTTTAGGGACGATTCTTTTGAAGATAATTTTGGAAGATGGAAGCATGCTACAGGTCGCGCTCATGTGTCAAGATGATCGCCCGCGTGACCGCTCGGTCTGCAAAAAGGTAAAAAGGATGAACCCATGCTTTCACTTTGGAGCCACCAACCCATCATTTCACCGACTTTTGGCTGTAAAGAAAACAAGAAACACTCCACCATCATTATCTTTCATCTTTGTAAATTCTAGGGCAAGAAGTTAAGAACACCATAGCTTTTTCTTCTTGATTTTCTTTGATTTTCATCATCACTACCAACAATCTTGAGAGCAAAGCAACCATGGAAATGAGTGGCTAAGCTCTTTTTGTGTCAAGATTAGAGGTAGTTGATCTATATAGTATGTATTTCTTTTAATCCACTATGTTCATCACTTGATTAAATGAATATGTATGAAACTAGATCAATGAAACTAATCTTGACATGCCTTCTTAACTTGAAAACAATCTCAAACTCTCTCTAATCCAAACTATAACTCTCTTTGAAAGACTTGATTTAGTTGTTGTTTGGAAACTCATGGTTCTAGTAGAGTAGATAACAAACCCATTGGTTACATAATCTTAAAACATACTTTTCTATTGAAAGACTACAACATGCACCAATCCCTGTGGAATCGATAATTATAAATACTTTGTTCACGGAAAAATCCTACAACAAAATGGCGCCGTTGCCGGGGATTGGCGTTTGATGTTGTTAGTATAGAAATAGTTGTGTGTTTTAATACTTTTTCTACTAATCTCTTTGTTTCTCTTGTGTGGCTAGACTTTTCGGAATTAGTTTATGCGGGAAGTATTCCGGTCGACCAACTCCTTTTCGATCCCTAAATTGAAAGGACGGCTAGAAGACTTAATAGTAGTGCTAAAAGACGGAAAAGACTAGCTCGACAAAGGCAAGAAAGAGGAGAAAGAGGAGAAGCATCTACTTCAACAACACCACGTGTTTGGAGAAGTCACCACTATGGAGAATCAACCACCACCACCACCACCATCGCGGGGGCCGTGTGTCAATAGCCCTCGCCATAATGCTCAATTTGCCCGACAAGCGAATGCAAGGGTCGCGGAAATGAAAACGGGTTTGCTTCAACTTCTCTATGCAAGTCCATTTCATGGCCACGATCATGAAGACCCTTACACTCACCTTACCAAGTTTTATGAGATCGCGGAGCGGGTGCTCCGAAGACCAAGAAGAACAATATTTCCAAAGGCTTTTCCCTCATTCTCTAGTGGGGAAGGCAAAAGATTGGTATCTTGATCAATTGCAAGAGACAATGACTAATTGGAATGTTTTGGAGGAAAAGTTTCTTGAACGCTTTTTCCCTCAATCACGTTTCATGGAGGCTAAGACGACTATCTCGGTATTTTCGCAAGGAGTAAACGAACCTTTGAATCGGGCGTGAGAAAGATATAAGTCTATGTTAAGGAAGTGTCCGAGCCATGGATTTGATGAGCTCACCCAAATTCATATCTTCCGAAATGGTCTCCAACCGCAACACAAATTGTTGTTGGATGCCACGGCGGGGGGTTCCTTGATGGAAAAAACACCATATGAAGCCATCCAAATAATTGAAAAGATGGGCATGAATGATCACCAAACTCATCATGACCAAGGAGGTGTACAAGTGAAAACGGGGGTTCTAGAAATTGGTTCGAGTCACGAAGCACTTGTGACGCAAAACAAATTGTTTGCGAAACAAGTTGAAGAGTTGACAAAACAAATGGCTAGACTCCCTCAACAAATCATGGAGTTACAAGGAGCATCAAATAAGCAAGCTCACCAAATAGCTTCTTGTGAATTGTGCAAAGGAGATCATAAAACCGGATTTTGTCCGCCGGAGAATGAGGAGGCGAATTATATGGCCAACCAAGGATATCAACAACGAGCTCCATACCCTTATCAAAATCAAAACCAAGGTTACCAACAAAGGGGTAACCAAGGCTATCAAGGAGGGTGGAGGCAAGATAATAATAACCAAGGAAGGCAAAATCCATATCAAACACAACAACAAAATCAAAGTCAACAACAAAACCAACCTCAAAGTCAAGTGAGATCTTCCAACATTCAAGATACTCTAGCTCAATTTATGCAAGCCTCAATGGCTAATCAAAAGAGCACGGAGGCATCTATCAAGAACTTGGAAACTCAAGTTGGACAACTAGCTAAGCAACTTTCCGAACAAAAAGCTTCGACATCATTTTCCCCAACCACTCAAACAAACCCGAAGGAGTATTGCAAAGCAATTTTCACTATAAATCAAAATGAGATGACGGAGCGTGAAAGAGATGAAGAAGTTGAGGAGGATGTGTCGGAAGATGTAGTTGAAAATAAGAGATTATTTGTTGAGGGAGCTTTAGTCGAAAAGGAGGCAAACTTAGTTGAAGAGAAGAAGGAAAGGAAAACTAAAAAGGGAAGTAAAGAAGAAAGCGCGGCTCCCATTCAAAATGTACCTTACCCTCATGCACCGTCGAAGAAGGAGAAGGCAAGACAATATGCTCGATTTATGGATGTTTTTAAACAACTTCACATAAACATTCCATTTTCCGAAGCATTGGAGCAAATGCCGAAATATGTGAAATTTATGAAGGAAATGCTCACAAGGAAGAAGAGGCACAAGGATAAGGAGACAATAGTGCTTGATGCTAATTGTAGCTCCATACTTAAGCAAGCTCTTCCAGTGAAAGAATTCGATCCGGGGAGTGTAACGTTGCTGTCATACCCCAATTTTTGACCTAATATACCACCTCACATTTGCATCATTTCATAACTAACAGTTCAGACAGCATTAATCGGGTATAGCATTCACAGGTCAAAATTAGGGTTTCATCAGATTTTCATCTGATTCATGAGCCAACCAATTAGGGTTTGAGTTTTTTTTCACTCCATTTGATCTATCTTGATCAAATCATCACCCTTCCATCCTCAGATATCAAATTCTCTCACAGATCAATCAAGGATCGACCAATTAGGGTTTTGATCGGGTGTGAGAATTCTCTGACTTTTTGAGCAGTGGATGACTTTTTTGGATATAGATTGGTCATCATATCTTAGATATAACCTCTTGACCTAATTTCTGGATTCAAATCATCACAGAAGTTCACAGAATTCATCAGTCAATTTCAGAAACGTCTGATGAAATTTCATCTGCACAGAAAAGTCAAACTTTGACTTTTGGTCAAATTTTTCAAAACAAAACTTTTTCCATCATCAAAATACTTCAAATGATCCATCATGATCATCAAAAATCAAAGAATTTGAAAAAGTCAACAAAAAGTCAAAATTTCTATAACTTAGAAAAATTTCTAAGTGTTGAAATTTTACATTTTTTCCAAACTTCAAGCCATTTTTTCACCTAGTTCCAATTGGAATTTGAAAAAACTCAAAACATGAAAGTTGTATATCATGGAAAAATCTTTCCAAAATGTCCAAGAACTTCAAAATCCATGAAGGCTAGCTATGTTTTTGAAATTGAAACCAAAGGTTCCATGAAACTTAATTTTCAAAATCCACAACTTCAAATTATAGGTCATTTTGTGTTTTTTCACTTAAACCACTTGCAACCTTGCCAAATGGATTGATTGAACTGATAAACATCAGCTTGGAAGTAATAATTGGAATGAGATAGGATCAAAGTAAAATTGAGCACATGGTGAAAAAAGGAAACTTCCTTTTGTGACAAATACCATTCTTACCCCTTAAGCAAACTTTGATTCACCAAATGGCTTGTACTTCTTTGCCTAATCTTTTCAGACCTCTTGCCTATAAATAGCTATCAATTCAAGAGAAATCAACACCAAAAACTTCACAAATACATGCTTTCTCTTCATTTCCTTGAAAATCAAGTAATCCATCTTATTTTGAGAAACATTGCAAATTCTGAAATTTGTGAAAACCATGAAAAGTTTTTGTGTCTAACATGTTTCAATATCACTAACAAACTTGTCCATAACTTAAAATCAAACTGAAATCAAGATAAAAACCAGTTTTCATTTTCCATGCTCCATAGCTTGCAAAACTGCCATAGCCATCGGATTTTGAGTTTGGAGTGGACAACTTGAGTTCTAATCACTCAAACATCATCACCATACTCCATGGACACGAAGCAGACCATTGATTCTGAACTGTAACACTCTTAACCCCTGTTTCGATTTTCATTTTAAGCTGACTGTAGGTTGACTTGGTTGGAGAGATTGGAGCAAGTTCAGAGCAAGCAAGCCATCTCTAAAGCATCCTCACATGCCGTTGGTGCTCTAAGGATCAAGAAACAAGAACTGGAAGTGCTCTAGAACAGGTTTCGATCTTCACTTTTCCAGGTATCCATATGAACTTCAAACTCCATATTCCTTGCACCATTTGAGAAAAGCTCACGGCCAATCTTTTTCTGCACCTCTAACGATCATAAGCCCTCAAAAAAATCAAACAATCATGAACCATGAATCATTTAATTTGAAAAATTCGTTTTAGGGTTCATACGTGTTCTTCAAACCTAAATCATTCTGAGCTAAATATAAATGAAATTAACAAGCATCTCTATGTTCATGATGAGAAATCGATCAAGTTTGGCTTTTGTTTCGTTCAATTTGGTTGAGAAATAAGGATTTGAGCAAGAATTCGTGATTCTGAAAATCAAACACAAGCCCAGAAAATGCGCGCGTGTTCTTGGTGTTCTTCAGTTTTAAATTTTCAAATAATCCAATATAATATTAACGCGTGTTTTAATCCACTAACAACTCAAACGCGTTTGGCTCAGTGGTTCATGGCTTGCCTTTAAGGCTTTGTGACACGCGTATCACCTTATGGTCATGGGTTCAAAACCCAGCAAGACCATTCTTTTTTACAAAGCTTTCAATTTTTCATGTTTTCTTCAAAACTTTCCAATCCCATATCAACACGTGTTTTGATCCACTAAACATCCCAAACGCGTTGGCCCAGTGGTTGCTTGCTTGGTCTTAGTACTTTCTGCCACGTGCCTTACCTCATGGTCATGGGTTCAATCCCTCTCAAGACCATTCTTTTTACAAACTTGTCAATTTTTCATGTTTTTTTTACAAAACTTCAACAATTTTTTTAACCAATCAAAACTTCTCATTTTGAGATGATTTTTTGCACACTTGTCATTTAATATATATATTTTATGATTATGTCAAAAAAATCCAAAAATATTTTCATCTGATTAATTTTTAATCGAGCCGAAAACGACGTTCTGAACTGTTTTCAAACCTCCTTAAAAGGTGAATTTTTCAAGTTTTCGACTTCCGATTTTTTTCAAAACTTCTCATACATCAACTTAACATCTCAAAACATTTTCAAATCATTTTTCAAAACATTTCATCAAACTTGCATCTTTTTACCATGATTGATCCGATTCAAACGATAAAACTGAATTCATTTCTTCTCGAATTTCTCGATCGATCATGGGCCTCCCTTATGGTGTAAGTCCCAATCCTTTATGTACATACTTAGTTTTAATTGTACATACTCAAAATCATCATTGTCAATATTCAAACATAAACAAATTTCTTTCGTTTGTTTTCATTCGTTTGTTTATACGCCGATGCCATTGGTATTGAAAGGAGCATTATTCCCTGTGAAACTGCTTTCACACCAATGGGCCTCCATCACGGTGTAAGTCCCAAAACATTCTTTTATGTACATAATATTTCTTTGTACATATCAAACTCTTCAAATAACTTTTACAAAGTTTCATCTGTACATAATACAGATACTCCTTTTATACTCAAGTACAGACAAACTTCGATCGTTTGTTTTCCTTTCACTTGTGTATACTTAAACAAAACAGTCTTTTGTGTACATATTTTCTTTGTACATATCAAATACTTTTCATACAAAACTTTCATCTGTACATAACACAGATACTTTTTACAAATACTCCAACACAGATAAACTTCGATCATTCGTTTCCGTTTCATCTATATATACACTAAATACCATTGATTTTGAAAGGAGTATTATTCCCTGTGAAAACTGTTTTCAAATCAATGGGCCTCTCTTACAGTGTAAGTCCCAACCCTCCTATGTACATCCACCTTTGTCTGTACATAAATAGCTCGTTCGTGTACATATTCACTTTCTTGTACACAATTAAACTTGTAAATAAACAAGTTGCGCTCGTTTTAAAACGTTCGTTTCACAGACACTTGTTTATATTTCCTTCATAAACTCCTGCAAATAAACATCATGCATTGTTTATATTTCCTTCATAAACTCCTGTGAATACATATCACACACACACTTGTTTATATAACTGTTCAGTTGTTAACATAACAATTAGTCTAACCATTAGGCTCCCCACAAAGTTAGCCTCCGCTTGGGCTTTATACAAGATTATCCATCTCCAACAGAGTTAGCCTCCGCTTGGGCTTCATACAAGACAACCCATCATCAGTTGAGTTTAGCCTCCGCTTGGGCTTCATACAAGATAACTTATCCCCAACATGGGTCAGCCTTCTCTTGGGCTTCATACAAAGAAACTCTCCTCAGAGAGTTAGCCTCCGCTAGGCTTCAGATAAGACAAGACTCCTGCTGAGTCACCTCCTGGGCTTCGTTCAAAACAACTCCTCGTTGAGTTTAGCCTTCTCTTGGGCATCATACAATGAAAGAGACCAGAAATCTCTTATGACCTCCTCTTGGGCTTCCAATACAAAGAATCACCCGCGCTAAGATAGAACCCTGAAAGGATGGTTTCTCGGTGAAATCACTTTCAAATTCCCCATAGAGTAAAATTTCCCGGTGAAATTGCTCTTACTCAGAAAGGATGATTTCGGTGAAATCCTTTCAAGCCAATGCCGACCATACCCTATAGCTTCCTCTTGAGCTTCATACAAGGACCCTCGATGACCCTCGATGACCCTCGGAATGCCTCCTCTTGGGCTAACAATACAAGGACCCATGGGCTTCTTAAAAGCATCCCTTTAATCCAATCAATTTCTCCTAAGAGATTTAGACATCTATCATCTCTATGGAAGAAGTATCTCATCCATTACATCACATACAGTCAAAAACTTTTCAAACTTTTCAAACTGTTTTCAAACAAAAACATCTATTAACAGTAAGTGGTAACGCTTATACACTCAAGCAAAACACCCAATACTTACAGTTAAAAGATTCAATCATCTTTTTCAAACATCTTTCTTAAACATGTAAGTGGTAACGCTTGTACACTCAAGCAAAACACCTAATACTTACGATGAAAGATTTCTATCAATCAAACCTTTCAAAAATGTATGTGATGAAATAGATT
The DNA here is from genome assembly GCA_021764765.1 of Vicia sativa. Classification (NCBI taxonomy): domain Eukaryota; kingdom Viridiplantae; phylum Streptophyta; class Magnoliopsida; order Fabales; family Fabaceae; genus Vicia; species Vicia sativa. The sequence goes on from CM038792.1 coordinate 1,024,742, forward strand.
AGATACATTTTTCATTAAGATGACATTTGTCTGTCTCTTACTAACTTCCGTTGCTTTCCACTAGCATAAGTGGGAACTACGATTGCTCTGACTTTCTCAACATCCTTTGAGAATACGTGAGGCACAAGGTCTCATCCTTGCCGAGCAAATTTCTATCTCCCTCGCACCAAACAAACCATAGAACCCTGTAGATCCGAGCTACAAATGCTCTGATTCCCACTAGGGGATATGTATGCAGAAGATCCAAAGATCTTTGCGAGCACAATAATAATAACCCTAGATTCTTAAATAACCTATCTGTTTCTTAAAATCCAACGGAGAAACTTTTCCAATCATAGAAATAGCAATTAAAAAACACACAACATATCAAACATATTCATATATAAAAAGCTATGGATAACCATATATATTTAGGATGCTCCATCTGTTCCTTTATATAACAATCCCCCTTACTCAGAATCTCCCCAATGCGTTACGTCTAGTTTGCGCTAGTCGTTACGCATACCAATATCAATTGAGGGTATTTCTTTCCCTTTTCATAATCATTAAATCATCTTTCTTGTGTTGAAAATAATAAAGCTTGATGCTCATGCATCTTTATAAACAAATCAAAAGATTTAAATCGTTACGTGAAGATCCGAACTCACGTTCGCCTCTGCCACCTTTAACGCGAACAGAAAAATGGCTACTGGGAGTACGATGAAACTTTGATTTTCAAAAAAGAAAACGCGTTACTCGCCCGAGAGCACCAAGCTTTTTGTTTTCAAAAGAAAAGAAAGGGATAAGCTTTTTGCATATATCTTTTCTTTATTGTGTGTTTCGCGATTTCACTTGATGGAAAGAAATCCTAACCCGGATTTAAGAAACATTTTTAAGATCTAGGTGGAGGTATTAATACGTGAGCGCTCAATGCTTTCAGTTAATATTTCCGCATGGAGGTTGTCTTGGGGTATTGTGTTTAGCGAGTAATTGAAAATGTATTTTCGGGAGAACTTAAGAAGTCGAGGATCAGAACACATAAACCATCCCGCCATTAGGATGTAGTGCGAGATTATTCGGTGTAAGCCTAGAGTAATTGTCATGCGAGACTACGATCGTAGTTTTCTTGAAAATATTATTGGACCATCGAGTATTCACCAAATCCAATAATGTTTTGAAGGGGAGTGTTGAGCCTGTATTATCAGTAGAACCCGTTTTACAGGTGAATAAGCCCTTAGAACTTAACCACGTTGATTCTTATCGTTGGCTTCATGCTCGTGACTTCGAACGCTTGCCCATGTGTATAACTACTAACCATGTTTGCCGCATTCATGCATTCATTCATTCATAAAAAAAAACTTCTTCATTTCTCTTTCCATTTCCAAAGAATTTAGAGATGTTTTCTTTGTAAAATATTTTAGGTTAGAGTGATGGACGTCAGAGGAAGATTCACCAAGAGATACAGTTTTAGAATTCCTGATGTAGGAAAGTTGAAAGAGTTAGCATCCTTGGTAGAAGATCCCTCGATTTGAAAACGCTATGGAACTCTTTTAACTCTTCTGAACGCTAACGTTGATGAAGGACTTCTCAAAACTTTCGTTCAGTTCTACGATCCAGTCTATCGCTGTTTCACTTTCCCTGATTATCAGTTGATGCCTACTTTGGAAGAGTATGCGCATATCCTAGGTATCTCAGTATCAGACAAAGTGCCTTTCAATGGTTTGGAAGCCATTCCTAAGTCTCAAGTCATTGCAACGATGACTCATTTAAAGAAACCTGAGATAGACAAAAACCTAACTACCAAAGGAAAACTCTTAGGACTAACTTCAAAGTTCCTAATGGAGAAGGCTCTCAAATTCTCTGAAGCCGGTAGTATGGTAGCCTTTGAAGCTATTTTAGCTTTACTCCTCTATGGATTGGTGTTGTTTCCCAACGTCCCGAATTTCGTTGATATCAACGCCATAAGGATTTTTCTGATTGGAAATCCCGTTCCCACTCTGCTTGGTGACACATACGTCTCTATTCATCATAGGAATCGTCAAGGAGACGGAACTATCGTGTGTTGTGTACCTCTGTTTTTCAAATGGATTACCTCACATTTGCCTAAATCTCCTATCTTCCGCGAAAACAAAGACGAGTGGCATTGGTCCAGAAGACTCATGTCTCTAACAAACGACGATATCCATTGGTATACTTTGGCAAACAATGAGATGGAAATCATTGAGAGTTGTGGAGAATTTGCCAACGTACCTCTCATTGGTACGAAAGGAGGGATCAACTACAACCCATTCCTAGCAAAACGTCAGCTCGGATATGCAAATTCTGGTAAACCTTCCGGTTTTACAGTAGAAAGCTACTTCTATCATGAAGGAGAGGATTCCCAAGGATTGAAGGCTAGGATGATTAAAGCTTGGCATCATATCCGAAGAAAAGGAAAAGGAAAGGCAAAGAATTGTGTAGCCATGGAAACCTACACTTCTTGGATAAAGAAAAGAGCGAAGGAATTTCGAATGCCTTACGCTTATGAGGATCCCATGTTCTCACCGCCCAAATCAACAAATTTTCCCGTTGAAGTGTGGAGAATACCAAGAAGCCTTGACCAAGATAAGGTTTGAGAAGGAAGCTTTGAAAGCAAATTCCTCAAGACTAACCTTGAGATTGAGAAGCTCAAGAAGCAAGTCAAAGATCATGAAAAGACGCTCTACTTCCAGGATGAATGGCTCATGGAGAAGGACGAGAAGATTCGCCAGAAGGATAGCGCAATCCAGAAATACGTCAAGGAAGGGAAAAGAAAGCTCGAGGAGATGACAACCAGCGATCTCGCTCCCAACAAGTGGAAGAAAGTCATTAGCAAGCTAAGAGCCGAGAAAGCCAAACTAAAAGCTCACTATGGGAAGGAAATCGTCAAGTCGCATCAAGTTCTTGATCGTCATCCGACGAAGATGTTTAATTAGTTTAATTTAGTTTGTAATTTTATCATTTATTGTATCATTTGTGTGAGAAATGCTCCAACAAAAAAACAATTGTTGTAATCTTCCTTCATTAATCAATAAAATTTGTGTTTCCCATCCAAATATTTGCCAGAAATATCTCGTTTAGTGTAAATTCTTTGGAAATTTCTTTTCTTTACAAATATTCATGCATCATACTTTGCATTTAAGTCTATTGATTAGGGTCTGATACTTTCTATCACTTTTCTTTCACTTTTCCGAGCAGTTCGAACAAATTTCTCGTCATCAGCGTCGAAAAAAATAAAGAAATGGAGAAGAACAAGAACGAGAAGTTGAACCACACTACAAAGAAGTGGAGAGTCAAAACCCAACAAGAAAGTCTCGAGGACCGAATACAACTCGAGGCTACTACTCCGTCGCAACAAGAGTTCACCTTTCAAAGATGAGGGCTATCCATGGGGAATGCCTTTAACTTCGGCATTGAGTTCGCCAACCGACTTCTCAAACAACCTCGCTTGAAATACCTACTTTGCGAAACGCCACGCTCACTCCACAACATGGAATAACTTTTCCACAAGTAACAATGTCGGTTTCTCAACCGATCATGTTGAACTCGCCTGTAGTGCATGCTACCACAGAAGAAGTTCATCACACTCAGAAATAACACGAACGCTCATGGTTCGATGGAGAATCTCCAGAACAGCTCCTCAAAATGCGACTTGAGATAAAACGATTCGAGGAAAGAATTGTTTGGAAAACGCCTGTGACTTGTGCTTAGTTCCTCGTGTAAAATACTGCAAAATTCAAAGTCCCCGACTTTGAAAAGTACAAAGGAAATTCTGTCCAAAGCCATCTCACGATGTATGCCAGAAAATGTCTACGTACAATGAGGATCATCGTTGCTAATCCATTACTTCGTGATAGTCTCACGGTGCCGCCAAGTGGTATATGGGTTTAGACAAAGACGAATATCCAAACATTCAACGACCTAGGCAAAGCCTTTATCCAAAGAAGACAAATTCAACTTGGACATGGCTCGATAGGGATCAACTCCGCTCCATGTCTCAAAAGGAAAGAGAGACATTTAAGGAATATGCTAACGATGGAGGGAAATTGCCCAAGTCAATCCGCCCTTAGAAGAGAAAGAGATGACTAAGGTATTCCTCAATACTCTTGGTCCATTCTACTATGAGCGAATGATCGCTAGCGCTCCAGGAGACTTCAATGAAATGGTAAGCATGGGAATGCGACTAGAAGAAGGGGTTCGGACAGGACGTCTAACCAAGGAAGTAGGATCTTCTAGTAGTACAAAGAAAGTTGGAACCAGCTTCCCAAGAAAGAAAGAACATGACGTAGGAATGGTGTCCCGAGGGAAACCATGCAAAAATGTCATTCGACAACGACAGGTAGCTGCCATAGCACCCGCTGTCAACACAACTCCAGGAATTGCTCCGCAATTTCAACAAAATCAACAAACTCAACAGCCTCGTCAACAGGCTCAACAGTTTCACAATCCAAACCGTACGCCTCGAGTCGCTCAGTTCGACCCAATTCCTATGACGTACACAGAACTTTACCCTGCGCTAATAGAAAGGAATCTAATACAGACAAGGTTACCACCTCCGGTCCCTGAGAAGCTACCATGGTGGTACAAAGCTGATGTTTCTTGCCCTTTTCACCAAGGGGCACCAGGCCATGACCTTGAGCATTGCATAGCGTTGAAGGCAGAGGTACAGAGATTAGTGAAGACTAATCTCCTTTCCTTCAGAAACACAAGTCCGAATGTGCAAGCTAATCCACTTCCCAGTCATAGTGGACACTCAGTGAATCTAATACTAAGGAATACAGACAGGTACCTTATCACAGACGTAAGCTTAGTCAGAGGAAACTTAGTACATCTCCATGAATCGTACAGTGCAATGAGCGCTTTTACTAAGCATGATTACGCAGCTTGCCATATCTGCTCCAAGGATATTCAAGGATGTTCCACCATAAGAGCAGATATCCAATATTTGTTAGACATTGGTGACCTACAAATTTACAGAAATAGAGACGACCATGACGTAAATACAATAGGGCATTTTCCGCATGAGCTTTTAGTCTCGATATCAACTCGAAAATCCCAAGTAAACGCTTGTGATCCCTTGTTTCAACATGCACGAGCATGTAGAGATCACGTACAACGGTTCCAAGAGCCTAATATCTCCTTTGGTAATTTGCCCGTCGGTCTGTCCGCATGCTTCTACTAGAGCAATTCCTTACCAAGACAATGCAACCTCGAGAAGATGGGAAAGAGAAACCTCTCCCACGCCCACCAATGTCAATATAATGTAAATCGGACGAGTGACCGTAAGTGGACGAGTTCATGCTCCAGACCACCAAAACCACCTGCATTCCTCGTTGTTAAAAATAACCCGTTAGCATATCTGCGAGAATCTCGCAACGATTCCATTGCTAACCCAAGCACAAACACCGCTCTTGATAGAACCAACATCAACTCAGACTTTGACGAGATACTGAAACTAATCAAGAAGAGCGAATATCGAGTCATAGACCAATTAATGCAGACTCCTTCAAAGATTTCAATACTGTCTTTACTCCTTAACTCCGAAGCTCACCGAGAAGCTTTGATGAGAGTACTAGACCAGGCTTATGTGGATCATGATGTGACTACGGACCAATTTGGGGGGATCGTCTCCAACATAACAGCCTGCAATAATCTGAGTTTTAGTGATGAAGAACTTCCGGAAGAAGGGAAAGATCACAATTTGGCCTTGCACATCTCGATGATTTGCCAGATAGATTCCCTATCCAATGTATTGGTAGACACAGGTTCATCCCTAAACGTAATGCCGAAGACGACTTTAGCTCGTTTAGCTTACAAGGGAACGCCAATGAAGTTCAACGACATCATAGTAAGAGCTTTTGATGGATCGAGAAAGTCAGTTATTGGTGAAGTTGATCTCCCGATGACAATTGGCCCTCACACTTTCCAAATTACCTTCCAAGTCATGGACGTGCCAGCTGCATACAGTTGCTTGCTAGGAAGACCTTGGATCCACGATGCAGGAGCAGTAACTTCTACTCTTCATCAGAAATTAAAATTCACAGTAAATGGAAAGTTGGTGACCATCTGTGGTGAACAAGCTTTACTTGTAAGTCATCTGTCCAGTTTCTCTTTCATCACGGCTAATGACATTGAAGCGCCGTATCTCCCAGAAAATCCGTTAGAAGATGAATCTACTAAAAATAGATCATCTATCTCTTCGTATAAGGAAGCGGCACAAATGGTGAAAGATGGCAATGCTCAAGGATGGGGGCAAATTATCAAACCTGTCAAGAATGAAACGAAAGCCGGACTTGGGTTCACACCCGTCTTCTCCAAAGAAAAACAGAAAGATGAAGCACTTTCCCCGATCAAGGAAGTATTTCATAGTGGAGGTTTCTTAAACCCTATTCTGCAAGAAGTTAATGTTGTAACCATTGAAGAGGATGAAGACGATCCATCTGAATCTGAAGAGTGGAGCACTTACTTGAATAGCCCTGAATATGTATCTCAGGAAGAATTGCCCGAACCAACCGATCAATTCAAAAACATGTCCTTGCAAAGGCATAAAAATCCGCCTGTCCCTGAGGAAGTTTGGGATACCTTGGGAGAGCCAAGTGGTAAGTATGACTACATGGTGAAGTACTCTGCGCCAGAAAGCTCAAAAATCCGGATCGAAGATATCCAACCCACAGGATGGGGTGATGACTTTGACTACCCTAGTCAGTCAAAAGAGGGATATGTATCTTCTCCGCCTAATCAGCAAATCGAGGTCCCAAATGAAGATCTCTGCTTCAACACATTTGTGGAGTTTACCAAACCAGATCCTGGTTATCACTACATCAACATGATCACTGAAGATCAAGAATATGACTCGGGATACGATCTAGAAAGTGTCGCTGACAACGAGTCTCTTCACTCGGAAGACTGGAAGGAACATCCCCAGTATTCAACACAGAGATCAACAGGAAGTACGAATGCTATATCTCACGCTTCCCGATCTGTCAATCAAGAAGATCGCTTTAGCAGCACCAAAGGCAAAGGCCATCGCCCAGAGTCTTCAAAGCCTGCTCAACCAGCAACCAAAGTTTACTCAAGGGTTAAACCAAGTGGGAAATTACAAGAGTATCTCGATATCCAAGGAGTTCGTCACTATTGGAAACCTGTTGAAGTTAGGACTAATGTTCATAGTTCTAAGTAGTTTATCTTTGCTTTTGTTTTGAACTCTCGCTTCGCCCAGAGCGAAGAGATGTTTTATAGGGTTTAGTTTTAAATAATCTCTCTTTGTCTTGCCCAAGACAAATGAGTTTGTATTTAAGGGGCCCTGTTCATATTGTGAATCATAAATAAAATGCGTTGTTTTGATTCCACACTTTGTGTTTATTTTTCATTTTTACCCTTTCTTGGAAATGATAATCCTAAAAAACACAAAAACAAAAAAAATCTTCAAAAAAATCAATCATAATTAATCTGCATACCCTTTCAAAAAAAAAAAAAAAATCTCTCTTTAATCAAAAATAAAATCAAAACATGCAGATTAAACAAATGGACAAATCCATTGAAAGCAATAACTCTACGCTCTCTCCCAACTTTGAAATCCCCTGCGAAGTCGCTGAGGAAGAAATTGAAGAAGAGATCCCGGATGAAATTTCTAGATTGCTAAGGCACGAGGAAAGGATCATTCAGCCTCATAAAGAACCTCTAGAAGCAATCAACTTGGGTTCTGAGGAAGATAAAAAAGAAGTAAATATCGGAGCTTCACTTGACTGCAGTGTCAAAAGAAAACTGATAAGTCTTCTCAAAGAATACGTTGATGTGTTTGCTTGGTCCTACCAGGACATGCCGGGTTTGGATACCAGCATAGTAGAGCATCACTTGCCGTTAAAACCAGAGTGTCTGCCAGTTAAGCAAAAACTGAGGAGAGTTCATCCTGAAATGGCTGAGAAAATTAAAAAGGAAGTCCAAAAACAGCTCGACGCTGCTGGTTTCCTTATCACTTCTGAATATCCTCAATGGCTAGCCAACATAGTACCCGTCTCCAAGAAGGACGGTAAGGTCAGAATGTGTGTTGACTACCGGGATCTGAACAAAGCAAGTCCAAAAGATGACTTCCCACTACCGCATATTGACATGCTAGTGGACAGCACTGCAAAATTTAACGTCTTTTCCTTCATGGATGGTTTCTCTGGCTACAATCAGATCAGAATGGCTCCCGAAGATATGGAGAAGACATCTTTTATCACGCCATGGGGCACTTTTTGTTACAAGGTAATGCCATTTGGATTAAAGAATGCAGGCGCAACTTACCAGAGGGCGATGACTACTCTCTTCCATGACATGATGCATAAAGAGATCGAAGTCTACGTGGATGATATGATAGCAAAGTCTGACACAGAAGAAGAGCATATAGACTATCTCTTAAAGCTGTTTCAACGACTAAGGAAGTTTCAGCTCCGCCTGAATCCTAACAAATGTACCTTTGGGGTAAGATCCGGAAAACTCCTAGGTTTCATCGTCGTGGAATTGAAGTTGACCACGACAAAGTCAAGGCTATTCAAGAAATGCCTACACCACATACGGAAAAGCAAGTAAGAGGATTTCTTGGACGGTTGAATTACATCTCCAGATTTATCTCTCAGATGACTGCTACCTGTGGGCCGATATTCAAACTTCTCCGCAAAGATCAAAAGGTTGTGTGGACGTAAGATTGTCAAAAGCATTTGACAAGATCAAGGAATACCGCCGAACCACCAATCTTGATCCTCCAATAAGGAAGACCATTAATCTTATACCTTACCGTACTAGAAGAGTCCATGGGCTGTGTACTTGGACAACAGGATGATACCGGTAAGAAGGAGCATGCCATCTACTACCTGAGTAAGAAATTCACGGACTGTGAAACTCGTTACTCCATGCTCGAGAAAACATGTTGTGCTTTGGTATGGACTTCAAAACGTCTTCGCCAGTACATGATCAATCACACGACTTGGTTAATCTCCAAAATGGATCCAATCAAGTACGTATTTGAAAAGCCTGCTTTAACCGGGAGGATCGCTCGATGGCAGATGCTATTATCTGAGTATGACATCCAGTACCGCGCTCAGAAAGCAATCAAAGGAAGCATTCTCGCCGATCACCTGGCTTATCAGCCGCTCAACGAATACCAATCTCTCAAGTTTGATTTCCCAGACGAGGATGTTATGTACTTGAAGATGAAAGATTGTGACGAACCGCTACTCGGAGAAGGACCAGATCCAGAATCCAGATGGGGCCTAGTCTTTGATGGAGCAGTTAACATTTTTGGAAATGGAATTGGGGCAGTCATCATCACTCCCGAGGGTTCTCATATTCCATTTTCCGCCAGATTGTTATTTGATTGCACCAACAACATAGCAGAATATGAAGCATGCATCATGGGTATCGAAGAAGCCATCGACTTGAGGATCAAGATCCTTGACATATATGGAGATTCAGCCCTTGTGATCAATCAAATCAAAGACAAGTATGAAACTCATCATCTTGGTTTGATTCCATACAGAGATTATGCAAGACGATTGTTGACTTTCTTCAACAAAGTAGAATTGCATCACATCCCTCGAGATCAAAATCGAATGGCAGACGCCTTGGCTACTCTATCTTCCATGTTCAAAATCAACAATTGGAACGATATGCCCAGAATTCGCATCAGACGCCTTGAAAGACCGATATGTCTTTGCATGTATGCTTTGACGATAAACCGTGGTTTCACGACATCAAACGTTTCCTTCAAACACGAGAGTACCCACTTGGGGCATCGTACAAGGATAAGAAAACTCTGAGGAGGCTTTCTAGGAATTTCTTCCTGAACGAGGATGTGCTATACAAAAGAAACTTCGACATGGTTTTGCTCGAGATCGTCGGCACAAGAAGCGTACAATCATCCATGAAGTGCATGAAGGGTCCTTTGGAACCCATTCAAATGGGCATGCAATGTCTAGAAAATCTTGAGAGCGGATACTATTGGATAACGATGGAATCCGATTGTAAACACGTCAAAAGATGTCACAAGTGCGGATCTACGCAGATAAGATCCATGTGCCTCCGACTCTACTCAACGTTCTCTCCTCGTGGCCTTTCTCCATGTGGGGCATCGACATGATTGGAATGATTGAACCAAAAGCGTCCAACGGACATCGCTTCATTCTAGTGGCTATTGATTACTTCACCAAATGGGTCAAGCAGATCTTACGCCAACGTCACAAGATGGTTGTGAGGTTCATCAAGAACAACCTCATTTGCCGATATGGAATTCCAAGTAAGATCATTACCGATAATGGATCGAACTTGAACAACAAAATGATGATGAACTATGTGAGGAATTCAAGATCGAGCATCATAACTCGCCTTACCGGCCAAAGATGAACGGCCGTTGAAGGACCAACAAGAACATCAAAAGATCGTCCGAAAATGGTCATCACCTACAAAGGCGGCATGAATGTCGTCATTTGCTCTGCATGGGTATCGTCAAGACGCACTTCAACAGGGCAACCCTTTTCTCTAGTATACGGCATGGAAGCAGTGCTCCCCGTAGAAGTTGAGATTCCATCAATGAGAGTTCTCATGGAAACAAAGCTATCTGAGGCTGAATGGTGTCAAAGCAGATACGACCAACTGAACTTAATTGAAGAAAAGCGCGACCGCTGTCACGGACAACTCTATCAAAAAGAATGAAAAAGCTTTCGACAAAAGGTCCGACTCGTGAATTCCGAGAAGGCGACGTGCTTAAAAAGATTCTCGTCTTTTCAAAGATTCTAGGGCAAATGGACTCCTAACTACGAAGGCCCATACATCGTCAAAAGAAGCTTCTCTGGCGGTGCTATGACTCTCACAACCATGGACGGCAATGAACTCCCGCATCCTGTGAATGCTGATGCAGTCAAAAAATACTTTGTCTAAAAAAAAAACAAAAGAACATTTCGGTAAGTCGAAAACCGAAAAGGCGGCTTAGGCAAAATGAGCGTCTCGGTGGATTGAAAACCTGAAAAGGCGATTCAGGCAAAAATTAGAGACAATAAACAGAAAATATCCTGATAGATTGAAAACCTGAAAAGGCAATCTAGGAAAAAACAAGGATACAAAAAAATGACAAAGTAACTGTATCAGTCCATACTTCGTCAATTTGAAGAATCTTCCATCAACGGATCTTCAATCAACTCTTCTAAAGCCACAAGCGCAGTGGGAATTCGAAGTTGTTAGGGATAATAGCGGTTATTTGCTTTCAATGTAGCCTTTTCCCAATAAATTATCATTTCCAACTCTTGTAAATAGCTCATGGAATCACGCCTTTGGCTGATTACCATTCTATCAATAAACTTGAGCCTTGTGCCTTTTGTTTTCAAATCCTGCTTTATTCTGTTTGCGAAATAACGCTTTTTATTGTGAAAATCACTTTTTGAAACAAAAATGTTTTAAATGAATTTTTACTTTAAAATTTTGGAACAAAAGCAAAATTCTCCTTTGAAACTATGAACACGGAAATAACTTCAACCGTTTCTCCAATAGCGTTTCGATCCCCAGTGGAGTCGCTAACTGCTACAGCAATTTTCTCCTCAACGGAAATCTTCAAAGGACGGTATTCTTATCCAAAAAGAATCCCCAAACAAGTTGCCAATGAAATGCCTTTCTCTGAAAGTTTAAAGCATGCAACTCAAAATCTTCATCAGTGAACGTTTACACCAGTGCTGTAATCTTCACTAAGTATTTGTTCGAACTGTGACGCGGTCCTTTTCCCCAAATATCTCTTTAGATGTCTTTGTCAAAGTAGTGTTAGCATACATATAACATTCATGACATTCATACATAATAGCATCATTCATTGCATTTTTTGCATTCCTCAAAATGTTTGCTTCCATATCACTGGTGTAAATCACACTTACTCATGTAAGTACAAGTTTATCCCCAGTAGAGTCTCGCCAAATAGAAAAGATACATTTCTTTTTTATCCCCGGCAGAGTATCCCCAAACAGAGAAATGCATTTTCTTCTCTTCACCACATTTCCCAGCTGAGATCATTCCTCATTTGGAACAATGTCTTGATTGACTGTCTCTTTTCAGTTCATTCCTGAATAGAACCTCGTCTCTAATCAACAAAGCAATAAGCAATAGTCTCATTGTCTGAACCGCTTATTTTCATTCCTAAACTTATCATAAAAGTTTGTTCTTCTCAACAAGGTCAAACCACGACCGTATGAGAAATTCCTCAGCAGTTTGTCTTCCTATCAAAAGGAAAAAACCATTGTCTTCTGATCAAAAATGCCTGCATCTCCTCAAAAAGAGAGATCCTCGGCAAAATTGTATCCAGGAAAATAGAAACTCATTTTTGAGTTTCGTTTCTTTCACTGTCTGTTATTCACAAAGCTGAATACACAGCAAATTGTCTTAAAAGATTTACCTTGTTATAGTTATCACTTTGCTGATAATTGGTAATATCTTTAAAGCTCATTCCAGTACTGTTTCCACTACTGTCTGTTATTCACAAAGCTGAATATGCAGTAAATTTTCTCAAAGTTACCTTGTTATAGTTATCACTTCGCTGATAATTGGTAACGTCTTCAACATTCATTACCATAAACTATCACAAGGCTGATAATTGGTAATATCATTTTCACTTACCTTAAACAATGTCACAAGGCTGACAGAAGGTAATCTCTCTGTTTCCGAAACGAAACAAACATTCACATGTTTTGTGAATCATTCTCTCTCTAGCAGAGATGTCTTCACAATTTTCCCTCACTGTGTCATTTCTTTGATATCCTTTGGGTAAAACTTTTTGCAATCATTTTGCATCATCTGCATCTTTTGGTATCTTAGGTCCAAAATTTGCGTATTCTGATATTTAAGTATCTTTACACCTATCAAAACGAAGATATTCATCTTCATCTCTCAGGTTAAAGAAACTTAAATAGGGGCATCTGTCATACCCCAATTTTTGACCTAATATACCACCTCACATTTGCATCATTTCATAACTAACAGTTCAGACAGCAGACAGCATTAATCGGGTATAGCATTCACAGGTCAAAATTAGGGTTTCATCAGATTTTCATCTGATTCATGAGCCAACCAATTAGGGTTTGAGTTTTTTTTCACTCCATTTGATCTATCTTGATCAAATCATCACCCTTCCATCCTCAGATATCAAATTCTCTCACAGATCAATCAAGGATCGACCAATTAGGGTTTTGATCGGGTGTGAGAATTCTCTGACTTTTTGAGCAGTGGATGACTTTTTTGGATATAGATTGGTCATCATATCTTAGATATAACCTCTTGACCTAATTTCTGGATTCAAATCATCACAGAAGTTCACAGAATTCATCAGTCAATTTCAGAAACGTCTGATGAAATTTCATCTGCACAGAAAAGTCAAACTTTGACTTTTGGTCAAATTTTTCAAAACAAAACTTTTTCCATCATCAAAATACTTCAAATGATCCATCATGATCATCAAAAATCAAAGAATTTGAAAAAGTCAACAAAAAGTCAAAATTTCTATAACTTAGAAAAATTTCTAAGTGTTGAAATTTTACATTTTTTCCAAACTTCAAGCCATTTTTTCACCTAGTTCCAATTGGAATTTGAAAAAACTCAAAACATGAAAGTTGTATATCATGGAAAAATCTTTCCAAAATGTCCAAGAACTTCAAAATCCATGAAGGCTAGCTATGTTTTTGAAATTGAAACCAAAGGTTCCATGAAACTTAATTTTCAAAATCCACAACTTCAAATTATAGGTCATTTTGTGTTTTCACTTAAACCACTTGCAACCTTGCCAAATGGATTGATTGAACTGATAAACATCAGCTTGGAAGTAATAATTGGAATGAGATAGGATCAAAGTAAAATTGAGCACATGGTGAAAAAAGGAAACTTCCTTTTGTGACAAATACCATTCTTACCCCTTAAGCAAACTTTGATTCACCAAATGGCTTGTACTTCTTTGCCTAATCTTTTCAGACCTCTTGCCTATAAATAGCTATCAATTCAAGAGAAATCAACACCAAAAACTTCACAAATACATGCTTTCTCTTCATTTCCTTGAAAATCAAGTAATCCATCTTATTTTGAGAAACATTGCAAATTCTGAAATTTGTGAAAACCATGAAAAGTTTTTGTGTCTAACATGTTTCAATATCACTAACAAACTTGTCCATAACTTAAAATCAAACTGAAATCAAGATAAAAACCAGTTTTCATTTTCCATGCTCCATAGCTTGCAAAACTGCCATAGCCATCGGATTTTGAGTTTGGAGTGGACAACTTGAGTTCTAATCACTCAAACATCATCACCATACTCCATGGACACGAAGCAGACCATTGATTCTGAACTGTAACACTCTTAACCCCTGTTTCGATTTTCATTTTAAGCTGACTGTAGGTTGACTTGGTTGGAGAGATTGGAGCAAGTTCAGAGCAAGCAAGCCATCTCTAAAGCATCCTCACATGCCGTTGGTGCTCTAAGGATCAAGAAACAAGAACTGGAAGTGCTCTAGAACAGGTTTCGATCTTCACTTTTCCAGGTATCCATATGAACTTCAAACTCCATATTCCTTGCACCATTTGAGAAAAGCTCACGGCCAATCTTTTTCTGCACCTCTAACGATCATAAGCCCTCAAAAAAATCAAACAATCATGAACCATGAATCATTTAATTTGAAAAATTCGTTTTAGGGTTCATACGTGTTCTTCAAACCTAAATCATTCTGAGCTAAATATAAATGAAATTAACAAGCATCTCCATGTTCGTGATGAGAAATCGATCAAGTTTGGCTTTTGTTTCGTTCAATTTGGTTGAGAAATAAGGATTTGAGCAAGAATTCGTGATTCTGAAAATCAAACACAAGCCCAGAAAATGCGCGCGTGTTCTTGGTGTTCTTCAGTTTTAAATTTTCAAATAATCCAATATAATATTAACGCGTGTTTTAATCCACTAACAACTCAAACGCGTTTGGCTCAGTGGTTCATGGCTTGCCTTTAAGGCTTTGTGACACGCGTATCACCTTATGGTCATGGGTTCAAAACCCAGCAAGACCATTCTTTTTTACAAAGCTTTCAATTTTTCATGTTTTCTTCAAAACTTTCCAATCCCATATCAACACGTGTTTTGATCCACTAAACATCCCAAACGCGTTGGCCCAGTGGTTGCTTGCTTGGTCTTAGTACTTTCTGCCACGTGCCTTACCTCATGGTCATGGGTTCAATCCCTCTCAAGACCATTCTTTTTACAAACTTGTCAATTTTTCATGTTTTTTTTACAAAACTTCAACAATTTTTTTAACCAATCAAAACTTCTCATTTTGAGATGATTTTTTGCACACTTGTCATTTAATATATATATTTTATGATTATGTCAAAAAAATCCAAAAATATTTTCATCTGATTAATTTTTAATCGAGCCGAAAACGACGTTCTGAACTGTTTTCAAACCTCCTTAAAAGGTGAATTTTTCAAGTTTTCGACTTCCGATTTTTTTCAAAACTTCTCATACATCAACTTAACATCTCAAAACATTTTCAAATCATTTTTCAAAACATTTCATCAAACTTGCATCTTTTTACCATGATTGATCCGATTCAAACGATAAAACTGAATTCATTTCTTCTCGAATTTCTCGATCGATCATGGGCCTCCCTTATGGTGTAAGTCCCAATCCTTTATGTACATACTTAGTTTTAATTGTACATACTCAAAATCATCATTGTCAATATTCAAACATAAACAAATTTCTTTCGTTTGTTTTCATTCGTTTGTTTATCGCCGATGCCATTGGTATTGAAAGGAGCATTATTCCCTGTGAAACTGCTTTCACACCAATGGGCCTCCATCACGGTGTAAGTCCCAAAACATTCTTTTATGTACATAATATTTCTTTGTACATATCAAACTCTTCAAATAACTTTTACAAAGTTTCATCTGTACATAATACAGATACTCCTTTTATACTCAAGTACAGACAAACTTCGATCGTTTGTTTTCCTTTCACTTGTGTATACTTAAACAAAACAGTCTTTTGTGTACATATTTTCTTTGTACATATCAAATACTTTTCATACAAAACTTTCATCTGTACATAACACAGATACTTTTTACAAATACTCCAACACAGATAAACTTCGATCATTCGTTTCCGTTTCATCTATATATACACTAAATACCATTGATTTTGAAAGGAGTATTATTCCCTGTGAAAACTGTTTTCAAATCAATGGGCCTCTCTTACAGTGTAAGTCCCACCCTCCTATGTACATCCACCTTTGTCTGTACATAAATAGCTCGTTCGTGTACATATTCACTTTCTTGTACACAATTAAACTTGTAAATAAACAAGTTGCGCTCGTTTTAAAACGTTCGTTTCACAGACACTTGTTTATATTTCCTTCATAAACTCCTGCAAATAAACATCATGCATTGTTTATATTTCCTTCATAAACTCCTGTGAATACATATCACACACACACTTGTTTATATAACTGTTCAGTTGTTAACATAACAATTAGTCTAACCATTAGGCTCCCCACAAAGTTAGCCTCCGCTTGGGCTTTATACAAGATTATCCATCTCCAACAGAGTTAGCCTCCGCTTGGGCTTCATACAAGACAACCCATCATCAGTTGAGTTTAGCCTCCGCTTGGGCTTCATACAAGATAACTTATCCCCAACATGGGTCAGCCTTCTCTTGGGCTTCATACAAAGAAACTCTCCCCGCAGAGTTAGCCTCCGCTTAGGCTTCGTATAAGACAGCACTCCCCTGTTGAGTCAGCCTCCTCTTGGGCTTCGTTCAAAAGAACTCCTCGTTGAGTTTAGCCTTCTCTTGGGCATCATACAATGAAAGAGACCAGGAAATCTCTTAACAGCCTCCTCTTGGGCTTCCAATACAAAGAATCACCCGCGCTAAGATAGAACCCTGAAAGGATGGTTTCTCGGTGAAATCACTTTCAAATTCCCCATAGAGTAAAATTTCCCGGTGAAATTGCTCTTACTCAGCAAAGGATGATTTCTCGGTGAAATCCCTTTCAAGCCAATGCCAGCCATACCCTATAGCTTCCTCTTGAGCTTCATACAAGGACCCTCGATGACCCTCGGAATGCCTCCTCTTGGGCTAACAATACAAGGACCCATGGGCTTCTTAAAAGCATCCCTTTAATCCAATCAATTTCTCCTAAGAGATTTAGACATCTATCATCTCTATGGAAGAAGTATCTCATCCATTACATCACATACAGTCAAAAACTTTTCAAACTTTTCAAACTGTTTTCAAACAAAAACATCTATTAACAGTAAGTGGTAACGCTTGTACACTCAAGCAAAACACCCAATACTTACAGTTAAAAGATTCAATCATCTTTTTTAAACATCTTTCTTAAACATGTAAGTGGTAACGCTTGTACACTCAAGCAAAACACCTAATACTTACGATGAAAGATTTCTATCAATCAAACCTTTCAAAAATGTATGTGATGAAATAGATTAGATACATTTTTCATTAAGATGACATTTGTCTGTCTCTTACTAACTTCCGTTGCTTTCCACTAGCATAAGTGGGAACTACGATTGCTCTGACTTTCTCAACATCCTTTTGAGAATACGTAGGCACAAGGTCTCATCCTTGCCGAGCAAATTTCTATCTCCCTCAGACCAAACAAACCATAGAACCCTGTAGATCCGAGCTACAAATGCTCTGATTCCCACTAGGGGATATGTATGCAGAAGATCCAAAGATCTTTGCGAGCACAATAATAATAACCCTAGATTCTTAAATAACCTATCTGTTTCTTAAAATCCAACGGAGAAACTTTTCCAATCATAGAAATAGCAATTAAAAAACACACAACATATCAAACATATTCATATATAAAAAGCTATGGATAACCATATATATTTAGGATGCTCCATCTGTTCCTTTATATAACAATCCCCCTTACTCAGAATCTCCCCAATGCGTTACGTCTAGTTTGCGCTAGTCGTTACGCATACCAATATCAATTGAGGGTATTTCATTTTCCCTTTTCATAATCATTAAATCATCTTTCTTGTGTTGAAAATAATAAAGCTTGATGCTCGCGGCATCTTTATAAACAAATCAAAAGATTTAAATCGTTACGTACCAGAAGATCCGAACTCACGTTCGCGTCCTCTAGCGCGTCACCTTTTAACGCGAACAGTTGCCGGTGACCATTGGAGATACATTCAAGGGTAATGGCTTGATCGATCTAGGGGCTAGCATCAATTTAATTCCGTTATCCACTGTTAAAAGATTCGGGAAGGTTAGAATGGAGTCTACAAGAATGGCTTTGCAACTTGCCGACAAGTCAACCATTTCACCTTATGGAGTTGTTAAAGACATGGTAGTAAAGGTTGACAAATACTTGTTTCCTATGGATTTTGTGGTAATTGACATGAAGGAGGATCGAGAGATACCATTAATTCTCGGAAGACCATTCATGAAGACGGCTCGCATGATGATTGATGTCGACAATGAAATTATGAAAGTGAGAGTCCAAGATGAAGAGGTTGCTTTCAAGATTTTTTGAAGAAATAACGAATTCCAAGAACAAACTTGACGTTTTCCGAAATGATGCGACAGAGAAGGAAATCAAAGAGGTTTACAATTTCGGAGGAGCAAATCATGATGTTGGTGCCATTTTCTTCGATGATCAATGATCATCATGAACCGTCGAGCTCTACCGACGTTAAACAAAGCGCTTGTTGGGAGGCACCCCAACATTGTAAGTATCCTTCCTTGAACTCATTTACACTTGCCCGCACTGTTAATTTTGTTGTTTTCTTAAAATTTCAAAATTCTGCAGACCGCGCTCAGCGCGCACTTTGACCCATCTGGCAGAAACTTTCGCGCTCAGCGCGGTCTGGGATTTTTTTTAAAAAAAATAATTTGAAAAATCAGATTTTTGGAGGCCCATTCGTGGCCTGATCAGTTTAAATAGGGATTAGGGTTATTTTCAACCCTTTTTCCCTCTTCTCTTCACCATTCCTCACTCTCTAAAAATCACAAAAACTCCCAACTAAAAATCTCTGAATTTTTGCGAATTTCTTTGTCCAATCACTCAACCAAGGCTTCCTAGTAAGTATCCTATGTTTTTCCTTTCTCAATTTCGTGTACATTGCATGTTTAGGTTAGATTTTGAAAACCTAGGGTTAGGGATTTTCGAATTTTCTCTTAGAATTAGGATGTTTATGTGTTAGTGAAGTAATAGGATGTTATTTTCGCTGTCCTAGGAAGTGTTTTTGTGAAAAAAAAATTCTGTTTTGCAGAAGAATTTTTCTGAAAATCGCAGAGCGCGCTCAGCGCGGTCATCGCGCTCAGCGCGGTCTGCAGAATTTTGAAAAATTCTTCTGCTGTATTTTTAGTGTTTCCGATTAGTTGTAATGCCTTGGTTGGTTGGTTTGCTTTGTTGTTGCATGATTCATTGCTAATGGACACCTCAGTGTCACTTTTCTGTTGATTTTTGTGTTGAAATTTCAGATGGCACCTAAGCGACAAAGAGTTTCCTCTGTTGGGGCTGGGCCCTCTCGGCCTACTGCGTTCGATGCTGTGCGATTCTTGGGGCCTGCTCAGGAGGCTCGCTACAAAGAGCTCGAGGAGCGAAACATCTGGACTGAGCGCACCATCAGCCTCCGTGAGCAAGGGCATTACCACACGCCTCATGTCATCCTTGATAACTACGGGTTGGAAGTTCTTTGTAACCCTCAGACAAAGGTGAATGTGGAGCTTGTTCGAGAGTTCTATGCTAATGCTATCCCGGCCGAGGGATGTGAGTTTAGGTTTGCTTCCGTTGTTCGAGGCAAATCCGTTTCTTTCTCTCGCTCAGCAATCAACAGTTTTCTGGGCATCAACTGGACAGCCCCAGAGGACCAACTGGATGTCTACCATGAGCACCTGGCTCGTGGTAATTGGGATTACAACATGCTGAGGACTAAGCTCTGTTTGTCGGGGCATTCTTATGAGTTGAATCGGGTTGGTCAACCTTTGAAATTCAACAGGGCCAGTCTGAAAACTAGTGCCAGAGTTATGATGTGTGTGGCTCTATACAATCTGAAACCTAGGAGCCACACATCTTCGATACCCATGGAGACGGCAGGTTTGATTGCTTACATGCTCGATGAGGAGTAAATTGATTTTGGCCGTCTGATCGCGAATGAGCTGAAGAGGGTTACGCTTAGTTATACCTCCAGGGGGAGCGTATAAAGTGTGCTCTCACTTATCCTAGCTTGATTATGGGTTTGCTTAAGAGGGCGAAGGTGGCCTTTCCTGCAGTAGGACACCTAACCATTGATGGAGTTGTTGATGATCACCTCGTGATCGATTTTGTAGGGTCCTTGATAATACACGCCCAGCCGTACTGCCAGCACTTCCTCAAGCTAGTCCATCAGAAGAATGGAATAGACAGATGCATCTCGCTCATCAGAGAGCATTTATGTTTATGCATGAGAGCATGGAGCACCTTGCTCAGATTAGAGAGCCCGGAGTGAACCATTTCACTCTCGGTGAGCTTCGAGCATATCTTTGGTTGGCGGGGTCAGCCAAATCTTTGAGGAGGAGGTGGGAGATGAGGATGATGGTGAAGAGAGTTCTGGTTCCGGTTCTGACTCAGGGTCGATTGGAGATTCGATTCTCGAGGCCTCTGACTGATGATTTCTTTCATTTTCCTGCTTTTATTTTACTTTCAGCATTTTAGTTTTAGATTTTACTTTGCATTTTAGTTTTTAAACTCTGGATTTTGTTGGTTGCCATCCAATTTTGGGGATTGGCTTGTAATTCCAATTAACATTTTGTAGGCATGGAGCCTAAATACTTCTTTTTAAGTTTTAAACACCATTTTGGGGGTGTCTTTTTATTTTAGTTTAGTTTCTTTTATTTTGTTCTATTTTATTTTATTTTTAGATTCTAGTTCTTTCGTTTGAATGTACTTCTTGTGGTTTGTCCGAATTCTTCATCGGGTCTTCAAAGCTAGTAAGCGTGTTTCACCAAAGTGATGGTGATGATAAAATTCTTGATTCATTCCACAAAGAAGGTACACATTTTATCGTTTTGTAGAAACATAACATGTCTATGAATTTTGTTCTTTATGCAAGATATTTCGGCATGTACAAATAAATAAAAAAAATTGTGTTCACATTCGAATCATTAGGACATAAACCATATATGTGAGAAGCTTCCACTTTTTACCAAATATAGAGTGTCTAGTAGTTGTGTTAACTCGTGTGATTCATGCTTAATCTTTACTTGTTTGTGATAACTTGGAAACTAAGAAATGATCAAGGCAATTTTTTGTGCATTATGAGGAAAACCACCAATTCTAAAAAGGGCTTCAATTACCCGTGAGAGAGCGAATCCTTGCGAACCCTTTTGAGCCTAAATAGTATTTGTAGGATGAGTTTATCAAATCGACTAATTGTTAAGTAGGCCACTTAATAGTTGTTGATGATCTTTGAAAAATTCAATGATAATTCATTCTATAAATTTTCTTGTTTGTGAATACCAACCCTTTTGTTAATTAACCCTTGAAGAGCATGTTTTTGAATAAAAAAGGATTGATATAAATGAAGTTGGGGAGGTGGATCAAAAAGAACCTAGAATTGATGGCACAATGATCCTAAAGAAGAAAGATTTGTATATAAAAAGAAAACAAAAAGAAAAAAAAAAGAAAAAAGAGAGAGGATCATTGTGTGAAAAGAAAAGAGGTTGTGAATAATAAGGTGGGAATTAGTTATGAAATGCTCTTCATATCCTTTTACCCGATTCGTTTCAATGGCTTTGTACTTAAATATCCCTTGTTTCTAACCTAAGCCAAGTTACAACCTTGAAAGTCCTTAGTGATCTTTGTTTCCATTTTATCATTTAACTTGTTTCGATGAATGCATGAATTATTCTGGATGTGCATAATTATCAGTGAGAGTGTTTAGTCCTTTGTGAATATACATTTTGTTCGTCATGAATTCTGAAGAAATGATTAGGTGATTCAAGTGTGAACATATCTTTTGTTTTGTTATATGTTTTGATATATTGTGTTTAGAACTTAATTCATGGCCATGTTGTGTTTAGAAGAAGCGATTGATGTGTGCTTTTGCCTGGTATGTCGAGTTTGAACCATTACTCTTGTGTGAGTTTGCATGCTTGCATTTTGTTCCTTCTAGCTTTGTAAGATTATTGACTTTTGTTTGAGGACAAACAAAGAAGTAAGTTGGGGAGAGTTGTTAAGGACCAAATTGTAGTTATTTTGTACATTATTTTGTGGTCCTTAACAATGTCTTTGTATTTAATTTGTATATTTATTCTAGTATTTTACTTTAATTAGGTTTTTATCTAGTTTTTGTTTAATATATATTATTTGACTTTAGTTACTCTTAATTGTAGGAATTTATTATCTAACTCTCCCAAGCTTGGATTCAAGAATTTCAAAGAGCTTTAGGGACGATTCTTTTGAATATAATTTTGGAAGATGGAAGCATGCAGTGCTGTCGCATGATCGCGCCATGTGACTGGCTCAACATGTCTAAAAAGGTAAAAGGATGAACCCATTCTTTCACTTTAGAGCCACCAACCCATCATTTCAGCTGACTTTTTGGCCTGTAAAGAAAACAAGAAACACTCCACCATCATTATCTTTCATCTTTGTAAATTCTAGGGCAAGAAGTTAAGAACACCATAGCTTTTTCTTCTTGATTTTCTTTGATTTTCATCATCACTACAAACAATCTTGAGAGCAAAGCAACCATGGAAATGAGTGGCTAAGCTCTTTTTGTGTCAAGATTAGAGGTAGTTGATCTATATAGTATGTATTTCTTTTAATCCACTATGTTCATCACTTGATTAAATGAATATGTATGAAACTAGATCAATGAAACTAATCTTGACATGCCTTCTTAACTTGAAAACAATCTCAAACTCTCTCTAATCCAAACTATAACTCTCTTTGAAAGACTTGATTTAGTTGTTGTTTGGAAACTCATGGTTCTAGTAGAGTAGATAACAAACCCATTGGTTACATAATCTTAAAACATACTTTTCTATTGAAAGACTACAACATGCACCAATCCCTGTGGAATCGATAATTATAAATACTTTGTTCACGGAAAACTCCTACAACAGTCAGTATTCCTGAATGGACCATTAGAAGAAGAAGTCTATGTCACTCAACCACCAGGATTCGATGTCAAAGGACAAGAGTTGAAGGTGTATAGATTACGGAAGGCTCTCTATGGCTTGAAGCAAGCTCCTCGAGCTTGGAATAAGAGAATAGATAGCTTCCTAATCGAAGCAGGTTTCACAAAGTGTGTTTCTGAACATGGAGTGTATGTAAAAAATTTCGACAGTGTTAGTCGAATCATTTTATGCCTCTATGTAGATGACTTACTAATTACTGGAGATGAAGAAGCTGAGATAGTAAAGGTCAAGTCGAAGCTAATGCAAGAATTCGAAATGTCAAATCTAGGGAATCTCTCATATTTTCTAGGAATGGAATTTAAAAATACTGAAGAAGGAGTATTCTTGCATCAGACCAAGTATGCTCAAGATATTCTGAAAAGATTCAACATGAGCAGTTGCAACGAAGCTGTCACTCCGTTAGAAACAAGAGCAAAGCTAAAGAAAGAATCGAATGATGAGTTTGTAAATTTGACATTGTACAAAAAAATCATTGGATCCTTGATATATCTTTGTAATACAAGACCAGATATCTGCCAAAGTGTGGGGTTGTTGAGCAGATTTATGGAGAAACCTCAAGAGTGTCATCTCAATGTAGTAAAGAGGGTGCTGAGATATATAAAGGGAACTATTGATCCTGGGGTGATGTTGCCTGTAACGCCCTGTTTTAATTAATATTATATTAAATTAACATTTTCGAATTACCGATCGATATTTATTTTTGCGATGAGAATGTTTGTGTTAATTAATATATCTATTAATATATTTGGCGACGTTTCGTTAGGATCCGATATTTAATTCCCCAGAGTTATTTGAATGAATAGAATTGATAATATTGATGGATATTATGAGTGTGTTCATTTATAAGAATAGATGGGGGTGTGAGGATTAATTGATGAGAATTGGGTTTTCACCCTTGTTGCTAGTGAGATTGCATATAAACCATTTCTCCTCATTTTCCTTCCATCCAAAATACCAAAACCAAACATAGAGCTTGGAAGCTAGTAAGAAAACAAGTTATAAAAACCATTTTCCTTTCCTTTTCTTTCCATTTTTTGAAAACAAGCCAAACTTGGCATTAGAGAGAAGAAGAGAGGGTTTTGGAAAGAAGAAGAAGAAGGAGAGAAGAAGAGCAAGAGAGGAAGCTTGAGGTTGAGCTTTGTAGCATCATCATGGATCATCCAACTAGAGGTAAGGGGTTTGATTCTCCATCTCATATTGTTGGGTTTTGATGTTTATGTTTTGGATTTGGGGGAAAGTGGATAAGTTGATTTATAGAGTTTTGGGTTGGTTGGTTGTTGAATGAAATAGATTAGAAGAGTTGGAATAGGAGTATGGATTATGGGTTTTGATGATCATTAGAATGAATCGAACCGTTAGGAATCTCGTTTGGGAATGAAAAAGATGAAGTTTTCACGCAGGGCCATCAACACGGGCCGTGTTGATCAACACGGCCGTGTTTCCCTCTTGTAGAGGAATTTTGGAATCTGCAGGCCAATCAACACGGGCCGTGTTGCTGCACACGGGTGCCCGTGTTGATGCACTGCCTTGGGTGAAAATTGCACGTTCTGTTGGCTTTTCAACACGGGCCGTGTTGATGCACACGGGGACCCGTGTTGATGCTCCTGTAGCCTCCAAAATTCTGATTTTTTGCGTTTCCTTTGGAACCCGATGGTGTTCCGATTTTCCGATTTCGATAAATTCGACGACGGAGTAAGTTGCTCCGAATTCAACGGAAATTGACGTGCTAGCTAAGTTTGAGGTGTAGAACTTAGTGGTGAGGTTAGTTGTTAGAAGTTGTGAGATTTTGCGAGATGACCCGGAATAGGATTAATTACGGTTCAATTGAATCGGATTTCGTTGTAGTGGGTTTAGGATACGTATGGACGATCTGATTGCGACGTTGACGGTTATGATTAATGCCGGTTATTAGGAATGGCTTTCGCGACGATTATAGGGGTTTAACCATTTTTCCGTTTTTGGAATTTAGTGAGCGAATTGGTTATGATGTAGGGTGATTAAACATAATCTTTGCGACGACGTATTAGTTAGCAAAAACTTGTTGATTATGCGATGCGAAGTTATATGTCTTGGAACATGATAATGTGATGATTATATTAATATTGTTGATAAATGCTTCCGATTTGTGAATGCATGATTTTGATGATGATGAATTATATGTGACGTTTTGCATAATAATGCGATGATATATTTATCTTGTTTTGGATGAATTATGGCGATGTGGGCTTTATGCCAATTTGAATGAGCGATGATGTTGTTTTTGTGTTGTGTTATTTTATTGTCGAGTCACATACATTGCATAAGCGAAGAGGGCTTTTATGCCAAGCGAAGAGGCTTTTATGCCAAGCGATGATGGCTTTTATGCCGAGCGAAGATCGGCTTTATGCCAAGTGTCCCTAATTACGGACAAAGCGATGGGTACCACATGCATAACATAGTCGTGTCTCATGGAGTCGGTTGTGTTTATGTTTGAGTTATTTGGCATTGAGTTTTTGTTGATTGATGAGTGATATTGAATTGCGATGATACATGATATGATGATGTTTACGATGATGTTTGCGATGATGTTGTGATGTTGGGCTTTATGCCAAAATGCGAAGATGGGCTTTTACGCCAAGCGAAGAGGCTTTTATGCCAAGCGATGGGCTTTTATGCCAAGCGATGGGCTTTTATGCCAAGTGAAGATGGGCTTTAGCCAATTTGTGATGATTATTCATGTTGCTCATGTTGTTAGCATTGTTTAATGTTGTCGGTTGATGTTGTTGTTTATGATTGTCGTGTTAACTAGCGATGTATTAGCTTGTGACGATCTCGTGGAGACGGAGGTGTATGTGTTGTTGAGATGAATTGTGCCGATGAGGCTTAGGTGATTAAGTGTAGATTAAACACTTTAGAATAGTGATAAAAGTAGGTGAGATTTAGAGATGTGGTGGAATGCACCTGCTGATCCATATCGCTATATATATATATATATATATATATATATATATATATATATATATATATATTTTATCATGCCTTTAATTATATGTTTTGGAGTATCTCACCCTTTACTTGTTTTGTCGTTACCTATATATTGGTAACGTGCAGGTTATGAAGACGGAGTTTTTAGCTGCTGTTAGTCGAGTCGGTGTCGCTCTGATACGTAGCACTCGGGGGGAATATTTATGTTGTCTTGTTGTTATTCTTTTATGTATAAGAATTATATTTTATGAAAACACGATTTATTAAGGAAGTTTAATAAAGAAGATGTTTTGATGTTCATGAATCAAAATATGTTTTCCGGCGATGCTATGTATCTGAGATATATACTTTAAAACAAATTGTTTAAAGTGAGTTGTTTTTGAAAGTGTGACGCCTCAGTATTTACTTTGTGAAATTTTAAATTACTCTGATTTTTGTATATTTAAACTTTAGGTAAATTGGGGTGTTACATTGCCAAAGAAGTCGAAGAATAACACAAGCATTGAAGTTCATGGATATACTGATTCAGAATTTAGTGGAGATCAAGACGAAAAGAAAAGCATTGCTGGCTACATTTTTATGATCGAAGGTGCTCCAATCTCTTGGAGCTCGAAGAAACAAAGCATTGTGGCTTTGTCATGTGAGCAGATCATATGCTGCATGTCAAGCAGCATGGATTGAGATGTTACTTGAAGAACTCAAGGTAATGAAGCCTAAGAATATAAAGTTATTTGTTGACAACAAATCAGTAATCAACTTGGCTAATCATCCAGTGTGTCATGGTCGAAGTAAACACATTGAAAGAAGGTATCATTTTTTGAGAGATCAAGTCAACAAAGGAAAAATCGAAATAAAGTACTGCAAGACTGAAGTTCAACTAGCTGACATATTCACTAAACCTTTGAAGAAAGTCAGATTCGAAGAGCTGAAAGAGAGCATCGGGATGAGAAGTCTTGAGAACATGAATTAAGGGGGTGTGTTAGAATGTGTGCATAATTCATGTTCGAAATAGTAATCGAATTATGTTGCAATGTTGTGTACTATTTGTTTATGTTGAAGGTGGTGGTCGAAAAGCTTGGCTATCGAAATGTTATCCTTTAGTATATAGAGTCAAATCCTTTGGGATTTAGGTGTTGTGGGCCTTAGTTTAGTTTACACTATTGGGCCTAGGAAATGTGTCTATATAAGGAGCATTTCTTTGTAAACAAAAAAAATAATTCACAATATACACTTTCATTCTTTCAGTATCACATTTTATTCTCTTCCCATTTCTCTTAAACCTCTTCTTCTTCAGCACAAATCTATTTCTTTCATCTTCTGTTGCAACAATTATTGTGTTTCGAATCAAAGTGTTGTGATTCGAATCACACATGAAGTAATTGAGTTGTCACTAGGAATGAAAGTTTGAATATTTTCCCCTTTTAAATTTACTAATTTAAATGATTTAGTGATAAAATGATTTGAGTAGAAGAGAAAATAAAAACACACAACTAGTTTATCCTAGTTCACCAACGTTGGTTAGTCCAGTCGATCGCAATGTTGATCCTTCAAAAACACCCCAAAGCTCCTCTAAAAACGCACTACATATGCCAACAAACTTAGAAAAACCGCATATCCAATGGCCATTAGAATCTCAAAAAACACCTCCATAACCCGCCACCTCATTCTGATCACACGCCCCATTAATATTGAGTTTAACAACGTGCAAGGCGGTTCCCAACATATATCCATTTTCCTTCAACACTTCTTGAGAAGCGTAACATATGCACCTTCATGGCCTGACTTGATCTGTCAGCCTCTTATAATCATCCTCATGAATTTCCTTGTTTCTCCATTGCCAAATGCAATAGCAGCACATAGCCCATATATTGCTCCACTTCTCATCTTCCATATTGCATAAACTGCACTATTAAAAAACCATCATGTAAAATTTGCTTTTCAAAAGAGCCGACACTACTTCCTTCCAAATACCTTTAATCGCATGACATGAAGAGACTCCTCACACACAGCACCACAAAGATTACAACTAGCTTCACCCATTCTGCACTTACTCTTTCTGAAGTTAGTGAGAAGTCTGTCATGTATCAAAATCCACACAAAACTTTTAACTCTCTCCGGAGCTTGCAACTGCCACACAGAATTCCACACTTCCCAAACTTCACAATTCTCTTCATTATTAAGCTTAACATACAATTCCTCCCCCTGGTAAACTGAAGGAGGCAGTATGGCCCATAATTGGTGTAAAATCCGCTGTTGCGGAAACCAGTTTTCCATGATGTTCCAATTCCACTTACCATCCTCATCCACCAAGTCAGCAACTTTAGCATTCTGCAAACTGTCCAAGATAATTACACCATATTAAATTATGGCTAAAAGAAATAAAGAAATAGTAAGTGATTTTGCACATGGTTTTCTTTGTCCATGGTATTTTTCAATGGTTTTGCCTTGAAGTTTGGCTATAAATACTCATGTATTATGCCATTCTAAGACACACCAAAATTCATTGAATTCTCTTCTCTATTATCTTGTTATAGTATTCTTGTAGTGAAGAAAGAATATTAGAGTGTTTTTGAGAGAGTCTTGAGTGAGAGTAAAATTGGGTGTAATTGGGTTTTGGGTAGTGAGTGAAACACTGAGTGAACTTGTAAAATCTCTTTGAATAGTAGAATCCTTCTATTGCTCTCTAGCCATGGAGTAGGCAAATTGTCGAACCACGTTAAATTCTCGGTGTTATTATTTTTCTTCATTGTTATTTTATTCTCAAATGGGAGTTTCGCTTCCACAAACTGGTATCAGAGCTCTTTGAGCTCCCTGGTGCTAAGTCATTTGATCTAGAAGAAAAATTCAGAGTATGGTCTGTGGTTGCAGCACTGTCTGATATTCCACACCAGAAAAAACTGTTCTTGTTATTGAAAAAGATAGTAGTTTGAAAAGTGCATGTCTAGGAAAGTTCTGGCTAAGGAAAGACTTGGTATTTCAGCTTGTCTTCCAAACACTCACCTCTCTTACCTGAGAACTTACCTGGTGTACCTTCACGGACTACGATATTTTTTTTAGTATACGATCATTATGGCAGGTGCTAAATTCGATGTGGAGAAATTTAATGGAGAAAATGATTTCAACCTTTGGCGAATGCAGATGAAGGCTCTACTGGTTCATCAAGGCTTGGGCAAAGCTTTGGAAGGTAGAGGAAAGCTTCCGGAGAATTTGATCGAAGATGAGAAGGATGAAATCCTGGACAAAGCACACAGTACAATTTTGCTGTGCTTGGGAGATGAAGTTCTACGAGAAGTGTCAGATGAAACTATAGCTTCTTCATTATGGTTGAAGCTAGAAAGTTTGTACATGACAAAATCACTCACCAATAGATTGTATTTGAAGAAAAGATTATATACTCTTCAAATGCAAGAAGAAATCCCGTAAAAGATCATTTGGACGAATTTAACAAAGTTATTCTTGAACTAAAGAATATCGATGTTAAAATAGATGATGAAGATCAAGCAATTCTTCTATTATGTTCCCTTCCAAGTTCTTACGAGCATTTCATCGACACCATGATGTATGGTTGAGAAGATCTTACCTTGAACGAAGTCAAGGCTGCATTGCACTCGAAAGAACTGAAGAAAAGAGTATCAGATTCAAAGTGTTGTACATCTGACAAAGAATCTGATGTATCATGAAAGAACTAAACATATTGATGTTAGGATGCACTTTATTAGAGATATCGTGGAGAAAGGAATGGTTACAATTTAGAAGATACGTACTGTAGATAACCCGACAGATATGATGACGAAACTTGTTCCTACAAACAAGTTCAGACATTGTTTAGACTTGATTAGAGTTCAAAGACTCTAGTAAAATTGAAGGGAGAGCAACAGAAGAGAAGTTATAACAATCTTTTAGCCAAGGTGGAGATTTATTAAATTATGGCTAAAAGAAATAAAGAAATAGTAAGTGATTTTGCACATGGTTTTGGCACATGGGTTTCTTTGCCATGGTATTTGCCAATGGTTTTGCCTTGAAGTTTGACTATAAATACTCATGTATTATGTCATTCTAAGACACACCAAAATTCATTGAGTTCTCTTCTCTATTCTCTTGTTATAGTATTCTTGTAGTGAAGAAAGAATATTAGAATGTTTTTGAGAGAGTCTTGAGTGAGAGTAAAATTGGGTGTAATTGAGTTTTGAATAGTAAGTGAAACACTGAGTGAACTTGTAAAATCTCTTTGAATACTGGAATCCTTCTGTTGCTCTCTAGCCGTGGAGTAGACAAATTGTCGAACCACGTTAAATTCTCGATATCATTATTTTTCTCAATTGTTATTTTATTCTCAAATGGGATTTCCGTTTCTACACACCACTTTCTATCCAAGGTTCATTCCAAGCATCAATGCTACGACCATCTCCTACAATCCAGATCTTGTCCTCCAATAAAATAGGCAGATTTTTCATTATCGCCACCCAAAGATTCGAGTCCGAACTTTGGTAAGACAAGTTATCATTCATAAAGTTTTGTTGGGAATTTCCAAGCAAGACTCTACACCACAGCTCATCAGGATTATTTAGCAACTTGTTCCCTAATTTCAAGATACAAGCTCTGTTCATAACTTCCAGATCTCGAAGACCCAAACCACCAAACTGCTTAGGCATAGTAACTTCACTCCAACCAACACCATGCATCTTCTTCTTGTTCTCCGAATCGCACCAAATAAAATTCCGCTGAATCTTTTGTATCCCTTAACACACGCTTTAGGAAGACGATTCAACATCATCGGATAAATCAGTATAGCTTCCATCAAGTGCTATCTATGCAAACAAGCATTGTCCTTTCTAGCATATTCCACCTCCGAAGATAAAAATCATAATGTGCATTGTGCATTGAATGTGCATTGGCTTCAAGATTATCAGTATTTTCTTGACGAGTGAATGGTTTAGTCCAACTTCGAGCAATAGAGGCCCTACAACTCATGTTGTGAGATTATTCCAATTATCATACTCAAAAAATCCTCTCAGCTAGCCAAATAACATATAACTAACAACACCTGATTTCTCATAAAATCAAAAGCACTGCTAGCTAATAACTACTCAATACGCCATAAGCTATTCCCCTTACAAGTGACTCAAATAAAACAACAATGCATTTTCCAATGAAACATAAAACACTTAAATAGGCCTTTCAACAAATGTATCATTTTGGCTAGCTAAATAAATAAACAAGAGATGACAATAACCTGAGATAAACAAAAGAATGAAAGAGAGACAATCATTAGCAAATATGCCATACAATAGATGTTGTTTGCTTTATTTCTCTACATATCTATATATTCTCTAAACTGCATTTTGGAAGAGATTAACATTAATTCTTACATATCTGTATATACTCGCATCACTTTTACAACTAATGTAGCTGATATATTCACAATCCAAATTACGCCTAACCATAAAGTTACTAATATATTCACAATCCAAATTACGCCTAACTAACCATAAAATTACTAATATATTCGGTTGGATTTGGTTTCCGACGGATCCAAAACCAATTTCCGACTCCGAGCGCGCAGGCCTACTTCAACCTTTTCTACCTTCCAACCTTACCCGCAATCCGACTAAATACAAACCATTTCTCCAAACTTCTATTGGACCTGTCAGGTGCAGTCGCGTGGTTGCATTCTGTCCACCCCTACTATCAGCCACTCCAGATTGCTTTATAGTGAATCTTGAAGCTCAGATAGTGAAATCCTATAAAATTCAAACACACATATATGTATAAGACAATTGTTCACTAAAAAAACATGTTAAGATCTTAAGAGAGAACAAAAAGCATACATGGCCACTAGAAATACATGTTAAGATCTTAAGAGAGAACAAAAAGCATACATGGCCACAAGAAATACAATACAGACGACGTGAAACAACAAATTAGTTCTCAGACTGTTGGACTCAGAATGCACACCATGATGAGTGTTATACTCAACAATCCACTCATTTATAATCTTGACTTCTTTCTCTCGTTGTTCTGTAAGCCAAGTCTGGGTCACTTTGTTGTGAAGACAAAAGATCAAGGCAATGGGATCCTGAAAAATGAATGTTTGTCATACAGACTTATATGTTTAAAATAAATCATTAATTTAATATTTAAAGTCATACCATTGATCGTAGTGATAGCAACAATATTATCTGACACATCGTTTAAAATTCTAAAACAGATAAAAACAATACAATATTTAATTTTGTACCTTTTTTTTAAAATACTTAAAGATAAATTTAATTTATATTAATTTATATTTTGTGGTGCTTACCCGCCACTACTATAGGGGTCTTTCAATCCGTTGGAAAAAATAATATTGGTACCGTACTTTTGAAGAACCTCTGACATATTCTACCATTAGTCAAAACCAAAACAAAATTAATTTCTTATTGTCACTTTAATCATCATACAATTAAAATGCCTTTTTTAATAACATAATTGGAATAAAGGAAAAGGTACTAACGAGGCCACCATAGTAGGTAGAAATCCAATGCGGGCGAGGAGAAACACCATACTGTTTCTTATATAGGTCTTCAAGTCAAAAGGAGAAGGCCGAAACATGGTATCATTTCCTTTCCCGTATGGCATCACCATTTCGGTGCATGTCTGAATTTTACACAATAAAACAAAATACTAAGAGATAATATTAAAATGAACAATATATTTAAACATGCACTATACAACAAAAAGTTGACTAATAAGTTTACACAAATAATTCACCAAGTTTAATTGCTTCAACAAAATATATGTGATGTACTTATAAAGGAGATTATATATATTACCTGCCATTCCCAACCTTCTTGAGTCTCAGAAGATATCCCAGGAAGATTAACTTGGCATTTTCCCTTTCCACGGGAAGCCACAATGCCTGAATATATCCTATCTAGAATTTTATCTCCAAATGAGCCTTCATCAATTCCATTACATATCATAGTAACCGGATAGTATGGAGGTTCATTGTATTGAGCTGCCTCAACATACATTTCTTCCAGATAGTTTGACAACTCAGAAGACTGCATCAGTGGGCTGCAAGAAATGGCAATATCAATACAATTAATTTTATATGTCAAATTCAACAAGATCTGCTAATTACTCCTCCTACAAAACAACATTCTTCTAATTGGTCACTAATTGGTCATAAGATCTGCTAATTGTTCTTGACTAGCACAATAAATCAAATTTATAATTCCTTCTTTGGACATCTCACGAAGAAAATGAAGTCTGACATCAATATGCTTACTGCGACCATGCAAAACTAGATTTTTAGACAGCTTAATAGTAGAACTGTTGTCGCAGTTAACCGATATGCCTTTACTCTAAGAAATCTGATTTAAATTTGCTAGTATCCTTTGTAACCACACTGCTTGACAAGCACAAGAGGCAGCAGCTATAAATTCAGCTTCTGTGGTGGATAAGCTAACCACAGGTTGTTTCTTTGAGCACCATGAAACTACTTCAGAGCTAAGCATGAAAACATAGCCAGACGTGCTTTTCCGACCTGCATAATCGCTGTCTGTGTATGCTACAAGTTCATTAACTCCACCCTTCTTGTAAAGAATTCCAAAATCAGCAGTTCCCTTTAAATAGCGTAATACCCGTTTTGCTACAAGCATAAGTTTCACCGAAGGATTTTCCATGTAACGGCTAAGGAGACTGACAACGTATGACAAATCAGGTCGAGTAGCAGTTGTTAGATACATGAGGCATCCCACAAGTTGCTTATAGTGGGACTTGTTCACCCTCCCATCATTGCCAATTTCTTTTGTGGTCTTGATTCCTGGTACTATAGGATTTTGCACAGAATTCGAGTCATTCATGCAAAAGCGTTTTAATACCTCCAAAGCATATTTCTTTTGAGATATAGAAATACTGTTGTGCAATTGCATAATTTCTATACCAAGGAAATATCGCATCTTACCAAGATCTGTCATATCAAATTCTTGCTTCATAGAGCTCATAAAAGAGGTGAACATTAAAGGATCATTACCGGTATAGATGAGATCATCAACATACATACTCACAATTAAGATCTTGCCTCCCTGGTCTGTTTTGATGCATAGAGTGTGTTCATAATCACACTTTTTAAATCCCATCTTCAGAAATATGTCTCTATCCGACTATACCATGCTCGCGGGGCTTGCTTCAGGCCGTAAAGAGCTTTCTTTAGTCGGTATACCTTCTCTTCATTCCCCTTCATGATATATCCACATGGTTGTTCTACAAACACCTCTTCTGCTAGTTCGCCATACAAAAATGCTGATTTGACATCAAGTTGATAGGGCCAATTATAATGTGCTGCGGATGCTAGAATTAGACAAATGGTTTCCATTCGTGCTACAGGAGCGAACACTTCATTATAGTCAATGCCATGTTGCTGTGTACACCCTTTGGCTACTAATCGGGCCTTGTATTTGTCAATTTGACCAACTTCATTGTACTTGGTCTTGTAAATCCACTTGAGACCAATAATCTTTCCACCACTAGGCAAGTCTACCAATTCCCACGTATCATTCCTTTTTATGGATTTCATTTCAGTATCCATTGCCTGCTGCCATTTGACACTTTTAACAGCCTCCTCAAAAGAAGTAGGATCACCATCACATTTAAACAAGGCTAAGTTAGAGAAGGAATCAACAAGTTCTTCACTGGAAAGATCTTCACCAGTAACATAATCATTCATCCAAGATGGTTTGGCGGCGGTCTCACTGGGTAACGTGTTGATGTATCAACTGGAGCTGATGTATGATGCTCAGGTTCATCACGGTCAGCGACTTGATCAGCATTTTCAGGCTCAGGAATTTCAGAACTGTTGCTGCCACCATCAGAACTGTTGTTGCCAACATCCTTTTCTTCTTCCCACTCCAACTCATACGCTGTGGATGATTCGGAATTGGTGTGCCAATTCCAAGCCTTGTCTTCTTCAAAGATGACATCCCTGCTAATGATAATTCGTTTGGAAACTGGATCATATAGTCAGTATGCTTTGGATACATCACTAACGCCAAGTAAAGCACAAGGAAAACTCTTGTTATCGAGTTTGGTTCGCTTAGCATCAAGAATATGAACATTGCCAATGCAACCAAAAACCCGAAAATACTCAACTGAAGGTTTGATGCCACTCCAAGCTTCTTCTGGGGTTTGATTTCTTACAGCAAGAGTAGGACTGCGATTTAAGATGTGCACAGTCCAATTGACAGCTTCCGGCCAAAAAGTGCGAGGAATTTGTTTGTTGGACAGCATGCTTCGAGCAAGATTCATTATAGTTCGATTCTTTCTTTCGGCAATGACGTTCTGTTGTGGAGAATATGCGGCTGTCAATTGGTGTTGGATACCATACTCTGCACAATGTTGCATGAATTCGCGAGAACTAAACTCACCAGTAAACTCACCTCCTCGATCTGTGCGTAGGCTTTTGACAGCATGACTAGTTTGTTTCTCAACATGAATCTGGAAACTTTTGAAAACACCTAGAGCTTCTGATTTTGCAGTCAAAAAATAAACCCATGTTTTGCGGCTGAAATCATCGGTTAAAGTGAGAAAGTACCTTTTTCCACTGTTGGATCTGATTTAATTGGCCCACAAATGTCAGCATGAATCAATTGTAGAATGTGATCTGTTCTCCACGTACTATGTGAAGGAAAAGACTCTCTATGTTGCTTCCCAACCAAACAATCTCTGCATGTCTTTGTTGAATACTTCAAGTGAGGCAGTGCAGTCACCATCTTTTTCTGAACAAGAGTTTGGAGTCCCTTGAAACCTAAATGTCCGTGCCGACAATGCCAAAGATACCATTCATCCTCAACAACAGTGTTAAAACATGTGGAAGACTTAGGTTGAGCCACAACATTTAAAATGAACATTCGATTGGCAGCCATATCTTTTTCCATGAGGAGATCTTTTTCAGGATGAAATACTTTGCATTTTCCACCTTGAAACATGATAGTTAGGTTTTTGGCTTACAGTTGTCCAATGCTTAGTAAGTTGTTCTTCAATTCAGGCACAAAGAAAACTCCAGTGATAATATGCGCCCTACCATTTACTTGCAACCTTATATTGCCCATGCCCAGTACAGCCATAGAAGTATTGTTCCCCAATTTAACCGAGTCACGATAATTTTCATCAAGATCAGAGAAAGATGATTTTATACCACACATGTGATTGCTGCATCATGAATCAAGGAACCATTGGTTATCAACCTGCGCCATGAGTAGCAATTCTTCTTGACTTTCAGCATAATGAGCCTCCTGCTCCTTGGATTAACATTCCCACCGGAAATGTCCCAGCTTGTGGCATTTGTAACTTGCTTTGAAGTTCATCAGTGGTCAATGTATTTGTGTTGTTTGACTCCTCAATAGAACATACACCATGGTTGAATTTTGGAGTCAGCGACCTCAAAATCTTACTCACAACATCGCTGTCATCTTTGTTTTCACCGCAGGCTTTCATCTTATTGAAGATTGTAAGAATTCGAGCAAAGAGGGTCGTTATTGTTTCTCTTTCCTTCATATGCAGAATTTCATATTCCTTGCGTAGGGTCTGTAATTGAGCCTGTTTGATTTGATTCGTCCCTTGATACTTTATTCTCATGGAGTCCCAAATATCCTTTGCGGTATCCTTCTTGAGAATTGTCTCCAAGATAGAACGATCCAATGCTTGAAAAAGATAGTTCTTAGCCTTCAAATCTTTGAGTTGCAACTCATTTTACTGCTTCTTTTGTACATCTGTCAATACTATTCTGAATGCAGTCTTAGGGATGCCTTCATCTATTAATCATCCCCAATACTCTTTCGATCGTAGAAAATTTTCCATGAGCATTGCCCAATGATCATAGTACCCATCGAACTTAGGAACTGCTGGTTGTACAAAAGAATTTTCTGAAGTCATACTTGCAAGTATGGCTTACTAACACACTCTGTATCAACAAATGCTGGGCTCTAGATACCATATGTTAAGAAACAGAATACATATATAGAATAAGGTTTGAAGCAAAGAAGATGAGTTATTATGGAGAAGTAATGGCTATTATATATATCCTTACATCAGTTACAGAATAATAATTAGCACTACGTTCTAATTTCTATCCTCAACAATCAATGCAGTTTTAGTTTCCTAACCAATTCAAATTAGACAATAAAATTGTACGTACTGGCAAGAGTTGAATCTTTCACTAAGAATGAAAAGACCATCGAGCAGAGAAGCTACTCGGTCAATTTCAGACCAAGACTTTTTTATTGTTTCGAAGCAAGTCTGACTGACTTCCTGAGAGGAAAAAAAAGGTAAATCGTTACTAATAAAGCAATATCCTAATTATTCTTTTTGTGAAAAAAAAACAAAACAAAATGTCAAATAACTTATTTAAATAAAAATAAGTCATGAAAAATTACTTGGAAATCTCTTGATACAACATCCATATAAGCATTCGGTTGTATCACATCATCAATATAGAGAATTGGAGCTGATGAGGCGAAAGCTCCAATGACCAAATGAGGATATTTTAGTATAAACCAGGAAGCAAGCACTGCATAACAAGACAAAAAAAAAATATAAGTATGAGAAAAAATTCCAGTTCTATACTAAAACAATTCCATTTCCTCTTAATACATGACACAACAAGCATCAAAAGTTTAGAATACCACAGCAATAAATATTTTTCTAGATCTCCCCCAGCAGTATAAAAATATCTTACTATAATTCGATTATGTCAATTCACTTGATAGTTATGAAAAATACTCGACTATAGTTCTAATAGTACTAAATTAGCGCAATTATCTAGTTGATAATTGTGTTAGGTTATTTCCTACTATCATTTTCTTTTTCTTTGGGCCACAATACTCAAAATTTAACTTTCTTTTGATACTATTCTAAGTGTTAATTAAATATCCCTTGTCAGAAACACTATTTCCTATCTCTGCCACACAGCCATTTCATTTCATGTGGCATTCACAACACCTAAACTAATGTGCCACTTCTCCTTTGTCCCTTACCATCACATTACATACACTTATTAGCAATTTCTTCTCCACCATCAACAACAACAACATTAACTATGTCTTGTTCATCTTCTTCAATTACTATTACAACCATCTTCTACCTATTTTCAAACTTCAATTCATAGAAAAACATTATCATGGTTACTCCTACTCCTACAAAACAACATTCTTCTAATGTTATGTCTCTTCCAATTCCATCTCCTAAACCTCCACCAGAGTACCCTGATTTGTATGGAAAGCACTGCTAAATGGCTAGAGTTCAAATGCTTGAAAGAGAGATAAGCTTTCTTGAGGTATGTTTTTCAGCTCAAGCAATTTCATGTCTACAAATTTTGTCCATAAATTTATATATATATATATATATATATATATATATATATATATATATATATATATATATATATATATATATATATATATATATATATATATATATATATATGTATGTATCGTGTCAAACACTAAAATGCGCCTTCAACCTTAATGTCAAATTATATATAATGATTGAAATTATATAGGTTTTGAACCTTTTAAGAAAAAGTTGTTGGTGATTTTAGTATCACCAATGTATTTTAGTAGTAATGTGATTTACTAAAGGCCAATGCGATTATACGTTAAGTTCGGAAACGAGTTAGAAAAGTGCGGAGTGCACGCTCGTTGAGCCAATGTATAATCGAATACGAATAATCAAACGGGTTCCAGGAGCCTCAAGAAGGGTCCAAGCCTGGGCAAAGAAATTTGGACCCTGTTAATATGGTTGAAGAGGGTGGTAAGAACGATTACAACAAAAAGGAAAGAAGCGTGCCTTCAAGAACAACAAAGGCGTGCTAACAAGAAACCGAAACTAGAACTGAACTGTGGCAAAACAGCCACTTCAAGAAGGATTGTCGTCTAAAAAGCACAACAACGCGAATGCAAGCGGTTCAGAAAGGGTCTAAGGACCACTCCGAAACCAAGGTCGAAATCAATTCGTGATTTGAATAGTTTGAAAATTTTCAAACCCTTTTTCGCCAACCGACACAACCGTTTTCCGAAATGGTGTGTCCTTTCGTTTCAATTTTTTGATCTCCTATATAAGGAGTCCTTTGGCCTTATTTTCGCACACAGAAAAACCGAATTTTAATCTCTACATTCAATCGAATTCTATTGCGAAACCGATTGTCCTTCGAGAATTAT
Organism: Vicia sativa; assembly: GCA_021764765.1. Taxonomy (NCBI): domain Eukaryota; kingdom Viridiplantae; phylum Streptophyta; class Magnoliopsida; order Fabales; family Fabaceae; genus Vicia; species Vicia sativa. The sequence continues at coordinate 1,064,099 of CM038792.1, forward strand.
CCCCAAAGATTTCGTGAACCTGCAAGAATAGGACAAAATACTTTGTTTGGAAAGTGAACAAACACGATTTTCGAAGTAATCCAGGATTATCTTACCCTAATCTCTAACAAACGAACAAAGTAATTTTCTGATAATCATGGTTGGAGGACACACCATCAAGGAGATGACTACAAACTTCGGAAAATTGGACAAGTTTCAAGGACAGGACTTTAGGCGTTGGCAGAAGAAGATGCATTTCATGTTGACAACATTGAAGGTGGTACACGTCCTGTCTACACCGATACCAGAATTGCTGGAGAATGATTCAGTCGAAAATATGAGACGCAGATCAAAGTGGGAGAACGATGACTACATATGCAGAGGGCACATTCTTAACGGTATGTCTGATTCCTTATTTGATATTTACCAAAACGTGGAATCTGCAAAGGAATTGTGGGATATCCTTGAATCCAAGTACATGGCAGGGGACTCATCCAGTAAAAAGTTTCTGGTAACCGATTTCAACAATTACAAAATGGTTGAATCGAGGTCTGTCATGGAACAATTCAATGAACTCCTCCGAATCCTTGGACAGTTCACACAACACGGATTGAATATGGATGAAACGATATCTGTCTCAAGCATCATAGACAAGTTGCCTCCTTCGTGGAAGGATTTCAAACACAATCTGAAACATGGAAAAGACGAATTGTCTTTGATCCAACTTGGAAGTCATTTGCGTATAGAGGAATCTCTAAGAGCGCGGGAAGATGACAAAGGAAAGGACAAAGGAAAGGGCAAAGAAATTGCTGGACCCTCAGTTAATATGGTTGAAGAGTGTGGTAAGAACGATTACAACAAAAACAAAGGAAAGAAGCGTGACTTCAAGAACAACAAAGGCAGTTTCGGTGCTAACAAGAAACCAAAACTAGAATGCTGGAAATGTGGCAAAACAGGCCACTTCAAGAAGGATTGTCGTCTCGGCAAAAAGCACAACAACGCGAATGCAAGCGGTTCAGGAAAGGGGTCTAAGGACCACTCCGAAAACCAAGGTCAGAAATCAATTCGTGATTTGAATAGTTTGAAAATTTTCAAACCCTTTTTCGCCAACCGACACAACCGTTTTCCGAAATGGTGTGTCCTTTCGTTTCAATTTTTTGATCTCCTATATAAGGAGTCCTTTGGCCTTATTTTCGCACACAGAAAAACCGAATTTTAATCTCTACATTCGAATCGAATTCTATTGCCAGAAACCGATTGTCCTTCGAGAATTATCCCCGCAAAGATTTCGTGAACCCAGGCAAGAATAGGGTCGAAATACTTTGTTCGGAAAGTGAACAAACACGATTTTCAAGTAATCCAGGATTATCTTACCCTAATCTCTAACAAACGAACAAAGTAATTTTCTGATAATCATGGCTGGAGGACACACCATCAAGGAGATGACTACAAACTTCGGAAAATTGGACAAGTTTCAAGGACAGGACTTTAGGCGTTGGCAGAAGAAGATGCATTTCATGTTGACAACATTGAAGGTGGTACACGTCCTGTCTACACCGATACCAGAATTGCTGGAGAATGATTCAGTCGAAAATATGAGACGCAGATCAAAGTGGGAGAACGATGACTACATATGCAGAGGGCACATTCTTAACGGTATGTCTGATTCCTTATTTGATATTTACCAAAACGTGGAATCTGCAAAGGAATTGTGGGATATCCTTGAATCCAAGTACATGGCAGGGGACTCATCCAGTAAAAAGTTTCTGGTAACCGATTTCAACAATTACAAAATGGTTGAATCGAGGTCTGTCATGGAACAATTCAATGAACTCCTCCGAATCCTTGGACAGTTCACACAACACGGATTGAATATGGATGAAACGATATCTGTCTCAAGCATCATAGACAAGTTGCCTCCTTCGTGGAAGGATTTCAAACACAATCTGAAACATGGAAAAGACGAATTGTCTTTGATCCAACTTGGAAGTCATTTGCGTATAGAGGAATCTCTAAGAGCGCAGGAAGATGACAAAGGAAAGGACAAAGGAAAGGGCAAAGAAATTGCTGGACCCTCGGTTAATATGGTTGAAGAGGGTGGTAAGAACGATTACAACAAAAACAAAGGAAAGAAGCGTGCCTTCAAGAACAACAAAGGCGCGGTGCTAACAAGAAACCAAAACTAGAATCGTGGCAAAACAGCCACTTCAAGAAGGATTGTCGTCTCGGCAAAAGCACAACAACGCGAATGCAAGCGGTTCAGAGGGGTCTAAGGACCACCGAAAACCAAGGTCGAAATCAATTCGTGATTTGAATAGTTTGAAAATTTTCAAACCCTTTTTCGCCAACCGACACAACCGTTTTCGAAATGGTGTGTCCTTTCGTTTCAATTTTTGATCTCCTATATAAGGAGTCCTTTGGCCTTATTTTCGCACACGAAAAACCGAATTTTAATCTCTACATTCGAATCGAATTCTATTGCCAGAAACCGATTGTCCTTCGAGAATTATCCCCGCAAAGATTTCGTGAACCCAGGCAAGAATAAGGTCGAAATACTTTGTTCGGAAAGTGAACAAACACGATTTTCGAAGTAATCCAGGATTATCTTACCCTAATCTCTAACAAACGAACAAAGTAATTTTCTGATAATCATGGTTGGAGGACACACCATCAAGGAGATGACTACAAACTTCGGAAAATTGGACAAGTTTCAAGGACAGGACTTTAGGCGTTGGCAGAAGAAGATGCATTTCATGTTGACAACATTGAAGGTGGTACACGTCCTGTCTACACCGATACCAGAATTGCTGGAGAATGATTCAGTCGAAAATATGAGACGCAGATCAAAGTGGGAGAACGATGACTACATATGCAGAGGGCACATTCTTAACGGTATGTCTGATTCCTTATTTGATATTTACCAAAACGTGGAATCTGCAAAGGAATTGTGGGATATCCTTGAATCCAAGTACATGGCAGAGGACTCATCCAGTAAAAAGTTTCTGGTAACCGATTTCAACAATTACAAAATGGTTGAATCGAGGTCTGTCATGGAACAATTCAATGAACTCCTCCGAATCCTTGGACAGTTCACACAACACGGATTGAATATGGATGAAACGATATCTGTCTCAAGCATCATAGACAAGTTGCCTCCTTCGTGGAAGGATTTCAAACACAATCTGAAACATGGAAAAGACGAATTGTCTTTGATCCAACTTGGAAGTCATTTGCGTATAGAGGAATCTCTAAGAGCGCGGGAAGATGACAAAGGAAAGGACAAAGGAAAGGGCAAAGAAATTGCTGGACCCTCGGTTAATATGGTTGAAGAGGGTGGTAAGAACGATTACAACAAAAACAAAGGAAAGAAGCGTGCCTTCAAGAACAACAAAGGCAGTTTCGGTGCTAACAAGAAACCGAAACTATAATGCTGGAACTGTGGCAAAACAGGTCACTTCAAGAAGGATTGTCGCCTCGGCAAAAAGCACAACAACGCGAATGCAAGCGGTTCAGGAAAGGGGTCTAAGGACCACTCCGAAAACCAAGGTCAGAAATCAATTCGTGATTTGAATAGTTTGAAAATTTTCAAACCCTTTTTCGCCAACCGACACAACCGTTTTCCGAAATGGTGTGTCCTTTCGTTTCAATTTTTTGATCTCCTATATAAGGAGTCCTTTGGCCTTATTTTCGCACACAGAAAAACCGAATTTTAATCTCTACATTCGAATCGAATTCTATTGCCAGAAACCGATTGTCCTTCGAGAATTATCCCCGCAAAGATTTCGTGAACCCAGGCAAGAATAGGGTCGAAATACTTTGTTCGGAAAGTGAACAAACACGATTTTCGAAGTAATCCAGGATTATCTTACCCTAATCTCTAACAAACGAACAAAGTAATTTTCTGATAATCATGGTTGGAGGACACACCATCAAGGAGATGACTACAAACTTCGGAAAATTGGACAAGTTTCAAGGATAGGACTTTAGGCGTTGGCAGAAGAAGATGCATTTCATGTTGACAACATTGAAGGTGGTACACGTCCTGTCTACACCGATACCAGAATTGCTGGAGAATGATTCAGTCGAAAATATGAGACGCAGATCAAAGTGGGAGAACGATGACTACATATGCAGAGGGCACATTCTTAACGGTATGTCTGATTCCTTATTTGATATTTACCAAAACGTGGAATCTGCAAAGGAATTGTGGGATATCCTTGAATCCAAGTACATGGCAGGGGACTCATCCAGTAAAAAGTTTCTGGTAACCGATTTCAACAATTACAAAATGGTTGAATCGAGGTCTGTCATGGAACAATTCAATGAACTCCTCCGAATCCTTGGACAGTTCACACAACACGGATTGAATATGGATGAAACGATATCTGTCTCAAGCATCATAGACAAGTTGCCTCCTTCGTGGAAGGATTTCAAACACAATCTGAAACATGGAAAAGACGAATTGTCTTTGATCCAACTTGGAAGTCATTTGCGTATAGAGGAATCTCTAAGAGCGCAGGAAGATGACAAAGGAAAGGACAAAGGAAAGGGCAAAGAAATTGCTGGACCCTCGGTTAATATGGTTGAAGAGGGTGGTAAGAACGATTACAACAAAAACAAAGGAAAGAAGCTGCCTTCAAGAACAACAGGCGCTTTGTGCTAACACGAAACCGAAACTAGAATGCTGGAACTGTGGCAAAACAGGCCACTTCAAGAAGGATTGTCGTCTCGGAAAAAAGCACAACAACGCGAATGCAAGCGGTTCAGGAAAGGGGTCTAAGGACCACTCCGAAAACCAAGGTCAGAAATCAATTCGTGATTTGAATAGTTTGAAAAATTTCAAACCCTTTTTCGCCAACCGACACAACCGTTTTCCGAAATGGTGTGTCCTTTCGTTTCAATTTTTTGATCTCCTATATAAGGAGTCCTTTGGCCTTATTTTCGCACACAGAAAAACCGAATTTTAATCTCTACATTCGAATCGAATTCTATTGCCAGAAACCGATTGTCCTTCGAGAATTATCCCCGCAAAGATTTCGTGAACCCAGGCAAGAATAGGGTCGAAATACTTTGTTCGGAAAGTGAACAAACACGATTTTCGAAGTAATCCAGGATTATCTTACCCTAATCTCTAACAAACGAACAAAGTAATTTTCTGATAATCATGGTTGGAGGACACACCATCAAGGAGATGACTACAAACTTCGGAAAATTGGACAAGTTTCAAGGATAGGACTTTAGGCGTTGGCAGAAGAAGATGCATTTCATGTTGACAACATTGAAGGTGGTACACGTCCTGTCTACACCGATACCAGAATTGCTGGAGAATGATTCAGTCGAAAATATGAGACGCAGATCAAAGTGGGAGAACGATGACTACATATGCAGAGGGCACATTCTTAACGGTATGTCTGATTCCTTATTTGATATTTACCAAAACGTGGAATCTGCAAAGGAATTGTGGGATATCCTTGAATCCAAGTACATGACAGAGGACTCATCCAGTAAAAAGTTTCTGGTAACCGATTTCAACAATTACAAAATGGTTGAATCGAGGTCTGTCATGGAACAATTCAATGAACTCCTCCGAATCCTTGGACAGTTCACACAACACGGATTGAATATGGATGAAACGATATCTGTCTCAAGCATCATAGACAAGTTGCCTCCTTCGTGGAAGGATTTCAAACACAATCTAAAACATGGAAAAGACGAATTGTCTTTGATCCAACTTGGAAGTCATTTGCGTATAGAGGAATCTCTAAGAGCGCAGGAAGATGACAAAGGAAAGGACAAAGGAAAGGGCAAAGAAATTGCTGGACCCTCGGTTAATATGGTTGAAGAGGGTGGTAAGAACGATTACAACAAAAACAAAGGAAAGCGTGCCTTCAAGAACAAAAAGCGCTTTGCAACACGAAACCGAAACTAGAATGCTGGAACTGTGGCAAAACAGGCCACTTCAAGAAGGATTGTCGTCTCGGCAAAAAGCACAACAACGCGAATGCAAGCGGTTCAGGAAAGGGGTCTAAGGACCACTCCGAAAACCAAGGTCAGAAATCAATTCGTGATTTGAATAGTTTGAAAATTTTCAAACCCTTTTTCGCCAACCGACACAACCGTTTTCCGAAATGGTGTGTCCTTTCGTTTCAATTTTTTGATCTCCTATATAAGGAGTCCTTTGGCCTTAGTTTCGCACACAGAAAAACCGAATTTTAATCTCTACATTCGAATCGAATTCTATTGCCAGAAACCGATTGTCCTTCGAGAATTATCCCCGCAAAGATTTCGTGAACCCAGGCAAGAATAGGGTCGAAATACTTTGTTCGGAAAGTGAACAAACACGATTTTCGAAGTAATCCAGGATTATCTTACCCTAATCTCTAACAAACGAACAAAGTAATTTTCTGATAATCATGGTTGGAGGACACACCATCAAGGAGATGACTACAAACTTCGGAAAATTGGACAAGTTTCAAGGACAGGACTTTAGGCGTTGGCAGAAGAAGATGCATTTCATGTTGACAACATTGAAGGTGGTACACGTCCTGTCTACACCGATACCAGAATTGCTGGAGAATGATTCAGTCGAAAATATGAGACGCAGATCAAAGTGGGAGAACGATGACTACATATGCAGAGGGCACATTCTTAACGGTATGTCTGATTCCTTATTTGATATTTACCAAAACGTGGAATCTGCAAAGGAATTGTGGGATATCCTTGAATCCAAGTACATGGCAGGGGACTCATCCAGTAAAAAGTTTCTGGTAACCGATTTCAACAATTACAAAATGGTTGAATCGAGGTCTGTCATGGAACAATTCAATGAACTCCTCCGAATCCTTGGACAGTTCACACAACACGGATTGAATATGGATGAAACGATATCTGTCTCAAGCATCATAGACAAGTTGCCTCCTTCGTGGAAGGATTTCAAACACAATCTGAAACATGGAAAAGACGAATTGTCTTTGATCCAACTTGGAAGTCATTTGCGTATAGAGGAATCTCTAAGAGCGCAGGAAGATGACAAAGGAAAGGACAAAGGAAAGGGCAAAGAAATTGCTGGACCCTCAGTTAATATGGTTGAAGAGGGTGGTAAGAACGATTACAACAAAAACAAAGGAAAGAAGCGTGCCTTCAAGAACAACAAAGGCAGTTTCGGTGCTAACACGAAACCGAAACTAGAATGCTGGAACTGTGGCAAAACAGGCCACTTCAAGAAGGATTGTCGTCTCGGCAAAAAGCACAACAACGCGAATGCAAGCGGTTCAGGAAAGGGGTCTAAGGACCACTCCGAAAACCAAGGTCAGAAATCAATTCGTGATTTGAATAGTTTGAAAATTTTCAAACCCTTTTTCGCCAACCGACACAACCGTTTTCCGAAATGGTGTGTCCTTTCGTTTCAATTTTTTGATCTCCTATATAAGGAGTCCTTTGGCCTTAGTTTCGCACACAGAAAAACCGAATTTTAATCTCTACATTCGAATCGAATTCTATTGCCAGAAACCGATTGTCCTTCGAGAATTATCCCCGCAAAGATTTCGTGAACCCAGGCAAGAATAGGGTCGAAATACTTTGTTCGGAAAGTGAACAAACACGATTTTCGAAGTAATCCAGGATTATCTTACCCTAATTTCTAACAAAAGTTTCGTCACATGATAGCAATGGTAATTTAAAATCTTGATAAAGAAAAAGTTTGAGCGACTAACTTCCACCATATGATCCTCCAATCACAACTATTGGGGAGTTTTGAGCATGCAATGTCTTCTTAACGTGTATGAGCACATCGGCGTAATCTGCAAGCGCTTGAGCTGAATCGAAATATCCAAGATTACTTGCGTTCTTGTATGCTTCTTCCTTTGATCCAAATGGTACTGATTTCCCATAGTACCGATGCTGGTGTGAATTTATTAAAATTATTAGAAAATGTTAAACATAAATATAATAGTTGAATTGGATAACTCAATACTAAAATAAACCTATAATACCTCTATGTATACAAGGAGAGCTTTAAAGGAAGCTGCATGGTCGGTCATAAATCCAACATCAGTAGGACTATGGTCTATTGCATCTTCGGCACCAAAGTAGGCAAAGATGGGTGCACTTGATTTCGCTCCACCCTAATATTTGAAGTTGATCAAGTATCTTTGATCAAACTTATTGAAGCTCTCTGGTCTATAGTTAAAATGGTCTAATGTTTGTTTGTAAAAATATGTATGAATTACATTGGTTGAAACCAAGGATGGAAGATGGTGTAGCCTGTTTATGTTCCAAATAAAGTTAGCTTCAGTTAAGGATGGAACAATAAATATTAAGGGAGACAAATTTATCACATGTATGAGTCATGATTTGGTTTACAACCTTAAACTTGCGAAAATTAATATAATCATATTATTATGGTGGTTTACAACCTTAAATCTCATTAAAGAAAGCACAAGATATGCTATTTACAACAAAAATACTTAATACAACAGAACCTGCAATATGCAGGAAACAAGAAACAAAACTCCCCCAAAACTCAACAAAAACAGAAAACCCCACTGCCACAAAATCTACTGTGTCAACCAGCGGCCACGACGGATAAAAAACCAAAAGATCTTAAGCAGCCCGAGCCCTTTATCTGATCAACCATGCTGAGCCTAAAACCAAAGATACTCAACCGACAGAACCGCACCGGGATGATACACCGAGACACTCAAACACAACCAAAAATTTGAAAACCGAGGCGCCTCACAGCCCGAAAGAGTCTTCAATAACATGGCTACTCTCACTTGACCCCTGCATAAACTAGAATCCTCTGCACCAATACCAACTTTTCTACACGAAGCAAACTCGCTGAAGCCAAACCAGCTCGACCCTCGCCCGTGCCAGAACCAAGTCCGAATACCCCTCCACAACTCCAGAGAGATGAAACCAAAGACACTAAAACTCCTACCAAAATTTAGAGTTGTTGAAATGTGACTAACCAGAAGAGAGTTCAAAAGCTCCAAGATGACCAGCAAAGATTGAAATTGAAGTATAATTAAGATGCTGAAAAAGTGAACACAAAGCCACTGGAACTTCTATCCTCCATATATTCACTGACTCGTCCAAAACACCTATTTAACAACCTTCAAGCTTTTCACTGTCAGATAATCACTTTTTGAACTTAAGCTATTCCTCACCAAAGGTGTTACCATATCACTCAGATTCAATTTCTCACTTTGGGAAATGTAATTAACGGCTCTTCATAACACTGCTGTACCAAAAAGAAATCCTGCTACCATTACCGAGCCTGCATAAAATATAATCAACAAATGATTTACTGATAGAACCAGCACCAGAATCCATCATAGTTATGTCCCTCCACCAAATAGAATCCCCTTTGGCTATCACACTCTTGTTGCTAATGAACATCTTCTCTTCCGAACACTTGTATCTGTACCTCAAAAGACCGCTCCAAATAGCATTGTTCTCAGAAATGATCCTCCATTTTCACTTACATAAAAGAGCCTTGTTCATAACTCCTATGTCTTTCCCAAATCCTTCGATTTACATACACCGGCCTTTTGTTCTCATCTCCTTTCCATAAGAACCTACCTTGGATACTCCTTTATAGAAAGACAAAGTATACAGGGGAATAGGATACCTCCTTCCACATAAACACACGCCTAGGACTATCTCCAATCAACACTCCCAAGAATTTAAATTCAAAGACATGCATTTTTCTAAATCTATAATCAATCAACAATGTCTTAGAGGGAATAGTGAAAAGAAGTGAAAAGTATAACAGATGTAGAAGTGAAATCCTTACCTTGGTGTAGTCGATGAAGACGTAGAAGTGAAGATGAGAGAGAGACTAATGAAGAACATGAAGTAGTACTGTTTCATTACCAGAAGGATGCAATCAGTTGAGTTTTAAAATAATATTATTCTGTACGTTTGAAACTGAGCAATGAACAAATTTTAAGCTGGCTATATACATGGCTAAAACCTCTCATGATATTATTACAAATTGTTTTAAAAAATGGCATTTTCTTCCTAGTTTTTTTGTTTATGTTGTAACGATAACTAGCATTTTCATGATAGCAAAAATGTAAGAAAAAGTACCGGGAACCACGGCTTCGGAGGAGTGTGAACAACCGTCGGCATATTGATTTGAACTTTGTTTGAAGTCATCTTCACTAGTCGTTGCTTGTTTGAGATTAAGATGAATGAATAAAAATGGTGTGAGTTACTTGTTCAGGAAAAAAAATGGTAAGGCAGTTTGACATATTTAGAAAAGAGTAACCAATGAACCAGACTCTTGTGTTTTCATCACAACATTCTTTTGTTTTTGTATGACTCTAGCCTCAACTGGCATCAATGTGATTCATTCATTCAAATTCAAACTATCTTGTAGAGGATACAGTATAACTAATATTCAAAATAAACAAATGCTTTTCTGCCAAAGTAAATTTTTTTTCAAATGTGCTACTAAAAAGAAAAGTTTTTCTTTTAATATTTAGAATGACAACGTTTTGAAAAATTAATTTTACACAAAGTATTACTTTTTATTGTCCTTTTATTTGATTCAGAAAAGTTTTATTTATTTTAAATCACTATGTGATTAAACCGATTTAAAAATATTACTGCTACTCTATAATTTTTATCTAGAGTTGCTTATATCATTCTATTATAAATTTTTATGTAGTCTTTGAATATTAATTTAGAGATTTTTCTAATATATCGTTTTTATTTCTTTTCTTTTTTACAGGTATTGTTTTTATTTTATACAATTTTAGCACTATGATGCAAAGTCTAAATTTTATTAAACATTAATAACTTTCAATTATTACAAAAAAAAAATAGTTAGGCGGAGAATGAATGTATATTAAATTAGCATGCTAGCTATTCAAAGAAAATAAGTGAAAAGTATAATAGACACAGAAGTCAAAAAGATGAGAGAGAGTCATATGAAGAACATGAAGCAGTATTGTTTCATTGCAACTAAAGAAGTGTCTGTTGCAATGCAGAGGTTGCTATGAATGTTTGTTTTTTTTCTTTACTGGTTTTGACAGAACTGGTAATATTATGTAATAGTGGCATTGCTAATGCCAGAGGTTATTTAATACTCCATCTTTTAGGAATAATACAATGCAGATATCACACACAAATACAAAACATTTTGTTTCATACTAGTAGTAGATATATGCAGCAAAAAGTGTAATAAGGGACCACTACTAAAAATAGGAAAAGGACAAATTTATATTCCTTTCCTAAAATGTTTTTTTTTTTTCAAGTATTTTTCTTTGGAAAGGACATTTACTTTTTTAGTAATATGTGATGTAAGAGCAATTCTTGCATGCGAGATGATATGTGTGTCTTTCTCTTGACTTTACAGAGTATTACTTATTTTTTTCCTTTCATTTATTTTGATTTTAAAAGTTTTAAATTATTTATTTTAAATCCGTGTAAAAATATTACTACTACTCTATAATTTTTATTTAGAGTGTTTAAATCATTTTGTTCAAAATTTTTATCTAGTCTTAAATATTAATTTAGAGATTTTCTAATAAATTGTTTTTATTTATATACTCTACAATTTTCAATTATTACAAAAGAAATATATTCCACTAACCAAAAACTATCAATTAAAGTTGTTAAATCTCATAACAAATTTTTTGGCGCCAAAATGGAGAATATTTTTGTAATTTTTTATATATATTTATTTATTTGTTTATTTATTATAATTTTATCTCATTATTATTTATTTGATAATTATTTCACAGATCAATAATTAAATATATTGCAACCCACTAACCAAAAATTATCATATTGCATTTCACTAATAAACTTCAAACACCACAATTTCTATACAGTATAAAGGAAAGAAATAAATATGCCAATTTTATTCTCCCATATTACATTTACAGTGATCAATACAGATGATACGCACCAAAACAATACAACAGTGATAAAACAGTACAAGTAGCAAAAGCAGGGGGCAATGAGAGTTTTATCACAGTGATCAATAATGGAAACAAGTACAGAAAGGGGAATGCAATCCAGCAAGAGATTATATCCATTCTATCTGTGACTCCTTGTATCATGATAACGGAATACAATGGTGCTCTCCTCACCCTGGACACGTCATATCATTTCTCAATAACTAGACACAAATTCCCTTACTACCCTTCCTTTTAGAATATACTTTCCAAGCCTTGGGTCCTCCACTTGATCCATTGTGAATCAGCTGCTCATGTGGCAATTCCTGCTCAACTAGCTGGGTCCCATCATAAGAGGAGAGAAATATGAAAAGCAAAAACTTGAAGAAAAATGGAACAGATGGGAAGAAGGGACGAAACAGAAAGTAAAAACCAAATAAGGAAGAAAGATTTTGATTGGCTCTTAATTTTAAGTAGAAGTTTATTGAAGCGGGGTTCCTATTCATAGGAAAAAATGTGTCTAACATATGCCATAGTTTTTGTTTATTTGAATAAGGAAAAATGTGTCTCGATAAAAAAAGATTTGATTTCGCTTATCTCACTAACATCCATTACTTGACCTGAAATTTTACAAATTGCGAGGCATAGGTAAGTAACTATTATAACAACAATTGTCATTAAGCATAAAATCATGAGGCGTAAGTTTCCTCCAACATAATCGCAGCTTTGTAGTTCCAATTTGGAGGCAATTCCTACTAATCATTAAAGAAAGCAATGCAAACAACCCTACAATGCTATGAGTACATAGCTTCCACTATTCAAAAACAAAGTAATAAATGTACAATTTTAATAGGCAAGTAACCTTAATATCAGGTTTGGTGGAGACTAAATTAGAGCAGAGAAAGCAACTAATGGCCAGAAATATGCTGAAGTTTAAGTAAACTATATTTTTAGTTAAGTGTCATTAGTACTTACATTCCCTTTGCGGCTGCAATTTACATTGTTTTGTTCCAAAAAAGAAAAGGTTAAATATCAGAAACCATAATAACCATATTCTAAGAAGTTGAATAACTCCATTAGAGGAGAAAGAGAGAGTGAAAAACGTGCAAACAAGAAGAAGAGAGTAATAGAAATGTTATTCATTCAATATCTAAAGTTTGTTACAAGTGTCTTATATATAGTTACAAATCGTAACTAACTCTAACTGCCAAAACAGAAAAAGAGAAACTACATAATAGAAGTGTCACTCTCCAAAAGTTCATCTCCAAAAGTTCACTCTCCAGAAATTCATCTCCAGAAGTTTTGTTTCTAGTTCATCACCAGAAGTTCATCTCCAGAAGTTCTGTTTCAGGTTCATCACCAGAAGTTCTGTCACAGCTTATTTTCTTTCATCTGTTAATACCCCCTCACAAGCTTGAGGTTGGTAAATGTCCACCAAGCCAAGCTTGCCTAAACAATCGGTGAAAGGACGAGGACTAAGCGCTTTTGTGAACACATCAGCAGCTTGATCATGAGAACGAACGGGAAGCAAACGCATGACACCAGCTTGAATTTTCTCATGAACCAAATGACAATCAATGTCAAGATGTTTCGTTCTCTCATGAAACACCGAATTTGAAGAAATCTGAATATCACTTTGATTATCGCAATACAAAACGGGAAGACGAGATGGATGTTGTTGGAGACTGAGACTGTGTAACAGGGAACACATCCATTGAAGTTCATGAGTAGCAGACGCCAAGGCTCGATATTCAGCTTCTGTGGATGAGCAACTAACTGTTGGCTGTTTCTTAGATTTCCAAGACACCAATGATGCACCAATACAGAAACAGTATCCTGAGATGGAACGTCTGGTTTCGATGCATCGACCCCAGTCAGCATCACTAAACCCCAGAATTTGTAAGTCAGATGAAGATAATAAAAGAATACCTCGCGCAGGTGAGCGCTTCAGGTATCGCAGGACACGTATAGCAGCACGATAGTGAGCTTCAGTGGGAGCACTCATAAACTGGTTCAACTGATGTGTTGCAAAAGCAATGTCAGGACGAGTTGTAGTACGGCAAATCAATCTCCCAACAATTTTCTGATATGTTGTAATATCAGAAAGTAAAGCATCGGTGTCTTGGTGAAGACAAATATAGGCATCCAAGGGAGTAGAAGCTGGCTTACAACCAGTTAGGCCAGCATCCTGAAGTAGATCTAGGCAATACTTCCTTTGGCAAAGTGTAATACCTTTTGATGATCTAGCAACTTCAAGCCCTAAGAAAAAAATTAAAATTCCCCAAATCTTTGATGCGAAATGTGTGATGCAGAGCTTGTTTCAAATCTGCAAACACACCTAAGGAAGTCCCAGCAAGGATGATATCATCAACATACACTAGCAGATCAGTAAAAGATGTAGGACTTGATTTTATAAAGAGTGTATGGTCAGCAGTAGCATGTTTAAATCCTTGTGCCTTAAGGAATGTAGTGAGCTTTTCAAACCATTGTCTACTGGCCTCCTTTAAGCCATATAGAGACTTGATAAGCTTGCATACTTGGCCAGATTTGGGGGCAGTAACAACTTGAGGAATCCTCATGTAAACATCTTCATTTAAATCACCATGGAGAAATGTGTTATTGACATCTAATTGGTGTAAATACCAACCATGAATGGTAGCTAAGGCAAGTAACACAGGAATTGTAGTTAACTGGCAACTGGAGAGAAAGTTTCAAGGTAATCCAAACCTTAAGTTTTGTTGAAACCTTGAGCCACTAATCGTGCCTTGAATCTTTCTATTATTCCATCAACATGTCTCTTAATCTTGTAAACCCATTTACTTCCTATTATTGAAGCATCACGAGGAAGATCAACGAATTCCCAAGTATGATTGTCGTTCAAAGCCTTTATTTATGCCTGCAATGCACGAGTCCACCTGGGGTCTTTAGAAGCAGCCACATAGTTACTTGGCTCAGTTTCAGATGAAAGAGACATAATATATGCCTGATGACTCGGTGAAAGGTTGGAGAGAGACATATACTTCTCAATGGGTTAATGACAAGACACAGTGTTAGAGTCACAAACATAATCTTTTAAATGAACAGGTGGTTGTGTCATTCTACTATATTTTCTAGTCAACTCAAGAGATGAATGAGGTATGTCAATAATTTTAGGGTTAATACCTATTTTCACCCCTGACATATGGGGTGTATTTGAAAAATCCCCCTGCCAAAAAAAAAGTTCCAATTGTTACCTTGACAAATTTTAAAAGTTTCATTTTTTACCTTTAGGATGCCACATCACCTAAAAGGCTGATGTGGCTTATGTTTTTGTTACATTTGTAAGTTTTTGTTATGCCATGTCACACAATCCCAATTAAAATGTCCAGAATGCCCTTTTCTTAATTTTTTCTTAAAATTCCAAATTATTTTGCAAAGTCTCTCCTTCTTCTCATGTTCCTCCTCTTAACAACGTTAATCTTCCTGTTCCTGTTCATGTTCCTTCTCTCACTCCCAATCTCACCATGTCTCACCAAATCCCCAACATTTCTCCCCAAAATCTCAACCTCACTCCACCCCCAACCACCGAAAAATCTCTCCCAACGTTGCTCGTCCCAAAGCCCGAACCTTTCGATGATTTCATGGCTGCCCAAGATTCTCATCAACCCAATTTCTCTCCTTGTGAAGAAGATGATCAATCTGATCTTTACACTGAGTTCTACCGCGTTTCTCAGCTTTTCAATGCGACTTTTGGGACATCTCTGGGTCCTTTCCAGACCTAAATCTGAACCCTAATATAGGTGTTGAATCTACGGATTCTCATCCGATCTTATGATAACAATGATATCAATGATAACAATGTTAACAATGATCCGCTATTGTTGTGGTTCGGAGAAACAAGAACAAGAGTCCATCTGCGTTGTGGTGACTAGGAAGGGGCCAACCGGTGATGGAGCTTGTGAGGGTTTCAGATCCGAGTATGAAGGAGCATATAAATTGTCGGGAGGTGATCGGGAGGACAAGGATGGTATATGATTTTGCGTGTTGGCGAGTATGAAGAGGAGAAGAGATTTGCTGCAGAGGTTGTTGTGATGGAGGAAGAGAAGAGAGTCGAGGAAAAGAGGTTGGTGAGGAAGTTCGTTATGGAGGAGGAGATGAGAATAGGTGAGGAGAAGAGCGCGGGATGGTGGGTGGAGGTGGAAACAGAAACGCCGAGTGGAAAAAAGAGGCGGGTAAGCATTCGTGGTGACATGAGGGCGACAACGTTAATGAGGTTCAGTTCCTTCTCCGGTTCCTATTTCGTCGGTTTCCAGTTCGAACCGAAAAAGGGGTTCACCACATCAAATGGGTGTTTCTGTTTCAACCTCACCAACATCGTTAACTTATCAAAATCATAACTTGGCATTGGTTGAAATCGGATACCCTCAGGTGAATGGTAGTATGGTGAACCATCAGAATCAGAATCAGAGTCTGACTCAGAATCATTTGATGTTGTCTGGTGGGAAAGAAGATTCATGTGTTGGGGGGTCTGAATTGAAACATAGCATTTGCAAAATAATTTGGGATTTTAAGAAAAAAATTAAGAAAAGGGCATTCTGGACATTTTAATTGGAATTGTGTGACATGGCATAACAAAAACTTTCAAATGTAACAAAAACATAAGCCACATCAGCCTTTTAGGTGATGTGGCATCCTAAAGGTAAAAAATGAAACTTTTAAAATTTGTCAAGGTAACAATTGGAACTTTTTTTTTGGCAGGGGGGTTTTTCAAATACACCCCATATGTCAGGGGTGAAAATAGGTATTAACCCATAATTTTATTTGTGGATGAGGAAGTGACATTAGGTATTGAAATGGGTGTGGACACAAAATTTGGCATGGATTCATCATCTAAAGATACATGATCAGCTACAGATTCATCTTCTGAGTCATGTAAATCTTCAAGATCAGAATTAGGTACAGGTATATGAGCTGACTCTTTTGCAACATTATCAACTTTGGATTGGTCTATGTAAATTTATGTGTGTATTTGTGGGTTAGACAAATCAAGGAAAGGAAAAGCCATATCAAAGAATTGGACATTTTTGGACACAAATATGTCATGAGTATTAACATCTAAGAGTATGAAGCCTTTCATACCCGCCTTGTACCCCAAGAAAGCACACTTTCTTGCTCTTGAGTCGAATTTGTGCCTTTGTTGGTAATGTGGAAGCATAGCTCAAACACCCAAATATTATCAATGAACTTAAATCAGGCATTATTCCATACATCACTTCAAATGAGGATTTGTTGTTTAGTATTTTTGTAGGAATCCTATTTATGAGATATAGTACATGATTCACAGCATAAGACCAGAACTTCTGTGGCAACTGTGACTGGAACATAAGAGCACGACTGATATTAAATGTTCTGGACTGGCCCATGCCCTAGGCTCAATAGAAAAAAGGCCCAATTGCCCTTGGAAAAACAACCTAGAGTATCCACACGGGGGCCACGTGGCCAGCGGTCCTTGACTGCCACGTGCCCCCCGGGAATATCGGACCCTTTTACTGGATCATCTCAACCATCACACGTCCTCCAGGAACTTCGGAACAGACCCGGATTTCCCAGGCGACAATCTAGGGAGGAGGCCACGTGCTGGCCTCCATGCACACGCAAGCCCTAGCAATCCGCTAGTGGGCTTGGATCTCTGCCCATTAATCGGATCTTGGCCCAGCGCTGGGGGCTATAAATACCCTCTCACTTGAGAGGGTCAGGTATCTCATTCTTTTCTCTCTTCTCACTTGTTTGCTTCTCTCTGCCTTTACTTACTTTGGCATCGGAGTATCTTGCAGGTACCCCCTCTTTCACTTTGGACCACCGTTGCAGATTGGGCCAAGACACCTTCTGATCAGGTACGATCATTAAGTATGTGCCGATGTCGCCTCTCAACTCTCCCATTTTGTTGAGGTGTGTACACACAACTTCTTTGATGTATGATGCCTTTCGAAGCATAGAATTTCGGCATCATCAGTTCAGTTCCATTGTCACTTCTAATGACCTTGACCTTTTTACTGAATTGAGTTTCTACCATATTGACAAACTCTGTTATCTTTTCACTAGCTTCAGCCTTAGATCTCATCATCACAACCCAAACATGCCTACTATGATCATCAAAGATAGTGAGAAAATATTTGAAGCCATGTACAGGAACTGTATTAAAAGGACCCCATATGTCAAATGAAAGGGTGAGATATCTACCAATATAATTGAATTCATGATAAATAATATATTAGAATGTAGATCATATAATTCACCGTTTCACATAATTCAAACAGCATTTATATCGACAATACCAAACACAATTACACCAACTTATATACTAACAATTAGTGACGACAACAATTATAACAATTATATCACAACAACATTTCCAACACAACATAACAACTATTTCACAACAAAACAATAACAACCAACAACATAAGTCAATTGACACATCAACATATCAACTATAATTATGCGACTTCAAATGCGACTCAACTGTGCATATTCATGTGGTACCATTGGAGTAAAACTCCCAACTTAGAACATTTGCCAGTAATTCTGAGGCACAAGGCATAAACCTTCAACATTTTTCCAATCCATGCCAACATTTTGAGCATTCGCTCCAACATAAAAATTGTCAATCCAGGCCAACTTAATAATGCAATATATACCATGCGACCTCAACCTCAATCGACAAAATCACGAAAACACAACAACAACAACAACACACGACAACGACAACATAACAGCTAGTCAACTGAAATTCAACATTGGTCATAGGCCTACACCTCAGTGCAATTCAACATTGGCTAAAAGCCTACAACATAATCAACTCAACATTGTCTAAAAGCCTACAACATAATCAACTCAACATAATCGACTCAACCTTGGCTAGAGGCCTACGACGTAATCAACGTAATTAACCACAACTCATCATTGGCTAAAAAGCCTACAACTTGGTACCCACGTATATTATTTTCATCCACTCAATAATCCACTACTAGCTACTATATTAATCTTTGGGTAACTTATTTCTATGATTCAACTTACGATCATTCAGATTGTTTTATCTAATTCTAGTCAACTGCTCATCGGTTGGGATTGCTAG
Source organism: Vicia sativa (assembly GCA_021764765.1). NCBI lineage: Eukaryota > Viridiplantae > Streptophyta > Magnoliopsida > Fabales > Fabaceae > Vicia > Vicia sativa. The sequence goes on from CM038792.1 coordinate 1,083,101, forward strand.
TATTTCGATTCTGCACTACTATCAACAACCATCCCGCTACTATCCATTCACTATTGAATTAGTATATTGATTCCAGTCATTAAGTATACTACTAGTCCACAATACGGCAACTAGTCGGCTTCTACTATTTCAACGCTACTGCAATACCTCAGCTAACCAAAACACCATCCGTTATCTTCAACCATTTCGCTCTTGTCGGTATTCACATATTATACATAATTCAACTAAAACCAACTTAATTAAATTAAACACCAAACAACCATATGGTCACTTTATTAATAAAATTTCCACCAATATCAATCACTTATCTTAGTTGATTCCAATGGCATACTATTTCAATTTCCTTCAAATTCTGGTTAATTGGCTATATCGCTTACAACTACCAACAACCACAACGTTCGACACAACCTTGGCCAGAGGCCTACGACGTAATCAACATAATTAACCACAACTCATCACTGGCTAAAAATCCTACAACTTGGTACCCACGTATATTATTTTCATCCACTCAATAATCGACTACTAGCTACTACATTAATCTCTGGGTAACTTATTTCTATGATTCAACTTACGATCATTCAGATTGTTTTATCTAATTCTAGTCAACTGCTCATCGATTGGGATTGCTAGTATTTCGATTCTGCACTACTATCAACAACCATCCCGCTACTATCCATTCACTATTAATAAAGTGACCATATGGTTGTTTGGTGTTTAATTTAATTAAGTTGGTTTTAGTTGTATTATGTATATTATGTGATTCCAATGGCATACTATTTCAATTTCCTTCAAATTCTAGTTAATTGGCTATATCGCTTACAACTACCAACAACCACAGCGTTCGACAACAACAACAACGAACAATAATAACTTTCAACAACCAACCACAAATTTTTTATCACATATTAGACATCATATAAATAGCACCAAAGCTCCCCATTTATATGGAAAAAGTATAACCCACAAAAATATACCGATCGCATGTGTTTTAAATAACAAAATGTCCGACAATACAACCTTTCCATAATAACTCATTAATAAAATTATCTAATATCCTCTAAACTAATCCTATTAGAAAGAATATTTCATTAGCTTTCTAACGCTTCGAACGGCACCCAAAACGGAGTTACGGTTCAAAAGTTATGACCAAAACAATTTTTCAAATTTACAAGACACACAGACCTAGTTTGGTCTCATAATTGTTCAACAAGGAACGGAACAGAACCAAAAACTTGATTTTTATGTTCCAAAAACTCAATTTTAACCAAACTTCAAAACCCCAAACATCTTTTATCACTAACCCACCATTTCTTATCATCAACACAACATATATACCTCAATTACAACATCAAAACATATTTCTACCATCAATTTGGAATTTCAACAACAACAACAAAACACCAAAACAATGGCAAACTATAAACCCCATCCCACATATCATCCATCATGCATCCCGTTATAGAGTTAGAACTCCACCCTTACCTCATTGATGGAAGCTCTAAGCTTGACTCTAGCTCTTGGTTCTTCTCCAAACCCTAACCTCTTTCTCTTCTCCTCTCTATTTCCTCTTCTCTTATTTCTTTCTCTTCTACTCATAAAACACTTATTTCCTTTCTTTTATAACCTTTTCCAATAATAATAATACTATTCTTTTTATTTATCTTACTAACTCACCTTAATGGGCCTAACAAATAACACCTCGTTACTTTGCGATACCACAATTAAAGCCCAACTCGATTAATAAAATGTTCCATTATTAATAATAATAATAATAATATTCCTAATATTATTTCTTCAACATAATCAACTTAATTAATTATCCGACTACCCGAATAAAATCTGACTTCAACTTAATAATCCAAATACGTTTCCCAAAATAATACTGACAAATTCGATTGATTTCTTAAACTTCGAGTAAATCTAATAATCAAATCCTTAAATAATTAAATTAATCAATTAATTAAATCTGGACGTTACACCTGAGGGGGTGAAGATGATAGTTGAAAATTTACATCTTTTGGACTTTGCTGGATGCCCCTTGACTATGTTGGACGCCTCTCTATTATCTGTTTTTGTTGAGAGGTGACATCCAGAGACATCATCCTTCCATATTTCATTTGGAGGAGATGACAATGACTTTAGATAACGTGGATGCTCTCTTTCACATTTTGATTGCTGGTACATATTTTACACCAGTTTATATGGACCAGGTGACAACGGTGCGCATGGTTATGGATGCTTTGGAGGTTTTTGAGTTGGAGGTGGTACGTGAGTTTGGTGAGACTCAGGGATTTCACCTTCGGATGTCTTGGTTAAGGAGTATGTATAAGGATCTTATTGAGGCAGAGAGGTATCGGGCTGCCGCTAGGGCGTACATGCTACATCTGGTGGCATGTACTTTCTTTGCGGACAAGTTTGTAGTTTATATTGAAGTTCGATACTTGTCTCTGTTCAGCGCCCTTGACACTCCATGTTGGGCTTGGGAGTGGATCTTTTGACCATGATATACACGACACTTGACATTGCTTCTCGTCCTGACACCAGACAACTTGTGTAACACTCGGAAAATCATTTAATTATTTAAATGAAGTATTAAGGATTTATTTGTTAGAACTTAGTCGGAGAATTATTATTATGAGTAGAAATTAATTAACTAGAAAATTTAGTGGGTTTTATTATAGTGTGAGAAATAGCAAATGAGGAAGTATTATTTAATTGGCCAATAAGAATATATGATAGAATAATATTTGAGTTATTAAAAAAGTGGAATAATTAATTTAATTATTAATAGAGTAAAATATTAGGTGGTATATAAACGAAGGTAGTATTAGAAAATAGGGTTTTACGAAGAAAAGGAAATCAATTGAAGAGAGTGGAGGCACAAGGGTTAGAAGAGGATACAAGAAATGCACAACCGGAAAATAGGAATTCGATCAGAGTTATAACCACCGTCAGATTTAATGTAAGGGGTGGGATTCTAACTCTCTAAACGGGATTATGATAAATCATATGTGGGGATGGAATTGTATAGAATTATCTTTGTTCGTGTAAATTACGTGTAGAATAATTGTCGGATTTTGTATCGGTACTGTTGATTTTAATTGATTCCATGAAAATAATAATACGTGTGAATAATTGTACCACTGTTGGGAACCTTGCTGGAAATTAATTAGGTAAGTCGGAGAGGAAAGAAATTGAATCGGAGTAAATTAGGAAATTGAAGTGCATTGGGGGGGCGGACGCCCCATGGCGTAAGGAGGAAGAGGACGGACGCCTCCTGGAAGCAGGGTGGATGCCATACCCCATGTGACCACTTTAGTTTCTTTTGGTTTTATAATTTGTTGAAATATTGGTACTTACAGTAAGTGGACATTAGTATAACTCCATAGGTACCTTACAATATACTATGTAATTATAATAAGAATAGTTGGTGTAAGAATAGTATATTAATTAATAGTAGAGTTTTTAGTAGGATTAAAGTAGTCCTATTTGGTTCAATTCAGTAGTGTGTTGATACAGGTAGCAGAAATATCTTGGTAATAATTTCGTAACAAACTGGTAGTGTAGAAGGAAACAATAAGTTAGTGGCAGACTAGTAATTTGAGAGTAACTCCTAGTCAGAAGTTGCTAGCCCGAAGTTGCTAGTTAGAAGTTGTTAGTCAGAAGTTGCTAGTCAGAAGTTGCTAGTCAGAGGTTGCTAGTCAGAAGTTGTTACTCAGAAGTTGCTAGTCAGAAGTTGTTAGTCAGAAGTTGTTGGTCAGAAGTTGTTTGTCAGAAATTGGTAGTCAGAAGTTGTTAGTCAGAAGTTGCTAGTCAGAAGTTGCTAGTCAGAAGTTTTAGTCAGAAGTTGTTAGTCATAAGTTGTTAGTCATAAGTTGTTGGTCAGAAGCTGTTGGTCAGAAGTAGAAGTAATGGTTACAAGTAGAAGTTATGTTGGTTAGAAGCGAGGGTCAGAAGTTCCAGAAGGATTCTCTTGTGCTATAGAGAGGGAGACGGACGTCTCCAGTGGCAAGAAGGAGGGAGGCGGGCGCCTCCATGTGTGTGTGAGTGGGGACCACCAACGTTTGTTTTGTCTGTTTGATCTTTTTTGAAATAAATTCCTATGACTTTCTATTATGCTAGGAACATAAACTAATAATTATATTATGTTCCAATAATAATTAAATTATGGTACTATGGCTTATATGGGTTAGCTTGAGAAGAGGAATTCTGATGCATACTGTAGTGGTCGTATTCTACATATATTGTGATGTAGAGCTAACTAGTCAATTGTAGAGGCCTTGTACATATATGCTACTGTAGCGTTATTTATTCTACTAACAAGACTCTTGCATATATCATTAGTTTAATAATAATAACAATTCACTATAATAATAATGCATTATTATAAGTATAAAAATGATTACCTAGCAGTGAATTAAGTGTTACTTTGTAGATTAGCAGAAAACATGGTTAAATAGCAGGTTATAGCCGATAGTAATATGTCAACAGCATAGCCGGAATTTGGATAACAGTGTAATCTTAGATACTGGAAAATAATCATATCAGCAGTATAATTAGAATGGAACACTGTAATAAATGATAGTAATACGAATAGTACTTAAAAACAGTACCGAATTAACTGAGCTAGTAAATTAAGCTGTAAAATTAGTTGTCCGGAATCAATTGAAATTTGTCGTAGTAGTTCGTATATTTTAGTAGGTGATTACGATTATTTTATTTTGTTGAATTGTGTTGAATGCATCGTGTTGTTGAATTGTTTGTGATTTATTTGCGAAGAATATGTTGTTGTATATTATTGTTATTTATGCGCAGTTGCATGGTGTTTTAGTGACGATAATTACCTCTAATTATTGGTAATTACAGTGATATAGGCGTATGCCTCATGAAATGAATTTACGTTGTTGTTGTATGTTGTTAGCATCGTATTTCATTTGCATTTGTGAAGGCCTGTATTGGCGGAATTATGAAGAAGGTTTATGCCTTGTGCCTCTATTAATTGGCAATAGTGAAGGGAGCTGAAACTCCGTTGGTACCACATGTATATGCATTATTGTGTCTCATTTGAATTATGTCGTTATTAATTGTGAAGTAAATTAATTGTTGTTACTAACGATGAAGTGGTTTTGTGTTGTTGTTGATTTGGGAAGTTATTGTGACGTGTTAATTGTGATGTGATAATTTTGTATGATTCAATCCTAATATATTATTTATCATACACTTCTTTATATTGGTAGATATCTCACCCTTTCTATTTTGTTGGCCGTTACCTTTATATTGGTAACATGCAGGTAACGAGGAGTAAAAGAATTTAGTATCTTATGGCGTCGTCGCTCTGATACGTAGCACTCGGGGGAATGAACGCTTATTGATTTTATATTGTTTTTCGTTGCACTGTTGATGTTGATACTTTGAGAATTTATTTCCTTTGAATTAAGATGTTTAAAAGAAGTTATATTTCGTTTGAAGTTTTGAAATATTACGAATCCGCTGCGTAGTTACTGAATAAATATGAAGTATTTTGAAGACTAATTAATTGTTGTAAGTTCTTTGGATTAATATGTGCTATGTATCTGTTATGATAGACTTTTTAGGATGATGGTTTCGAATTATGAATGTAATGCCTCATATTTGTGAAATTTTTGGCACTCTGATTTTCATATAAACATTGGGTAGAATTGGGGTGTTACAGCTTGCTGGTTACCTTAGCTTGCTACAGATATATTATAATTTATTTGATGCTTTTTATTAATTAGTTTGGTGTATTTATTTGATAGTTTTTTTTTGCAGTGTTAGATATACGAGCACTTCCCTCACATTTGTAAACGGAAGATCTAGTGTGTTCAAGCTACTGACCCATGTGCAAAGAGATGGAAGGCCAAACAGGCTTTTCCAGGAGGTGTGATTGAGTACAGGATGAGGCTGGATGTTCTGACCTTGGATGATGTCGTTTGGACACCGTATACATCTCACCGCCCTCATCGTCCATTTGAGATATCTACTTTATATTCAGGGCACGTCAGATGGGAAAGCCATGTGGTTAGACACTTGCTTGAGATGTGTCTACGGCAATATGGTTATATACAGGACATCCTTGGTCCGGTTCTAGAGGATCCGTATGATGGCATTGATAGATGGTTTTAGAGTCACGTCCTCAGCTCCCCTTGTATGATCATTGATACAACCGTTGAGGTTCAACAGCCTGGGCTATAGGAGAATGGATACTTGGAGTGATTCCACAGTGTGGCACACCCTCGGGTCATACCACCGGCTAAAGCATCTAATGTTCAGGGGCCTTCAAGTACCATGAATTCTTCCGAACCACCACCACCTCCACCTCCCGCAGGTGACCAGGACAGTCACCTACAGTTCCTCGTTGTTCACTTAGATAACCTCATGGAGTTGGTAAACTATGATGGTGAGGTTTATACTAGTTTAGCTAGGTTAGTCGATGTTGCCCGTGGAGGGCCTAAGTAGATTTATTTTATTATGATTGTATTATATTTTTAATTTTGTGACAAACATACATCTTTTGATTGCATAATCTTTTTGCGAGTACATGTTTCGATTCGATAAATAAAATAAAATAACATGAAAAATAAACAAACATAGTTAACAAACATGAGATGACAAACAAGAAACATAAACAATACTCTAAAACATGAAAACCTAGGCGCTACCAGATGACTCTGGATGCTTCAACATCTTCATTATGTCGTCAACGGATCATCAAATTTGTGCGTCCAACTCGATCAGACCTTTAGTTATCCTACGGCGAAATGATTTCCACATGGCCTTCGCATCTGTATCATTCTTCAACTCGATTAGATTGTATCTCACCATTCCATTTGTATCAATTTAATCCTCCTGAAACTCGATCTTTGTCACCATTCTGTTATCATATCAGGTAGCAAATCATTCAACGTTTCTTTCAAGGTGGCAAAGGATTTAGAGCAAACTGAAAATTTGAATTCAGCAGGAGATTTGTCGCTGTTGTAATATACTTCTGTCTTAATTAGAAATTGAGGAATAGACATTTTGTTGAGATATGTTATCCAATAACCTAAGACCCCTATTTATATAAATAGTGATGCATTCTAGACCACACAAATGTGTCGGTGCAATCAGGACCCTCTAAAAGTTTCGGGAAAATCTCAACCGTTAAAAAACCTAAAATTTAAACCTACCGAAAATTTCATTTATAAAGAAATTTCTGGTACTAACCAAAAATTTTAAATTTCTGATACACCAGAATTTTCATATACACTACCGAAATTTACTCTCAACGGAAATTTGGCAAGAATGTACAAAATGGTACCGAAAATTTTAAATCTTCTATTGAAAATTTCATTCAAAAACTTTTTATATCTCATCAGAGGCAAAATTAAAATAAAAATATAGAAGGTGACATATATAATTTTGGAGGTAGCATATAAAAATTGTCGAATTTTTACTTTGGCAAGTGGTCTAAAATGCTTTGTATAATTTCAATAGATTGGAGTAGCTTAATTGATTTATTTTTTTTCAATAGATAGGTACGAGTTGTTGCATGTTGTTTCAAAGTTCAATACATAAGTTGTTACATTTATAAATTAACAATTAGAAATACAAATTGTAAATAATTAATGTTACAGTATATTTTTGGAAAATGCTCCTTCCACCTATTTTTATAAATTCTCTCACATTATCGTAAAATCTCACAAATGTCTCTACAAAAGATGCATTTCTATACGTATATTTTTTATATATTTTTCAGCATAAATTGTAAAAAAGTTGTTTGAAAATGCATCTCTAAAATATATTAAAGATGATTTCCGTGAAGATGTCTGAAATTTTAGATATAAATCTTTATAACTCACCTTACAAATATGTTTAATATGTTCATGAAAGTGTATCTCCAAAATATTAAAGAGATACATTTCTTAATCAATTTTATTTCAAAAATAAGAGTGGTTCACCAATTTACACTAAAGAGTGTGTAGAAAGAGCATCCCTCATATTTTTTATTCAAAGGTTGCCAATATACGAAATTTCGGTGTTGTTGAATAGTCAGAAAACATTGGTATGATAAAAAATAATTGTAATTTATGTATAATACTTGAGATGCTAATTATTGACTCTATTTGAGTATTAGTAAAAAAATCTGTAAAAATTTCAGTGAAATTTTATAGAAATTACACAATATAACTTCAATAAAAGAAAAACTGACCGAACATTCATCATTTATCCTCAAAGTTGTGATATTTCCTGAGCATGCATAATTTTCTGTGCAGTTTACCAACATAACATTAAAAAAAAGTTCCCGAAAATGTCCTAACAACTTCCACCCTTAAACAACATAAACACCCCCACAAAACAGAACAAAAACCACAGTCCCGGAAAATGCAGCTATCGAAAATAAAAAGCAGCCGCCCAATAACAGACCAAAACCAGGCTGGGACTCCAATAGCGTGGCAAACAAAAAAAAATGCAGCGAAACAAGGCCACCAAACCGCTAAACCACAAAATAAGTGATGTTATTACTCTGCAATTATGAATATCATCTTTGAACTTTTTGCAGGCTGATTACTTCTGTCATTTGCTTAAGCCGGTCACATAATTGTTCTTTTTTCTTAAAAAGTTATTGAAGAACACTTGCTGCCGAGTGGTCCTATTTTTCTTATGGACTTTTTTCGGGTTCAATGGTTAAGGCTCATGAGTGGACTTTCCCAGAGCATGTGGCTTGGCCATCTCTTTATTTGAATTGCGCCAGCACATTGCCGGATCCCAAATTGTATGGTCATTCAGCATATCTGAAGCCTGGTATCTGAACTTTTCCTGCTCTGCTCTCAATGCATTTCCAAGTTTCACAGCACCTGCTACCCCAAGACTTCAGACTGATCAGATCAATGAAGTGCAGGGCTTCGTTCAGAATCCCAAAACAGAACCAATTGTTACTACTATGCAATTCACCAGAGCTTACGATGTTAATCAGGATAGACAGGCAACTTATTTTGGTCAAAAGCATTTACCAAAATACAATTTGCCCGATGAGTCCGATCAGGATCAAGTAGTGAATGAAGAAAGTGAAATGCGCAAAAACACAGAAGAAATCAATGTATTGCTTTACTCTGATGATGGCGTCAACTCCGATGGTGTAAAATATCACAAAACAATAAGTTTGCATGATTGAAAAGGTAGTATTTCTTGTGTTGTTAGTTCTAACCATTGTTGCATGGTAATTCCGAGTCTGTAATTCTGCCATACCTTAAAAGATTCTAATGAGAACTTACAAAGTTAACAAAGACTAAAAGATTCTAAACCTCTCAAAACACACCAATAAACCAAAACAGTAGCAGACCAAGCCCAAGGAATTGAATGGTTATTTCACAAGATAGAAAAGTACAAAGGCAAAAGAATTTTAGACCTCTGATGAATCTGATAGATATTATTACAAACAATATATAATAAAAATGCGAACAGGTTCAGTTCCTCCGCCATAATAAGACGATAGCTAATCAAAAAGAGACTTAAAAGGCTAAGCTATGACTTTTAACCAACAGAAGGTTTTAAACCGTCATCTTAATATTTCAAGGCAGTTGTCCATGTACCTTGGACACTAGGGTGTTTGGTTACATGCCTTGTCCTTAGTTTTATTACTTTTCTTCCCAGTGCATTCCTCAGCCTGGTTGCATGCAAAAGTATCTCTTCCGGATCCATATTCTTCACACACACCACTCGGTCGTTATGGTTCTCTGTTTTCCACAAGAGAATCATCGGTTACAATTACTAATAGAAAAACTTAGTGACAAAGTTATGAGCGAGGCTGTGAATCTTACTGTAAAAAGCTTTTAGATGTGGATGCTGACCACGAATCATTTCAGTGGCCACCTCTAACTGAGGATTCGACTCTTTAAACGCTGGCATATGGGACTCCATAAATGCCCTATCAAATATTTAAAACTTAAAAGTAAGAATCTCTAGTTGAAATTAATCGTAGTCACAAGTGTCAGTGTCAGTCCGAGTCCGAGGTGTCGGTACTACATAAGTACTAGTCTGATTGAAACATTGATACTAGTAAAAGAAAAGTAACATTCTAAACCTGAATCAATCACAATCTTTATGTGGAAGAAAACCAAAATTTAGGCAAAATCAATTTAATGAACATGATTTAGGGTTCATAAAAGAAAAATCAATTTTGCGAAAATTCCACAAACAAGACACGTAAATAGAAAAAAGGTTTGAGAAAGCATAAATGGATGGATATGAGAATGAAAATGAAAAATTGCAAGGGGATTGTTGTATATATACCTAATACCTCTGCTACTTCCACCCCAATCGCTATAGCTAACAACGAGTTTCTTAAGCTGCCAGACTCCTCGCAGAGCCATCAGAACCGGTGGTTGTAGGGCGGGTGACGGTGAACAGAGACGGAAGCGGCGGTGTTAGGGTTCAAACTTTCAGTGTAACTAACGAGGTGAATTTCTTTTCCCACTTACTTTAATCAAAATAATTTTAATTTAAATTAAAGTTTTTTTTTTCTCGTTTTGAAACAAATCTCCACTAAACACAGATCCGGATTCATTAACTTTTGAAAGAAAAAACTTAGATACACCCGAATATAATGTTTAATTTTACATATAATCAAAATCTTTCTATTTATTATTTAAAAAATAAAAATTTAATATTTTATCTTCTTTATAATCATAAATAATCTATGATGGTAATTTTAAAAAAAAATTAAATAAAATAAATATTTTTTTTATTCTTATTAATTGTTGGTAACATTAAAAATTTATGTTTGTATGTATGTAAGTTTTCCTTGTATTAAGAGTGCCTACACCTTTGAAGTTAGGGTTCAATCCCTAAATGTGTAAATTTTGTTGGGAATTTTTTTTCTAGTGATGTTTTTCTAGACCTCTGATTAAAAATCTAAAATATTCTTAAACTTCGCATGTGCACATGCGAAAGTACTGTATTGTATAATAATAGATGACTTCACATGTTCATCTGCGAATTAACTATAATTTGTCAAGAAGAGGGTGATTTCGCATGTGCATATGCGAAGTAACCCATAATTCATCATTTTGCAAATGCACATGCGAAGTCTGTGAATTGTTTTAACAAAACAAACAGGACAGACACCCAACTAGGGACGTTGTTGATGTTTATTTCTTGAAGGATGGGGTACTGTAGCGATTGTTGGTATACAAGTAGAATGTGAATTCCCGATGTTTTCGAAGGTGAACTGTTAAGTAATAGGGATAAAAATTTTAGCGGATGAAATTAGAAGGTTGCGATGTTTTAGCGTTGCTGGTGGATTGTGAAGTTGTCAGTTGATGTAGCCTTGCGTAGGATGTCAATGTTGGAACGGTGATAGAGTAATAGATTATCGTAGGCAGTGTCGTGGAATTCTTGTGATGTTAAATAAGTTATTATAGAATGTTGAATGATTCCGTCGTGATATTAAGTTGAATAACCTTGTGGTAATCATTATCATAAGCTGTCATAGTTGGTTTTCGATCTGAGATGGAATCGAATGAAAATCTGGTTTTAACGGTGTTGGGGGAATGTTGTTCACGCAACAAAACCTTTATGTTCTGTTTTGTTCGCGGTGCCAACATGTGGACGCGGCGCGAGCTGTGCTTTTCTGCAAGGATCGCGGCGCCAAGGGTAGTTCACGATGCGTACTATATGATTTTTGCAAAAAATTTCAGAAGTTGATTGTTACCCCTTAATGATTGGAATGAGGATGTCCTTTAGAGGAAAATGCTTTTATGAGGGATTAAAGTCGTGGTTATGATGCCAAGGTAGTGGCATGAGTAAAAGGGGATTATTGGAGTATGGCGTTTGAGTACAAGTTGGAAAAGAACATTATTATAGTTAGTAACTATGGTTTATAATCCATTATGATTATCGGCTATCTATTGACAAATTGAGGAACTGATCACCCTTAATCCCTTGTTGATAGTAGACGAGATCGTATTGGAGGATGTAGACTGGAATTTCTATCTCAATAATGCATTAAGTAATGTATGTTATATCGTGAAGATAGTTGCTTCCGAGTTGATGAGAATTAACAGAGATGTATCCATGGAAAAGTCGAGAAATGTTGAACAATTCGGCATAGATGGTTTATGTGCGAGCTAACGTCGCGAAGTGAAAGATTGATGCATGTGAAGGGAGTCTGAAACTTAGTTGAAGTTGTGAATCTTATAAGTGGATAGGAACTCTAAAAAGGACGGTGGATTAAGATAGATCCTATGGTTAGTAGTCGAATTATTATTATTAAGTTGGTGTTATAGAATTTTGTTCGGTTGCATGACAATGTTGTTGGATACCGTAGATGATGAGTAATACTCTATGATATGATGAAGTTGATCAAGTGGACTATGTCGATGTCACTATAAGAGTGATACGAGGAGATTAATAGAGTTATCGGTATTCTGCGGATGAGTGACCTCGGATATGGAATAAGAAACATATACATGTTTAAGTGTTGATTACGTTGTGGCGGTAATGATGCGATATTGTATGAGTCAAGTATGAGCAAGCGAAGGTTGTTGATATTTATAAGATGTTGTTTCAAGAAATCTCTGAAATGGTTGGCAAGTTAGTAACAATTATGTTGTATGTGTATTGGATTCAAGTCGTGTTGAGATATAGTTATACCAGAAAAGTAATGGTCGAATTGTCGTCAAGCGAAACTTAAGAATAAGAGGGTTGGATGAGGAAGTAATATTTAGGATAGTTGTAACGCCCAAATTTAATTAATTAGTTAATTAAATTATTTAAGGATTTGATTATTAGATTTACTCGAAGTTCGAGAATCAATCGAATCTGTCGTTATTATTTTGGGAAACGTATTTGGATTATTAAGTTGAATTCGAATTTTATTCGGTTAGTCGGAGAATTAATTAAGTTGATACGTTGAAGAAATAATATTAGAAATAATATTATTATTAATAATGGACTATTTTACTAAATTGAGTTGGACTTTAATTGTGGTATAACAAAGTAATAAGGAGGTGTTATTTGTTAGGCCCATTATGATAAGTTAGTAAGATATATAAATAAAATATCATTATTATTATTACTAAAGGGTTATAAAAGAAGAAAAGGAAGAGAAACAAAGAGGAGAAGAGAAAGAGAGCTAGGGTTTGGAGAAGAGACGAGAACAAGGAAAATTTCTAGAGCCTAAGGGCTCTGTCAATGCAATCATAAGTAACATTACCATACAGAAAAACAACAAAAACCTCAGAAAAAGAAGAACAAAACTGGTCAGGAAAATGTTGCTGAACAACCTGGTGCTGAACAACCTGGTATTGAATAACCTGGTGCTAAACAACCTGGTGTTGAAGAAAGTTCTGCTAGTGTATTTGACAAGTACTGTGATTAGGGTTCTGATACTTTGGAAGCAACTCTGAGTTGTGAGGGTGTCTTGGACATTCAACCACTGAGTATTGATAACTCACCTGTGAAACCAACCGAGTCAAAGGCAAGCCCTGTGAAACCAACTGAGTCAAAGGCAAGCCCTGTGAAACCAACTAAGTCAAAGGCAGCTGTTGTACCCCAAAATTTACCCTCTTTTTTTTTATTATAAATAATTGGCTAACACTTAATATAGGTCATGCATCATTCATGCATGGGTTCAAGATTTTCCAATCGTATGAATCAGATAATCAAGAAGAGGTTTGATTCCTCAAAAGTTGAATATTTGAGGTTCGCAATTCCGTCATTTCAATACGCGTGTCCAAGCTTCGATTATTATCTCGCAAGTTTTGGTATTCGATCGCTCATCAATCAATTACAATTTGTGGTGGATATTTGAACCCGAATCGATTCTATGGCCTTCCGTGAGTTGTGAAGCATTGGTATTTGGCTTATCGATCACGCGATTTATCGAAAATCAAGAACGAATGATAAAATGATATTTGAGCGCGTGTATCAGAAAGTCAACAAAAGTCAAAGTTTGACTGAGTGGAGTTTTTGGTCAAAATTACGGTCAAAAGTCGACATTTGAGAAAATGAGGTCATTTGCTGAGAAAAATCAGAAGAATCGGGTGAAAACGAGGTTTCTTGCATTTTAAGTAATCTGGGACTTAGAAATTTTTTCTAAGTTTTAAGGTACTTTGTGTTCACGGAGCCATGTTGCCGCATCCGTATCTTACCCGTCTGTGGTCAGAAGTTTGTGAATTGATAGTCGTTGGAAAGAGCGCATTTCATACTCCGACTTTGTCCTGGTGAAGATTTTTCCAGAAATGCTCGGATTTCGAGTTATAAAGCTCCGAAATTTGAAGTTCATAACTTTTGAAGTTTTACACTTAGTAAAATTTTGAGTGTTTTTAACATGTTCAAGCGCTCGACTTCGGAGGCAATTTACACGTGTTTCGAGGCGTCGATTCGAATTAAGTTCAACATCAAAGTTGTTCATTTAATGGCATTCTACAACTTTGCTGAAGAAATCGAATCCATTCGGGAAACGGATCAAAAGTTATGGAGCTCGGAAGTTACGGTTTATCATTTCTCAAAATTTCAACACTTAGAAATATTTTGAAGTGTTTGTTTCTATGCTCAAGCTGACAGCTTCAGGGTCGATTATATCATAGTTCGTGGCTCCGAATCGAAAAATGTTCAACATCAAAGTTGTTCATTTCACGGCAATCTAAAACTTTTCTGGAGAAGTAAAATCCATTCGGGACTCGGATCGGAAGTTATAAAGCTCAGAAAATAAGAACTCATTATGTTTGAAAGGTTCGAGTAGTTTTTGTGCACATGTTCAGGGCTGTTTTCGTCAATGATTCGGTCGCCGCACGAAGAAATTCCGAACACGAAAGTTTGAGTTCGTAATTCCATCTACAAGTTCTGTTTAGAAACTTTTCCGTTTCGGACGTCGGAGCTGGAAGAAATGGAGCGCCGTAGTTTGCAGTTTGAAGTTGTTAAAATGCAAGACAGCATGCATATTTTTGCCATGGTTGTGGACGCATTTCATCGAACAGTTTATGTGCGTATATTTGGAGCTGTTTTCTAGTTGATTCAATCGCCGCACGGAAAAACTCCGAACATGAAAGTTGAAGCTTGCCATATACTCTGCATGTTCCGTTTAGAAACTTTTTCGTTTCGGACGTCGGAGCTGGAAGATACGAAGCGCCGTAAGTGAAGGCTTGAAGTTGGAAAATTGCTACATGTTATGTGCAATACTTTCCCAGCCAGCCAGGCATTTCATCAAAAAGTCATGGTACAAACTTCAAACACTTTTTATTCGATGATTAAGGCCTCGTTCGGATTTTCGTCGAACTACAAAGTTGTTATGTCACACGTAATCTTTCCAACAGTATCAAGTTTGTGTTATTCGGGTGAGTATCGGAAAAGTTACGGATCCGTAAAGTGGTGCATATGGATTGAGTGTTAAACTTGACACTTAGAAAAATTTCAAACGCTCAAACCAGCTTGTGTCGGCATGACTTCGAGGCTATTTTCGGATATGCTACGGGTTTCGATTCGAAAAGCTTCCAACATGAAAGTTGTTCACTTCATAGCGTTTTCTCGAACTTTGTCGAAGGAGTCAAATCCATTCGGAGCTCAATTCGAGAGTTACAAAGCCATAAAGTTTGAAAAATGTAATTGGTGAGTAGTTGCCGAAATTGCCGGTAATTTTTCAATTATGATCTCATGACTTCAGGGCTGTTTTTAAGCAAGCTACAGGCTCTGTTCCGAAAAATTTCGAACACGAAGATTGTTCGCGGAAGTTCGTTCACCGATATTGATTTTTGGACTTTCTCCGAAAGAGCTTGATATTTCGATTTATCGAATGCAACAGGGAGGGATACGAGATAAGCATGCAGGACATCATTACTATCTGATGCCGTAATTGGAGGCACGCATTTTTGGATGTTGGCATCATAGTATTTTCTTTTGGCAAAAACAGTAACAGAATTTCCACCAACTTTCACTCATTTCCCTCACTGCTAAAACTCACTCTCTCATTATTACTATTTCAATTACAAAAACACTGATAAAAAAAAGAGAATCTTTTTTCCTACCCGCAGCCTTCGCCATTCATGCTCTCCCATTTCCATCCATAACAGAAATTTTCCTTCCATTTCTTTCACTGATCATAACAGAATAACACTCGCCTCACATTCACTCTCCCACGATTCTCTCTTTTTCCGCTCACTTTTCTTCAACACTCTCCATCAGCTAACAACGGCTCTCTCATTTTTTCTTGTTCGGTCATCACTTTCTTTCCCTTTCGCCACAGTAACGAACTCTCTCTCCATGGCAATTATGTTGAACAAACTCTCTTTTCCATTTCGCAACAAACTCACAGTAACAACACCATTTTTCCTTTGAACACAAATCTCACACAGACTGACTCTCTTTATCTCATTTTTCTAACCACCGTAACTCTTCTTCATTCTTTCGACTATCAACAACTCACCTTCTCCCTCCGTCGTAACAGAACGACCGTAACAGACATCAGCTTCAACTTCCTCTCTACTCTCTCTAAGCGGACAGAAGTTTTGGAATCGGATTCTTTTATGGTGTCAGCTCCAATTGGATATCTCGGAACCTTTTCATTATCTTCAACCTCGCATTATTTTTCGGGTTCTTCTTGATTCTCCGTCGATCTCAACGCTTACAATATCGCCCAACTTTATCAGCACTGGTTCTTCATCATCATCGCCGTTCTTCCATATCTAGTGGCTTTGGCTACAAGAATTCCACATATCAGGCGTCATCAATGGATATTACCATGCCGATGCTTTAAGAATTGTCTCACGAAGTTTTTCGAAGAAAGCCTTGTTCGTGCAATCTTCAAACCGGTAAGTTTCGCAATACTGCTACATCACTCCAAATTCCTTCATATTGATGTTCTTGCGATGATTTGTGAAAACTCTATTTGAACCGTAATCTTCACATCAAGATTCCTTGAGGTTAAAATCAGCTTTAGTTAGAAGTTGGATTAGATCCAGAATCCTTGCGAATGTTCAAGGCAGGCAGTGGTGTTTGACGGTGGTGTTTTGATTCCGGCCGCCGTGGCGTCGTCGCCGGTAGCGTGTTGCCTGAGAAGATGACCTGTTCCGGTTGCATTTCCCTGCCCCATACGTGTCCCAATATTACTCGTTCATGTTGATTGCCATACCAACCGCTTAGATTATGACACGTGTCCTTTCCCTTTTATTTCAAAAATAAAAAATATAATAATAACATCATAATGATAATGTGACCCATTGATACTATGTCACATGAAATATTAATTAAAATGTTACATGTTAAATAAACGTGACATATTATAATATCTGAAGAAATAATAATCAATACTATTTGGACAAAAATGAAGGAAAATGGACTTAGACAAAAAACTGGAACAGGTTTAGATGGATTCGAATTGGGCTTAACGTTCTGCTGTCTCGCACCCCCTGATTTCTGGGCCCAGTGCACATAATAACATAGATTTAGTTCATTTTTGTAATTCAGTTTTACACCCCCCTGTTTCATGTACCATAATACTAACACCTAATCAATTTCGATCCTGATTTCGATTGTTTTGACATGTAAAAAATCCAAAAAACACATATTCTGACATTTTAGGATATTAGAACATTTTTTAATATTTTTTTAATTCATTTTTAATTCATTTTTAATAACATGATTAAAAGTATGTTTCACTCATGCCACTTGAAGTTTTCCGAAGCATTTCTATACTTGTTTTTTGGGCCTAACTCCCTTCTTGCAGGTGTTTTGTGTTTGTACACCCACGTGTACATCCTTTTGTTTGCTTTTTGGGTCTAACTCCCTTCTTGCAGGTGTTTTGCATTTGTACACCCACGTGTGCATTTCTATACTTGTTTTTTGGGTCTAACTCCCTTCTTGCAGGTGTTTCGCGTTTGTATACCCACGTATACATCCGTTTGTCTGTTTTTTGGGTCTAACTCCCTTCTTGCAGGTGTTTCGCGTTTGTATACCCACGTATACATCCGTTTGTCTGTTTTTTGGGTCTAACTCCCTTCTTGCAGGTGTTTTGCATTTGTACACCCACGTGTGCATTTCTATACTTGTTTTTTGGGTCTAACTCCTTTCTTGCAGGTGTTTTGTGTTTGTACACCCACGTGTACATCCTTTTGTTTGCTTTTTGGGTCTAACTCCCTTCTTGCAGAAATTGTTGCACATGCGCAAGCCGCATCCTCTTTGCTTTGATGCCTCGAGCTATTCTCACCGGTTTACTCTTATTGTATGGCTGCAGTACTTGAAGTTTTCCGGAGTATTTCATTAGCTTGCGTGCTCTTGGGATTCTATATCCGTTCGGTACTTGCTACACTGTTTATTGCATTCTCTTACAGCTTTCCTAGATATCATGAGAAGTAGGGCTTTTCTTTTGCCATGAAGTAGGAATAGAGATGCATGATGGGGCTTCAGAGTGGAGCATGTTCAGGAACCCCTCTGGTTTATTTAAAGACCCGTTTAGGGCAATTCTACTTGTGATCTGTGCATATTTGTTTGTTTGTTTCTTGCAGGTTCCCTTGGTTAGGTTTGGTTCTTTAGCCTAGACTTTAGGATCCACATCCTTTGCATGTCAACATAGGTAGAGATTCCCTTGTATCCTAAACCATAGGGCTAACCTTTTGCTTTGCTAGTTTCTTTTTGCATGTTGCACATAATAAAACTAAAACTTGCTTTTTCTTTCTCTTCAAAAACAAAACACTTAATAATGGTTTAAACTCTTTTCTCAAGGTAAAAACAACCAACCAACACCAACTCTTTTTCGCCTTTGCGCGCTCTCTTTCTTTTTGTGTTTAAAACCTTTTCACAAGTAAAAAACAAACACAAAACACACCAAAACACGTGAGCCGAACTACGACGCTCTGACTTTCCTATTGCACGAGGGAATACGTAGGCATCTTGTCACGGGGCTCGACCGAGCAAACTTTGTAAATACTTCCTTCTTTTCCCCGTGGTTTCTTATTTTCTCTTTTCTTTTGCATGCATGATTAGCGATTAAGCATAGATTTAAACACACCCATTAGACAGAAAGTAGAAGTGGATACCATAGAGTACTATGGGCGTGTAGGATGCTAATACCTTTCCTTCGCGTAATAGATTCCCTTACCCTATCTCTCGGTCACAAGACCGTGCCTTATCCCTTTCAGGTTTTCGCGATGCGTTTGCCTTTCTCCTTTTGCGAGATAAAAAACGTTCGATGGCGACTTCATTGATATAGTTATTGGATGATGTTCAGCCGGTTGTTTCAGCTGGCGACTTCACTGGGGATCATGCAGACCTGTGCTGGTCCAATCAGGAGTCGATCCTAGCTTTTATTTTCATGTCTATTGGGTGTTTATTTATTTGTTTATTTATTTACCTGCTTTATCGTATCATCCTTTGTATGCTTGCATTGCATTCTATGTGGCATATTTACTGCTTTCATATTGGTTGGGTCTGCTCACTGTGATCGTTTCGATTTGGGTGGGAGTTACAAGAGGTAAAGGCCCTCCACCGCCAAGAGACACATAGAAACACATAGGAATAGAGTGGAACATGTCAGATATCGGATGTAGATCTTGTAGTCTGGCATGTCGTCCATGCTTCAGAGGAGGTTCAATTAGGGGGCTATCATCTTCACGTAGGTGTTATGATGGTAGTTTCTAGGAGAACTAGATCCCGAGTTACCTTGACCTTACCCAAGCCTTAGTTTCACCGTGAGGCGGGATCATGATTACAGTGTACGATGGTGACTATGTTCTGTTGGTGACTTGGTATTTTCTATTGATGATCTGATGTTTTCTGTTAGTGACTATGATATCATTCGGTGGCATTTTCTAGCCGTTACTCTATCCGATTTTTGGTTTTTCTTCAATCAGAGCAGAAACAGCGCAACAGTTTGATCAGTGTTCATGGAAGTAGTAAACCCATGATCAATGCATAATGTATTTGCATCATAGCATGTTTATTTTTAAAAGAAATGTCAGAAAAAGTATGTTATTTTATCTAACCCCGCATGCAAATCATTTCCAGAACTTCTTGTGGTTTACTATCAACATCAGGATGGATACCAACAATCAAACCAACACCGAGGCCCTAAGGAAGACTTCCTCATACTCTTTCTGCATTCGACATCTCAAGTAAGAGCCAGAGGTATTCTTGTGAAGGATCTGATTGAAAGAGAGTTCAGAAAAGATCATGGGAACATATTGCCGTTACTAATGGAGGATTATGAGTTCTATGCCATGCAATCTCTACTCCAGCTTTATGATAGTGAGCTCAGGTGTTTTACCTTTCAAGATTATCAGTTAGCACCTACTCTTGAGAAGTGCTCTTTCCTTTAGTATCGTATCACAAGCCTTTTGTCAAAAGAATGGGTACTCGATTTTGAAGCCATTGCTAAAGCCCTTGGTTTGCAGTGAAGTGAAGTAAGGGACAATTGGGTTCAAAGATCACACTTGTGGACTTCCGTTGGGTTTCCTTTTAGTCAAAGCGATGAATTTGCCAAGGTTGGTAGTTGGAAAAGCTTCAATACTATCTTAGCCGTCATGATCTATGGTATGGTGATTTTTCCCTCTTTTGAGAAGTTTGTGGATGTTGCTGCGATTTCTGTTTTCATGAATGACAATCTGGTTCCTACCATCCTGGCTGATACATATTATGCCATTCACTCTCGCCATGGTCAAAAGGGGCGTGTTATGGGTTGTATGCCTTTACTTTATCGTTGGTTCAACACACATTTGCCAAAGAGAGGGGCATTTGTTGATTATGCTAAAACCATGAAGTGGTCTAGCCGAATCATCGCACTCACTTCATATGATATAGTTTGGAACACCATGTCGAGCGGTTCTGAGATCATTACTAGTTGTGGAGACGGTAGTGTTGCAGGTTCTTCAGGAAAAGCTAATGAGGGCAGTGCAATGGAAACAGATTCTGAAGATAAGGAAAATGAAAACCATTCTGCCTGGTTGGTTCAGAAGATTCTGTCGTTGAAGGGATAAGGGACGAGCAATTTGTTCAGCTATGCATTTTTCATTTGATGGTGTTGGTTCACCGGACTATGGAAAATGCTGAAACTTGTCGGTTGTTTGTGGAAAAATTAGGAATTGAATCTTTATTGAAGTTGTTATCAAGACCAGCTATTGCACAATCCTCAGATGGCATGTCTATTGCTTTGCATAGCACCATGGTATTTAAAGGATTTGCACAACATCACTCCACTCCTCTCGCACGTGCCTTCCTCCGCCCTTAGAGCACTGAAGATAGCGATAACCGGTTTTGATGTAGATCCACGACCTTTGTTCTGGATCCAAGGATGACAACGAAAACAACACTTTTTCTTCACTTTTCTGGTTGAGTTCCTTCTCTTTCTTGCTTCAAAAGACATGGATGACCGCATGTGAATTTGGAAATGAGCAAGGATGTTCTTGAAAACATTGGTCATGTCCACCGTGAAGTTTTGTGGCAAATTGCTCTACTTGAAAATACAAAGCGTGAGAGAGGATGATGTTGCTAGTTCTTCTTGATTCACAATAAGTGAAGTTGATGCAAACGAAATCAAGATCAAAGATTCAATTCTTTCGTGATTCTTAATCCATTACTCGAAGGAGGACATCGGGGTATAGAATCACGCTTTTTGATCTTATTAACCTCTATCGAGATTTGGGTCGTACATGGTTCTCCACACCGAACAAATTCCGTTGGTTCTTCAAACAGCGGTTGAGTTCCAGAATCATTGAATCATTCGGGTCTGGGTGTTTTGGGGCTAATAATAAGGAGTGTGACAAGCGGAGGACACATTATACTTCTTCCGTGACATGTTCGATCACTTTCATTTCACATTACCCATCTGTTCCAAGAGTTGGGAAAAATAATGTTGCAACCTTCTCGCCGACGTGATGATATTGTTAGCGTAAGCCCCGCCCAAATCTGGCTTCTACTTTTGCATCCATTGCTTTAGATCACATGAATTTTGGTGGCCATGTAACTGAAGTTTCAATATCGACAAAATGCCGTTATTTTGGAAAAGTCATGGATTTTTGGATATTATTTTAATGGAGAGGATGATTCTTGCAATCCTGCTCATGAATTGTTTGTGGGCGTGAGTTATTCAACTGTGTTGACCACATTTGAAGCTACTAGTCAATTGCTATTTGCGTTAATTGGACCCTGCATCACCTATGGCGATGATGGGAATGCAAAGCTTGATGACAAGCAAGATTGATCATTCTATAGTGCTTTAGGTAGCTATGGTAAACTTATGGACCATCTAGTGACCTCCTCTTTATATTATCATCATCAACAAAGCACTTGCTTGCACAACCCCTTATAAGTGGTGATTCCCTTCGAAATGCGAAATATTTGTGAAGGTCCTCCAATCTATGGTGTTGAAGGCAATGCTTCCAGTTTGGATTCATCCCGTTTGTTGATTGTAGCCATGATTTTATTTCCACATTATCTCTATGATTAGACATGTTTATTGAGGAGTTGAAGTAAAGAATGTAAATGGCAACAGAATGCTCGACACGGGCCTCCTCCTAATGAGACAACAATTACAACAATTGTAGAGATGGGTTTCTCGGTCTCTGAAGAAGCTTTACGGAAAGTTGGGTCAAATAGTGTGGAGTTGGCAATGGGTGGTTGTTTTCCCATCCAGGACACACCGAAGATGATGAACTTCCGTGCACTTGCCATGTCCCTTGGAAACTCGAATCGGACATAAAGGATGCGTGATGATAATGCTCAACAACTCGACGAAGAGATGGTCCAACTTCCTCCCGCTGACGAGTGTTATCAACTTGTACAAAACTTTTGCATAAGGAATCTCTAGCTTTTTGTCCATGACTTGCTTGTAATGATATGCTCTCATGATGATGGTAGATATAGATCTAATGTTGTCACTTTTCTTGTTGACCGAATCAAGGAATGTGGATTGGTTTCTAGTCCGGAAATGATACCATGCCTGCACTCTTTCATGTTCTTGCTTTAATTCTTAATGAGGACATTGTAGCAAGGGAAGTTGCTTCAAAAGTGACTTCATCAAAATTGTCGGATATACCTTATCATGGGATTCAAGTCGGATCAAGGGAGAAAGGCCAGTTCCTAAATGGGTCATTGCTTGATTAGGCAGTGCAAGTGGATGAAAGATTGAATTCTGAAATTGTAGAGAAGTTGAAGAATATGCGGATAGCTAATGAGAAATTGAAAGCCAAGCATGGTGAAGAAATCCGGGTTTTAAAGAAGCGACTCCGCAAGGAAGAATCCAATGCTAAAGAGTCCCTTGAGAGAAGGAAAGAACTTGAAGTTGAAGCCCAAAGTCGACAGGACCAGATGACTATCCTTTCTAAAGAGGTTGAAGATTTGAAGACTAAGTGGCAATATGCTAAAGATGGAGAATACGCAGCATACACCATGTTGAGGGGTCGAGACATTCATGTGGCTAAGCTAGTGGCCGAGATCCATACGCTTAAGGCGCAAGTGGCCCCTAAATAAGTAGTTGCAAATGTCATTTGATGTTATTTGATTCGACGAATCACCTCCAGGCTTGTTGGGTGGGGTTCTCTCACTATTGTGTTTGTATCAATACTCTGTGATCGTGGACTCTTGTATGACTCTATTTCATCTATGCACTTGAGCAGTTGATTCTCAATCTGATTGTGTGTCTGGTCTTGATAATTATTGTTGTCATTATCCTATTATTTGATGTTTGATAACAAATTGCAGGAATGTCCTGGAAGTGATGTCATTGGTGGTGTAAATATTTCAAAAAATTGGGAATATATTTGCAAGGGCTTCACACAGTGAATGTGGAACTAGGATGTCATTTGTTTATGTTTTGATTCATGTTTTGATTAATGTAATGTGTAAACTAATGTGTCAACTAATGTTTTGGTTAATGTAATGTGTAAACTTATGTTTTGGTATTCTGATGTGTAAACTAATGTGTCAACTAATGTTTTGGTTAATGTAATGTGTAAACTTATGTTTTGGTATTCTGATGTGTAAACTAATGTTATCAACTGATGTAATGTGTCAACTTTTGTTAATCAACAACTGATGTAATATGTTAACTTTTGTTAATCAACAACTTATGCATCCATGTATGTGATCTGTTAATACTACATTACAGGTAATTGAAACAACATTAGAAGTCTTTATAACAACATTAAAACACCATTGCAGGTCTTTATAACAACATTAAAACCAACATGTCCTTAAAAACATTACAATAGTACACTGTTGTTGCACCCCAAAATTTGCCCTCCTATTTCGATTTTATCTGGCTTAGGCTTCACATTCATCTGCATACACGTCCATTAGGCCATTGACATTAAACAGTCATTCATCCATTGCATATGCATCATTTCATCGTATTTAAATTGACCAAAAATCAGTTTAAATCGATATTTGCATCGTTTTGTAGTTATAAAATACCCGATATTTCACTTCATTTATTTTTATTTTCTTACCTGTTTATTGTATCGTTTTAAGTTGATTATATGTCGATGATATCAATATTTCGATTTTACAAACAGACTGCTAAAAGCAATTCGACACTGTGCGGAAAATCAGCGGGAAAATATTTCAAATTTTCGCCTCTAACTCGCTGCTTTATGAATCTACGTGTCACGTAGATCATGAAAATGTGATCTCTCTAATTTTTCGATACATTTCGAAATTTTGTTTTTAACCGTAAGTGTTTTAAAATCAGGTATTTTTTATTATCGTTTTATTTCAATTTTAAATATTTTAATAATTTTTCTTTAATGTTTGATACCTATAATTTATTTTAATATGTTTATTTTATTTTTTCGGATAAATTATTGTTCGAACTTTTATCATTTTTAACAATTTTAAGTGTCCAATTTTTATCTCAAAAAAATCAAACAAAATACTATTGGGCTTGTTAATTTTACCCAACTCAATTTTGTGGCCCATTTAAGCATGAAGGGCATTTTTGGCATTTTAAAAATTATCTAAACCTAATGTTGTGGTATATATATGTATGTTATAATTGAGACAAAGGGGAGTCAAATTTGGAAACACAAAAGGGAGGCGGAAGATACAAAATTATAAAACAAAAAATGCAGAAGAGGAATTTTTCTTCTTCTTCATCGTAGCTCATCCCCTGTGCTCTCCACCCCTGTGCTCTCCACTGCCGCCTCTCCATTTCGTCTCCTCCTTCCCTCACTCTCTAACCCCAATCTCCTCCTTCCCTCACTCTCTAACCCCAATCTCCTTCCAATCCCAACCTCCATAACTCCATCGCTGCTCAATCTTCATCGCAGCATCCTCCTTCCGTCATCACAACATCCATACACCATCTTCCTCTCTCACTCCATTCTGCCTTCATCATCTCCCCCTTCGTAGCACACTCTCCTTCCATTATTCACCTCCTGCAACCCCCATTCGATCCTCTACCAGAACACCACTCCGTCACAGTTCTCAACCCCACCATCATAACCACCATCGTATCATCTTACTCCCTCAACCCCCACCGTATAACATTTATGCGTTTCATCAACAGCCGGCATCCTCCTTCAATCCTCACTCATCGCCGGACCATTTCCTCTCTTGTCTCTCCGAAACCACACTCCTTCCCCGTCTCTCTCGCAAAACCCCCTCCGTCTTTATCCATTTAAACCGTAACCTCCATTCCCTGTTTCCGCCGCTCCTCACTCTCATCACTCCCTCTCTACCTTCGATTCAACCTCTGCCCGCCGTTAATCCTCACCGAACAACAATCATCTCCAACCCTTCATCACCATCGCCGTTCCTCCGTCAAATCCTTCAACTCCCACCGCCGCTCCTCACGAAAGCCATCATCCTCCATCGCTCCCATCTGTCTCTCTTCATCCAGCCGCGGCCAACACAGAGCCTTCATCGCCGCTCTATTTTGTCTCACCTTCATCGCCGAAGTCATCATCGGAATCGAAACCAAAAGAACCGACGTTCTCACCGACATCATAAAGATCACCTCCGTCCGAATCCATCCAGTTGGTCGAAACAAATGATGAATCTTCGTCACCGAAGCTCAAGTCTCTTCTCTCGACCTGAAGACGAATAGGCGTTATCAATCCTCAAACAACCAGATCATCGATTCCCGTTGTCCAGCTCCGAACCGGGACTCTTATCTCACATTCATCTGATGAGGCAAGCTGTATCCAATCTTGAAGACTACTTGAAGCGCATTGCAATTTATTTGATTATTCAAAATTAATTCGATTTGGTTGTAATAGCTTAGGATTTATTTCCTTGTGTATTCTAATTACCATTTAATTATGCGTTTATCATATTAGAACACATAGCCTCCTCTTGGGCTCTTCATCAAAGAAGCAGGTAAACATACACAATGCACACCTGCACACATTTATAGTTTGGTCCTGGGCTTTTCTACAGCGACAACTATTCGATCGATTGTTCCAATCGGTCGTTTAGAATACTAGTGTCACGCTAGTCCCACTTTTAGGAGCATGCATAAAGCCACTTTGTATGGGCTCGCTTGTTTTCCTAATCGAATTCTATCCACAATCAAACTTTCAAAACACTTTCAAGTCAAAGATAATTAATTGAACTTGTTCTTTTGAAAATCAATTTTTCTACAAGACAAAAAAACAAAAACATAGTGATATGGTATTTAATTAAATTGTTAGAGGTTCGCCCGACGATTTAATTAAAATGTAAAGTATTTGGGCCATTAGAGGGTAACCCAATGACTTAAATGCTTTATTCCATAACACTTAATAAAAGTGAACTTTGTTTCACCTCACTTCTTTTCATAACAAAGATTTTGGATGAGAGATGATCGGTTGACCTCAATCACCAATCTCGAGTATCGAATCGTTAGAGGATATCCCAACGTTTTGATACTTGTCATCCACAACCAAACCCCTAAAACACTTTCAAATTAAATTAATTAATTGAATTTGTTTTCTAAATCAATTTTTCTACAAAACAAAAAAAACATAGTGTTATGGTACTTAATTAAATTGTTAGAGGTTCGCCCAACGATTTAATTAAAATGTAAAGTACTTGGGCCATTAGAGGGTAACCCAATGACTTAAATACTTTATTCCATAACACTTAATAAAAGTGAACTTTGTTTCACCTCACTCTTTTTCCTAATAAAGATTTTGGATGAGAGAATATCGGTTGACCTCAATCACCAATCTCGAGTATCGAATCGTTAGAGGGTACCCCGACGTTTTGGTACTTGTCATCTACAATTAAAATCAATTTAACTCATTCAAATCCTTTTCGCTCATATGTGATTATCAAAATCAAAAACATTTTCTTCTAAAATCAACACAACCAATCCAAGACATTTTCAACCAGAACTACGGAGTTTTGACTTTCCCATTGCACGAGGGAATACGTAGGCACGCGGTTTCGAAACCGTGTCAAACTCAAAGTAATAACAAACAAATCCCGCTTCCTCTTTTTCTTATTTATAACTTAGAAATTAGCGATTACACACACACAAACACATTTCGAACTAAATGGGTCCCATCGAGTACGATGGACGTAAGAGGTGCTAATACCTTCCTCTTGCGTAACCGACTCCCGAATCCTTCCTTTTTGGTCTTGTAGACCGCCTTATCCGATGTTGTGGGTTTTATCTATATTTTCCCGTTCTTTTTAGAACGAATAAAATTAGGTGGCGATTTCATTGTAGTTTTTGAAAATTCATTTTAAATGATTTTTTGAAAATCGAGTTGCTTCAGTGGGCGACTTCACTGGGGACAATTTTTAAAAACTTTTTTGACTAAGCGAGTCAACCCTAGTTTAGTTCTTCGCATGTTTGTGTGTTTGTTTATCGCTTCTTTCTTTATGCTTATCTATTATTTATTTGCTTATTATTTTCTTTACACTTTATGTATATTATTTTGTTGATATATTATTGTGATGGGAATTCATGGGCATTGTTACATAGATAAGCCCACTACCCAGGCTTCTAGGTCACCTTTTAGGAATAGAGGGGTTGCGTAGCCTAGGTCCACTTGACTCCATTGTCTTGTTGGCCCGGCGAAGACTCCGCTTAGAGTTGGTTGTTTTAAGGAGGTCGTTGGTCTGCCAGCTAGGACATCAATCTTTGGACAAATGACCTATAACTCTAAGTTTGTTCATGTTTGTCCTAACCGAGACCAAAACGCTCAAATGTTGGATTTAGAGCATCCCGTTAAGAGCCGTTTCTTGGGGTATACTTTTGCAAATACTATCGCCGCGTAGGCCTCTCGCGCGATGATAGTGTTTGTAAAAGGGGATCTGAGACCCCAAGAAACATTTAGCAAAAAACATAAGATTAGCCTTACCCGGGGAATCGTTGGGTAGACGTCGAAACCATGACCGGCCGATCCTATGAACCAGTTCTATTTAATTTGCAACATGCATTGCATACCATTTGCATCAATCTTCTCAAAAGAGTTTATTTCTCTTATCATCCATGCATCATCATGCATTTCATTCATTTCAATCAAGGGACTCATTTCAACCTAGCTTCTTGTTCAGAATCTCAAGACTGCAAGGCTGATTTCCTGGCATCGTCGTCATCATGGATCAACTTCAAGCAAGCGTGGCTGCGATGAATACTCATATAGATACCCAGATGGATCAATTCATGGAGGTTATCCAGAACATCGCCATTGGACAAGAAGAGCTAAAGCGAGTTGTTCAGAGGTCTGAAGTTGTTGCTACTGATCATGTTAATCCACCAGGTGTTGGTCTTAACCATAAGGAGGTCCTTTCAGATCATAATGTCAAAAACACCGTTCAGATGCATGTCAATGGAACTCCTCACTGTGAGGATATCTTCGAGTCTTCGTTTGACACCTTCAGATTTCCAATTGAAGAGACCGAATCTGAGAAAAAGTTTCACCTCCTTGAGAAAAGGATGAAAGCTATTGAGGGTCGTGATTCCCTTGGTTTAGACGCTCCTAGTTTGTGCTTGGTGCCTGGTGTCAAAATTCCTGCAAAGTTCAAAGTCCCCACTTTCGAGAAGTATAAGGGTACCTCTTGTCCGATTACCCACATTAAAGCCTATTGCAATAAGATGGCTCCCTATACGGAAAATGACAAGCTCCTCATGCACTTTTTTCAAGATAGCCTCAGTGGAGCATCTCTCGAGTGGTACACTCAGCTTGAACGAACTCACATCCAAAGTTGGAAAGATTTAGCTGAAGCCTTTGTCAATCAGTACGACTATAATAGGGACATGGCTCCCACCAGAATTCAACTCCAAGGTTTAACTCAGAAGATCAAGAATCTTTCAAAGAGTACGCAGAGATGAGAGAATTAGCTGCTAGAGTTCAACCTCCTCTTTTGGAACGAGAACTCATTGAGATGTTCTCCAATACCTTGCAAGGTCCCTATCTGATTGCTGGATGTACTTCTACGTTTTCACACCTAGTTGTTGTAGGGGAGAGAATTGAGCGTGGTCTCAAGATGGGTAACATTCAGGATGTTGCTATTGCTTCTGAATTTCCAGAGCAAATTGATGAAGATGCAAGTACAATTTTTGAGGACGAGGAAGAAGCTTCTGCGTACCCTCTATTTCAGATTCCTAATCAAATGACAAAAGCTAATTCAAATCTGTGTGCTCCATAACGTCTGCAACTATCATCAAACACCGCTCAAGATGCTCCCAACAGTAACGCCTCGACAACAAACTTATCGACAAAATCGTCAACAGCGAGGTGGGAAGAATCTGATAAGGCCAAGAAAAGTGCATGATCCAATCCCTATGCCTTATAGTGAGTTGCTAACTCACCTACTCCAACATTCTTTGGTGAAGTTAAAGGAGCTCGGGACGCCTCCTTTGCCATATCCTTTGGGATATGATCCTGATGCCTACTGTGAGTTCCATTCTGGGGCACCTGGCCATACAATTGAAGGATGCAATCTTTTCAAAGGCACGATTCAGAAACTCATTGATTCCAAAGCAATCACATTCACTCCAGAGGGCCTACGCATCAATTGAACTCTCTTTTGACTCAGTGGACGCCATAACTACAAAGTGCATCTTCTGAAGCAAGAAATCCATACGGATACTAGTCTCCTCAACATGAAGATTTATAGTTTTATCTTGCATGCTCATTTGTAATTTTTCTTGTTTTGTTCAGTACTTTCTTGTATGCAAAACTTGCTCATTTCTGAATACTAATCATAATGCATTGAATATGTTTGTCCTGAATTGATCCATTCGCATTCACTCTTATTTGTTTTACTATGCTTTTGATATTCAACTCTTATTAATAAAGCAACACCTCTGTAGGGAGGATGACGAATAATTTACTAAGAATCTAAAACATTATTGCTTTCGAGTAAAAACCCTGCTAATGATGTACATGCCTTGTTTCAAATTCCCAAACACCGGAGATATAAGGGAGTGAAACCCTCGTTAACCCCTTTTGAGCCTCGAAGTAGGAGTTTCTTTTCTGTTAAAAAAAAAAACCTCATTTTTTTAACTTGGGGCAGGGTAGTGTTCAGTTAATCTGATCGAGCGTTCAAAACTCATCAAGATTGCGCATCCAAGGATACAAAATGTTTATCCTTCAAAAGGTCGAGGAAAATCAAAGTTGTAATGGTCAACCTTCGTCTATCACCAGTGTGCATCAAAAGAGGTTGAAACCGTAATGATTATCTCTCGCACAAGAAATCAACAGATGACGATACCACAATTGTCACCTCTCATCCACTAAGGATTCAAGCAGTCACAATCACCTCCAATCAAACAAGGGTGCAAGATCACACGACTTGTTCAACAAAAAAAAGTGAAAAAAATGATGACAAAAAGCCTGCTAAGTCAAGACTTCATAATAAGTCGCTTGGGCAAAAATGGCAAAAGAAAAGAAAATAAAAAGAAAAGGATTATAAAACAAAATAAAATCCTCAGAAAAAGAACAAAGTCATGTGATTAGACACCAAAAGAAAAAGGTGAGTGACTGTCGTGTCCAAGAAACCTCAGTGTTTCCTCAACCATCATAAACTTCTCTCAAGAGATGAATGCTCGCATCAAGTTATCTGAACCTAGGATTGGAGAACATCACGAAGAATGGGAGGGCACCAAATATTTTGAGCCTAAAAATCTTTTTTCTAAAAACCCGTGAACCAAACCACGTTACAACCCTTGAAAGTCCTAATTGAAGCATGAGTTAACTCGAAGGCAGAATTGTTACAAGAATACGGTAACCTGACTCCTAGGAGGTTTGCTAAACATTTGTGTTGGTATCACTCAATCTTTTACAAAAAAATCAATGTTTCGACATCCTTTCAATAAAAGTTTTAAACTTCAAGACAAACATGAACTTTGCATTAGAATTATCATTCGTAGAATAAAATATTCTTTGCATATAGATAAGTGCTTAAACGTCAAGTGAGCTTGCATAATGAGCATCAGACGGATATTTTGTTTGTCCTGAAGGATATATTGCTTCAAGTATCTGATTGAGCACAAAGCAGCTCGAGTTGAGAAGTGAGGTTGTGAAGTAGCCTAATTTCAAGATGTAAATCACCCTGAGCAGGTGATATCTTCTAATTTCCGTCAATCTGGGGCATTTATGTCAAGATTCAGAGAACCTCTCAAAGTGATGAGTAATCAGGGGCATTCATTTGAGCATGGTTGAAACCCTCTTTACCTTTGGTTGGCCAGGGGCAATATTTCCAAGTTTATAATATTGGGGCAGATTATCTTGATGGTACAGATCTCAGGAAGCCTTCTCGAGGCTAATTTCTTCAAAGTCCTCACAGACTGGGGCAAAGCATTATGTAGGGGCATTCCTCCACCTCATAATTAATCAGGTCAAGTCCAGGCGCAAGCTAAACAATCATTGAATTTGAATGACATGTCAGGAAGTCAGGATCGTCATCCTTAACTCATCAGAGATCTAAGTCTATGTTGGATTTTCTCCATCAGAAATTAAGGATCTTTGTCTCCAATTCAAGTCAGGATCGTTATCCTCAGCTCATCAGAGATCGGGATTTAATTCTTGGTTGTTGTTTTCCTTCAACAGAAATCAGAAGACGGGATTCTATCCATTGAGTTCCAATAGATTGTCTTTGCTTCGACACATTGCATATAGTAATCATCATTGCAGTGTTCCGCATTTTTTGCAGATTTTGTTATCCCAAGATTTTAGAATGAAAGGGCATGATACGCCTAAGCTTTGGTCACCGACAAAGTTCCTTTCTCTCCAACAAGAGTTATCCGTAACATATGTGTGCCCTCAAATGTTATCACTCTTTCCCCATCGCGGAAAAATCGCAAAGAACGGTTTACACCAGCAAGATCATTTTCAAAGGCTCACTTGTGCCAGAAGATGTTGTTGACCCCTCTTATGCAAAAGCTTGTAATCCAGAGCTATTTGAAATCAGGAACTCTGCGCAACAAGATTGTCATCCCCGATGAATGTCAATCTCTAAGAGTTACTTCCCCAGTGATGTTGATCATTGAAAGTTGATACTTCTATTCTGCAATCCCCTTGTCGGAGACCAGACTATCATCCCTTTGATAAAGAACAGTTGATTTATATTCAATTCATGGATGGTTGATGTTTCCTCGGCAGTTCACAATTGCCTTTAGTCCCAGACGAAATATTAAAACATGCATCATCGCATTGCATAGCATCCTCAAAAGCGCGTAGCATTTCCATTGATATATGGAGCATTACGCTAAAAAAATAATCTCAAACATGCATCTAAGCATAAGCCAGATTAAAGTGTTTTTCGAGTACCTTTTGCGTCTCCGAAGAAAAGTCTATCCAAAAAAAATCCCAAGTGGTATTCCCTGTCAAGTTTCCTCAAGACATATCTTCTTGTTGTTGCTATCTGCATTTTTTGACCCTGTGTCGGTCTCCTACACCGTTCAATTCAATTCAATTACCAAGCGTCTTACTTTTTGCAAATTTTTATTTTGGTATTCTTACCCCTGTTTGCCTCTGTCGTTAGAGTGCGAGTAAGAGTCGGTGTCTAACCTTTCTTGCTTCTCGGTTATTTGAGTATCCATACTTGGTGTGTGGTAATTCATATAATTGCCACTCTTGAAGAATTACACCCCGCCTTTGGCCTGAGGGATATTGTTTTTCTTGCATATTTGCAAACTTTCAAAGTCCAACATAGCCTGTCGATCCTTGCTAGGATCCCCTTTGTTTGGCCTCTTTCCCCGTAAATTCGTCTTCGACCGACGATTTTACCATTCCATATATCTTCTCCCCAGTGAGTCTGCTCCAGTCGGTCTCCTTCTTGAGTGTGTCTAATATCTTTACCTGACATATACTCCTACCTGTTCTCATTTTTGATCTGCGAAGCAACTTATTGAAGTATGCTCGTTCCAAAGATCTATGAGTTCTTACCTTCGATCTGAAGCAACTTATTGAAGTATGCTCGTCCAAAGGTCTTTCTGGTTTCGTTTTGATCTGCGATGCAACTTATTGAGTATGCTGCCCAAAGATCTACATTCTCATTTTGATCTGCGATGCAACTTATTGAAGTATCGCGTTCCAAAGATCTATGAGTTCTTACCTTTCTGATCTGCGATGCAACTTATTGAAGTATGCTCGTTCCAAAGATCTGCCTGTTCTCATTTTTGATCTACGAAGCAACTTATTGAAGTATGCTCGTTCCAAAGATCTATGAGTTCTTACCTTTACGATCTGCAAGCAACTTATGAAGTATGCTCGTTCCAAAGATCATCGGTTTTGTTTTGATCTGCGAAGCAACTTATTAAAGTATGCTCGTTCCAAAGATCTATGAGTTCGTCTTCCTTGATCTGCGAAGCCGCTTATTCAAGCGTATTCGTGCTAAAGATCTATGTTTGGAATTCTTCGTTCTCCTTTCTTCTAAGTCCACTTTTGACTAAAACTTTTCTCCCCGGTAACCTTACCGATGCTAGTAACCTTACTGTATGTCTCAGTTTCCCCGATCACCTGATCGATGTCTTCCGGTAACCTTACCGTTGTAGCAACTTTGCTAATTTTGTTTCACCCGATCACCTGATCGATGTCTTCCGGTAACCTTACCGTTGTAGCAACTTTGCTAATTTTGTTTCACCCGATCACCTGATCGATGTCTTCCGGTAACCTTACCGTTGTAGCAACTTTGCTAATTTTGTTTCACCCGATCACCTGATCGATGTCTTCCGGTAACCTTACCGTGGTAGCAACTTTGCTAATTTTGTTTCACCCGATCACCTGATCGATGTCTTCCGGTAACCTTACCGTTGTAGCAACTTTGCTAATTTTGTTTCCCCGATCACCCAATCGATGTATTCCGGTAACCTTACCGTTGTAGCAACTTTGCTAATTTTCTTTTCCAATCACCTGATTGTGATCCCCCGGTAACCCTACCGACGTTATGGATCTTACTACCTCTTTGGTTTCCCGGTGACCCCACCGACGATAATGACTTCACTATGGTTTTCTTTTCCAATCACCTGATTGTGATACCCCGGTAACCTTACCGACGTCGGCCATTTTGATATCATTTTCACTCTAATCACATGAATGACTCGTAAACCAGTAACCATACTGAAGTCGAGCCTTTTTACCAACAATTATTTTTCAAAACTTGGTCATCACCCAGTAACCTTGCTGTCGAGTCACCCAGTTGTAAATATCCATCGTTTCTTTCCATTCGAGGAAAATCTTTTGGGAATATAATACCATTATCAGCCAAAGCTTGTTAGTGGAGGCTTCCAGAATAAAAAAGGACAAAAAAAATACTTCTACTTGTTCTTCGGAGCGCAAATTTTAGGGTTATTTAAATATTTAATCTTCTTCTACCTTGAAAGTTCAAAAGGCTACGGCCAATTTCACTTTCAGGTTTAAGATGATTAAATAGGGGCAACTGTTGCACCTCAAAATTTGCCCTCCTATTTCGATTTTATCTGGCTTAGGCTTCACATTCATCTGCATACACGTCCATTAGGCCATTGACATTAAACAGTCATTCATCCATTGCATATGCATCATTTCATCGTATTTAAATTGACCAAAAATCAGTTTAAATCGATATTTGCATCGTTTTGTAGTTATAAAATACCCGATATTTCACTTCATTTATTTTTATTTTCTTACCTGTTTATTGTATCGTTTTAAGTTGATTATATGTCGATGATATCAATATTTCGATTTTACAAGCAATTGCTAAAAGCAATTCGACATCGTCGGAAAATCAGGAAAATATTTCAAATTTTCTAACTCATTGCTTTATGAACGTGTCACGTAGATCATGAAAATGTGATCTCTAATTTTTCGATACATTTCGAAATTTTGTTTTTAACCGTAAGTGTTTTAAAATCAGGTATTTTTTATTATCGTTTTATTTCAATTTTAAATATTTTAATAATTTTTCTTTAATGTTTGATATCTATAATTTATTTTAATATGTTTATTTTATTTTTTCGGATAAATTATTGTTCGAACTTTTATCATTTTTAACAATTTTAAGTGTCCAATTTTTATCTCAAAAAAATCAAACAAAATACTATTGGGCTTGTTAATTTTACCCAACTCAATTTTGTGGCCCATTTAAGCATGAAGGGTATTTTTGGCATTTTAAAAATCATCTAAACCTAATGTTGTGGTATATATATGTATGTTATAATTGAGACAAAGGGGAGTCAAATTTGGAAACACAAAAGGGAGGCGGAAGATACAAAATTATAAAACAAAAAATGCAGAAGAGGAATTTTTCTTCTTCTTCATCGTAGCTCATCCCCATGCTCTCCACCTCTTTCCACGCCTCTCCATTTCGTCTCCTCCTTCCCTCACTCTCTAACCCCAATCTCCTCCTTCCCTCACTCTCTAACCCCAATCTCCTTCCAATCCCAACCTCCATAACTCCATCGCTGCTCAATCTTCATCGCAGCATCCTCCTTCCGTCATCACAACATCCATACACCATCTTCCTCTCTCACTCCATTCTGCCTTCATCATCTCCCCCTTCGTAGCACACTCTCCTTCCATTATTCACCTCCTGCAACCCCCATTCGATCCTCTACCAGAACACCACTCCGTCACAGTTCTCAACCCCACCATCATAACCACCATCGTATCATCTTACTCCCTCAACCCCCACCGTATAACATTTATGCGTTTCATCAACAGCCGGCATCCTCCTTCAATCCTCACTCATCGCCGGACCATTTCCTCTCTTGTCTCTCCGAAACCACACTCCTTCCCCGTCTCTCTCGCAAAACCCCCTCCGTCTTTATCCATTTAAACCGTAACCTCCATTCCCTGTTTCCGCCGCTCCTCACTCTCATCACTCCCTCTCTACCTTCGATTCAACCTCTGCCCGCCGTTAATCCTCACCGAACAACAATCATCTCCAACCCTTCATCACCATCGCGCCTCCGTCAAATCCTTCAACTCCCACCGCTCCTCACGAAAGCCATCATCCTCCATCGCCCCATCTCTCTCTTCATCCACCGGCCAACAGAGCCTTCATCGCTATTTTGTCTCACCTTCATCGCCGAAGTCATCATCGTAAACCGAAATCGAAACCAAACGACTGCTCACCGACATCAAGATCACCGTCCGAATCCATCCAGTTGGTCGAAACAAATGATGAATCTTCGTCACCGGAAGCTCTGAAGTCTCTTCTCCAGCAGAAGCTCGACCTCGGCGAAGACGAATAGGCGTTATCAATCCTCAAACAACCAGATCATCGATTCCCGTTGTCCAGCTCCGAACCGGGACTCTTATCTCACATTCATCTGATGAGGCAAGCTGTATCCAATCTTGAAGACTACTTGAAGCGCATTGCAATTTATTTGATTATTCAAAATTAATTCGATTTGGTTGTAATAGCTTAGGATTTATTTCCTTGTGTATTCTAATTACCATTTAATTATGCGTTTATCATATTAGAACACATAGCCTCCTCTTGGGCTCTTCATCAAAGAAGCAGGTAAACATACACAATGCACACCACATTTATAGTTTGGTCCTGGGCTTTTCTACAGCGACAACTATTCGATCGATTGTTCCAATCGGTCGTTTAGAATACTAGTGTCACGCTAGTCCCACTTTTAGGAGCATGCATAAAGCCACTTTGTATGGGCTCGCTTGTTTTCCTAATCGAATTCTATCCACAATCAAACTTTCAAAACACTTTCAAGTCAAAGATAATTAATTGAACTTGTTCTTTTGAAAATCAATTTTTCTACAAGACAAAAAAACAAAAACATAGTGATATGGTATTTAATTAAATTGTTAGAGGTTCGCCCGACGATTTAATTAAAATGTAAAGTATTTGGGCCATTAGAGGGTAACCCAATGACTTAAATGCTTTATTCCATAACACTTAATAAAAGTGAACTTTGTTTCACCTCACTTCTTTTCATAACAAAGATTTTGGATGAGAGATGATCGGTTGACCTCAATCACCAATCTCGAGTATCGAATCGTTAGAGGATATCCCAACGTTTTGATACTTGTCATCCACAACCAAACCCCTAAAACACTTTCAAATTAAATTAATTAATTGAATTTGTTTTCTAAATCAATTTTTCTACAAAACAAAAAAAACATAGTGTTATGGTACTTAATTAAATTGTTAGAGGTTCGCCCAACGATTTAATTAAAATGTAAAGTACTTGGGCCATTAGAGGGTAACCCAATGACTTAAATACTTTATTCCATAACACTTAATAAAAGTGAACTTTGTTTCACCTCACTCTTTTTCCTAATAAAGATTTTGGATGAGAGAAGATCGGTTGACCTCAATCACCAATCTCGAGTATCGAATCGTTAGAGGGTACCCCGACGTTTTGGTACTTGTCATCTACAATTAAAATCAATTTAACTCATTCAAATCCTTTTCGCTCATATGTGATTATCAAAATCAAAAACATTTTCTTCTAAAATCAACACAACCAATCCAAGACATTTTCAACCAGAACTACGGAGTTTTGACTTTCCCATTGCGAGGAATACGTGAGCACGCGGTTTCAAACCGTGTCAAACTCAAAGTAATAACAAACAAATCCCGCTTCCTCTTTTTCTTATTTATAACTTAGAAATTAGCGATTACACACACACAAACACATTTCGAACTAAATGGGTCCCATCGAGTACGATGGACGTAAGAGGTGCTAATACCTCTTGTAACCGACTCCGAATCCTTCCTTTTTGGTCTTGTAGACCGCCTTATCCGATGTTGTGGGTTTTATCTATATTTTCCCGTTCTTTTTAGAACGAATAAAATTAGGTGGCGATTTCATTGTTGTTTTTGAAAATTCATTTTAAATGATTTTTTGAAAATCGAGTTGCTTCAACTGTAAACATACATTTGAGTACCAACTACATAATAATTAGAGAACATGAAAGGCAACTTTAACAAAAAAACATAAACATTACAAATATTTCAACAACAACTGTTGATCAACATTTACATTTCACTATCAAGTAAATATTGATCATCACTAACACTACAAGGGATATTAACTTCAATTTTCCAGAAAAAGCCTCATCCTTCATCTTCATATTCAATTTCTTGTTCTTCTTCAATGAAGATTTATAAAGCTCTTTCAACATAACTTGCATCTCCTTCAATGTGCTCACATCGAACGGATTCATGAACATCCTCTTCCGTTCCTAAGTCTTCATCCCATATGAACAAATTGCAAGTTTCCTCGCTTTTCCAGAACGGGCATCTCCAGAAGAGCTTTCCTTTGTTAGGTCCATACTTGCAATGGTATGATATCCTACGAACATTACAAGCACACTTTCTCCCTTGAACTAGGTTTCTCCCTATTGTGTAATGAGATGAACTTGATTTGCTACGCCTAGAGGATGATGCCGTGAGCAGAAGAAGAAGAAGAATAACGCTGATTGCAGAAACACAGGCGACGAGGGAAAGGAAGAAGACGAAAGAAACAAATGTGGAAATTGGGATCTAGGGTTAGCGTATTTCGTTTATTTAAATAAACGAAAAATCCTACGTATCTGACCACGTGTCCGAAAAAATTGACCTTTGACCAGCCATGTATGCAGCTGTTAGTCATTTTTAACGGGAAGGACCAAACATATGGACGAAAAACTTTGCAGGGACCATTGTTTGAAGGAAAAATTTAGAGGGACTAAAAACGAAAAAAGTGAAATATTTATAAGAACGTCAAACATATTTAACCATAAAATTAAGTATGAACATCTAATTTAATCGTTATGTCCGTATTGTTATGTTCGTTTTATATTTTCGATCAAATCGTAAAAAAATGTGTGATTGTGAAATAGTGGAATTCATGTAGTTTTAAACAAAAATGACACAAACAAAATAAATTTCGTAAGTGCACTTACAAAGTAACCTCTCCGCAGGTTTTGTACACATGCGAAACAACCTCTAAATATATTTAAAAAATAATTTTTTCTCATGTGCATATGTGAAACCCGCTGAGAAGTGACTTTGTAAATGCACTTGCAAAGAATATACTAGGTGTAAAGAAAAATTCTCAATTTTTTTAACCGAGAAAGATAAAAACTAAATAGAAGGATCAACTAAATTGCAATTAATTATATTATTATTTTTTAAATTAGGTTTATATTCCTTGGCAGTTTTGTTTTAAATAAAAACTAAAGCGTAAAAAATGCTACTACCTCTGGTACTTAATATAATAAAAAATTTACTTTTTAGATTCATTGAAGAATCAATGTTTTTTCAAAAGGAAACATGATGGAAATTTCATTATGCCTACCAATCTTCTTAATCTAATTTTTCGCAGGGTTGAGGAATATGATGACAGTGTTACTCTCCAACAGCAGATTTTTGCAAAACAGCAAACAATACAATAGGTTATGTGGTCTCCTCTAATCACAGGATGGTTTTGCGTCAATACGGATGGAAAAAGTAGCGGAAAAGGCAACATGTGGCGGTCTAATTCGTGATTGCAATGGTACTTGGTGCGAAGGCTTTTCTAAATTTATTGGTAACTGCCGAATTGAAGTTGCAGAAGCCTGGGGGATTTTGGAAGGTACTCCCTATAACACCCGAATTATTTAATTATTTATTTAATTTAATATTTTCGTATATTTTTCCGACTAATTGGTAATAGTGTAGAATACCAATTTAAGTCATTATATGATTATAGGGTGATTAATTAAAATAAGTTGTAGAAATAATAATAATGTTATTATTTAAGAGAAGTAGAATAAAAGAGGGGAAAAGGTTGTTTTATGAGTAGTGGAGAAAAAGAGGTTTTAGGGAAAAAGAAGAAAAGAGAATGAGTGCAAGCTTGAGCTAGGGCAAACCTCCATCTCTAAGCAAACTAACCTCTGATTCACAAGGTAAGGGTGGGGTTTTTGCTTTCTAATTGGGAACATGATGGATGATAGGTAGTGGGGTTTATAATTTAGCTAGGTTTGTGTCTTGTTGTTGTTGAAATTTCAAATTGAAGCTTGAAAATCCATGAAAATTGTTGAATGTTTTGGTAAATATTGTCTTTGTGTGATTCCCCATGTTGCTAGTACCTTAGGTTGATTCGTTTGGGGTTGTGTGGGTATTGGGTGCTAAAACTTTGGAAAAATGGCTTGTGGAAGATGGCGTACGAAAACTCAATCATCACAACGTTTTGGCGCGAATTGAGTCTTGCTAAAGTCACGACGCGAAGGAGGGTTCGCGGCGCGTACTGAGTAGTTTTGAACATATTTTCTGATTTTTGAATTCTGCCCAATTTAAACACTTTAACTAGGGAACTTTGAGTAAGCTTTTATGAGTAAAATAATGCTAGTAATTAGTAAGGAATGATATAGGAATTGATTTAGAAATAGTTCCGCATTAATATGTTGGTAAATGTAAGCGGTATAGCCGATTAACCGAATTTGGAGAAATTGAAGGAATGGTTCGTATACACTAGTAAGCTATTGTAGCATGTTCGTTTTGCCGAATTTTGTGTTGAATGTATGAATGTAGTTGTTGTCCCATTTATGGACGAGTGTTGTTGAAGGCTTGAGGGCCAACGTTGATGGTTCATTTGTTGTTCTACGTTGTTGATTTTGGATGTTGTTGTTGTATGCCATTTATGATTGTTGCATACATACATTGCATATTATGTTAGCCTATGTTGGCAAAAACACGTTGGTCGTTGGGGGAAAAGTTGATTACGTTGAAGGCTTACGCCTTGATGCCTTGGTAAATTGGAAGTTGATACGTTGAGAGTTTTACTCCAATGGTACCACATGCATCTGCATTTGTTATGTCTCATGATTATGTTGTTGTGCAATCGAATTGTGTTTGTTGTTGATTGGTTGCGAGATTGCAAAATGATGATTTTATATAATTCTAACTATATATTATTTATCATGATCTTAATTATATAGTTTGATATCTCACCCTTTCATTTGTTTCGACGTTGCCTTTATATTGGTAACGTGCAGGTAACAAGGAGGAGTAGTTGTTACCGTTTTAGTCCAAGTTCAGTGTAATTACTCTGATACGTAGCACTCGGGGGGAAATGAACACTTGTCTTATTTTGTTGTTTTTAACGTTGAATCTTATGTCGTTAATTGAAGATTTTATTATGTTGATGTTGTTTATGACTCAAAAGATGCTATGCCTTATGTGTAAAACTATTATGATTTCGCTGCGTGATTAATGAAGTCGTTTATGTTTGAAGACTAAAAATTATGCGTTGTGTTAGTTCAACCTCTTTACAGTGTTATGTATCTGTTTTGAATAAAAATGACAGTTTTATGTGTTTAAGTTGAAAAGTGTGACATCTTGATTATGTTGGAAAATTTTATACTCTGATTTTATTGATTAATTACTTGGGAGTAGAATTGGGGTGTTACACTCCCTCCGTCTCATAATAAGTATCTCATTTGAGCAATGTGTGATTTTTAAGAAAATGATTAGATGTATTAGGTTTGGTGAAAAAGTTAATGTAGTTTACTAGAATACCCCTATTAATTATAATTAATAGAGTAGTTAAATAAAGTGAAAGTTAATAAATAGGGGTATAATAGTGGAAAATAATAATAATTGATGCATTGAAATTGTAAATGAACAATTATTTTGAGACAAAGAAAAAGTGCAAATGAGACACTTATTATGAGACAGAGGGAGTTTTAAGCTTGCTCTCAGCCGTGGTTTCCGGTTACTCCAAGTTCAGTCGGATAACAAGCTGCTGATAGATAGCATCAATGGTAAGATATCTCCTATAGGAGCTACCAAAGGTCTGATTAGTCAAATTTATCAAGAGAAGAACAAGGCTATCAGAGTCAACTTCTCTCACATTTTCAGAGAAGCAATAAGTGCGCGAATGCTTTAACTAAATGGAGTTTTCAGACAGGGGTTCGATACCAGCTTCATGAGGATTTTTGTCCGAATGTTTTATTCTCTTTGTTTGCGCATGATTTAGTTAGAGAGTCTACTCCTAAATAATCTCATTATAGTTTCTTTTGTTTTGAACTTAAGCTCTCCCATTTATAAAAAAAAAAAAAACTAATTAATATTTCTAGTCTGTATGTAATCTAGATACATTGATTTTTCAAAATCTCTAAAAAAAAATAAAACTTTTCTTATATTAAAGACCATATATACATATAGAGTATTTAGTTAAAATTCATAATTAATTTGAAGTGTCATAGTAAGATTTAAATTTAAAATGGAATTAATTTGTTAGGTTAAATTTGTTAAGTTAGAAGTTTTCTACTATCTTCTCTCTTTCATATAGAGTTAAGAGCTAACTCAACACAACACCACAAACCTTTCCAATCTCAATTGGAAATTTCCATGGCAAATCCAAAACTATGCCTCTTCACCTTCTTCTTCCTTTCGCTATGCCTCTCCACCTTCGTTCACTCCGATTCCCACTTCGAAGGCTTCGAAGCTGAAGACGACGAAGCCGAATTCGAAGAATCATCCATCGATCCAGCTTCACTCCGATCACCTCCCTCTCAATCTCTCTCCACCGATCCCAATCCCAACCCTAACCCTAACCCTAATCCTTCTCCACCTTCCGATCTTCCCAAATCCACACCTCCATCAGCCACTACCTTCGATTTCTGGGACGACGATGAATTCGAAGGTCTTCCCACTGAACAACAACCTGACCTTCATGTCCCAATCGCCGATCCCAAATCCACCGATAGTAACAACAGCACCACTTCCTCTAACGACAACGTTAAGCCTCCTCCACGTTCCTTCACTGTTGAAATCATCTGCGGGAGTTTTCTGATTACGTTCGCAATCAATTACTTCACAGGTAAAAAGGAGAACGAGAACATAGCACTTTCATGGGCTTCACAGTTCGCTGCTAAAAATTCGATTTTCGAGAAAAATTTCAGTCTTTTAGGGATCGGTGATGGCGGTGATGACACTCCTTTGTTGTTGAAAGAAGGGCAGACGACTTTCAAGTTTTATGCTAGTGGGAGAAGGTATTGTCAAGGGCTGTTGGCGACGTTGGAGTTGAAGAGTCGGCACGATCTCATTGCGAGGATTTATAATCTGGTGGTTCCTGCTAAGGATGAGATTACTTTCGAGGTTTATATGAATGATGATGCTATGGATCATGTTGTTTTTGCTATGGCTAGGAAGAAGGCTGCGAAAGCTATGCATAAGGATCTTAGGGATTTGCAGAGGTTTGCTACTATTATGACTCCTCCTACTTCAAGGAAGTGGGTTACTGATGATCTTGCAGTTATTTCTGAGTCCAGGGAAGTTGCTTCTGATTTGATCACTGATGCTCTCATTGACCAGGTTCAGTTTCCATTCTAATCTTTGCTTTTACATTCGTCGTTTCCTTTTTCCGTGTTTTGATTATGTTATGATTCTAGCTAAAAGAGAGGGGGAGTGAAAAAGAGGAATAAATTGATGGATCTATCTGTTTTCTGTCTGTTAAATGTTGATATCTTATTATAGCCCAAGAAGAAGCTCTGAGTCTTAGCTTTTAAGGTTATATCTAGGTTTTTCCAACCTAGTAGTTTTTTTTTTTTGTTGCAAAAGTTCCAACCTATTAATTATGTATTTTGCTGACTTAGTTGTTTGGATGATATTGTTGTTAAGGCTCTACTTTGTCATACTTAGTATCACTAACAATGATAGTTACTCGTCCAGCGATCTAAAGAGGTCGATTATGGAATTTTAGTGAAGTACTTATTTAATAAGCTCTAATTTGTATAAGAGCTTCCTAATTATAAGCAAAAATGGGTCAGATCATGTCAGAAGTGCTTGAATTATAAGTTGAAAATAAGTTGAAAATGCTCACTAAGAAGCTATTTGTGTTCCCAACATCTCCTTTTGTTGTAAAATTAGAATTTGGGGTGGATGGAAATTGAAGAGGGGTAAGGGTAAGTTCTAGAGGATACGTTCTAAATGCCATCACGAGGAGGGAGCCTATTGTGGATAGATCAATAGTTGTTATGTAACAAGACAAGCTCATATAAGCTCCTCTTGACACCCTCTTTATATGGTTGTTTCTTTTATATAACTTTGATATCCTAC
This sequence comes from Vicia sativa, assembly GCA_021764765.1. Lineage (NCBI taxonomy): Eukaryota > Viridiplantae > Streptophyta > Magnoliopsida > Fabales > Fabaceae > Vicia > Vicia sativa. The sequence goes on from CM038792.1 coordinate 1,127,498, forward strand.
TTCATTGTTCTAATTTTTTATTCCTCTGGTAGTGTTTGTCTGTACATATTCTCTTTATTTTAGATCTTTGAACTAGACATGCACAAATGTTTCAATATGTAAATAATTATTTCATTACTATTGGCTTCATTTAGCGCACTCGCTCATATTCAAGGTTACATGAAGTTTCAAGTTTGTTATGGAAAGTGTCTTGGATGACTGGCGTAGTTCTTATTTTATTGGAATTAAAGTTTGTTCTTGGATTCAAAATCAGCTATTTTTTATATACTGCAGGTTTTTGGTGACAAGGCTTTTGAGAAATTTGGAAAAGGATTAATTTCAGTGCATTTCTCCGACAATCACCCTGGCATCCACAAGAAAGTGCTGCTGTTCAAGTTTGTTCTTCCAGCAGCTAAAAATATGGCTGATATGACTCGACTGGTGGCTCTTGTTCCATATTATATTGACCTGATTGGAAGATATAAATTGAGTTCTCAGGTGGGTTATATTGATCTATCATATTACCAATGTATGCTTAGCTTAAGTTATTTTGAACATCTTTTGCTTGGCCCTTTACTAACTGGTGTGCATATTACATAATCCAGGCTCGGTCTAAGACAGAGACTGCACGGCAAAAGGTTGCTCAAGAGGTACAGAAAGAACTTCGAAACATCCAACAAGAGGCCATGCAAAGAAGAAAGGCAGAGAGGAAAAAGATGTTGGAGGAGGCTGAGGCAAAGCTCGGTGCCGAGGCCATTCGAAAGAGAGAAGCAAAAGAACGTGCTCGCCAAATGAAAAAGTCAATGCCAAAGATGAAAATGTCCCGTGGTGCCTAATTCTTGATGATTCATGAGTAGAACTGAAAGGCATCCCCACCTAGCGTACGTTGTCATTGGGTCCTTGTCTTTTGTAGAATTATGGCAATGTACTTTGTTAGTTTTCATTTCTTCTCAAGTTAGCTAGATAGATATGACCACATTTTGGTGGATTTGAATATACCAAAATTTGGATCTTAGAAACATTCATAAGCTCCTGATAACTTTAATTTACTTATCCTTAGTTTCTAGTTGAGTGTTGTTTTGTTTCCCTAGTTGAGTGTTGTTTTGTTTCCCTTTTTCTTTGTCAACATGCTGAAAGTGCATGGAGTGACAAATGCCTAAGTTTAAGCATCAACGTAATTGCTGATGTTGATTGCAGAAATTATAAAATAAATAGATTGCAAGTATCTGAATCTTGTTAGGGAAAGAAGAATTTTAAAAAAGTACACAAAATAAACTGAAAAGTAAATTTGAACCAAATTCTTTCAATTCCTTTGCTTTCTTTCTTTGTTTACACATTAAAATAACTACTACAATTCAATTTGGACTATCCCCAGGTTCAATTTGGACTATAAAACAATTTCGCAATTCCAAAATGGCTGCTGTCATGCACAAAATAGCTGTTGTTGTCATGTGGTTTTGAAGAAAAACATGCTCAAGAAGCATTGATGTTGTTGTCATGTGATGTCATTTTTATAAAACATGCTTTGATCTTGTTGAGAGTGATATACTATTGTGATAACATTGACTCTTATAAAAATACTTTCACACAAATTTTGTACCATATGTGAGTTAGTAAAGTTATGTCAATCCCAAGAAAATCCTTATATTGAAATCCTTAACAAATCTATCATCAATTTCTCCATCATCAACAAAGCATCTTCTGCAGAACAGTTCTTTCCTTCTCCTGCAAAACCAAAATCGTCCAAATACAGAACAATCACTTTCACTAATCACAAACAACTTGTGTGGACAAACTCTTTACACAATTGTTTTGTTAAAAAAGAAGTCCACATGTCCTGCCTGGATTGGCCCAAACAATACAATTAATAGTACACTTGTATCTATATAGTTTTTTATTGTGTTGCCTTTATTAAATAAAAGAAAGAATTGGAAGAGGTGAGAAGAAAACATACTATAAAAGTGTGGTGCTTGATCTTTTCTATCAGTGTGCTGGTTTAGAGGACAAGTTGAAATAGGAAGCACAGGTAGATTTTGGCAATTGCATATTTCAATCATATAGCCATCTGGATCATGAAAGAAGACTTGATCAACTTCAATTCCACCTTCTTCCACAATTGCTCTCACATATTCAATCTTCATTGCATCAAGCTTGTTCATTATAATCTTCATGTCTGAGCACTGAAACGAAATATGATTTTCTTTGGGGTTGATTTCTCCTCTTTTCACTTGAACTTCATCTGACTCTAGTAGGTGAATTCCAATGCGATAGTTGAATAACCTATTCAATATATCCATATCGTTAATAATAGCCGAAAAACTAATTCAACATACACTTATATACTACAAACGCGTTTAATTAAGTTGTTTATTCGAACATGACTTATAAAATAGTTAAAAAGTTACCAAGCTCCTTGAAATTTAAAAGAAGAAGGCCTCTTAATAAGGACAAATCCGAGAACATTTTCATAGAATTTGGCAGATTCTTGCACACTTCTGCAAACAAAAGAGACGTGGTTCATTGAAAGCAAAGATAGAGGCATTACTACCTCTTCTGCATTGCCCATAACTGTTATTTTCTCTCTCACTCAACACTTAAAATGCCAAAGTAAAATATTATACTACTACAATGTGTTTGAGTGTGTAATCATGTTGCTGAAGAAGCAATACCAAAGTGAGGTTATAAGAAGGTACAAATTATAGTTTAGAGTGTTAAGAAATGTTGCTCTTTACAGATAAATGAAGGGAAAAAAAAGGATAATATGTTCATACTTCATATACACACACATAATAATTATCAATTTTATTACCCAACAACTTTCACTCTTTGTTGGTTGTATCATGGCCTACGTGCTTCTTTCATAAAAAACGTGGAGTACGTTGTATGTTGTATATCATGGAAATAAGTGGTACGGTCGAATATAGGGTTGTTCAAATGTACTAAATGACATAATCTAACTGAATCGTTCTTTTTGGTTTATCAACTGAACTATAGTTTATCAAATAGTTCAATAATCGAATCGAACAGTTAACCGTACCAAAATTTATCTAACCGAAACACTATTAACTTACGATATTTATGTCATATTATGATCTCAATGATATGAACACTTGAGTTCAAGCCCATGATCTCAATTTTTATAACAGCTGTCATACCCAAATATAGCAGCTGAAGAACTAAATAAAATACACTGAAAAAGTAGATTTGAATCAAATTCTTACAACTCCTTTCCTTTTGCTTTGTTTCTTTGCTTACACATTTAAAGTAAACAAAATATAGTAGCTGTCATACCCAAATTAATAGCTGTTATTATCACTTTGTTGTTATCACTTAATTACACATCAAAACATGATTTGATCTTGTAGAAAATGATATACTACTGTGATAACATTGACTTTTACACACAAAAATGCTTTCACACAAATTTTGTACAAAATGATTTAATTTCCCCCTATACTCTTTTATTTAAAATAAATGCTTTCACACAAATTTTGTACAAAATGACTAGGGAAATCCTCATATTGAAATCCAAAACAAATCCATCATCAATTTCTCCATCATCAACAAAGACTCTTGTGCACAACAATTCTTTCCTTTTCCTGCAAAACCAAAATCATCCAAATACAGAACAATCACTTTTAATAATCATGCCTGGATTGCACAAAACAATACAAATAATACACATGTGATATATACCATAAATGGGTGATGCTTGGTTTATAGGACAAGTTGAAATAGGAAGCACAGGTAGATTTTGGCAATTGCATATTTCAATCATATAGCCATCTGGATCATGAAAGAAGACTTGTTCAACTTGAACTCCACCTTCTTCCACAACTGCTGTCACATATTCAATCTCCATTGCATCAAGCTTGTTCACTATAATCTTCATGTCTGAGCACTGAAACGAAATATGATTTTCTTTCGGGTTGATCTCTCCTCTTGTCACTGAAACTTTATCCGACTCTAGTAGGTGAATTCCAATGCCATAGTTGAATAACCTATTACAATAACTCCATAATATATGTTATTAACCCAAAAACTATCAAAATAAACATATAAAAGACTAGTTGATAAAGGTTACCAAGCTCCTTCAAATTTGAAAGAAGATGGTCTCTTAATAAGGACAAATCCGAGGATATTTTCATAGAATTTCACAGATTCTTGCACACTCCTACAAACAAAAGAGACGTGGTTCATTGAATTTAGAGGTAAAGGCATTGCTACGTTCACTATCTCTCCTTCATAGCCCATCTCTCAGTTATTTTCTTTCACTCAACACTCAAAATGGCAAAGGAAAATATTGTGCTACTAGTACTATGTGTGTGAGTGATTATGTTGCTGAAGAAGTAACACCAAAGTGAGGTTATTTAAAGGCACATGCTATGGTCCAAGTATTCAAAATATGTTGTTTTATACATTTTCCAGATCATATCAATATTATTAACCGACAACTTTGTGGTTGTATAATGGGTCTACCAGTTACCAAAACGTGTAACTCCATATAGATCATTACTTTGACAATAATATTTAATTTGTTGGTAGATATTCAAATACATCAAGCTCTCGTTGAAATTTTATCTTAATAATAATTTTTTGTGTAGGAAAAAAATGACAATTAAAATAAATGATATCAATCAATCAAAATAATGTATCAAAATGTGTAAGTAAATTTATAACAAATAATTGCAAAAATGTTTTTAAAAAATTATACCTTCATCTTTCTAAAATCGTACGGATTCACAATGAACTAACATAATGAACTAAAATCTATTCATTAACAAATGCATTAGCAAACCAAAACAACTAAGTCCAATACTGCAAACCTCCAGAAATGAATGAACCTGATGTTTGAGAGCCACCACACCCAGACCCGCACGTGATGTCATCGGTTGGAATTCGGTCGACAGATGTCGTTGCGCCATGACTTTTTCGTTGGTCTCCCTTCTAGGCCACCTCTTCGCTTCTCTGACAAAAGTAGTTGATTAATCTAATTTAGTAGAAAATGTTTAATAAATAAGTAGCGTTAGCGTTAAATAAGATGTTTTAAGCGTAGATTCGTAACGGTTAAGTTGCGTAGTATTTTTCGTAGTGTTTGCTTGAATTGTTGTTGTTAGTAACTTGTTGCTATTTTGATGAAGTTTAGGCCTATGGCCAACGTTGATTAAGTTGAATCGTCCCGATTTATGAACATGCTTGAGTTGTAGTTCGTATGACCAATGTTGATCTAAGTTGATGCCATTGATGCATATTTTAAGTTGTTGTTGTTGTTGTTGTTGTTGTTGTTGTTACATTTGTTGTGTTTTTGTTGTTGAAGATGAAGTCGTATGGCATACATTGCATGATTAAGTTGGCCTTGATGGCACCACGTTGAAAGTTGAAGGCTTATGCCTTGGCCGTGATGGCACCATGTTGAAGGCTTGCTTTGTTAATTCCTTGATAAACTAGCATATGTTTAAGTTCTCATTCATTCCAAAACGTACCCATGTATTCCAACACCATAAAATCATTCATTCATCATCAATAACACACAATATAACATGTTTTACTCGTCAGTAATGATCCTACATCATGCAGATCCATTAATCTATACATTCTGACACACTCTGACACCTATAGGGACACATTCATGGAACCCTATAAATTCACAAACACAATTCTCTAACATGCTATACCCTATATCATCAACATCAAAACCTATAATAAGCAATAATCAATCGAAATCACCCCTTACCTTGTGGGTTCTTCGAGATTCTGACACTTCTAGGTTTTCCTTCTTCTTTCTCCTCTTCTCACTTCTACGTAGTCTTGTTTTCTCCAAATGAATCTATTTTTCCTCTTTTCCTTATTTTATTCCTCTTTATTCCTTTTAATCATAAATAAAATAAATATTTATTTCCCATTCTCCAATTAATTCCATAATTAATCTCAATAATTCAATATATTAAATAAACTATGCTCTCAATTAATTTAATAATTAAAATCATAATTATTTAATTACCGAATTATTTTCGGGGTGTCACAACTCTCCCCAACTTAAAAGAGTTTTCGTCCCCAACTTAAAATCATGATGTTGTGTTGCCTGTTGAAATACATGTTCAATCTGTAAGAATTCAAAGACATCATGAAATACCATCTGAAGATTATTGGAAAATGATGGCAGATGAATTAGTCAACTTTAGGGATGTCAGTTTGGACCTGTTAATGGGGATCCCCGCGGGGAACGCCCCGTTCGGGGCCCCAAAGATGGGAAATTTTCCTCGTGGGATGGGAGAAAAATTCCCAGAGCATTTCGGGACGGGACAGGGCCCGCCCGCCTATTATTTTAATATAGTTAATTTAATATATATATTTTAGATTAGGTTTTTTAGTCATTTCCTTTATGTTTATTTATAAAAATAAATAAATAAATATTCATGTATTTATTAAGAGAGAGAAATGTAAATATTAGACCCTAAAAAGTTGAAGCGTTTCATTTTCTTCGCGGACATTTAGAGTCTCACACATTAGACTCCTTTTTTCTTCTCCATCAAATCTCCATTCATCTTCCTCTTCCAATTCCATCTTCTCTATTGGTGTGCTTCCATTATTCACTCTTACAATTTCATCAATAAGGTTTGATTTTCATAAATTTGTTCATGTAATTATTTATAGGAAAAATAGATTATTTCTCTTTGATTCTCATAAATCTTTATATTATTGTTTATAGAAAAAGTAGATTGTTTCTCCTTGATTCTCATAAACTGTTCATGTAATTGCTTATAGGAAAAGTTGATTATTTTGATTAAATTTAAATTAAATTGTTTAGAAATTTTAGAGTTATCAAATCATTTGCATATTAAAAAATATAAAATAATCAAAAATTACTCATTTTATCTCCTTTTAAATATTTTTGTGTTCATTTTTATCTATACTATGCATTTGTAATTAAAATAATGTCGCTTTTTCCTTAAAAATATTAAAATATACTTTTCCTATTTTTATTAATATATCACACTATAATTTAATTTTCTATATTAAACAAAAAAATATTACTTTTAAATGAATCAATATATCATGCTATCACGGTATCACCCATAAAAAAAACCAAATATCTTATATTTCTAATTATTAATGAAATAATAACATATAAACAATAATATATCATGCTATCACCCATAAAAAAAATATATATCTTATATTTCTAATTATAAAACCAAAGCCATTAAGTGAAATAATAACATATAACTTTTTACACGAGTAAATATATCATGTATATAGGTAAATAAATGTATTCTCAATGTATATAATTAATTAATATATGTTATTATTTCTAATTGAAAAGTTACAGTAAATAAGGCATATTTAGAAATATGTGTAATGCATCATATATTTAGAAATATAAGATTTTTCTTATTAATTATTTTTTGTGTGAATTTCATGTATTTACTATTTCATTTATTTATTTATTTTTCATATATTTATTATTTTTTCTACTTCCATGTAGCCTTTTAAAATTTGTGTTTGTGTGTGCGGTTTTGGTAAAAGAATGGTTGGTGAAGTTCAATCATCTAATAGTCCTAATGTTGCTTTGGAAGGAATGAAGTTCCTATAGAAAGTAGTGGAGTTTCACTCACAGGAAGTTCAATCTACTCCAAATGAAATAAATATAGAAAATCAAGATCCCAAGCTCCCGTTGAACCCACTACAAGTCCTAACAAAGGGATTAAAATCGATGCTTGGCCCTATTTTAAAAGGCAAAAATAGGAGGCATTTGGAAGGCTATATGCAAATCTTGTGATAAGAAAATTGGTGGTGATACAAAAATGGTACTAAACATTTATTTGATCATATTAGCATATGTCCAAAACGCAGAGAGAGGTCCAAAACAAGCCATGCTTAAAGTGATGAAAAAAATCCGAAATGACATGAATCATTTGTGGTTGGAAATTATACATTTAATCAAGATGTTTCTAGGAATGAACTCATGAAGATGATTATATTGCATGAATATCCCATCATGATGGTTAACCATATTGGTTTTAGAAATTATAGCCATTCTCTTCAACCTTTGTTCAAGATAGTTTCTAACACCATGACGAATGATATAATGAAGTTGTATGAAAGTGAGAAGTCAAAGCAAATGAAAATACTTGCAAAGAATAAAAGCCGCATTGCAATAACTCGATATGTGGATTGCTAGCAACCGTAACAAAGGATATATGTACATTAACTCATTACATTGATGAAAATTGGATTTTGCGAATCGGATCATCGTGTAACTTCTCCTTCCATTTACGTTATTATTATAATATAGTTATTTTATGTGATATTTATTATAATTTATTTTTAGGTTCATTTATGTCCCTACGCCACATCTACTTGAGGTCATTTGTGATTTTTGGTAGATTGTTTGATGGATTGGAATATTGATAGAAAATTGTCAACATTAACCGTTGATAATTGTAGCACCAATGATGCTCGATTGACCATTTGATTGATAAGATGTCACCTTCTTCTTTTATTTTAAAAGGAAATTGTTTCATATGCGTTGTTGCCACATATTAAACTTGATAGTGAAAGATGGCATGCAAACAATTTCTAGTTCAATTGAAAAGATTAGGAAAGTGTCGGTTTTGGGTAGCAACACCAAAGAGGAGGAGAAATTTAAAGAAACTTGTAATCAATTGAACATGACTTATGAAAAGAAGCTTGCACAAGATTGTAGAACAAGATGGAACTCTACTTATTTAATGCTTGTCGCATTGCCTTACGAACAAGTTTTTAAACGTTTAAAACAACGCCGTGATTCCCAATATAAGTGTGCACCAAGTGAAGAAGATTGGAAAATGGCAAGAGAAATTTGTGACAAGTTGAAATTATTTTTAGTGTCACCGAGTTGTTCTCGGTACTAAGTATCCAACATCAAACATTTATTTTCCCAAAGTTTGTCAAATAAGATTAGCTTTAAGAAAGTGGGAAGATTCTTCTAGTGATACTATACAAAGTATGGCAAGAAGTATGATAGTGAAGTTTGACAAATATTGGAGTTTGATTAATGGGGTGATGGCAATAGGGGCTGTTTTGGATCCTAGATATAAAATAACTTTGTTGAATTACTTCTTCCCACTTATGTATGAGAATAATGCTCCCAAAGAATTGGAAAAGGTAATACAAATGTGTGAAGATTTAGTTGAAGAATATCAACCAAATAATGATATGGTTCCTACAAGTAGTGAAGTTGGTGCATCAACATTGGTAGATGACATTGATGTCACAAGTCAAGATTGGGAGAAGGCTTATTCGAATATGTGATGGAAAATACTTCAACTACAAATGTCAAGTCAGAATTTACTTCCTACTTGGAAGATGGTGTCTTGCTTGATAAACAAAAAAAGGAAAATTTTGACATCTTAGGATGGTGGAAACAAAATGGTTTGAAATTTCCAACTTTGCAAAAGATTGCAAGGGACTTTTAGCAATTCCTATCTCTACTTTGAGTCCGCCTTTAGTACTAGTGGTCGTGTTTTAAGTCAACAACGTAGTAGGTTGAAGGAAGACACTTTAGAGGCTTTGATGTGCACTCAAGATTGGATCCGAAAAGATATAAAAGGTAATATATTTTTATCTTTTACAAGATTAATTGAAAAGGATTTTTAAATTTTAATTTAGCTATTTGTTTCTTAGGTTATTCAAAACGTTGACTCAATTCGAATGTGTGGATGAAGATATGGATGATGATGATGATGATGATGATAATAAGGTAATTTACATATTAGTGTTGATTACCTTTTAGTTTTAAAGTATTTTTTAAGTAAATATAATTATTGATTGTTTACTTTTCGTAGGAAAAGAAAGTCATATCTAATTGTGGAATGAGGAAGAAGACCTTGCAAGGAGAAGTTGGAAGAGAGACATGATTGATCATTACTTGTTTGGATATTTTGCTTAATATTTTAGTTTATTTATATGTAACTTTGTTTTAAGTATTTTGATATTTCTACTTTACGTGTGTTATCAATTGAGCAAATAGAGATATGTTGACTTTTGCTTTTAGTTGACTTATTATGAAGTATTTTTAGCTTTTCAAGCATACTCATGATGCTAAATTTTATAATTATCCCTTATTAGTTTTGATGAAGTATAGTTTTTAAGCATAATTATGTTGTTGGATTTTTTAGTTGTTTATTGTTACTTTAAAAGTATTATAGTTCATTTTGTTGAATTTTATAGCATTTTATAGAAATTTATAAAAAAATATTATTATTTTGTGTTCCATTAGTATTTTTAATAAAAAATAATAAATGTCAAATACTAGTATTTTTTAATAACATAATAAATATGTGAATTCTTTGTGCTTTTTATTTTTATAGAAAATATAAACATTTTAAAAAAATAAAATATTAATGAATAAATGTAGGATCTATGGGGATCCCCGCGGGGAACGGGGATGGGGATAGAAATTCCCGTGCGGAGATCGGGACGGGACGGGAATGAATTTGATGGCGGGGAAAAAGATGGGGAAGTGTCCCCCCGGCCCCGCCCCGCCCCATTGACATCCCTAGTCAACTTGGATGAGTAGAGGATGTTAGCTCTCGATTCATTAAGGAGACAAAAGGAAAGAGTTGCTAGAGCCTATAACAAAAAATTGAAAGATAAGGTATTTGTTGTCGATGACTTAGTTTGAAAAGTGATATTACCTATGGACCGGAATGATAGAGTCTTAGGAAAATGGTCCCCAAATTGGGAAGGACCTTCCAAGGTAATTCAAGTTTTTTCAAACAACGCTTATGAGCTTGAAGAATTAGCCCCAGATCGACAAATTTTAAGGCTAAATGGAAAGTTCTTAAAAAGGTACAAACCAATTCTTCAAGAAGTTACAATTTCGACAAAATAAAGTGTTTGTCGAATAAAGGTTGGAGAGAGTTACGTCGAAACCAGCAAATCAAGCATGCATAAGATGTGTGCAAAAGATAAAATGTAAATTAAAAACAAAATAAGCATTACATTAAATTAGCTAAAGAGCCATTGTTTAAACTTTACATAACGTTACAGAAAAGGCCATAGAATAATGGTCACAAAAATCAAAAATGTCGAAATTTGTCTTGGAAAGACCTTAGCTCATTATGGAGGCGTATAACATGTTTTTCAAAGCTTTCTGCCTTCGCCTTAAGCGCCACTATCTCTGCCTCGGTGTTAAAAGTAGTAGTGTTGATGGCTATATCATCCATAGTTATCTTGTGCACTTCAGTTTGAGTCGGAGCGATATCTTGACTAAGCTCCTCTTCTCGTTTAGTGGCAAGCTCCAGTTCTCCGCCTAAAACGGTCATTTCCTTGGACAATTCAGCCATTCAACTGCGTATTTCAGCAACTCTTTTCCTTTTATGAGTGAGTTCTTGGTGTTTCTGATTGATTTGTGCCCTTAATCCTTCAATTACTATTTTAGCCTTCACCACCACATCCACATTCCCCTTCACCAAAGCTTGTTTCTCCTCGACTGATGCTTCATTCTTCTTTGCACAGTTGATATTTTCAAGTAAAGACAGAAGAATTTTCTCAAATGTTGCCATCATAAGTCTGAATGACTCAGAAGTCTCAAGGCTTTTCAGCTGAGTAAGAGCATCTATAAGTTATGATCCGAGAGTTGAGTCTTCATGGAGAAAATGAGGAAGATCAGGGCTCAAAGCGTGAGTTCGGATTTTATCTGTCAATTGATTTTGTAGCCTCATGCCCTAATTTATCGTTATGAGTTTGGGACTGGTCCGAATCATAAGAGGGAGTATGAGTATTTACAAAGTTGCATAATCTTGCTAGTGCTTCCAATGTAGAAGTGTTGAGATCAGTATCGAGATCTTCTTCGGTCGGCACTGATGTTTCAACTTTCTCTCCTATAGAGGGCTTTGGTGAGTTGGTTTTCTTTTCCCCTGAAGGGCCAACTGAATCGGTTCCCTTCTCCTCAGTAGGATTTTGAGACATTAGTTTGGGAAAAGGAGATCTATATTTCTTTTCAGGAGAAAGATTAAGGGTACCTTTGGGAGGAGGAGAATGTTGTGAAGTGGTAACATTTTCAGCCGCCTCTGAATCCTGTAGGGAATCTGAAAGACTAGAGTTAGAGCTAGTCGAACTATAACCCTTATGTTTGGCAGGACTAGTGACCGAATCAGAGTCATTAAGAGTAACTGAAACAGTCAAGTCAACAAACTCACCAGCGGCTACGTCGAAGGTTAGATGGTGAGGAGGTGAAGAAACTTCTGACAGTGGAGTATAGTCTGGCACGCTTTGTTGAAGGTCAGAAGCTTCGACCTAAGGAAAACAAGACAGATGTTAGCCAGATTAATTTGGAAAACAAAGAAAAAGTAAAGAATTTAGTAAATACCTATGGCATTGGGCTAGGATTTATAGTCTCACCCTTCTCGACTGAAGCAACAACAGTGTCCCCATCTGGATTTTTAGCTTCGTCGGTTACAGGAACTGGGGTCAAAGTAACGATGGTTGTATTTATCATTATATTTTCAATGCCTAGTTTAGATCAGCCTCAAGATATTTAGTCAAGAAAACTTTACCTCTCCTTTTTGTAACAAGAGGGTGATCATCGACATCCATGGTTGCTTCGTCGTCGACCTTCACTCCAAGGTCTTGGGCCATAAGGACTTTCTTTTTCTTCCTTTTTGCCACTTTGTCTTCAGAAGAGGAAGTTTGATTCCTCTTGTGGCCTTTGGATTTTTGGGGTTGTGGAGGAGACTGATCATCAGGTGATGGCTGAAAAAACAAAAAGTATGTATAAGTCGAAGGCATGGTGTTTATCAAAACCATCTGGTTAAACAATGCTTACCTCAGTCCTCTCAGAACGACTGTGTTTCCTGTCCCTCTTGGACTTTTTGGATTTTTGGAGGGAGCAGTCGAATCTGTTGAGCGTTTTTAACTCTTCTACATAAAGGAAACATTAGTAACTTGCAAGCCATATAGTGTCAAATATAATAAAAATATACTTATAGAAGAGAAGAAGAAATTGGTTCGTCATTAGATGGAGTATGGATACGGGTTGTTATACCCCAAAATTTGCCCTCCTATTTTTAAGGTCATGATACATCTCCATACTCAAGAACTCCTCAAGGGTTGATTAGACAAACCAATTCCTAAGCAATCAACCCACAACTAGGGTTTTGTTTCTCTCAAGTCAAAATTGGTTTATATTGCCTCAAGTGATCACCATACCTCCTCATATGTCTCAAGGGATCACCATGTCAAGTTTCAAGCCTCACAGCTCAAGTTTGCTTAGTCAATTGCCCAGATGGTTGAAAATCAGTTGTATTGGACAAAAAGTCAATTGTGGTCAATATACAGTCAAACTTCATCATTTTTTGTCAACGTAAATATTTTGAAGTCACGTTCATCATTTGATCAAGGGTTGATCATGATTCATCAAGAAAACTCAAGATTAGATCAAAAGTCAAAGTTTCTAAATTAGAGTTTCTTGACAAAAAGTCAACAGAACTTTGATTAGGCATAACTCTCACATACTTTATTAGAATTTTTCCATCAAAGCTCATTTCGAAGGGAATTCAATTCTATACAACTTTGTGTCTCACAAGCTTTGGCCAAAAATGCTTCATTTGGGAGTTATGGATCAAGACATTATAGGTCCTTCTTAAAGTCAACAAAAAGTCATCTTTTTCCAAAGAAGTGTACATGAGCATGGAAAATTCAATGAATATGAAACTAAAAGGAATGTTTAGAGGACATCTTTAGCTTTCTAAAAAGTCTAATAACACTTCAAAATGTTGAAAATTGAGCAAGATACAACTTGTACAAGTTTGGGAAATTTGAAGAAGTGCATGAAGAGAAATACTTAGCAAAATTGATTTTTTTTCTAAATGGGCTTGAGTTTTTGTGATCCAAACTTATTCCTAACACTATCAAGAACCTCTAAGCCCATCTACACGACCTCCTTCCATTTATTATATTTACTTTTAAATTAAATCATTAAAATTAAATTTTACTTAAAATAAAATGTTAGAACAAGGTATAAGGCGTGTGGACTTGCTGTCCAAGTTTCTCGAGGTCCAAGGAAGGCTATGCAAGCTTTCAAAGATGCATGGATGTGTTTAATATAAGATTGAGGCAAATTTGGAAGATTTTGATTTAAAAAATTCAATCAAATATTCTCCGTTGAAAGAATATATTTTTCATTCAAGTCTTGACATAATTCCCTTGCCCTATATATACACAACACCTTCAAACATCAAGATGAGGGATTCTTACAACCAAAAAGCTAGGGTTTTGCTTCAAAGATCTCAAAGAAACTTGCACTTTCGAAACCCTAGTTGCATCCACTTCCAAAGAATTTCAAGCATTCCATCGTGCTCCTGAGGTATAGTAGGGTAAGAATGGATCATTATCCATGGCCAAAGCACTCTGAATTGACTCATGCATGAACTCAGTTTCCATCATACTTTTGGCATTCGTGTTTTGATTTCTATCATGTTTTTGCTTGAACTAATATCACTAATGTGTTCCTGAGGTTCATTAGAGCAGGTTAGATCGATCGTAGCAAGTTTTTACTGGCCGAAACGTGATTTGCCATTGTTAGGGCATAAACCTTCTGTAGCTTTGTATCTCTGTTTTCAGGAACTTTCTGGCCAAACCAAGGCCACCATTGAATTCGCAACCCTCAAATTAGGGGGTAGGGTCCTCCTTTTGCTTTTATTTTCATCGTTTTGCGGGTTTAGCTTTGGAGACCACCAAAGAAGACGACCGGAGCTTAGCTCTAGTGTCTTTGACTGTCTTTGACCCCGGCGACCTAGGTGTGGCAGGCGACCTAGGCGTGGCATCACGTGATTCGTCCGTTCAAAACTATAGGTCACAGCGCGTGTTTGTGTTTTGGAAATTGATTTTCTGAATGAATTATCACATATATATTTATTGTTTCAGTTTAATACACGGATGTATCACCGCCCCAGTGGTTCAACACGCGCGCGCTGTGTCTCTTCCTCTCTAAGGGTGTGGGTTCGATCCCCACCTTTTACAATTTTTCACAAACTTTTTGATTTTTACAGGTTTACACGTACATACAAACGGAGGAAGGATAATAACAACATAGGCAAGTGGCCTAGTGGCCAACCTTTGAACCTGTGACCACAAGGTCACGAGTTCAAGCCTTGCAGAGACCAATTCTAATTTTTGGCACTTGTTTTCTCTAATTTTCTCTAATTCTTTTATTTTTCTAACTTAATTTAATTTCTTTCAAAATTAATTCAAACTATTTTAAAAAATCACAAAAAAATAATTTAATTTTAGAATTAGGTTAGTTAAACATTTAACTAATTTTTGACATAAACATAATTTATTTTTCTCATGATTTAAATTATTTTTCATAATTAACTTAGAATTAGGTTTTATTAACTAAAATCGATATCAAAAATATTTTTCTTTTACAATTAGGGTTTAGATGTGCTATCTTATCCTTAGACATTTTTTCTCTTATTTTATTTACTTTATTTCGCATTTAAATTCTAGAAATCGATGTATAGGTTGCAAGGTTATTTTTGTAATAGTGTAGATTTACTTTCTGCAATTTACCTTCCGCACCTCTATTATGTAACTGCCCCAAAGCCATGTAATAGCGTAGGACATTTACTTTCCGCACTTTTACTTTCTGCACTCTCTTATAAATTGTCTATAAATTGTTTAGATGTATGATAACTAGGGTTTGTATGGCAAGATAAAATCAATCTTAGATCACCCTAATTCAAAGATAACATATATGAATTTAACACATTCTTCACACTTACACCCTCTAGGGTATCCTCTCTTGTTGTCTTACGAATAAAAATGGTCATGTCCCTCGAATGCTAATGTAGTCGGCTCTTTGATGTATGTTATGGTCTGCACTAGACCCGACATAACATATGCAGTAAGTCTTGTAAGCAAGTACATGGAGAATCTTGGAAAGGCTCACTGGAAAGCATTGAAGTGGATTCTAAGGTACATAAATGGGTCTCTGAACAGAGTCTTAATTTATGGTGGAGCCTTGGGTGAAGATAGTAAAGCAGTAATTGAAGGATATATCGACTCTGATTATGTAGGCTGTATAGATTCCTAAAAATCTATTTCTGGATATGTTTTCACTATGTTTGGTATAACAATTAGTTGGAAAGCAACACTTCAGAAGGTTGTTGCATTATCAACCACTGAAGCGAAATACATTGCTCTAACTGAAGTTGTGAAAGAAGCATTATGGCTTGAAGGTTTTGCTAAGGATCTGAAAATTCAAGATAAAGTTATCACTATTAAATGTGATAGTCAAAGTGCAATACACCTGTCGAAGAATTCAGCTTATCATGAGCGAACCAAGCACATCGACGTGAGGCAGCTTTTCTTCAAAGGGGTAATAGAGCGTGGAGAAGTCCAAGTGTTGAAGGTTTCGACAGATCATAATGCTGCTGATATGATCACCAAGACATTGCCTAGTTGTAAGTTTTTCCACTATATGCAGTTAATAAAGCTACATGAAGAAATCTAGTTCGTTCTTTGATAATAGAGTTTGTTCCAAGGTGGAGATTTGTGAGATATTGGATCGAACTCTATTGGGTCGAAGGTAGTATTTTGGTTCGACGGTTCAATAGAGTTTAGCATGCAGTCGAAGGTTGCTCATATGCTGTTATCGAAGTGTTACAAGATGTATTCGAAGTGTGTTCTAGCTTGTAGTGTCAAAGGATGCTAGGATTGTTAGGATCAAATTGGGTCTGGTTGTTATGTTCAATTAGTTAAATTAGCTTGTACCTTAAGTTAGCTTGTAATGTGTGTTTGTGATAAAAGCCCATTAGTTTAGTACGTTAGGTTCATTATAAATAGCATGCTACTACAAATCCTATTTTAGGGTGAGAGGGTTATTTTTTATTCTTGTATACTTGTAATCTTGATTTAAGATAAAGGAAAGAATAGCAGTTAATAAACAATCCTTGTGTTCATCGTGTTCTTCATTCCTTTTCCTACCCTAATTGCTTCTTGATCATTAAGCAACAAGTTTATATTTTGCTTCCAAGGCATCCAATTCACAACAAAATATGTTTTCCTTGTCTTCATCAATTAAGATTATAAGACATACTTATATAATTCCCCACATTTACTTTAAAATACAATGATTGCAATTTATCCATGAACCACCTTGTCGCTCTCTCTGATTTGAATCATCATTCAACAACCTTGAACCATGTTCTAGCTACTTGCATCTACTTGTTTCCAATCACCTTTTCTCGCTTAGGTAATATAAAAAGCTCAAATGTATGATTGTTTAATAATCTTTGACTCCTTTTTCTTTTGAATGTCTCTTTGAAGGTCTTTGTTTCTAAGTTTTGCGACCCTTTAGTTATATTCAAAATGAAAGCAAGCATAAGTGTATCCTTGATATGGTACAATATCCTTCTTTACTATATCACAATTCAAATAATACTCAAAGGTCAATATAATTGTTTCCTCATTACTACCGATATTCATAACATGAACCTCTACCTCAAAATGCGTCTTACTTGCCATAGTTTCTAATATCTTCATCTTTAGGTCTTTACTTTTATTCCTCTTATATTTCATTAAAAATAATACATTTGTGAATAATGAACTTTGATCTTTCTGGTTCCATTCCCACAACTAAACAATGTTTTCCACCTGTTGACTAAGTAACAATCCTTAGCTCAGCTTTATTAAACCAAGCTTAGGAGTTGTTGTTTTATCTAGACCCAAGGCCCATAAATAAACATGAACCAACCCAAATATAAAATCCTCTAAAAAAGGCTATCATTTACTAAAAGATTAGGGCTCATGAAAACAAGAGTAAGTGAACTTTGATAAATGAGTGATGTAATGTAAGATCGGTGACATCAAGCTAAAAACATTGATTCTCGAGCTATGGATCCAAGGAAGATTTTAAGACCTTGGGAACAAGTACAAACATGTCCTAGAAAAATAATTGATCGATACAAATGATTCAAGGATGGTAGTCAGATCATATAACAAATAACTTTCTAACAAGTGTCCCTTTAGACAATTTTTTTACATAAAATCTTCTGGGTGTTAAAACCCTAGGATTTGACTACAAAAAGGGAGACAAAATGTCAAATTGATGTACACATTTTGTTTTAACTCTAAAATGCCTTTCAACTTCAATACTACTCCGACCTGATTTATAAGTAAATATTCTCTTTTTAGGTTCATTGAATAATGTATATGGTCTACATAAAAAATCAAATACATGTATTATTCAATAAATCTAAAAAGAGAATCTTTACTTATTTATAAGACCATAGAAAATAGTTTCTAACTTTAGTATTGAGTACTTGCATGTATCACTCCATCGACTTCTTCACCAACAAATTTTCAAAACTAACTTCAAATCTTTTCTAATACACTATTGATCATATACAAATTTCATGTTACTCATTATCTTATGAAAAAACATTGTTACTTAATATACTAATTGTGATGTGATAGATGACGTTCATTTAAATAAAAGTTGATGATCCTCTATTTTCATACTTGAGATGATAATTTGATCCAATAAGTATCAAAATAACATAAACAAACCAGCTCACAACACTCATTTACAAAATATATTTCTCAGTTATTTTTTAATTTCTAGTTTTTTCAAATACAAAAACTGTTTTTGTTTTCATATAGATATTGTTAAAATTTGTGGGAAAGATACGTGTCTATCATTTTGTCTCATTCAATACGATGAAAACTACGTGTGAAAGGGAACCAACTACAATGATAAATGAAATGAAGGAAAAGTTAATATGATTTGATTAGATATGGGGTTGGGTAGGTAAAGGAAAAAAATGGAGTTAATTGTGCACATTGTATGTGGATAGATATATAGCTTGACATTAAATACAGGCTTTCTTTTGTCAAGCTGGACTTGTGCTAATATTCATCACGTTTTATGTAAGATAAGAAACAACAATGCTACTTTTGATTATAAAATATTGATTTTTTATATTCACAAGCAAAATTATCTTGTATCAATAAATTTTATCATATCTTAACTTCTTAATTGATCCAATTATTGTAAAATCTCATAATATATCAACCTCTTTTAAGGATGTACTTAGTAAATAACAGTGACAATTAAAATAAATAGTTTCAAATAAAATTAATTTACGAAAGATGTTAATAAACTCACAAGATAGAGAAAATGAATAAGAGATAAGTACATAAAATTTATTTACAGACGGTTAACTATCTAATCAGTATATTTTAAAAGTTCTTATAAGAGATTATTACAACTTAGTTATAAAGAAAATAGTATTTCGAATTCTCCAAAAAAATGTATTTTATAACTCAATCTCTCAAGCTGTCAATATATTTTATAACTCAATCTCTCAAGCTGTCAACAAATAAAGTATTTTTCATGACTCTTACATATTTTAAAAGTTTGTCAAACTCTTAGCTTCAATAATAAGAATTTCTACATTTACTTCACTAAATTTTTCTAGGTGAGATTGCACTTATTCTATCATTCTTTCTTTCTTTCTTTTAACAAAAGTGACATAGAGTTTATATTTATAATTTTTTAAAGAGAATTTTCTAATGCAACCCAATCCAAGCGAACTGCACGAAAATACTTCAATGTTTTTAGGTCTTGAAATGTATCTTCGGACTTACTAAATTTCAGTTGAAATATAAATTATTTTGAAAATGTATATTTTTGAGGTATACTTTTGAAAACTTGCGACGCAGAATCAGAAAAACAGAAGGGAAAAACAACAACCTTACAAAATAAAAATACCATTGATATTATAAAATCAACAATACATAAGGGATTATAACATAGATCAAACATTACATTTTAATATTCAGGTGGACATTGTATCATCATTATAATATCAACGACCAATCTCAAAACAGTCGCATCCAGCTCGATCAAACTTTTGATTCTAAATGGAAAAAGTTATCCACATAGCCCTTAAATCAACGGCCATCTCCAGTTCATGGTTGTTGAACTTAAGCTTCTCTTCTTTGTCAAGTGGTGGAGAGCGGTATTCGATCTTCACAATTTTGTGATATTCTTCTTACGATAGATGCTCCTGTAGTGTGTATTGAATATCTTCAAGAGGGGTGTGTTCAATGATCTTAAATTCTCTTGATGGTGTTTAGTCAGTAAAGTGGCCATTTTTATTATGCCAAATGATGTTCATTCTGGTTTTTTGTGTTTTGGTACAAATTGTCCTAATTTATAGTAGTTGTAAACTAATACTGACCTAAAAACTTCTATGTTTTACCATGACACATTTCGAAAATGTATCTCCGAAAACACTCTTTATTCCGGAAATGTATTTCTAAATCCCTCCCTGACATAACAGAACAAAAGTAGAACAGGATAGAAACATGTAATCAATACAGATTTTTCGGAAAAACTTCAAAATATATATATTAGACATCATAACACATCAATACAATATCACATACAAAAAATTGATAAATAACAATTAAAATGAAATGAAACAATTGTCGTCAGCCAAGTTTACAACTATTGGTGGGACCCCCTTTGACTTTACTTATTTCTCTTTCAATCTTGCTCAATTTGGTGAACTCTTGCATCCTTTTAACAAATTGGTTAGGCCAATTCTCGACTTTGGTTGTATAATGAGTCGTCCACTCCAGTGATATAAGTGGTAAGGGCATATCCTAGTTTTAAATAAACTTGAACAAAATATCGCGGATTAGAAACTCGCCCAACACAGATAATACGATCATTTAGATTTAGAGGTGAAGTAGTGTGTAGTAGAAAAAAGTTTCTGAGAAACTGTATCTTGTAAGATAAATAGACACTCTCTCATACACACTTACTATAAGATGACTCATTTTAGGAAAGCGTGTTCATTTATCCTCCAGTGCAGGTCCACTAACGCACAGAACAAGTAAGTGATAAATTACTTCAATATTTTCTTTATTATCGTATAGTCGTGTGTATGATTCTTTATTTCTCCTCAACTATTGGATAAGAGTATGTCGGATAACTGTGTGATCATATTCTCCTTTACCGAGTAAAGCATAAACATCTTGAAAATTGTAGTTTCCATCACCCTTGACATTGACGGATCGTTCAATGTATTTGTGCATAAAAACTGGCATATCCTCAATGAATGAGATTATTGGTAAAGAAGGTGATTTACTAATGTGAGCTCCTTTGAAAACACTTTTCTGAGATTTTGGAGTTGGTGATGAATCGGAAAAAAGTTTGTCAACATATACAAAATATCATGGACTCTACATCATTGAATTATCACTCGGTGTATCTTTGACCTTCTTAGGTGCTCCTTTTGTTTTTACCGATTTAGAGGGTGGTTTCAATTATGTGGTCTCCGAAAATGTAATCTTCCTCAATTTCTCTTTGATGTGGAGTTTTGTGTTGTCATCGGCTTTCAAAAATTGCTTCCCATTCAGTCAAGATGGAGATATTTAATTTATCGTCTTTCATGACACCGTCATCAGCAAAACTCATTTTTTGGTGCCTAGATATCTCTTACTATTACTCCATCCTCGCATCTTTGGTGCCTAGATATGTAATTGTTATCATCTAGAAGTTTCAAGTGGTGTTGCATTTTGGTTTTATCCCCCATAAGCGCTACTTTATATTGATAGAGTCTGTTGTGCACTTGCTTGATATTTGCGATATTCTTGGGTCTTTTATGCTGAAAGTATGTGTTTGGGTCACACCAAGTTTCAATGTCATGTTAGAAACACATTTTTTCTGGTAACATGCAATTGGGTGACCGGATAACTTTTCACACAAATCATGATTATGTAAACTATATATCACATTAGATCTCCATTTATTATTTTCTAATCGATAATCACGCAACTTAAATGGACAATCACATTTTCTTGAACCATTATCTTCTTGTTTGAAATTTTGGAGATGAGGTCTATATTTCCCACTTCTTTCGCATGTCAATTTCACAAATGCGCTTCTTCTTTCCGAACCATTATTGGACCTTCATATTACAATATCAAACCCTAGTTTGGATGTCTCTTTACGAATTAATTGCAACATATGATCACGAAATTCATACTCTTGTTCATTTTTAAAATAGTTGAGAATATTTATCTCCTTCACTACTACACGTGAAGCATCCTGAGACATAATAGGTTTGGGGATAACTTCGGGATGCATCTTACCAAATGAAAACAAAAACATAAACTACTAAGAAACCTCTCAAACGAAAAGTAGATTGTTGGAAAATCAACACTGACAAGTTCCGGAAATGCATTTTTGGATGAGTTCATATAGAATCCGGAGATACACATCCAGTTACACCATGACCTTTTTTCCTTCCAAACAAGATTAATGTGAGCAATGAAGGTTAAAATGAATGAACTTTACCCTAAACTCCTTTTGCTCTTTTTGATTTGAGGAAGCACAAAAATGGAAATTTTGAGTGAAAAATAATCATGCAGGTGGTTATTTATAGCAATTTCACATTTAATTTTTTTAGAGAAGCATTTTTGGAATAATCTGACATGCAAATGTGACAATATTCCAAATTCCCTCTTCAATATACCTGAGGTACATCTCCGCATATCTCCATGTTATGGATAATTTGCCATTTATTTTAACAAAATTCTGGAGACGTATCTACGAAAAGAATTTTTATGTGACTGTAGGGTGAAATCATATTTGCTCGTTTGTGTGTGATACAAAAGAATGCATCCATAAATATATTTCTAGAATTAGAGAGACATTTTTCGATTTTTCATAGGATTCTTTTTCACTATATACTGTGAATTAAGAAATTGTCTTTATTTTCATATGTGGCCCCGTAAATCCACTCGAGCTTCCCTAAATTGTTGAATAAACTAGTCACTATTGATTGTTGACTAAGTGTTGATGTTTGAATATCTATTAATCATTGACCAAATCAACTGTTGATCGAGATGGAATTACTCCAATTAAAATATTTTCACTTTGATTACTTAAGATTTTTTAGACATACCTTAGATTTATTAATCTAATAGTAAAACAAAATGTGTTCATAATACAAAACTATTTTCACTTGTCTTCAGCCCTAGAGGAATACTTGCCTGTGTTTGAAACTTTGAATAAACAATTTGAAGAAAAAAAAATTATGAAGAAATTTTTAACAACACTTTCATACTTTTGAGAAGCACAAAACTTCGTTTTAATTAACCTCAAAGAAAAACTTCTTTAGTAAGTTAATCTCTGGACTGTTTTGTGTGAGATTTTTCAGAAAAAATTCTACAACTTTAGTCAAAAACACAATTGTTGTGGTTTTCTCAGAGTATAAGTGGTAGTTGTGAAGGTAAATTAGGATTCTACAGTTTTTGTGAAGTTTTTTTTTTTTTTTTCAGATTGAAAAATCATATATATTGTGGTTGTGAATTCAGGAGGTAAAGATCTATTGAAGAAAAATAAGACTTTCTTCTCCAAGAAAACTTCGGTAGGATTGAATGAAGATCATTACGAACAAAATTTCGAATTTTTATTTGGAATTGCTATCTCCTTCATTAGTTCAACAAAATTTGGAATTCCTTCATCAGTTCAAAGACTCGTCGACCAAGGTAATTTTGGTAGGATCAGGTGAAGTTTGATGCAGACAAAATCATTGAGTGTTTTGGTTTTGATAAGGTGGTTGGTTAGTTCAAGATCAAGTGAAAATCTTAAAGGATTTGCATCCTAGTGAGCTGTATACACCAGAAAGAAAATCAAGATTCATATATGTGTCGTGCAGTAGACTTTGAGTTTTCAGGTTGTATGTGATTAAGTTAAGACATGAAAATTTTAGAACTTAACATGAAAATTTTTGAACTAACATGAAAATTCACTTCCTTTTCAAAAAAAGAAATGAAACTTAACTTTTTCTTTTCTCAATCTGCTACTGACTTGATATAAAAAAGAAACAAAAGTGAATTTTATATATAGACCTATTTGAATCAGTACAGCATCTTTTTCACTCTCATTGAGTTCAAAGTTTCTAAACATATATTATCCTCCGCAACTTGAACTTTTCCCTAGACCCTAGTCACCTACATCTATTTCTGAATGATTATTTTATAAGCTACAGATACAATAATCCACATCAAATTTCACAAAAACCCATTATCTTGAGGAATTTTCGAACTGCCTTAAAACCATTGTTCCTTCTAAATTTAAGGAGTCTTCAAATTCCCAACTGCTATCAACAGTTAACTAGCTACCATTGTCAGTACATGTCAATGATACTATTCCTTCCATTCTGTCATTCTCCTGAGGCAATAACTACAAAAACATCATCAAGTGACCATTTTCTTGTCACTGACTTTTCTGAAGGGTTGATAATTGCACGTTCTTGGCTGGCCAGGCGATATCCTATAACGATTTCCTTTCTTGTACGACCCCTAATCATTATATCATAAAAACATAGCTCCTCCTGATCAAATAAATAGAACTCGGCGGGTTTAATACACATCTCGTTCCCCTGTCATAAGTACACCATAATTCCAACATTATAAGTCATTTTGAAATTTGAATCCAAAACCATATAAAATAAACAAAAATCCTAAACTGGAAGTTTCAATTTCACATTTAGAGAATTCAAAGTTCCTAAGAAAATTAAATGATTCAAATGGATCATTACCAAAGACATTGAAATTCAGCTAAAATCCATCAACTAGGCGTGAAAAAGCACAAATCAGTTCAATTGAAAGTTACCTCCTCTGCAAATAATTCCTCAAGAACACGGTTGATTTGCTTGTCTTCAGCCACCATAGCTAGTGCCATGCTAACCAGCTCATTAGATAATACATAATCACTGATTCTGGACACAGATACTAGATTTCTAGTCCTAGAATCCAAAATTTCACTAATTATAATTGATTTATCTGAAGCTTGCTGCATTTCGCGGATCCATGAGTTGTGAGAGAACCCAGATAATCTCAAAGTTGACTTTGTGTCTCTGTATGGTAGACGCCTTGACTACAAAAAAAAAGGCGGGGGATGGTGATGGTTTTCGTTTCAAATAAGTTCATGAAATAGTGCCACAGTATTGTATTTTCAAAAGTGGTAGCAGTATTATATGAACATCATAACCCTAATAGTGGATACCTGTATATCACGAATGAGCAGAAGGGTAGCTAGGGATCTTGAGTCGGAATGAGCAACAGAGTCTTCCACTGACTCATCTGCAAGAATAAGGATCTGTCTTCTTAGAGTTAGTATGCAGTTGAAGAATAATTTCCATTACTTTGCTAGACTGTCCTGAATCTAGGGGTGGCAAACGAGCAAGTCCACTCCGTTTCCAGAATCAATTACTATTAGCATAAAATGTGATCATCTATTTATGTCCAGCTACACATTTACATTTTGGTTATTCACCGTGATATCAAACTCTAAACATTCACATGGACATGGTGCATAAATGCAAATTGATTCCTTCCTCAGTGCACACTTGTCACTTACGCATTTCAAGCTATAAATACGAAGAGAAAAAGATTTGAAACTTACAGAATCAAAAGTCTCCAATGGAAGACTCTCCAGGTGCCGCCTAATGACAGCATTTCCCTCCCTGTGGACAAGCTTAATGTTCTCTAGCCCAAAAACGTCAAGTTCACCAGCAGCAAGTTTCCTCTCTCTTTCCTTTTCAGGAACCTCATTGAACATCCAGAGTTCTGAACCAGGGGCCAAAAATGCTTCTAAAACCTGCAAAACAAAAATGATGAAAGATAAGTTAGAAGATTATCCCCTATTAGTAATTACAGTCATGAGACTACTTACCATTACCACAGTATACTGTATACTATACATCATAGGGGATAATTTAAGACGTCAATAAAGTCTAAGAGTCATACACAGTGCAGTTTCTTACTGAATAATATCTTAATTTCCATAAGACTCTCATACAAGCATTGCTCTGATCCTTACATAAACTATTACAAGTCAAGACAATGAACCATAATTAATTAAACTAGGGTGTTGAACCTTTTTGCAGATCTCATACAAAAGATATCCAATATAAAAAGGTTATTTAACTAAGGATTAAATCACCAGATGCAAGAGCTTGAAACTGACTGGATTTAGTATGTGGCCCGGGCAAAGACGTGCTTACCAAAAAAGAGTACCACACCCAAAGGGTGTGTATTATGAAGACCCCTGATAGTACCACACCCAAAGAGTACCAGTTCTGACTATTTTTGTAAAGAGTGTAGTAAGCTATTAAGGAATTGTTGAACCTAACATCATGGGTGAATGGATGATGAGGCATCTTTGGAGAAAATTTGAAAAAAACAATACACTAAAACTGATTTTTTTTCCTTTTCGAAAAATGTACTGAATTATCACAGTTTTCTTGACAATTTTTTAATCAAAAATAACTTCTCCTAAGAAAAATCTAAATAAACAGCCCTAACTAGAGACTTGATTGAGGGATGATTGGCAGAGAATACCTGCTCATAATCCTCCTCTAGCATCTAGTATTGAATTGAGGTTTAGGGTTAGGCTAAGGCCAATTAATTAAAGCAGATTTCACTTCCACCCATATCCATTCTATATCCTCTCTCTCTCTCACACCTCCAAAGTCTTACGCTCTAACTTTTCAACAGGTTTTAATATTTCCTTCTAAATCTAATATTTCCCACTCATTGAGAAGATTAGATAAAAATAAAATGTGATGTCTTTCAATAATTGAACATTTAGACGGTGAAACTGATCCCATAATATCTACAGAAAGATTATTCCTGTGCTGTTATTTGATGTCATCTTGTCTGCCTAATTTGATAGTGATAATGACAAATCCAATCAATCCTTGTGAGCATAGTAGATCACTTATAGGAAACATATTTGATCACATATCTTATATATTTGGCATATGTTGCAGCTAATTCCGTATTTTCAAATACAACCTTTGACACTGTCAAAACTCAATCTTTGTTTAGTAATTCCACAGTAATCAAGATCTTTTAAATGTAATTTGATTTGACCTATTTTATGTTTCCTCAAACGGTAAAGAAGTCTTTCTTACACATCAATATGATAGAGCATAACAGCAATGTAGCTTGTCTTAAAATATAAGGATACTAGCAGTAATATGGAATTAACAAAATTTAGGGGATTACCATAATCATATCATCAATGTCACGGCGCCAGCCACAAAATAATATTTTCTCTGGATATTTAGGGGGGTCACGTATCCTGAGGAAATAGCCCTTGCGTACCTATACAAATTATACTGTATTAAAACAATGTAATATGTAATGTTGGTTTCTGACTACAAAAATGTATTACCTAAGTCACCTATGATCATTGATTTAATGAATCCAAGAAAATGTGCAAGATATACTACATTTTAATACCTAATAAGCATATTTTCCAATAAGGTGGACATACTAAATGGATCCAGTGCTGAAAGGCCAGCTAGAACAAAAACATTACCTCTGGCAGAGAGCCTGGAGCATAGGTGTCGTCATCCTCAGCTATGACAAGGACTTCATCACCATCTCTCAGAATATAATTATCATCTGGATTTATGACAATTTTCCCTCCATCTGCACCAACCTTAACCCCACAAGGTATTGCATCAGGAAATGAAATTAATATGTCTTTGAAAAGAAGGTCATCCAATTCAGGCCATCTTTTTATGTAAAATTCAGCATTCTCAAATCCCAGGATGTCCTCCCATATCTGGCCAAGGGAAGAAAACAAATGAACAAACACAGAATGACACCAAGTTTAAGTAACTGGAAACCAAATGCACCAGTGATGTCATCAAGTCCATAACATTTTAGCAATGCTTAATATAGGGATTGAATAATTTGAAAAATGACCTGTGCAAGGCCAGGCTGCAGAGCACATTGAATCATCAAACGTCCAATTACATCATGTGCAACAACTGTTTCAATGAGTTCCCCACCAACAAGTTTCACTAGGGGTTCATTGTCAAGGTCACTCATCTCCACAACAACATGTCCCCTTAAGCCCTCCTTTACACCAGTTAAGCTAAGAACAACTCTTAAAGCACGTGCATCACTCTGAAGACATAAATTCACGGAAAAGGTAGACTAAGAAGAAGTTCCAATGCAAGAGTTAATCGCCAACAAAACAACAATGACAACTAACAAGTAAGGTAAATGACCTGATCTGCATTTTCGTCTGAAGCTAAAACAATGATTGCGCGTGCCTTTGAAACTGAAACCTACAAATACATAATAAGGAATAAAGAATGACCTCAGAGACTATGCTAAGACTCGGTTACCCTATTTTCCCTGAATGAATTGAAGAATAAAATACAATGGCAATACCTTCTTTAAGTCAGCCAGTATAAGTGGACTGCCACTTCTACATATTACAGATGTCCCCATGAAATCGAATTCTAGCTTGGCTATATCCATTTCCATTTCCTCCTTTTCCTTTTCAGCAAGCACCACAATAACACCACCACCAACACTCTTATTTGCTATTGCTAGCTGCTTCAAAAGTGAGCCCTACGATAAAATATAACTTATCAACCTTCATTTGTCATATTTATCAAGAAAAGTAACTAATGCACTCGGATGCATAACACTCATACAGAAGGAAAAACTTCATAATGTATGTTTATGCAAGGAAGTCCAATTTTCCTAAGGGTTCCATAACCATTGGATAAAATGAATTCCTAAACATCAAATTCTAATTCTAATTCAATAACTCTACGCTTTTTTCCAGGAAAACCAATTAAATGATTACCAATTTGTCACTCCACCCAAGGATGAGTACATGGTTTCTTTCGATCACTTCACTCTTCCCTTTTCTAAGTGAATCAACCTTCTCTGATATAGCATCCGAAACAAGCCCAAGCATCATGGCAAATATAAGCATGCCACCTGCGCTAATTGAGACAGAGACAATTCTCTGGCCCATTCCTTCCGTTTCAGCATGATTTCCTGCATCAGCTACATAAGTCCATGAATGCCAAAGTGCTTCCGCCATGCTACCGCCAGTAACCGCATACAACGCTAAACCACCAAATGCTATAAGAAAGAGAGTTGCAAAAAGAAGTGCAAGCAGCTTTGCATAAGGATATATGGAGAAAAACACATCTACATTATAAGCAACTCTCTTCTTTAATGGTACATCCTCCTTATTACTATTTGTTCTCTTCAAGAAATTAATCATTTGAGGAAGATAATCAATATATTTGTACAATACAAAAGGCAAAACAAGCGTGAAAAGCACAATATACAAAGAAATTGTTCTACTATCTGCATTCAGAATGTAATAAGAAAAGGAACCATCATCAACAACATCTTTTTGTAAAGATTTTTTTCCATTCCCGGAACAAAAATCAATTTGACAACAAAGTTGAAGTTTCATATCCTGAAACCAAATAAATTGACTTCATAAATAAGTAAACAAATAATTTTATGTTTTGTTATAAAAATAGCTTAATTAAGATTACAAGGATAAAATTGAGAGAAAAGTTAATCAATTCGAAGCTATAAGCTATAAGCTAAAAAAATGGCATTGATAAAAAGAGAGCATGCAAAATACCTTGAGTTTGGCAAGCTTGAATTGCAGATAAGCTGAATATGGCACAAAAATAAGACAGGTGATAATGAACTGCAAAAATAGTAGAAAAAAAGAAATGATTAAAATGAATGATGTAATTAATTAATTGTAAGAATAGAAGTTAAAAGAAGGAAAATAACTAACGAGATAGAAAATTGGAGAAGAGATAGAGTGTTGTTGTTGTTGTTGTTTGGTGGTGGCGATGGCGATTGGGAGAGAAGGTGGCGAAGCGGAAGAGGAGGAGGTTTTAGGTTCAAAGTCGGAGCGGGGAGGTTTTAGGTTTGGTTTAGGAGGAGGTGGCGGTCTTCGTTTTCTGGAGGTGGAGCCAATGCCGAGAAAGGAAGGGTAGTTCCATTGTTGCTGTTCGAAATCGGTTTTGGTTGAAGATGAAGACGAATTTCCGATTCCATTGTCGGCGGCGACGGAGACTCTGAGATTGAGAGATGATAGTGTTTTAGTCTTCTTCAACGGTGGCTTGTTGATGCTGAGATTGGAATTTGGTTCTTCATTGCTCTTCGCCATTCACGAGTTAGTGAGTTAGTGAGTGAGTGATCGAACGAGTTCACACGCAGTTCAAAGATTTGTTGGTTGTGAAACCGATCAAGAGAGAAAGAGAGATGGAATTGTTTGTTTCTCTCTCATCCTTTTTCTGCATATTTTATTCACTTTTTTCATCTTTCATATGCTCACCTTTTTCTACTACTTTTCTTCTGAATAAATCAACTTTCTTTCAATTTTCGTTTACTTTCATCTTTATTATTTATGACGTAATAATAAATTGAATATTTTGTCGTAATTTTAAAATTAAAAATCAATTTGTTGAACTTACAATAATGATCAATATAGTAGCAAAGTTATTATATAAATAATAAAATTAAATTAAAAATTAAATATAATTAGTATAATTACTTTAATGTGCATTAATAAGAATTGATTACCCTAGCATTAAGAATTGAATAAAAGATTATAAATGATAATTGAAATTACAAATGAATAGCTTAAAATAATTAGTTATTTGGTATTTTTCTTTTAAATGTGTATATTATGATCAAGGTTAGATTATGAAGTTTTAGTCAAATTGAATTTAATACAATATTTCACCAAATTAAATCCAAGCTCACATCTTACATTCATACATTAGATAGAGTTTTAGAAATCAAAACAAAATTTTAGTTTATTAAACATATAATAAAATAATATAAATTATTAAAATTAGATAACCTAGAAATCCTTTGCACAGTTGTTAATAAATTGATTAATTTATCTATCTTTCTCATAAATATTAAATATATAATGAAATATATTTAATGGAATTTGTACCATACAAATTAATAGTAGAATTTTTAAAAATTATTTAATTTATTTTTATTAAATAAGTCATTTTATTTTTTTTACTTCAAATAAAAACCATTTTAAAATTATAAACAATGTAATCTTTTTGTATGTTTAAATACATAATAAAATGTATTAAATAAAACTTAAGTCATTCAAATGAATATTATAATTAAAAATAAAAATAAGATTGTTATTTTTTCAATATTCTCATATAACAAAAATAATTATTGACACTCTTTCATATTTTATCATGTTCATATATTAAAGTTGCTTTAAATTTTTCTCTTCAACAATAACCCTTAATTGCTTTAAGTTTTTCTCTTCAGTAACAACCCTTAATTGCTTTCAGTTGTTAAAAGAACTTGAGTTCTAATTCACTTTCATCATCTTCATCAAAGATATGGTCTATAAAAAGCATTTCTTCATGCACACAACATTGTTTTTTTCGTCTCTTGTACTAAAATATGAAAATTAACCATTTCTTTCTACCTATATACTAAAATAAGGCCTTAAGTCCTCCTATTAAAGCTTCATACTCTGCTTCATTATTCAAAGGTAAATTAAATAAATTTATTTAATTTTTTCGTATGCTCGTAGAAAAACATAATAATAATTTTTCCCCCAAGGACGCCTTTCCTCCTTCCAAATTTCGCGTGAAGGGCTTGGCGTCGTGTTCTTTCTTCTTGGGGAACCCACTTCCATACTTTTTGGTTCCACTCGAAGATCCAACTTCTTTTGTTAGACGTCCTGTCCGGACTCCGACTTCTAGTCGCATTACCATGTTTACCATTTCCGTCTTCAGTAACACGAGAAAAAAGAAAACCAATGAAGATGTGAATGTTGACGTCGAGCACTCCCTATATCTGATATCTGCTGAGAAGAAACAAAGATAAGGGAGACACTAGGCAAGTGGAAGCAACATGTACCCGTTCGTCTTTTCCTATATATACGCCGCAAAGGGAGTAACACGAGAAAAAAGAAAACCATGGTTGTGAGGTTCCGCCCTTGTCACAACTGTATTCACAATTTCTTAACACGATCATTTTTGTTGAGGTATCTCAGTGGTTGCTACTAATTGTTAGATAGATGTTTTGCAAGAAAAAAAAGGAAAAGTTAGCACTGAATTAATGACTTTTTATATTGAAACGCATGGTTCTTCAGTTAAAACGCATGGTTTGTCACTTGAAACGCATGGTTTGTCCCTTCATTCTGTTAATGACTATTTTTTTTAATAGTAATCTTGGTAAGTTTACCTTCCATCCCTTAAGCTTCTTTTTTTTTTTAATTCTTAATCATGCACACAACATTGTTTTTCTCGTCTCTTGTACTAAAATATGAAAATTAACCATTTCTTTCTACCTATATACTAAAATAAGGCCTCAAGTCCTGCTATCAAAGCTTCATATGCTGCTTCGTTATTCAAAGGTAAATTAAATAAATTTATTTAATTTTTTCGTATGCTCGTAGGAAAACATAATAAAAAATTTCCCCCCAAAGACACCTTTCCTCCTTCCAAATTTCGCGTGAAGGGTTTGGCGTCGTGTTCTTTCTTCTTGGGGAACCCACTTCCATACTTTTTGGTTCCACTCGAAGATCCAACTTCTTTGGTTAGACGTCCTGTCCGGACTCCGTCTTCTAGTCGCATTCCCATGTTTACCATTTCCGTCTTCATGGCCACAAGAAGCCCTATGGCATAACGGCCCAAAAACCCACCAGAAAGTTTCAAAACGTTAACAAATTCTCCATACAGTTGTGACAAGGGAGGAACCTCACAACCAGGTAATTACTTAAAGTTGTTTACATTATATTTGGTAACTAGTTACTTATGAAATCGAGCATTTTCTCAATTCCAAGTTATTCATTTTTAGGTCATTCTCCACCCTGAACAAGACATAGTTCTCAGTATCCGAGAGAATGCAAGACTGCAGGGATTTCCTAATTGCTATAAACTTTGGGGCCCTATCAAAGAGAGGTATGTTTAGAAATATTACTAAATGTAATCTTTTATATTATAAGTATAACTTGGCACTCAATGGTTCTTTTCTAAATCCAGGTATATGCAAGTTGGGAATGCAGTGGTTGTTCTCGTGGCTCTTGGCCTCAGATACAAATTACTCTCCCATTCAAGTACCTAAATTCTCTTGCTCATTCAACTTTAGCTAAGTAATTACCTGGTTGTGAGGTTCCGCCCTTGTCACAACTGTATTCACAATTTCTTAACACGATCATTTTTGTTGAGGTGTCTCAGTGGTTGCTACTAATTGTTAGATAGATATTTTGCAAGAAAAAAAGGAAAAGTTAGCACTGAAGATGAATTAATGACTTTTTAAGTTGAAATGCATGGTTCTTCAGTTAAAACGCATGGTTTGTCACTTGAAACGCATGGTTTGTCCCTTCATTCTGTTAATGACTATTTTTTTTAATAGTAATCTTGGTAAGTTTACCTTCCATCCCTTAAGCTTTTTTTTTTTTTTAATTCTTAATCATGCACACAACATTGTTTTTTTCGTCTCTTGTACTAAAATATGAAAATTAACCATTTCTTTCTACCTATATACTAAAATAAGGCCTCAAGTCCTGCTATCAAAGCTTCATACTCTGCTTCGTTATTCAAAGGTAAATTAAATAAATTTATTTAATTTTTTCGTATGCTCGTAGGAAAACATAATAATAATTTTCCCCCCAAGGACGCCTTTCCTCCTTCCAAATTTCGCGTGAAGGGTTTGGCGTCGTGTTCTTTCTTCTTGGGGAACCCACTTCCATACTTTTTGGTTCCACTCGAAGATACAACTTCTTTGGTTAGACGTCCTGTCCAGACTTCGTCTTCTAGTCGCATTACCATGTTTACCATTTCCGTCTTCAGTAACACGAGAAAAAAGAAAACCAATGAAGATGTGAATGTTGACGTTGAGCACTCCCTATATCTGATATCTGCTGAGAAGAAACAAAGACCAAGGAGACAGTAGACAAGTGGAAGCAACATGTACCCATTCGTCTGTACCCATTCGTCTTTTCCTATATATACGCCGCAAAGGGAGTAACACGAGAAAAAAGAAAACCATGGTTGTGAGGTTCCGCCCTTTTCACAACTGTATTCACAATTTCTTAACACGATCATTTTTGTTGAGGTGTCTCAACCACTGAGGTGTCTCAGTGGTTGCTACTAATTGTTAGATAGATGTTTTGCAAG
Organism: Vicia sativa; assembly: GCA_021764765.1. NCBI lineage: Eukaryota > Viridiplantae > Streptophyta > Magnoliopsida > Fabales > Fabaceae > Vicia > Vicia sativa. The sequence goes on from CM038792.1 coordinate 1,161,514, forward strand.
AAAAAAAGGAAAAGTTAGCACTGAAGATGAATTAATGACTTTTTATATTGAAACGCATGGTTCTTCAGTTAAAACGCATGGTTTGTCACTTGAAACGCATGGTTTGTCCCTTCATTCTGTTAATGACTATTTTTTTTAATAGTAATCTTGGTAAGTTTACCTTCCATCCCTTAAGCTTCTTTTTTTTTAATTCTTAATCATGCACACAACATTGTTTTTTTCGTCTCTTGTACTAAAATATGAAAATTAACCATTTCTTTCTACCTATATACTAAAATAAGGCCTCAAGTCCTGCTATCAAAGATTCATACTCTGCTTCGTTATTCAAAGGTAAATTAAATAAATTTATTTAATTTTTTCGTATGCTCGTAGAAAAACATAATAAAAATTTCTCAATTCCAAGTTATTCATTTTTAGGTCATTCTCCACCCTGAACAAGACATAGTTCTCAGTATTTGAGAGAATGCAAGACTGCATGGATTTCTTGATTGCTATAAACTTTGTGGCCCTATCAAAGAGAGGTATGTTTAGAAATATTACTAAATGTAATCTTTTATGTTATAAGTATAACTTGGCAGTCAATGGTTCTTTTCTAAATCCAGGTATATGCACGTTGGGAATGCAGTGGTTGTTCTCGTGGCTCTTGGCCTCAGATACAAATTACTCTCCCATTCAAGTACCTAAATTCTCTTGCTCTTTCAACTTTAGCTAAGTAATTACCTGGTTGTGAGGTTCCGCCCTTGTCACAACTGTATTCACAATTTCTTAACACGATCATTTTTGTTGAGGTGTCTCAACCACTGAGGTGTCTCAGTGGTTGCTACTAATTGTTAGATAGATATTTTGCAAGAAAAAAAGGAAAAGTTAGCACTGAAGATGAATTAATGACTTTTTATGTTGAAACGCATGGTTCTTCAGTTAAAACGCATGGTTTGTCACTTGAAACGCATGGTTTGTCCCTTCATTCTGTTAATGACTATTTTTTTTAATAGTAATCTTGGTAAGTTTACCTTCCATCCCTTAAGCTTGTTTTTTTTTTTTAATTCTTAATCATGCACACAACATTGTTTCTTTCGTCTCTTGTACTAAAATATGAAAATTAACCATTTCTTTCTACCTATATACTAAAATAAGGCCTCAATTCCTCCTTTTATTTATTTAATTAATTAAATCCAAAAATCCAAAATATTAATAATTAAACTCTAATTAAATTAATAATTAAAAATTCAAATTATTTTAAATATTGAATTATTTGGGGTGTCACAACTGCTACTCACAGTTTCGGAATTCGTAGGGTCCTTAGCAGACGAAAATTCCTCAATATTCTCTTCCGACTCTCCAAAAACGAAAGCATCACTTCCCCCCACATTATCAGAATTATCCTCATCCTCGGAGTCTAACGAGCCAAAGCCAGTAATTTAAGATTTTGAAGTACCTGAACCTTGGCGTTTAGCATCAATAATTTCTTCCCTCATGACAATGACAAATGTCACGTCGTCGATGCACACGCTCACCGATTCAGAAAAACTAAAGGAAACTGGGACTCACATCAGAAATATGCCCATATCCTTACATGAAACCTCAGTTGCATTCTTGTCGAGACTGACAAAAGAACCCAAGGAATTGGCCAATTCCATAAAGAAAGCAGTATTCCAAGAATGAATTGGCAAAAATTAAATCTGTTTTTTCTAAGCAGTTTGATCGTGATCAAACGGTTAATATAGATTTGACAGCGTGACTGCGGCAATAACGTGACTGCAAGCAATTCAATTTTCCTAATCCCTCTTGAAACTTTATGGTGCTCTAGTTAGACAGGTGTTTTTAGAGACAAGGATGCAATTTTTTAGGAGGTTTCACTGTGAACTTAGGGAAGGAATCTTCCTTTCATGTGAATCTCAATAGAGTCCTATTTTCCATAGAGATTGAAATTGATTCCATGATGGTCACTCTTACATATTTTTCAACTCGTACGGTCCCTGAACAAGATGGAACAATTGATTGGCTATACCTTAAAAACATAAATGTCATAATCTCAGACATTTTTAGTGAGAGAAATAGCTTAGCTGACAAGCTAGCCTCTCTTGGTTTGCCTTCCTCTAATTTTTCATGGTTGAGTTCTATTCATAGGCAAGCAAGCTCGAGCCATTCATGTTCACCATAGGTTTGGCTTTTCTTACTTTAGGTTTTCTTTCCATTCGAAATTATTGGTTCACCTCCTTATGATGTTTCTGACACATCAAAATTAATTCAAGCATTTTAACAAGTTCACATAAGTCAATTTAGGCCTAATCTACTATGAGCATGATTTTATGATTTGTGACATAAAATTGGCCTAAAGAGCAAGATTACAATTTAGGTTATTATTTATAGAATTTTCAATGCAAATAATAATATACTCATTTCCTTTCGTATCATCATTCAATTCAAACATTAAAAAGCCAAAAACATGACCCAGGCATTTTGTCGAATTTAACCACCTATGAGAATTTTCTCTATATCAACCAAATAGTACAAGTGTTCTTTCTAAAACCACTTTCAGCTTAATCTAATAGTACTTTTCTTTAAAGCCTATGCAAGCTTAACATCCTCTCTATGTTCTGTCTTAAGCCTCTACTTGGAGAGTGCACTTTTTTAAGAAGGCTTGCTACTTATAAAATGATTATGTTATTTGAGAGCGTGATACTTCTTTTTAAGCTGGCTGCTTGGTTATTGGAGAGTTATTTACAGCGCACAAAATTATAGGTTTTTCAACATGTTTTGTTTCAAGTGTTCTTAAATTTAAAAATGCCTAAACTACACAATCATATAAAGATGCATTTTTTTCCAAGGAGAAGTAAGTTGTAAAAACATATAGAATCTCATCTCCAATTACATCCATCAACCACATGTTTCTTCCCAAACATCTTTTGTATATGCACCTCAGAGCAAAACTGAATAGTGTGAGATAATAGGACTTGTAAATACCAACAGAGCAAGAACTAAACCAAAAGCACACAGTAGTAACATATTCAGTAACAACATTTAGCAGCATATCACAAATTTCATACAGAGATTGATCCACCTACAAACTCAAGTCCAACTTGACTATTCCCAGCAGCACTCCACTAATGCACACATAAAATTTGTAATCCACTGTCTAAAACTATATTTGACAGATCTACAACGACTACCAGCGCCAACATTTTCTTCCACGAGTTTCACTTGTGGAGGGCTCGTCCTCACTGTGCTTTCATTTTCATCAGCACTACCAGCAATAGTAGTTTCTTCTGGTGCTTCGCATCGTATGCTTTCATTTTCATCAGAACTACCAGCAATAGTATTTTCTTCTGGTGCTTCGCATCGTATGCTTTCATTTTCATCAGCACTACAAGCAATATCATTTTCTTCCCGTGCTTTGCATTCTATGCTTGCATTTTCAACAGAAACACAAGCAATAGTGTTTTCTTCTGGTGCTTCGCATGGTCTGCTTTCATTTTCATCAGCTCTACAAACAATAGTATATTCTTTTGGTGCTTCGCATGGTATACTTTCATTTTCGCCAGCACTACAAGCAACAGTTTTTACTTCTAGTGCTTCACATTGTTCCCTTTTTTCTCCCATCATTTCATCATATACGAGATAAACTGTAGTTTTCTTCACAATGAAACCATTCTCAAAAACAACAATAACTTCCACTCTGTCTCCAGGTTCTATGCTTGATACTACTCTATCCCCTTCTTCATCCTTAAAGGAAGCTAATGTCTCTTTCTTATAGAGCTGAATGGTGGCCTTTGTGTAATTTTTCACCAACACATTTTTAAGACCATCCGATGCTATGTTATCTGGAGTTGATGAATAGGCAATGCAGATCAATGACTTCAACTTATGCCCTTTTACTTGAGGGACTTCAAAAAGTACAGAAGAGCCATCACATTTGAAGCTTAACCAATCGGGATACCTATCACCCATAAGCACACAATCATCGCTCTCATCGACAGTCATATTCTGTACAAGAAAAATAGGATCAAAATTCAATCTAACAATATATTTATTAGATCACAAAGGAACCCTCAAAATCAGGAGATCATCACGTTATTTAAGAGCAACTACGCAAGTGGATTAGATACACATGTTTGCCAAAAACCTTAAAACATTGGATATATGGATCCCGACACTTTTATGTCACTTAAAAGTTACTCACATTCTCATCTAACATGTGACTTCTTGTTTACATTTGAGAGAACAATAATATTAACAATAAAATACATGCAAAGGAGAATGGGTAAAACCTGTAAAACTTTCTCTTTCAGAATATTGGCAACTTGGCAATTCGTTCCCAGTTGAATGAAAAGAGATTTCGAGGAATTTTTTGATACTTGTGATGTGGTTGCTATTGGTTCCAATTCTCGAGAATTTATGGCATCTAACGCCTCTAAAATTATTGTTGTATCATGAGAAAGCTGATCTTCTGAGCTGCACTCCACCCAAAGGCTTCTAAGACTTGGAAGGTACATGGAAATCGATGATAGCTCCTGAGAACTACGATGTGTTACATCTAAAGAAAGAAGAGATGACATAATAGTAGACGTTTGAAATTGGGATGTAAAATTATTTGTTGGAGACATCCAAGACGAAATGATAGCTGGAAACACATCCTGTGAGAAACCTTCATAGCCTCCCAAACAAATGTAGCCAATGCTTTTCGATCTCACTATAGAAAATGGAACTCTTGTTATTCCAGTGTTATTTGCAATCAGAGTCGTTAAAGATTTCATTTGTTCTATGTCCTCTTCCAATGTGTCAATCTTTAAACACCCTGAGAGAATTAGAGTTCTAAGAGATGTCAACTTATAAATGCTTCTTGGAAGGTTACATAAGTTAATACAGTCTTCCAAATTTATTAGAAGAATTTTATTGAGCTCTCCAATGCTGTCGGAAACCATAGATAACATTGGACAATCTACAAGTATTAGCTTTTCAAGATTTGGCAAATTTGAGAAGTTTGGGGTTTGCATCAGATGATGAGAATGACTAAGGTTTAGGATTTTCAACATCTCCATTCTCTACAAGAAGATAAATATTAAAAAGAGAAATTAGTGAAGAAGCTTACAAAAATTAATGGAAGCATTTACAATGAAAAGTAAGAACATTATATGAAAACTAAGTTTCCGTGAATACCTGGTTCTCTTTCCACACAAATCTCATATTGCTGTTTTCTAACTCCATGGAAACTAAGTTTCCTTGATAAAAATTTGAAGGTATGCATGTTAAAGGAAATCCATTCCAACACAGCCATCTTAAATTTCTTGAAAGATATTGAAAATCTCCATCAAGTTGTACACCAACAAGTTGAAGCAATCTGAGTCTCTTCATCTTTTTAAATGCTTCAGTGCTAAAAAAATTTGAATTAGCTATTGGCAACTTCAAAGCTAGTCCCTCAACAACTTCTGTTCCCTGAGAAATATAATGGACCAAAATGTAAAACATGAAGAACCGTAAGAAACAAGGCAGGTTACAAAATTTGTGACTAAACCGACCATTTGTTAGAAGTCATAAAGAAAAACAATTCTACTCCAAATGAGACTAATTTTCAAATTTCCTATGTTAAATAACTCAAATGTTTTTTTTCTTATTTATGATATAGATATTTTATATACAGAAATAAGAATAGGAAGTGCTTACATTTTGATCAAATAAAACACCATGCACATCCTCACGAAACCATAATCTGCTACGCTCCCAAGGCTTCTTCGGTGATGTTTCACGAATGATTTCTCTTCCCATATCTCGTAACAAATCATGCATTCCAAGTTTGTTCTTATCATCAACAGTTACTAGGCTTCGCTCAACAAGTACACTTATTCCTATTTCTGCAAAAAGTCCACAGGGATTTAATATTTGTATAACATCATTTCGATCCATCCCAATAAAAAAAAAAGCTATGTCAAGGAATATTTCTTTTTCAATGTCGTCATTTAAACCATCATAGCTGATTTTTAACTTCTGTTGTACTTGATCATTGGGAATCATTTTAATTTTCTCCAATACACACTTCCAATCTGTTAGTCCCCTTTCACACAAAAATGAACCAATGACTTCCAGAGCTAGTGGCAATCCCCCACAGTACTCAACAATTTTTCTAGAAATTTCAACAAATTGTTTTCTAGGACTAGGTTGCTTGAATGCATTCAAACTAAAAAGCTCAATAGATTCATTTTCATCCATTTCTTTCATTGTGTATACTTTGTCAACTCTTAGCCCTCTAAGTATACGTTTATCTCTGGTTGTGATTATTATTCTACTCCCTGAACCAAACCATTCACGCTTTCCACACAAAGCTTTTAGTTGGTCCAAACTATTCACATCATCAAGTATGAGAAGTACTCTTTTATGACAGAGCCTTTTCTTCAATGTTATTTTCCCAGACTCAATGCTTTGTATCTTGGTATTTGTTTCTTTGAAGATATCTAACAGAAGTTGTTCTTGTAAAGACACTTTTCCAGTAATTCCTTCCCAAGTTTCCCTAATATTTGCAAGGAAACTCCTACCTTCGAAATTGCGGCCAATTTTGTTGTAAATGGCTTTTGCAATGGTTGTTTTACCGGTTCCCCCCATACCCCACATCCCTAGGAGTAGAACATTATTTGATTGTTGGATGTTTAGCTGTTGAATTATAGCTTGCACTCGTGATTCAACTCCCACTGGATTATCAGCAACAACCAATTGTGTCTTGTCAAGCAAAAGAGTAACTTTTTCAACGATATGATTAATAGCCTCCGCTTCATTCCTATAAAATGAACCAAAGAAAAGATGAATAAATCAAAGCACACGCAGACATGCGCACTACCATTCTCGCACAAGCCCACATATGTGTATATGTGAGAAATTTGAGTAAGAAAAAGCAATTGCAATGACTTTCAAAGATGTTGTCCATAAACCACTAAGAAGTAAATTGTAGTTCAAATTATGCTTTGAGTAAACAATTCATGCATCAATCATTATGTCACATATTAAGCAAACATGGAATGATTCTTCCACATGATAAAAGTTATATAGAATGAGGACATCTTAATAGTGTATTTGGTTGTGAGATAAAATTGAGAAGAAAAATATTGTTTCTAAATTACCTTGAATTTAGAACTACGAATCCAGCAAGGCCAGCAGCTTGACGAAGTGCTTCTCTCCATTTCAGAGACTTTTTTTTCTTGCCCTTTGAAATCCTATTCAAAAGAGTTTGAAATGCTTCTCCAAACTCGCCAGTTTGGTGTCGAACTTCAGATGGATCTACACCATAGAACACTGGAAGCACCACTTGCCCTACGGTTCTGTGACACATCATTATTTTCACCAATTCTTCCAAACACCACCTGGAATCTGCATAATTAATTGAAAAAACAATCACCGAGATCTTAGAGTCTTCAATTGCTCTCAATAGTGATGTTGAAATGTGATTTCCTCTTTGAAGTGAATCCTCGTCCATGAAAACGGAGATTCCATCGTTTTGAAGAGAAGCATGGAGATGTGAAGTGAAAGATGCACGTGTATCATCTCCTCTGAAACTTAAGAACACTTCATGTTTGTGGATATGTTCGTGGGTCACTCTATTAATGTCAAACCCGTCCTTTTGAAAAGAAGCATTGAGTTCTGAAATGAGACACTCATAGGCTTTAATGCAATCATGGAAAAGTGAAATGAAAGATGGACGTGTGAGTTCTCCTCTTAACAACACTTCAAGTTCACGGATATCTCTGTCCGTTTTAAGAGAAGCAGTGAATTGTGAAATGAGAGATTCAAGGTTTTGAAGAGAAGCATGGAGAAGTAAAGTGGGAGATTCAGGTGTGTATTCTGAAATGAGAGATTCAAAGAATTTTCTTATGAAACTTAAGAACTCTTGATATGAATGAATCTCTTTATTGACGTCCTCTTGAAGCAAAGCAGTGGGATGTGAAAAGAGATATTCAAGTTTTTGACAAGCATGGAGAACTGAAGTGTGAGATGGATGTGTGACTGTGTCTTTTGAAAAGAGAGATTCAAAAAAATAATGAAGATGTGAAGGGGTAGATGCAGTGAAATCTATACGGAAACATTGAAGTTTTTGAACATAATCACAGAGAAGTGAAGTGAAAGATGCAGGTCTGAATGATGAACTAAAATATTCAAACTCTGGATGTTCAAAGCATTTTCTTATGAAATTTAAACTCTCTTGATATGAATGGATCTCTTTATTGACGACCACTTGAAGAGAAGAAGTGAGTTCTGAAATGCGAGATCCAAGGTACCGAATAGATTGTGAAGTGAGAGATGCATCTGTGTTTTCTTCTCTGAAACTTTTGAATAACGCTTGAGTTTCACGGAGCGATTGAAGGGCAGCTTTTAAACTTAAAATGCGAGCATAACGATCGTCTTCTTTTAGAATACTTGTTAAGACCGCCTTATCCCCTTTTATTTCCTTCAATTTGTCGAATTCTTTGTCCCTTTTTTTATCTCTCGCTAAGTCGTTTAAAACTGTAGAAAAATAAATTATGAAACAAAAATTGGAAAAAGTATAGGAAATAAAAATAGGAACGAGCTTGACGGTTCAGCAGAAGCTAACCTTTTCTTCTAATCTGCCCGCTTTTGGGTCCAAGTGGCACAGTAGATCGGAGCTTTGAGGAAGACATCAATTATTGAATTGAATCACAAAATTATGAGACTGAGGATTCAACCAAGAATGAAACGGATGTTGCAGATTTGCTATCTCTGAAAAATGGATCTCTTACCTTGAATATTGATGGATAATCTGTGTGTTTGGTGGAACTACAATACAACTAAGAAAAGGACAAACCTCCTTTGACTTCGCGGGAGCAAAGCATGTAACTTTCCCTCTCTCTCACCTACAACTTTCTCTTTCAAATTTTTTTTTTTTTTTTATCCTTACAAAAAAACTTACAGTTAGTAGTAAATAATAGTAGAGCATGAATTATAATTTAATAAATAATATAGAAATTAAATTAGAAGTAAATTTATATTATTTTTTATTTTAATTTTTATTTAATTAGACTTTTAGTAGAATTAAATATCATTTTAAAACTTAGATCTAGAAGTCGATTATTTGACCAGCCAGCCACCATAACATGAGCGGCAATTGTCACTAAACCGAACTAATTCAATTATAATTTAAATTTTGATTTAATAATTAATTTATAAAATTAAATTTATGAATTAAATAAGTTAATATAAACAAAATTATAAAATTTGATATTTTCTCTGTTTTTTTAAATGTTATTTTAAAAAAAATAATATTTTTTTAAATATGACATTTCAAAGTTTAAAATAATACTCTTTCTGTTCCAAAATAAATGTCATATTTGAAGAAAAAAATTGCCTCAAAATATTTGTCACTTTAGATTATCAATGCAATTTTATATTTAATCTTCTTATTATACCATCTATTAAATACTCCTAATTTATTGTTTTTCCACTTACCATAATTCTAATTTGAATAAATCAATATTTAAATAGGATAATTTGGTAAAATTATTATTCTATCTTTCATTTATTATTGTTTTTTAATATGTGTGAAATGAATAATAGTGACAAATAATATGGGACGAAGGGACTATTTAATGTAGTTTTGTCAAAATTATTTTTAATCATTATAATAGGGATAAATGATTAAATAAACTATTAAAAATTAAAAATATTATTAAAAAAAAATATTATTTAAAAAGTAAAAATAATTATTAATTATCTTATTATGTGTAAAAACTTAAAAAATAACCGATAAATAACTAAATAAATTAAATTTAAACTTTGTATCAATGTATATTGTTCAATTCATTTACCTCTCTTTTATGTGAGATTCATATGATAAACCATTTCAAATTCAATATTTTATTTCAAATAAGCTATATACTTATATAAACAACATAATAATATATCATTTAAAAATTAATTGTCATATTTTTTTATTTTTGTGATTGTGAAAAATGGAATTAAACACCTCCTACCGAGAATATCCAACCTTAAATTGATGGGAAAACGTTGATATTTTATGAGAATTTTTTAATCCATCCTATATTTTCTTAGATGTCATGTGAAATTCTAAAAATACCTCTAAAAATTATAAATATATTTTTGGTACGAACCACTTCATTTTTTTTTCAAAAAAAATCGAAAATGCACTTTCGATATAAAATTGAAAGTACACTTCCTTGTCTAAAACGCCTGCTTTGGTCCTGATTCTCAGTCATGTTCCTGAAATAAATAATTATAATTGTTAGGTTTAAAAAAAAACAACTCAGGCAAGAATTCACAAATGCACTTGTGAAACTGTTCCAGGATGACTTCGCAAGCGCACTTGTGAAACCCCTTGCACACATCTATTTTCAAATCTCATATTCATCTTGCCCTAAACAACCCAAACCTCAATTTTGTTCACCCAATCAACTACATTTACCTAATCTAACACTAACATACACAATTTAATTACTACAAACTAACTTAATCAACTATTACAAGATTGTATTGTTATTCAAAATAAATTGGAGAAAACTTACATAATTGTTAGAGCTTGAAGATGATTTGAGATGACTTGAAATTAGTTGAAATGGAAAGATGAGCACAAATTTATGAGTTAAGGATTTAGAGTAGAAAGTGAGAAAAAAGTTTGTTTAAATATAAAAGGAAGGAGGTAGGGTTGTTCTGTTTGTTTTCTAAAACAATACACAAACTTCGCAGGTGCACTTGTGAAATAAGAAATTATGGGTGAATTCACAAGTGCACTTGCGAAGTCACCTTGTTTTTGATAAATTATGAGTTAGTTCACAAGTACACTTGCGAAACCTGCTGCGATATGACTTTGCAAGTGCAATTATGAAACTTGTAAGTATTTTGAATTTTTCACTAGGAATCTAGAAAAAGATCACTAAGTGGAAAAAGAAATTTCCTAAAATTAATGTTACAAGAGTCTTCTATGTTACAACCTAGTAGTTTGACTATAAGCCCAATTTATGTTGTGACGAGAATTCAAATCTTTATGTTACTTAAATGCTTTTATAGCTTGCTGAGGAAGATATTGCATTCAACTTACTCTAAAAATCCACTAAAATAATATTTTGAACTTTCAAAACTAAGTTTTCTTTATTTAGAAATTTGAAAATTTTGAAAAATTAAAAAACTACTTCAATTTTAAGTTAAGATTTTTTAAAAACCAAATTTAACATAAAAATAAATATTTTTGATAAATATATTTAATTTGAATAATTTATACCATTAAATTTACAAAATAATAAAAATATTACAAATATATGAACATTATTTTGATAGTAACTTTAATAATTATGGTTAAAAGTAATGGTTGTCACACTTGTGTGTAAGAGGCGATTAAAGTAGTAGTCAATGGTCAAATTAGTGATTGATGGTGGTTAATATGGGGGTTGACGATTATTTACTTGTGGTTTTTGCAGACAACGTTGGTCTCTTAACAAAAGTTTACTTGCGAGATCGACCAGAGAATCTCAGTACAATGTTTCAACTTTTCAAGTGTTTTTACAAAGTGTTTTCAAAAGAGTTTGTTCGACTTGATGTCAAATGTGTTTATATGATTTCAAAAGTAAATAAAGCAAAACTTGTAGAGTGAAACGAAAGCGTTTAAATTGTAAACATAAATGACATATTATTAAAATAGTTGGAAATAAGTTGATTCAAACTTACGTTGCCCTAACTTGACTCATTTCGCTCGTTTGTTTGGGTATTCTGAGTGATTAGCGTTAGAAATGTAAAGGTTTGAACCTTTAACACTATGCACTAAGTGCTTTATTTATAATACACATATGATAACTACTTTCTGGTGGGCTTAGCTTCTTTGCATGCCATGTGAACTTTGTAACTTCTCTCCACGAACCCACGTTCTTCACTCGCACTCTTTTTCCCTCCAAGAAACCTTTGTTCATATAATCTGGGTCATTTGCACATTCTTTGGGCTTTTAATGTTTCCAGGTCCAACTAACCTCTGGTCAATTGCGATTGCGGTCGATTGCACCTTGGTCGACTTAAAATTACACTAATTCAAAGAAATTTTTGAATTCTTTTCTTCTTTTGGTTGGATTTTAGACCTTGTCGAAAATTCAAGCCAAGAAATTGCCCCCAAAATGTCCTTTTTGACTGAAAGGGTGGAAATGGACATTTTAGTACATCTTCCTTAGCACGAACTGACGTCATCGTAATCATGACTTTTCCCTCAAACGCCACGTCATCGAACAAGCGGCCACTTCCCTACTTTTTAGCTTCAACTTCCTAGGATGAATGTGACCCTCAACTAACTTCCTCAATCAGTTACCATCCACTTGACACGTTCTTGCCATGTAGCCATAATTTCCCAATTTCTTTCCAAATGTTTGATTTCCTTAGTGGTATAAATACTTTTTTCATCTCTTCAGCTTCTTCTTTACGCTCACTTTGCATTCTCAAACTTTCTGTTTCAAACTCAAAGAAAACTCTTGCTTACACTTTTTACCTCGAAAACTTCTAGTTACTTCCATGGCCACTTCATCACTAAACACATTCAAACCCCTAGGGAAGTTGAATTGGTTTCCAACATGGGGGAATTTTCCGTTCACCTCCAAAACAACTTCGTTTTGGAACCAACACAAAACATACAATCATTTCGCTCTCAGGTGTTACTTCATTTATTATGCAAGCGAATTGCTTACTCTCTCTTGGGGCCTATACCTAATGAAATTAGGGCACCCAAACAACTGGAAGATTATTTCCCCAATCACCCTGCTACAAAACATATTGTTCACAAAGAATGCTCCATAGATTTTTCACATTTGTACCAGACTTCTAAAGTTTTCCGTTCTGCCACCACTGTCAACCAAGATTACCTTGTATGGTTGGACAAGGTTGATAAAGTTAAAGGCGATGTTTGGAAGGCTTAAGACATCTTTGAATTGATTCAACTTTCTAGGGTTGGCCCTAGTTACTGCAACTATATGCTAATTTATGCGCTCTATTTTTGGGAACGCTCTACAAACACTTTCCAGTTTACAACTGGCATGATTACTCCCTAACTTATTCGATGTTGTGGCCATTACTGGTCTTCGTCCTACAGGTGAAACTTTTCTTCCCACTGAGGTTGACAAAAATGTCATACCTTTTGAGAAGGATAGTGTTGGCTTTTACCAAATACACGAAGCACTTTCACGTCAAGGGTGTCGACACCTTCTCTGATGAAGAACACATTTCCTTCTTGGATTTATGGCTCTCTGAGTATGTATTTTGCTATCAATCCATAATGGTGGCCAAAAGATTTATTGCATTAGCCCACCACCTTTATTTGGGTTGAAACGTATGTTTGAACGAATTTATATTGGGGTCGCTCTATGAATAACTCAGCGTGGGAGTCCACCCCATGACCTCACTAACTCTTATTGCCAGCTATTTACTTATTGGTCCTTTTTGACCGCTTCAATTATGGTTAAACGCCAACTTTACAAGCAAACTCAAATTGCAACCCACTGATGCTCAAGAAGCAACGTTCGCCCAACGCACCACCGAAAGTGTTCGTCTTGCTTCCATGACACCATTTAACAATGATTTAACTCGAGAAGAGTCCCTTGAAAAATAATTTATCTTCTTCTATAAGTATAGTTCTTTCCATCCAACTATGGCACCCTTTGCCTCCAGACAACATGGTCCTGAGTGGTTCACGAGACCATTTCCTCCACTAAACCCCAAACATCTTCCTGAATCCAAACTCATCTGGAAATCTTTCCTCACTCCCATGCTCATTGCTTATAGGGTGGGCTATAATGATGAAGTAACACTCATGTGTTATCAGCCTAATTTGGTGGCTAGATAATTTGGTTTGTGCCAACTTATACCTCGCAATTTTTATAAGCCTTATAATTAACTATGTCCATGGTCCACAAACTATAGTGAAGAAGAATGCGCTCGAAAGCTCGAACACTTTGCCATTGACGTTCCCACCATGAACCCTATCGCTTTTGAGCCCATCTCTTACACCACTAAAGAGTTCTTTGATTGGTGGACCGTATGATTTGTGCAGAGTGTTGGTACCCTCAAAATGTTTAAGGCTCGACTGAATCATGCTTTTGAGTCTATGCAACAAAAGTTTAAGAAAAATTATGGCTTCCCATTTTGACTGTGAGTTGATTCTTTATTTGTTTATTTTCCTGTATTTTGACTTTTATTGCTTTGTTTCGTTGTCATTTCCTTCTCCAGCAGTCGAACACAAGAAACGTTCCACGGAAGATGTTATTGGTGCGACTTCCAATCAAGAAGTTCTTGAACAACCATCTCAAGTAATCTCCTAACCCTGTAACTTATTTACTAGATGTGCTTTCCCTTTTTTACCTAACACAATAATCACGTTAACCCATTCATAGGCCCTTGAAGCCAACATTGTCTCCCCTTGAGTCATCTCTAAAAAGACAAAAACACTTTAAAAATAAAGAGAATCAGACTGACAATACACCTTCACCTGTTGTTTCCAAAAAAAATCCCACAAATCCAAATTGACTCTCTCTGCGACTGCCTCGAAGAAGGCTACTTTTTCTACTGCGCCCTCCACATTGGCGGTAAAAGAAAATGTTTTGCAATCTGCACCGAAACGACTAGAGAGCATTAACTCTAGTCCTGAGGGAGATCATCCAGTATCTTCTTTTTCCAAAGATTTTTATCTTAGGGATTCTGCTCTCGTTTTCCTCTATTATTTTAGCGGCCAACAACTAAACACTTAAAGCGCCTCACCTAAAGCCTCTTGAAATCTTCTAAAACCAAGAAACCTTCAGCTATCATCGTATCTGATACTGAATCTTTTGGGAGTGATCTCAAGTCTCCTGGCAATCAAAATATTTATGAGTACTCTCCCATTCATAAAGGAATGGAGGGCGGAGCAAAAGATGAAGGCCAAGAAGACATTGCCAAAGATGATTTCCTAGAGGGCTCTGAACAAACTGATGTTGCCAACACTGAAGTACCTCGTCAAAAAATTGTTGCCTTTGGTACCATTTCGACTCCTCCCAACGTGATTTCCACAGCCACCACCATGTCTCCCCAACAAATTGCAACTCTAAGGCAAAATAGCCTTTTTGAGTACTTAAAATTCATGGTGAATGCTAAGAACCGTTCAACTGATGGTGGCTTCAATACTTCCACTACATCAGGAAGTATTTCTTCTCTTGGGATTCAGGAACAAATTCTTAGTCGTCTTACATTCATACATAAGATAGAGTTTTAGAAATCAAAACAAAATTTTAATTTACTAAACATATAATAAAACAGTATAAATTATTAAAATTAGATAACCTAGAAACCCTTTGCACATCTTTTAATAAATGGATTAATTTATCTATCTTTCTCATAAATATTAAATATATAATAAAATATATTTATAATAAAATATATTTAATGGGATTTGTACCATACAAATTAATAGTACAATTTTTAAAAATTATTTAATTTATTTTTATTAAATAATTCATTTTACTTTTTTTACTTCAAATAAAAACCATTTTAAAACTATAAACAATGTAATCTTTTTGTTTAAATAAGAGTACATGTAAAAACAATAAATAGGAAATATGTACCTAAAGGAATAATGTATTCTCAGTAAATTATTCAATTTATGGATTAATGATATAATAGAAATAACATGTAATATATCACAATTATATTGCTAAACATTGAAATATTAGTAATCTATAAACAAAACAAATGAATGGAAAGAAGCAATAGAAGTGATTGAAAAAAAAATGGAATGCATGACATGGAATGATGCAGAAAACTATAAAATATTTGAAATGATAAGTGAAAAATGTGGATACTGTGCATAAGAATAATTTTAAATGGATTTGAAAAATGAAAATATTTGAACAAAGATTTTATAACTCTAAAAGTGTCTCCTGAGTTTAATAGTATTTGTTCAATATTTAAATACTAAAAAGTTTAACAATTTGAATTTGTACAAATACTGTGTGTATGCAATAATGAATTACTATAAAAAATAGTGAGTAATTGTTAAAATTGGGTTAGTAAATAAAAATATTGTATTTATATAAAAAGTAATGTGTATTCCAAATCCTAAATAACACGAATTTTTTAATTAATAGATAAAAAGTGAACCGTTTTTAATTTGCTTCTCTCAAGTTAAATATTTTGTTTAATAATTAACAATAAATATATTATTTATGAATTATCAAATTAAATAATTAAAAAAAGAATTAGAGATAATTATAGAAATATTACTATTTATAGTAATTTTTAAAATAACTATTATTCTAATAAAATGACAAATGGCAAACTTGCCAAAAAAATTCATCTTGCTTTATTATATTTTATGATTTTATGATTTATGATAATATGTTTTTTAGTCGTTCTTTGGTGTATTATTTTGACCTTCCATTTAACTAATTTTAAAACTTATATTTGACAAATCTAAATAAGTTTTTGATTATGAATTTAAGGATGGATATGTTGGAGGAGAAAGTTGTAACTTCAAGGATCTTAAAAAACAAGTATTTGAACTTAATAGAAAGGAGATTTGGATACTATGTTGAATGAGATTTGAATATGAAAATACGTTAAAAAATTAGATTTCATTTTTCATAGATGTTTCGTGGGAAATTATAAGTTTATTTGGTAGAAATATGAAAATACGTTAAAATTAGATTTCGTTTTTCATAGATGTTTCGTGGAAAATTATAAGTCTATTTGGTAGAAATAGATATTAGTTGATAAACTATTTGATGGTTTATGATTTATGATTGATGACTAATAATTTATAGTTTATAGTCGATGATTGAGACTGATAGTTGATAAACTAATTAAAGTGTTTTGTAAAATTAATGGTTCAACTAACTTATAAATGTAAAATGATATAAAAGATATTTAATACATTATTATTTTATTTTAAATTAAAATAAATTATAAAAGATAAAAGTGAATTTTTGTTAAAATAATAAAGATAAAAAAGAAAGAAAAATGATAAATTATAAGCTATAAGCTAAAATGATATTTGAAATAGTGTCTAGATAATAAGTTATAAACTAGCAAAATAAAGTATAAGTTCGTGATGAAAAGATCGTTATCGAACAATTTTAAATTGTCATATGAACTTATAAGCTAAAAGCTAAAAGCTCAAAAATGCATCTTACCAAAACAAAGCTTAGAACTATTTCGTGAAGTAGTGTTTTGCTATGACGGATTTGAGCTTTTAGTGTTGTGGAGACAGAGTTGACTTGCAAGATTAACACTATAACGTCTATGCTACTTAGAAAGTGAAAAGTGGTGTGAGAGTGATAATGAATTTGAATACTTAAAAATGACACACTTTGCATTTTATATATTCAGAGTGCTTAAATCTCCCACGAGGGATGTGACTTTATGTGCACAGTCATTCGATTGATCAGGACGATGTTTCAGAAGGTGAAATTGTTTATTTTGGATGAGAACAAGGAAGCATGTGTTTCTCGTGCTCGCCTCCCTCATTCTTTCCTCTAGACATTTCATCTTGGACCTTACGAGTGATCTATATTATTAAAAATAATATAATAATTAAAATATTTTTAAGCTGAATATATTTTCAAACTTGTGCAATTTAAATAGAGAGTTAGCAGAATCAATTTTATAGCATAATAATAATTAATAGAAAAATAAAATAAGAACAACACCATTTTTTTAACATGGGGAACTTGCCTCAAAATGAGAGAATAAAAAACACATAACCTAATCTCGTAAAACCTTTCACTATATAAATAATGGGTATACAAAAAAAATTCTAGTAACACTAGAAAATTAAAAATCTTAACCAATACATAATAATGGTGGAAAAACTCACCCCAAATAACACCTCCACAAAATGTGGGTATACTAAAAACAACTTTAAAAGAAAGTAAAACTACTTTAAAAAATATAAATAAAGTTAACTAAGTGATTGGAACAAAATTTTTAATTTATAGCTCAAACTGATAAATTTGTTGCACATCCATCTATCACTTGTACATTTTTCGGCTTGGCCTAAATAAAACAATTCAAATAAAAAAATATTTTATTTTTTTCTAAATAAATGATGGAGCCCCCCCCCACCACCACACCACACCACACACACACACACGACTCAAGTGGGAAGAAATTGTTCTACCATGGTTGTTTTCATTCTACACTTAATCATTTTTGTCTTAGGCAAAGTCTTTGTCAATATATATGAACCATCATCGTCAGTTTGAATATTGTCAACTAAAAACAAATTTTGTTCATCTCTTATGCATCTCGTATCCAATGATATCGCTCTCCTATATGTCTTGATCTAGAATGAAACATCAGGTTCTTACCAAGATGAATTACGCTCTAACTGTCACAAAACAACATGAGCTTCTCTTGCTCAACACCCAACTCTTATAGGAATTTTTTCATCCAAAAAAGTTCTTTAGACACTTCAGTTGATGCAATATACTTAGCCTCAATATTAGATAAAGCAACATACCTTTATAACCTTGATTATGAAGACACTATTCCTCAACAAAAGTCATAATGTATCTAGGAGTAGATTTTCTAGAATCAATATCACCAGGCATACTTGCATTTGTGTGACCATCTATCATATGATCAACACTCCCAAAGCATATGCATACTTTGAAAGTACCTCTAAGATATCTAAGGACCCACTTCACTACTTGTCAGTGATCTTTACTAGGGTTAAAGGGAAACTAACTAACAACGCCAAAAGCATGAGCAATATCTGGTCTTGTGCATACCATCACATACATCAAACTACCAACTAAAAGGTCATAAGGAACATTCTTCATATTTGTTGTCTTTTTTACTCGTAGGACATTGCTCAAAATTCAATTTTAAATGGCTAGTAAGTGTAGTACCCACAGATTTTGAATTTCTCATGTTAAACCCATCTAACACCTTCTCAATGTAATTTTGTTCAAAGAACTATAATTTACCTTTCTTGCTGTCGCGATAAATTTTCATGCCAACGATTTATTATGCAGAGCCCAAGTCTTTCATTGCAACAGACTTGCTTAACTCTTGCTTTAAGCTTTGAATTTTTTTATTATCATTATCAACAATCAACATATAACAAGAGAATAATATAATCATTGTCATAGCATTTCTTCACAAACACACAATGGTCAACATTACTTTTACCATAACCATTTATTTCCATAAATATTCAAACATGTTGTACCATTGTCGCAGAGCTTTCTCAAGGCCATACAAACTTTTCTTCAATATACAAATAAGCTATTTTTTATATTTGACTTTGAAGTCTGTGGGTTGTTGAAATTATGTTCCGCAGGGAACAAATGTCGAACTCGATGTTGGGACAACTGGTCCAACAAATTATATGAGTATGGCAGCAACACTTGTATAAGATAATGGAGTAGAAAAGAAATAAATAACACAAGCAATTGGTAGTTCGACGCAACATGCACCTATGTTTGGAGGGTTGACTTCTAACCCAAGAAAGGAAAATCATTATTAGTAGCTTAGTACATTAAGTCTTACAAGCAACAACAAACCTTATATTGTCATATGCCTTTTCTTAACACTATACAATGACTTTCTATTTAGGTCTCCCCCTAAATATGAGAACTCCTCTCACTTTCCCAATCATTAAACTCTAGTGATTGAACTTTTCTCAACCAGATGAGTAATGTAATCCCTTACAAATCAACTAGACAAACCTATAACTATGTCTAGTTACTGAACATTGTGCGGTGTACATAAAACAAGAAATCTTTTGAACCTTAAGTTCTATAGATCTTAAATGTATGATTTGTGTCTTCAAAGTTACGAAAAAGTTCCTTATATATCATACTTATTCTGGATTTTTTTCATGGATATTTAATTTGATTTCGTTCAAAAGTAATACATATTATATTGGATATGATTTGGTCCACAAATATCTCAAACAAAAAGATATGATTTTGTTTGTTTCAAATTGAAATTTAAATTGGATTTGATTGTTATATTTGTCTAACACATTATATAAACATATTGCTAAATAAAAGCAGCAATGAAATATGTAAAAAATCTTATGCGAAAAATACTCCAAAACGCAAAAGTCTGACATGTTGAGCAAAGGTTCAAACGTCGTACCACATGTTGAGACATAGTGTCTGACATGTGTCCCTTCTGCAATTCTATACAGCTTAAGCGAGCTATATAAACTTGAGCACTTCTTTATGTTGTTGTTTTAGAAAATGCAACCAATCTAAAGGACCAATTCACATGGAACTTCAATCCCCCATTTAGAAAATTACGGCAAAACAACTCTTCAAGATATATAACTTTGTTTAACTTCTTCAAGATACATCACTTTGTTACAACCAGTAGAAACACTGGACAACATCAACTAATTCAATCAATATCAACAATACTTTTCATAAGGTTCTTGATAGTTGAAACAAACTTGGTGGACAAGTAGGAATTCACAAGGCTCACGAGAAGAAAAACAATGACACCCAAATACAAATGATTTATGCCACATAAAATGCCAAACTCGGATTAGATCATTTGAAAAATCTAAAAAAAAATTGGGGATGCAGATCTACAAAAACTTAATTAAAAAAAATCAACAAAAACCTTGTACCTATTGTATTGAAAAACCTTCTTTATCGTCATCAGTCTAAAATATCAACAACCAACTAGCAAAACTCAAGATCTACATAATCTACTAAACTCTTTTGTTTCCTCTACCTCCAAGATTGTTCGAAACACAAATTCAATCGATTATTTATGAAGGTCATGCAACGAGGAGCAAAGAGTGATGTTAGTTTTTTTGTTTTGGGTTTCACGGTGGCCAGAAAGAGGAGAAAGAAAGTTGACAACGATGACTAGGTTTTAGAGAGAAGAAGAAAGATGTTTTTAATTTCATGTTAGTTATTTTTTGGAATTTTAAGGTTTGGAATTTAGAAATGGAGTGTTTCAAACTATATCAAAACCAACAAACACCTAAGCATAAGTTAACTTGAAGAAGAAAAATAAAAAAGTCAAGTTAGATAAGAAAAATCTAGTTAATATTTTTCTTTTTAAATTTAACGAAAATGATTTATTAGATTTAAAGAACAATTTTTAAAGAACTAATATGTAACAATATGTAACGTTGTTTAATTAAAGCACCAAACAGAAATATTAAATTAAAGAACCAAAAGATATAATAAAATAATTTTTTATTTTTATTTTAAAATTTTAAATTTTAAATTAAACATATTTGATAAATATTTTTGAAAACTTAAATTATTTAGTGAGAAATACATGTTGGTCAAAGTTAAAGTTTGGTATTTAATTCAAACATAAATGTTTGTGGTAATTTGAAACACAATATATAATACATCTTGTTTTTAGTAGCTTAGTGGGATGTTGTGGAGTGAAAGTTAAGTTAAGAGTTGGGATGAGGTGTCTGATATTCCAAAAAAGTAGGGGAGGATGAATTGTCCAATTAGATTTATTTTCTGGTTTATCGAAACCCTAAAATGTGGTCGGGTCAAAGGGTTGAGCAAAATACCCGTTTTAATACAAATAAATAAATATAAAAAGGAACGAAACAAACATTCCTTCCTTCATCCTCCACGATCTCTTCACGTAACGTAACAAACCACTTCATGGCTTCCACCAATGCTTCACAAGGTCATGTAATTCCATTCTTTTCTATTTTTCTATTATTTCCAGATTATCGTATTTTAGGAAAATCTTTTTGTTTTCCTCTTTGCTTAGTTTTAAGACAGCCATTAATCGAGATTTTAGCTTTTTGGCTTTTGTACATTTGAATGTTTTTAACCTTTGAGTTTCGTAATTCTTAGTTTACTGAATGTGCCCTTTATGATAATATCAGGGACTATTGTCGGTGTCGTCGATGGCGATTATGCTCATCAACAACCTGACCTGTCCTACACCACTTCTTCTGTCAATGCTTCTGTATTTCCTAAAAATTATCCTCAAAACACTCAGCACTATGCTCATACAACTCCCACTTTAACTACCAGGTTACCCAAGATTTTGACTGATACCAGAAAACAAATGCAAATTCAAAAAAAGGTCACATATCACTGTCTATCACTATTTCTTGTTTATATATATTTTACATTTTCATTCTAACTTCTGTAGAATTATGGTGTTATGATAGACTGAATGTTGTTTTTTTTGCAGGCTCCTCATTTGCATTCTCCAAGGACCTACAACCAAACAGGAAATTTTTCATCATTTGCCAACCCAAGAAGCCATGTCTTCCCGCATACTAACTACAGGCCAAATGCCTCTACGAATTACAGACCAAGTGCCTCTACGAATTACAGAGCCAATGCCTCTACCAATTACAGACCGAATGCCGCGACCAACTACAGACCCAACGGTAATGTGTCTAATGTAAATGATAGAGTTCTGTTGAGTGAGGAATTCAGAAGTGGAGTACCTGAAATGGCAAAGGAAATGACTCGGGGTCCTCGGTTTCATCAAAAAAGTTCTCACCCACAATCGTCAATTGAAAAGGATGAGTTTGCATTCACAGTATCCAGAGATCGATATAACCTTCCAGATTTCCAAACTAAATATGAAAGTGCTAAATTTTATATGATTAAATCTTTCAATGAAGATGACATTCATAAGGGTATTAAACATGATGTTTGGACAAGCACTCCACATGGGAATAAGAAGTTGAACGCCGCATTCCAAAATGCAGAAGCTAAATTATGTGAGACAGGCACACAGTGCCCAGTCTTCCTCTTCTTTTCGGTGAGTTAAAATCTTGTCCCAAGGTTTTCTCTTGTTTTTTCTTCAGAACAACAAGGGGTTCATGTCCTAAAACCTTTATTTCCTAATTATTCAGTGGTTCTCAATGTTTTTTGTTGCCGACTCAGGTAAATGCAAGTGGGCAGTTTGTTGGAGTAGCTGAGATGCTTGGGCCAGTGGACTTCAAAAAAGACATGAAGTTTTGGAAACTTGACAAATACAACGGGTTCTTCCCAATTAAGTGGCATATTATAAAGGATGTTCCCAACCGCCAGTTTGTGCACATCATCCTTCAAAATAATGAGAACAAATGTGTAACTTTCAGTAGGGACACACAAGAGGTAATTCTTACTTTTATTTATGTTAACAGAATTCTTCTTTCATATTAGTCCGAAGGAAATATTTGTTGCATAACCCAAAAGAAAGTTTGTGCCTTTTTGTTGGATACTATTTATCATTAAAACCATAATTCTCTGGTCTGCAGATAGGACTGAAAGAGGGTTTGGAAATGCTGAAAATATTTAAAAGTTATCAAGCTAAGACTTGTCTATTGGATGATTTTGATTTCTATGAAAATCGAGAGAAGTTAATACTTTCTGAAAAGATTATTGAGCAATCAGGCTCGAAACAGGAAGTGTACAACAATGACGGTTACTACGTAAGTTTGATATCCTTTGTCTAGAACACTTGTTAAATATATATGCAATTGAAGCATAGAATATACGTGATTTACTGAAAGTACACACAATTTTATTTCCTTGCATGCTGTAATTTTGTTTCTCTTTTGTGTGTTGTTATACTGATATTGTGCAGAACACTGTGAAGGCAAGAGAGGATGAAATAGAGATGCATTCAGGTGGTAGTAATGAAGAAAGTCTGGTCAAACTAACAAAGAATCTCTCTCTCAATCCTTCTGTAAGACAAGGCTTTAGATAGTCAGATTGACCAGTTACCAAGAAGAAGAAAAAAAGGATTGGTAGATTTTTTAATTAATTTATTTTATATTTTAGAGAATTATGATAACTATGGCTCTTATCTAATTTTGATAAGTTATACATAAGATCACCTCGAGACATTTGCATTTCAATAAAGTTCACATCACTTTTACAAGAGCCTCTGTTTGTGTCTGTCTTTGAATGTATTTCTTGCCAACATTATTGATTAGTCAAATTGATTATGAATGAGTGCTCAAAATAGACTTAACATGCTAAGTGACACAAATATTTAGAAGATAAGATTCTAAGATTACACTCGCAATGTCTAATAGAAGCTACGTTGATGTAAAAATTATTGATTTATCACTGAACGAATTTGAAATTAATATTTTTATTTTTAGTAAAATGACTTTGGATGCACAACTTTTATTCCTGAACATAAACACAGATGCCATCAGATGTGTTTTTATTGGTTTCTATAAATGTTTTGATCATGATATAATGAAAATGTTTCTAACAGTGGATGTTACTGTTTTTTAAAACAATTTTTTAAAGAGTAATGCGACATGCTAATGTTAGTTTTCTAACCTTCCACCCTGCTACACGTTTGCAGACATTTTCAAGGAGATAATTTAAGTCATGGCATATGAAACTCCAATCTTGTTTTTTATTTTAGACATATTGTGAAGAATTTCGTGGGCGATAACTATGTTCTCACTAAATCTCCTACCTAATACTAAGCAAGATTGGCAAGGAGAAATGATATCATTAAATCTCCTACCTAATACTAAGGAAGATTGGCAAGGAGAAATGATATTTGCCATCACTAATTTGAGTCTATTCACCATTATCTTGAAACTAAAGTCTCAGTTTTCATTATTTGTATTTATTATAAGATTGTTAGAAAATTGATGGTAAATTAAATGAATCAAGGCTAGAATTATGAATGAATCACTTTATAATATTTCATGCATTTCAAATTGTCTTAGAATTTGTATACATAAATACCAGGATATAATTTAACATATATTTGAGTTTGCACAAGACCGATGATAATTCGAATGTAGGAAAGATGATATCTGAAATTTTGTGTGAAGAGGATATGCTTTTCGAATGTATTTTTTTGAATATGGAATGCTCAATTTATAGACCAAAGTAGTGTTGTTTCACAATGTTGCGACCCATGTTGTAACTTTTTGCCTACTACAACACTTCTAAAGTGTTACATATTCTTCTGACTGTATTCTACAACACTTCACGAAGCGTTGTCTATTTCTAAATTTAAAATACAAAACTGTCTTTTGCACCTGTTCACAAAGTATTGTCTATTTTCAAACACAAGTAATCAATCTATGCTTTATATTTTCTTATCATTGTGAAACTCACTTATGATTATTAATTATTATTAATCACGATCATACATTTTTAAAAATTATTTTATGTATTTATATATTTTAAAAAATTATTTTATGTATTTATATAATTCAAAAACTTCAATGATTTTATTTTAAAATAACCCAATTTAAAAAAAAATTCTAATAACCCACATTTCAAATAATATATCAATCATCCCAGTTTCAAACATTTTTTTCCAACAAGAGGATGTGCCATTGCTATTGACACATGCACTCTAATTTACACATAGGCGCCATGCATTACCACCCTAAGAGGAGACGTCGATGCCTTTGGCGCATGCATATTGCATTAAGAGGATGCATCATTTCCCCTTGCGCCTATGTTTTTTTTTTTATAAATAGGTCATTCGTTCTCAATTATTTACCGTTCATCTTCTCATTTCACTCTTAAATATTTCTTCAAAAATGTCTTACATTAATAAAAGAAATGCTCAATTTTTTTATTCATCAACAAAATCTTTGATGAAGATCTGACTTTGGAACACAAAGACTTTCAAGCATCTTCAAATGAGATGATTTGTTGATTAGACGAAGACATTACTGACAGTGAAAAGATTAAAGAATTGATAGGTTTGTTACGATGTTCAACAAAAATGGAGAAATTCGTATGTGGGAGACATTTAAAAGTGACAAGGATCGTCGTATTATGATGTATTGATCAACTGATATTGTCCTGATGGTTGTACTCTTCTAGACATGTTGTTGTGTTTAGTCGTTTGATTTATTATACCAAAACAAGTCGATGGGATAATACTATTTCCACTAATACAAAACTTGTCTGGTGCAAATGCCGACAATGTCTCCAAAATCGCAACAGTTTCTGGAGCATATTCATGGAACCATCAAACCACGTGCATCTAACAACCAACTCCACAACATTACCAAAGACGCGATCAATTCATGTCACACACCTAAACACAATAAAGAACGAGACACATATCAACAACCATGCCGATGAGGCATATGATACTACCACATCATACCATAACACCCAACCAATACACATCCAAACATCACACTATGAAAACACCCAAACACCACAATGCCCAAACACCCAGCCAACACATGTCTATCAAACAACACAACAACTATTGCAATGTTATCAGTGTCGTAATTCAAACAACCACATCGTCCACACATAACCCAACCAACACAACCCAACAATGAGGTCATGGGCAACAAACTCCATTACAGTAGCGCAAGTTACTAGAAAGATATGATTGATAAATTGTTTGATGACACTGATATTCCAAGAACGTCGAACTAAACACCATAGACTCATGTGAATACTAATAAATATCAAACACCTTAAAAAAATCATGTAAGACCTCATCGGCAAGTGCAGATGCCAAACTGTAGAATCGATAGGCGTTTGGATAGAGCGGGTCATTAAAATTCTCCCGAACCGTTGTGTAATTCTATTTTATGGAATAATATTAGGATTTACTTTTTTATTCAACATTTTACTATTATTAATTTGTTATTAATTTATTTAAAAAAATATCAAATACGCATAGGCATCAGAGGCAGAGGCAGTGACATATGCTCTTAAAATAATAATGCAAGTGTTAGTTGCATTGACACAGTGCATGCGCCAGAGATAATAACACATAAATGTAATTTAGAGTACATGTGTCAATTGCTGTAATTAATGAAGAATTTATTACAAATGGTAGGTTCTAAAATGACATGAAAGATTGTATTTTGAATTTTGAATTTGAAAGTGGCAACACTTCATGAAGTGTTACAGAATGAAACCATGCAACTTTTGACTATGTTTTTTGTTAGTGTTTTTAAGTTGGCATTACTTTTTGGTAAAACTAAGACTACAACAATGTCTTGATAAAATTCATGACATCCAGAGATTGAAGATAAATCCTACTTGACAAGGATGTTTAAAGTACAACTCAGAACTGGAAGATAAATGCTGTGCTGGAATTCTGCAGAAAATACATTGATGTCATAACGAATGTCATGACATCCTGTGACATTCGCTCGCAGAACTGCTTTTTCTGAGTTTTTCGTGAAGTTTGTTGAGCTGTTTTTATTATGTTTTTCTGTTGTTAGATTGCATGCTCACGTGGATGTTAGGTTAATCTTAGTTAAACCTAAATTGGTTGTTGAAAAGACCAAGTTTTTAGGATTAATTAAGTGAACCCTAGCTATTATTATGGAAGCCCAAAACAAGTTTCGGATCGCTTCTATAATAGGAATAAAACCCTTACTCTACTGCTGCGCCTTTTTGAACTGTATTGAAGATTTAGCAGGTTGTTATTTGTGTAATTCTAGTTACTCTTGTGAGCCAAGCAATTATCAATTGATAAGTGCTTTGGACTAGGATTTGTTTGTAAGGGTAGTTTATCACTCAAAGCTGTGAAGCACGAGTGTTTTGTCTCTTGATTAAAGCTTTGAAGCGAAATCAAGATAGTTTATTGAAGTGTGTCTTCACAATTCAATTATTCAATAGGTTGATATCACTGCTGTGATTGAGGGGGAGTGAGTAGGAACTCAGGTCTAAGTAGGACTTAGATTGAAGTTGCATTGGGTAGGTTTTAAGTGAAGGAGATAAACTGGTTGGTTTATTTCTGAATTAATTCTACTAATAGTGAATTTCCTCCCTGGCTTGGTAGCCCCCAGACGTAGGTGTTGTTATACACTGAACTGGGTGAACAATCTATTGTGTTCTTTTTCGCTTAAATTTATTGTGTAAATTGTTAAGTGTCGACATCGTGTCATAACATTCTCGAGACATCACGATCGCTGCCGAATTTCAATTGGCATCGAGGCGGACACCACACGTTATTTCTGGGTGAGATCTAGGGATAATAGTTTCTGGCGTAATGGATAAGGAAGAAGGATTTGGAGGTAGACCACCTATACTGGATGAGTCTAATTATGATTACTGGAAACCTCGTATGGTTGCCTTCTTGAGATCACTGGATATTAAAGCTTGGAGAGCTGCTGACAAAGGATGGAAACATCCCACCAAGCTTGAGAAGGATGGAACTATTGTCTTGAAACCTGAGGAAGAATGGAACAAAGAAGAAGAGGAGCTAGCACTGGGGAACTCTAAAGCATTGAATGCATTATTTAATGGAATTGACAGAAATATCTTCAGACTAGTTCATCAATGTGAGCTGGCCAAGGATGTTTGGGACACTCTCAAAACTACTCATGAGGGGACATCCAAGGTGAAGATGTCAAGACTTCAGATGCTCACTACCAAATTTGAGAATTTGAAGATGAAAGAAGATGAGACTATTCATGAGTTTCACATGAATATCTTGGAGATTGCCAACACCTCAGGAGCACTTGGTGAAAAGATGTCAGAAGAAAAGCTGGTGAGAAAGATTCTCAAATCATTGCCTAAAAGGTTTGCAATGAAAGTGATTGCTATAGAGGAAGCTCAGGACATCAGCACCTTGAAGGTGGAAGAACTTGTTGGATCTCTCCAGACTTTTGAGATGAGAATCAGTGAAACTGTTGACAAGAAGAACAAAAGCATAACACTTATATCCAATTTTGAAGAGGGATGCAAGGAGGATGATGAAGAGAAGATATCTGAAGTTATAGCTATGCTTGGAAGGCAGTTCAACAGACTCATCAAGAGAATTGATCTAAAGTCAAGGTCCAATGTCAAGGACATTTCATCTGACATTAGCAGATCTTATGACTCCAGCAGAAGATCCAATGTCATGGTTGTGAAGGATATGGGCATATTAGAGTTGAATGTCCCACCTTTCTAAAGAAACAAAAGAAAGGGATGACTGTCACTTGGTCTGATGGTGACTCAGGAAGTGAATCTGAGGAAGAAGCAGCCAAACTTGTCACTGCTCTCTCTGGAGTGTGCAATTCTGATATGGATTCTAGTGATGAGGAAATGACATTTGAAGAGCTTGCTGAAACCTACAAGAAGCTGTGTATAAAAAGTGGTGAAGTATGTCAGCAAAATGAGAAACAGAAAAAGCTGATTGAGAAGCTGGAGACTGAGAATGCAAAATTGGAGGCTGAGAAGAAGGAAAACACAACTACTATAAGTCATCTCAATAGTGAAATTATAGTGTTGAATTCCAAGCTTGATCAGATGACTAAATCTGTCAAGATGCTGACAACTGGGACTGATAAGTTAGAAGAAATCATTCAGCTTGGACAAAATGCAGGCAGGAAATAAGCATGGTCTAGGATATGTGGCTGAAAAGAAACCTGTTAGTGACAAGAAAAAGAAGAGGCATGGGGAAACCAATGTCAAAGCAGATGTCACAACATAAAACAAGAGATGTGTGTGGCTCAGGGTATGTGGCTGCAAAGAAATTTGCTGATAACAAGAAGAAGAACAGACCTAATAAGCCAATGTCAAAGAAGATGTCACAACATTGGGTTCAACATCAAGATCAGAGAAACATGAATAAAAAGTTTCAAAGATGGAGATGTCACCATTGTGGAAGGTTTGGTCACATAAAACCCTTCTGCTATAGACTACATGGATACCCTAATCAGACTCCTTATGTCAAGCCTATGAACAGCAAGGTATCCTACACTAAACAGTGGAAGAAGAGGACTGCAACATTGATAGCTCACACTTCCCTTAGAGTTTCTGTCAAGGAAGTCTGGTACTTTGACAGTGGCTGCTCTAAGCATATGATTGGAATCAAGAACCTCCTAAATGAAGTCAGACCTCATAATACCAATTATGTCACTTTTGGAGATGGAGCTAAAGGTGAAATAAAAGGTGTTGGAAACTTGGACTGCCCTGAAGTTCCAAACCTAAATGAGGTACTGCTAGTAAAGGGTTTGACTGCCAATCTCATAAGTATCAGTCAACTGTGTGATTTTGGATTCAAGGTCAACTTCACAAAGTCTGAATGTATTGTATCTAATGACAAACAAGAGGTTGTAATGAGAGGAGTCAGATCAAAGGACAACTGTTATTTATGGGAGCCTGAGAACACTAACCTGTCCACTGTCTGTTCTACAACCAAGGATGAAAAAGAGGTAAAACTGTGGCACCAAAAGCTTGGTTATTTGCACCTTATAGGGATGAAAAAAATCATCTCCATGAAGGCTGTCAGAGGGATACCAAGACTCCATATTGATGAAGGGAGAGCCTGTGGTGAGTATCAGGTTGGAATGGAGAATGCCAGCTATAAAAAGACTCCTGCTCCTACACATTTGAAGTTGTCCAAAGACACAAATGGAGAAAATGTTGATCAAAGCTTGTATAAAAGCACTTCTGGAGGATGTTTCTTCTTGGGAAACAGTCTTGTTTCTTGGTTCAGCAAGAAGCATAAATGTGTGTCCTTGTCCACTGCTGAGGGTGAATACATAACAGCTGGTAGCAGTTGTTCTCAAATGGTCAGGATGAAGAAGATGATGACTGAGTACAATGTCACATAGGATGTCATGACATTGTACTGTGACAACCTGAGTGCTATTTATATTTCAAAGAATCCTATACAACACAGTAGGACTAAGCACATTGTCATTAGACATCACTTCATCAGAGACCTTGTGGAAGAGAAAGTGATTAAATTGGAACATATAGCCACTGAACTTCAACTGGCTGACATTTTTACTAAAGCTCTTGAGGCTAGTCAGTTTGAGATTTTAAGGGGCAAGTTGGGTATTTGTCAATATGAGGAATTTTAGCAATTAACTTTGCTTACAAAAAGGAATGGAAGAGACCTTTTATTTCAATTAATTATAAGTGGGTCATTTAATTATTTTCATCTTATTTTTAAAAGGTCCAAGAATAGGAAGAGACTCCTTCATATAATAGTTTCTTCATTTGAAAGTATCCTATTTTCTTCATCCAAAAGATACTCTCAAACCCTCTACCATTCTCGTTCTCATTCCCTCGAAATATTTCAGCAAAATATGTCGTCATCCTCTTCATCATCCCAAGAATCTGGTTCTTCATCTCCCACCATGGCTGAGATTAGGGCAAATGCTGAAACCATGCATGTTGAAGCTCTGAGGGTTACTCTACTACGTGCAATGGCAACTGACCCTGAGAAAGTCAAGAAACTGCGTACAAGGAATGCACGAAGGTCACAAGCATCACTTTCTGGTAAGACCTCTGAACCATCTTCTTCTGTACCCCCAGAAATAGCAAACAGAGAGGGGTCTAGGTCTGTGCATGAAGCCATTGCTAGGATAGTAACTAGGATTCTAAATGAAAACCAATCTATACCTGGGGTTTCTGTCCCTCTAAACCAAAAGTCTGCTAGCCCTAGTTTAGCAGCTGATCCAGATGTCACTGAGAATGTCAAGACATCTGGTGATCATGTCAAAAAAACCCCTATGGATCCTGATACTGAAACTCCTGTTGATTCTCCTGTCAAGAATGCTGTTGATCCTTCAGTTAAAGATTCTGAAGTGAGTATTGATGATGCTTGTAATGAAACCCTTGCTGTTAATGAAGATGTGATTTCTGATGATATTCTTGAGGAATCCCCCAGCAAAGTGTGCTTCTGATAAAACCCCTGCTGATTACATTTCTGATAGTATCTTAGAAGAGACTCCAGAAAAACCAAGTGGTGATAATCTTGAAAAGTCTCCCGGTCAAGATTCTAAAAATTTAGCTGCACCCCCTGTCATTGATTTGGATGAAGAGTTCTCAGACAATGACCTCATTCCAATGCAAACCCAAGCATTGCAAAGAGGATGATGAGAAGGAAGGGAAAATAGGTTGCCTCACAGAGTCCTGTTAAAGAAAAGGGTGTTGAAGATGTGTACAAAGCTGAGAAGAACTCCAAGGCTGGACCCTCTACAAAGAAGTGTAGAGTAAAAACTGTTGGTGGTGGCTCTAGACCAAAGAGAACACCCATTGTAAAGAAGAGGAAGGTGCCTGAACCTTCAGAGTCTGATCAAGACTCTGATTTTGATATTGAGGAGAATGTCACAGACATTCATCCAAGGAAGAAGCCAACTCTTGGGAAACTGCCCAAGGTGCATGAAGTGGCTATTGACAAAATCTCATTCCATCATCCTGAGAATGCTGGAAGATGAAAGTATGTATGCTTAAAGAGGGTTGCTCTGGAAAGAGAGTTGAATAAGAGTCCACTTGAGTGCAAGGAGATTGTTGATTTAATTAAGGAGGCTGGTTTAATGAAGACAGTTGTGAGTTTCTCAAACTGTTATGATGTTTTGGTCAAAGAGTTTATAGTTAATTTGTCAAGTGGTTGTGGTGATGGGAGGTCTGCTGACTATAGGACTGTGTATGTGAGGGGGAGAAAAGTAAGGTTCTCTCCAAGTGTGGTCAACAGATTTCTAGGGAGATCAGATGATGCTCAGCCAGACCTTGAGGAAACTGATAACAAGATCTGTCAAACAATCACTGCCAAACAAGTGAAGCAATGACCTCTGAAAGGAAAACTCACAGCCAGTAAGTTGAGTGTCAAATTTGCCATCCTGCACAAAATAGGTGCTGCCAACTAGGTCCCAACCAATCACAAGTCAACTATTTCTATTGGACTGGGCAGATTTATATATGCAGTAGGCACTCAGGCTAAATTTGACTATGGAACCTACATATTTGAGCAGACCCTCAAGCATGATGAAAGTTATGCAATCAAAGGACCAATAGCCTTTCCCTCCCTACTGTGTGGAATTATCATTGATCAATTTCCTGATATTCTAGTTGAAAGAGATGCAGTCTGCAAAAGAGCCCCTGCTCTTGGATTTCACTACAAACTTTTTCAAGGCAGACATGTCCCAGACATTGTCATGACATCTGGTGAGACATCCAATGTCAAGGCAACTTCTCAAAAGGCAACAGTCTTAGCTGTGCTAAAAGCTACCTGCAAAGAGCTTGAAACAAGGAAACAAAGCCTTGAAGAGCTGATCTCTCAACTAGAGCAGGACACAGAGGTTGAGGATGAAGGGTTAGCTGGTACTGATGCTGTTGGTGATGCTGAAAATGATGATGTTCAGATGGCTGGAGCTGAAGGGAGTTCAGAAGATGCTTCCTTTCATAGTGTTTCTTCTGGAGAAGAGAGCACTTGAGATGGAAGCTTGTCAATTATTGTCTTATTGCCTTTATTATTAACTTTGTTCTGTATTTCCCCATTTTTGTTTTGAATGATTGTAATCTTTTGACAAGTTGTAAACTAAATTATGCTGGTACTTCTTTTTAATATATGATTGAATGTTGGGGCTTTTGTACTAGTTCCTTTGGCCCCTTTGAGGCTTAAAAGGGGGAGAAGTATTTGTGTGACAATTGGGAAAACTGTATGGTTATATGTGGGCAATGGGGACAATTGTATGAAAAATCATGGGTAGAATTTATCTTCTCTAGGTTCTGGTATTTTAAGCTTAGGATAACTTAGAACTAGTCTGTTTTTTTCTGCTGCATAGGTACTCTGGTGACTCAAGTTGTTTTAGCCAAAAAGGTACCAAAGGGGGAGTTTGTTAGTGTTTTTAAGTTGGCATTACTTTTTGGTAAAACTAAGACTACATCAATGTCTTGATAAAAGTCATGACATCCAGAGATTGAAGATAAATCCTACTTGACAAGGATGTTTAAAGTACAGCTCAGAACTGGAAGATAAATGCTGTGCTGGAATTCTGCAAAAATATATTGATGGCATAACGAATGTCATGACATCCTGTGTGACATTCTGTTCTGCAGAATCTGTTTTTCCTGAGTTTTTTCAAGAAGTTTGTTGAGCTGCTTTATTATGTTTTTCTGTTGTTAGATTGCATGCTCACGTGGATGTTAGGTTAATCTTAGTTAAACCTAAATTGGTTGTTGAAAAGACCAAGTTTTTAGGATTAATTAAGTGAACCCTAGCTATTATTATGGAAGCCCAAAACTGAAGTTTCAGGACTGCTTCTATAATAGGAATAGAACCCTTACTCTGCTGCTGCGCCTTTTTGAACTGTATTGAAGATTTAGCAGGTTGTTATTTGTGTAATTCTAGTTACTCTTGTGAGCCAAGCAATTATCAATTGATAAGTGCTTTGGACTAGGATTTGTTTGTAAGGGTAGTTTATCACTCAAAGTGAAGCACGAGTGTTTTGTCTCTTGATTAAAGCTTTGAAGCGAAATCAAGATAGTTTATTGAAGTGTGTCTTCACAATTCAATTATTCAATAGATTGATATCACTGCTGTGATTGAGGGGGAGTG
Source organism: Vicia sativa (assembly GCA_021764765.1). NCBI lineage: Eukaryota > Viridiplantae > Streptophyta > Magnoliopsida > Fabales > Fabaceae > Vicia > Vicia sativa. Next base: position 1,195,714 of record CM038792.1, read on the forward strand.
AGTAGGAACTCAGGTCTAAGTAGGACTTAGATTGAAGTTGCATTGGGTAGGTTTTAAGTGAAGGAGATAAACTGGTTGGTTTATTTCTGAATTAATTCTACTAATAGTGAATTTCCTCCCTGGCTTGGTAGCCCCCAGACGTAGGTGTTGTTATACACTGAACTGGGTGAATAATCTATTGTGTTCTTTACTGCTGTTTAAATTTATTGTGTAAATTGTTAACAGAGTGTCAGATACTGTGTCATAACATTCTCTGTGACATCACGTATCTGCTGCCAGGAATTTCATTTTTCTAAGCCAAACATTATAACGTTTGGTAAAAAGGAATTGTTTCACCAAGGATCGCCACCTCGTGAAATAATACTAATGTAGCCTATAAATATTTCATTCCACATTCATAAAATTCATCAGAAAATTCTCCATATCCTCTAGAAAAAATTCCAACAGTCTTTGCTACATTCGAGTTTTCGTTGGTCTTGCGCAGACTCGAGAAGACTGAATTATCCTAGGTATTCCTGCATCAAAACTCCAAGACAAACCGGGAGTGCTTGAAATACTATAAGGAAAGTGTTTCGTACACGATTCTAGCCTCGATTCCATTTGGTTTGAATTAATTTTCTAACAATCTTATAGTATATCAAGCATGGAAATCGAGGCTTCTGTTTCAAATATGAAAGATAAATTGTTGTGTTATTGACACATTTTAAACAGGAACAAGAATCGATTTTATGAATCCGATGAATTTTGATAATGTTATTATGTTGACTAAATTGTGATCGGAGAATGCTTCAAGCTATTGGTAATATTTGATTTATCTATGCATTATTCTAATATAATGGTTGAAGTGCATATGCCAGCAAGTTAGCATATTAATAATTGTTGTCATTTTCAAACAGTAATATTATCGTTTCCATACATATAACACCCCCTATCATTATATTATTTATTTACTATAGTGTTATATAATATGAAAAATGATGTTGGTAATTTTAGTACAAAGTTACTTAACTTTCAGATGCATAGTTAATGCAAGTATATCATACACATATGATACATTAATTTGAATATTGGATTTTACTCGTATTGCTATAGCCTATGGTATATAACTTGTTTATTTTGCAAGGCACGTGCATGTGCAAGCCGGTCTTGGCGGAATTATGAAGATGATAACACCTGAAGATTAATATTAACATAATGTCCTCTTTGACTATGTACTAATATATGAGATGTTTTCTGGTAGCCACAGGTCGTGTATAGTGATTTTTTTATTGGAAAATTTCTTTTAGGTGGCATCATCAATAACTTTGATATTAAACTATTTTTGGAAATCAACAAAGAAACATTAAAAAAAATAAGCAAAAGATTTTAACAGGTTGTGTTCCTCGAGTGACAAGTATGAAGCGAACCAATGCCCCTGGATCATTGCATCTTTGATGTAAAACTTGAACTAAAAGGTATATTTTACTTTGACAAACATCTAGATAGAGATATTTGTTATTGAATCAATGTGTTGTTTTGTTAATAAATAAATAAAAAATATTAAATGTGAAAATATATAAATGTTCATGACTATCAAGTGCATACTATAATACTAAAGGGTATACAATTAAATTCATATAGTTTTAAAATCTATGTGATTTTAAATTTTGATTTTTGTGATAATTAGTGGCTGCAACTTTTATGAAAAAAATAAAAAAAAAAATTTTCCACTCATGTTTCCTTGTATAGTAAAAGGCACTTAGGTATATTAAAATTATATAATGTTTATTTAGTAACATTAAATTTTATATGCATGATTTATAAATATGTGAATTTAAATAATTCATATTTGTGGTATATATTTGAATGTAAATTATATGTTTGGACTCAATGAAATTTATTTTTATAAGACATGAAAATTATTCGAAAATGGATCATGACTTATATAGATTTATGAATTTGAAGTCTAATGTAACTATTGAATTCTAAGATGTGAAATTTTGAGAACTTTTATGAAAGATATAGAATTCGAGATTTCCACAAATGAAGAACCTCGTGAGGAAGGTTCTCCGCGGATTGTTGAAACACAAACTGAAAGTTCATCAATGATTGTTGAAAAAAACAACTCAGACTTATAATAAGCATAAGGTTTGAAAGACTAAGGATCAAGGACCGAACAAAATCGATTATCAACTTATGTCTTCAAGTAGAAGAAAATAGTGAAAATTTTGTTTGTAAGATTCCTACTATTCTTCAAGTGTAAGATGCCCTAAGATTTACAATGAAGAAATAACTTAAAGAGACTTCTCTTAGCTAGAATGATGTTATTCAAGACGGAATGAATTCAATAATGTCAAACCACACTTGGGGACTTGTCTATGCAAAAGGATGTTTAGCAGGAAGTATCATAGTGATGGTACATTAAACATCTACAATGATAGATTAGTAACCGATGGTTTTAGACAAAAGGAATGTGTTGATTATTTCAACATATATGCACTAGAAGCAATCACGCTGACAATTAGAGTATTATTTGCATTATTTTCTTTGCATGACCTTATTGTTTATCAAATGGATGTCAAAATAAAATTCCTAAATAGAAATCTCGATGAGGAGATTTATAACATGGAACAACTGGAAGGTTATGTGATTCGTGGTAATGAACAAAATGTGTGCAAGTTTATCAAATCCTAGTATTGATTAAAATATGTATCGAAAAAATGACATCAAAAATTTGAATTTGTCATTGCAAAATTCACCAATTAAGAGGAGACACAACTTGGAGGGAGACCTTTCAATCTTATGAAAACAAGAATTCAAAGAGTTTGTCATCATTAAAAAATGGGAGATTGTGAAGAATAAATCTTATATCTAGTTTTGATGAAGACAAAGATTATCAAAGAAGAAAAGGATAAAAAATGTCATACACATCAATGATGAAGTTGATCAAGAAAGTTCAGCATAGAAATTCAAGTGAAGATTTGAGAGAAGTGAACATAAATAAGGTACTCATTGCAATTTATACTATACTATTTTAAATTGTTCATAATCTCATCTCTCACTTCATCTAAAAACCTTCTTGCATCATCATGCATGATTATCTAAAATTATTATTCATATAATTCTTGTAACTAAGTCTTTGTACACAAAGTTGTGTGAAAATATTATGATATTCATTTGTCTCCATGTTGATTATATGATTGATCACTCGCAACGAGATGACTGAAATTTTAGAAACAAAGAGGTTTCTAACTTCCACATTCAAGATGAAAGATCTTGGATTGGTTGACACAATTTTAGAGATCAATGTAAAGAGAAATAGTGGGGGTTATGAACTTAGTCAAACACGATATATTGAGAAAATATTTGATAAGTTCAAACACTTACGCTTTACGGAAGTGACCATTTTATTTGATCCTAGTGTCGAGAATCAAAGAATGATGGAATATTTGTAACTCAATTGAAATATGCAAGTACAATTCGTCTTCTAAAGTAATTGCTGCAATGTACTACACCCGACATAGCATTTGCTGTTAGTAAATGAGTAGATTTACTAGCAATCTAAATGATGAGCATTGAAAGGCCATCACAAAGGATTTTTGATTATCTTTTAAAAACCAAAATCTTGATCTCCATTATGGTAGGTGCCATATTAGAAGGATATACCAATGTGATTTGGATATCGAGTGTTGGAGATCATAAATATACAATTGAGTGGATAATTACACTAGATGGAAGTGTAATTTCTTGGAAGAGCAAGAAACAAACATGTATTAATCTTTAGACCATGGAATCAGAGTGTGTGTCTCTCATTTCTGTTGGTCAAGAAGCTGAATGATTGAGGGACCTTCTGTTCGAAGTTCCATTGGCTAAATAAAATTTTTCAAGGGTGCTGAAACACTATGGAAGTTTAGCCACTTTATCTAGAACATACAAAGAGTATAATGGAAAGTCTAGGCACAAAGGACTTAGACATTCTTTCATAAAAAAAAAAGACTAAAGATGTAATCATTTCACTCACATATATACGATCGATCTATAATTTGAATGATTCATTTACTAAACTAATGGCCAGAGATTTAGTAAAGACAACCTCAAGATGTGTGAGGTTGAAACTCCTTGAATAAGTTTTCCGACAATGATAACAACCAAATCTGAAGTTAATACATCTTAACCTAAGATTCAATAGGTAACAACAAGTCGTTGATTCGGAAGTTGGTGCAATATTTTGTGATAATGTTGACCTTTACATAATTGAGGGTTGAGTTTTTCAAACTCTTAATGAAGTTCTATATTTAGGAGGATATGTATCTCAAGAAATAGATACAAATTGAACTTCACCTAGATAAATTTCGAGATGGTGTCGTCTTAAAGTGAGAGTTGGAGTTTCTCTCATAAAAAATTCATGAAGAATAGGAAAAACACATGGCCATAAATAGTGCTAGGCGAGATATGTAGGCGAAGAACCCTTAAAGAATGTGTGTATGGTAACGTCGGTATAATCACTAGGGATAACGGTTCGAAGCATAGCTACCTAACGTTCCGATTATACATTGCATTATTCTTATTAAGGTTAAGTTCAAATCGAAAGATACCTAACTGTATTAACATTCTTTTTTATCTTTTATGGAATTGATCATGTCATTATTAGAACAAGTGGGGGATTATTGTAATTAATGAAGAATATATTACAAATGATATGTTCTAAAATGACATGAAATATTGTATTTTGAATTTGAAAGTGGCAACACTTCATGAAGTGTTACAGAATGAAACCATGCAACTTTTGACTATGTTTCTCTAGGTCAAACATTATAACCTTTGGTAAAAAGGAATTGTTTCACCAAGGGTCGCCACCTTGTGAAATAATACTAATGTAGCCTATAAATGTTTCATTTCACATTCATAAAATTCATCAGAAAATTCTCCATATCTTCTAGAAACAATTCCAACACTCTTCACTACATTCGAGTTTTCGTTGGTCTTGCGCAGACTCGAGAAGGCTGAATTATCTTGCATCAAAACTCCAAGACAAATCGGGAGTGCTTGAAATACTATAAGAAAAATATTTCGTACTCGATTCTAGTCTCGATTCCATTTGGTTTGAATTAATTTTCTAACATCAATAGTATTGACTTATCTTTTGTAGAAAAAAAATTGTTTAAAAGTTGAATAAATTGGTATATAATTTGAAACGAGGGTTATCAATTTTTTATATTAAATTGGATTATTTTTTTAAAAAAATCACTTAAAATGATCACACTTTATTAACTATTGAAAATTAATTCATGTATACAAGAATATTTGAATCGGAGTATAAGATGACAAATATCACTTCTTCTAAATTGTGAATTTGTTATAAAGCTTAAACACTCATTTTAAAAAAACTTAAACACTCATTTTAAAATACAATAAATAATACTCTCACTTTTCTTTTTTAAGTGTCGTTTTAGAAGAATATTTTTGTTTCTATTTAAGTGTCGTTTTATAATTTAATATGATAACTTATCAATTATACCCTTACTTTCTCAATAAATGAGAGAGAGTGTAAGAGTGAATTTATTAAAAAAGAGAAAATAAATGAGGGTATAATAGAAAAATTAACTCTAACATAGCACTATCTTGGTTGAAGAACTTTATGCTAAAATGACACTTAAAAAGGAACCGAGGGAGTAATAAGAAAACACATGAATAGTGAATTAATAAAATGAGTAGATTGCATTTCGCCATGGAAAATGTGAAACCCTAAACCCTGAGTTCTGTGTGAAGTTAGATTCAATGACACAAAACTCTAAGCACACTGTTGATTTTGAAGAATGCTGTGATAACAGACCGGCAAAGATTTCAAAAATCGACGACGACGGCGAAGAAGAAGAAGCAAAGACAGTGATTGAAGACGAAAAGCAAGAGATGAATCAACACCGTAAGATTCAACGCTACTTGGTGGCGATTGAGTACATTGGTACTCGCTTCTGTGGTTCTCAGAAACAGCTCACTGACCGTACTGTTGTTGGTGTTCTTGAGGTAACAATCACTTTTCCTTTTCCAATTTCTGAATTCACGTGCAATGTAATTGTTTGATTGGATGTTTTGCATTTGTAGGAAGCTTTCTGTAAATTTGTTGGACAGCGAGTTTCGGTTATTTGTTCGAGTCGAACTGTGAGTATCATGTTGCTAATGTATTTGAATTTGTATATAATATAACATGAGATTTGAGAAATTGTCGATTATTTCAGGATGCTGGAGTGCATGCTTTGTCCAATGTTTGTCATGTGGATATCGAACGAATTAGCAAAAGGAAGCCTGGTGAAGTGGTTGGTATCTCTCACTTATAATTCAAATTTTGATGAATTTATTATGACTTGCATGAAAGTGAAACTTCCTTTGATGAATTGTTGCTCAATCTACGTTGTTGTTGTTGTAATCATTTTGTACGGAAACTGCCCTCTGTCAAATGAATTCAGTTTAAAGTTGTAAATAAAGGAAACATCTTGTCCTGTCTTGGTTTGATATAAGCATTCTTAGTATATTAATCTTGACGTTGATGTCTCTTTCATATTGATGCTTACTGTTTACTTTCCCTGCTTCTTGCTAAGCTGTCAGTTTTGCATTTTCCTCCGATGTGTATTATGGTGGATGATGTGGGTCTCCGTTTTTTCCTACTTGTTGATTGAATTATCTGTTTTTTTTCCGTCACTTTTGCATCATTTCGCAGTAACTTCTTTCCCGTTAAAATACAGTTACAACCTCATGAACCTGCTGTGGTTAGAAGGGCTGTGAACCATTTCTTACAGGTGTGTTCTTCTATGATTGGTAAATTCTATATCATTTGAATTTGGTGCTTCTTCTATCTTCCGTAAAATGCTGTTGTCATTGTCAAAATCATGTTTAATTTTCATCTGAGATTCTGAGGCAATGTAAATGCCAAATAATAACTGAATAGGAAATCCATCATGTTTTTGAAGAGTAGATGTGTTGTTTATCATCTCTGAAGCACGGACACCCGAATTTGACACTGACCCTGACACGGCAACCCCGGTAATAATTTGAAAAAATGAATTAAATTAAACGAAATTGCAATGTCCAATACCGACACAAACACATTTTTTCAGAGGTGTCAGGGCTACATAGTTTATAATAGCTTTGCCTTTGCCTTAGTCTGGATTCTTAACTTTTATAGTAGAACAAACTTCATTTTCAATTCAAACATATATTACGAGAAGATAAATGACTTATTTAGTATATTCTTATTCAAGTTTGTGTTCCAATGTTTGTTATTAACTAGTACTTGTTTGGCTCAAATATAAAGTTGGAGCTACAGTTTTGAAAACCTTAATTGTTTCTGAAATTTCATTTACTAGCTGATCCCATTTGAGTAAATTGTTTGTGCTGAAAAAGCTTCTGACATTTTTCTTTTTGGCAATTTGATTTATTTCAGAAGCAAAATGGCGACTTAATGGTCATTGATGTTCGATGTGTTCCATCAGATTTTCATGCCAGATATAGCGCACAAGAGCGCACGTAAGTTACCTGTGGATTGATAATCTTTGTTACAAATTCACTTACAGTATTATCTAGTATCATTGGCTTTTGTGAAGTTCTATTTTACGATACTATTATCATTTGCAATTGATATTTGTTGGATTATGGATGGAGGAGTTCTGGAGTTGCTTGATCTATAAAAAATTTCTGTATTGTATTTTAGAGGGATAATTAAGAATATCACAATAAGATTGATCTTACTGTCTAATGATGTATATATTTTATCATGCACTGGCCAATAATTCTTTCTTATTCTTCTTTATTTATTTATATTTATTATCTTGTGATCTTTTTGTAATTGGTAATTGTTTGAAACTTCCATTCAGATACTTCTATCGCATGTTGTCTGGGCCAGAACCTTTGTCAACCTTGGAGAAAGATCGAGCATGGCATGTACAGGAGGAGCTTAATCTTCCAGCAATGCAAGTTAGTTAGCAATTACCTATATTTAATATATTATTATGCTTTCATCAGAACTATAATATGAGATGCGAGTGATTAATGATATCCATGCAGGAAGCATGCAGAGTTCTAGTTGGACATCATGATTTTAGTTCTTTCAGGGCAGCTGGTTGTCAGGTGAGGTTTCTTTTCTCCGATGTTGTAACTTGTAACCAATAATGATAAAATTCCTAGTAATAAGTAGTTTTACCCATCGACTATATGTATATACATTGATTTGTTTGTTGAGTTTCATAGTTATCACATATAAGTTGTTATTATGCTATCACTTGAAGGATTAATTTTAGTTTAATACTCCTTGTGTATTCTTTCTGAAGTGTTTATTACTGTGTCTATTTATTTCTCTTTTCTTTTCAAAATCAGAGGTCTTGTTTTGAAGTTGAATATCATATCATGCAAAATTTATTTTGAACAATCCAGAAAATATGATGCAAAATTACCCCTTTACAGGCAAAATCACCAATTAGAACTTTAGATGAACTCAGTGTCATTGAAGTAATACCAAGCCCATATTTTCCATCTCTAATGGATAGAGAACGACAAAATAAAGTTGCTGATGATCTTCATGGCTTTCACAGCAAATCTGAATCTGCCATTCCTTTTAGCTCTAGTGCAAGAATTGATGAAGTAAAGACATCAAATGAAGATGTGGGATTTGGTAAAAGAAGGTATCATCGTTGTTTGGTGGTAACTGCACGCGCACGCGCTTTTCTTTACCATCAGGTTGGTATCTTTCTTTTGAATGAGGCTTCTAGGTTGTATGTTATGCTTTCTGATTTAATCCTGCATTGACAAACTGTTTTGGTCTGAATAATTATGTTAATTAATTTCAGGTTAGACTACTTGTTGGTGTTCTCAAAGAAGTCGGCACTGGAAACTTAACAGTTCCAGATGGTAGGTACTCATCCCGGTTTTCTCTTTTCTTATGTGATAATGTATATCCATTGGTACTTAACAAAATCTATACTATGTTTTCGGCTAAAAATGATTTCACTCCATGTCAGTTGAAAGAATTTTGAATGCGAAGACTATTAAAGCTGCAAGTCCAATGGCCCCGGCATGTGGTCTCTACTTGGCTGAGGTGAAGTACGATCTACCTAGTTAGTAGACATTGTGAGTTATGATCCTGATTTGAGGCCCTAGTAGCTCCAAGAAGAGATGGCAAAAAAATCTAGGCAACAAGTATTTTAGGGCCTGAATATTCATTACTGATATTATAATATAGCTGATAACAAAAATGCCAAATTGAGGAGTGTGTTTTTGAGAGAATAAATAATATAAAAACTGTAAAATGAAATTTAAAAGCATTGAATGAATAAATAGTTTTTCATCTCTTCTTGGAGGTACCTAACCTCAAACCAAGAAAGTAATTCGATCAAAACAATTGGTGCTTTCATTGAGAGGCGGAGTTCATTGAAAGGGACTTGTAATTCTAGGAGATTCTTCAACCTAATAGATTAATGTTGAGATAGGTTCTTCCTTTAGGCCTTTGCTCTTAACATTTTGAATCACTAGTAAATGGTAGTGGACTAAAGTGGATTTTTAATTATTTATTTGTTAAGTTGTATCTTTCTAACTTTTTGTTAAAAAATATTTGTTCCAATCTAAATTAAAAGAGATTGCATTATCAAATCTCAGCGAAATGGGATTCGGCTATCAAATGAGAGTGAAAGTGAGTAATATGAATGAATTAATAGTTAATGTTATATGTTTATGTTAAAAAAATTATGAATGATTGAGATATAAGTCTTTGATTTGTTTTTCTCTTTACTAATTATTCAGTTTACCAAATTCCAAATAAAGTATTGTAATTTGTTGTGTTCCATATTTCTAGTTAAGGGTTGAACATAAATGTTAGGGACCAAGAGAAGGAAGATGGGCCAGATATTGAAGTGACCAATCATATTGGGCCTAAGAATGCTAAGACGTGGCAGGTTTATTCTAGAAGGAAAAGGGGATCTCACACCACGTGATATATGTGAGGTGGAAGAGAGAGAATAGTGGTCCTAGCAATATCGTTAGACTGTATCCATAAATGATGGGGGAAGGGAATGTGAATCTTACCTTAGAGAATCATAGAGTAATCATTGGATGGGGGGTTGTTAAGCACTCCATAGGAGCATAGCTCTGTGGTAGTTAGATCACTAAATCTTCTGTAAATTCCCTTTGCAATCATATAATAAACAGTCCTCACTTTCTGTAGTCTTTATTCTTTGCCTTAATTCTACTTTATTATGTTAGAACCTAACATTGGTCTGACCTTCTGGCGGGATGGACATTTAGGGCGGAGATCTACTTTCATGTTCAAGGCACAAGTGACACCGTGAAAGTGAGTTTGGCGTAATTGAGTATGGATGGGCCAACCATCCATTTCTTCAACTCGTTGTTGGAAGAACACCCAGATCTGACATGGGATGAGTTCAAGGTGGAGCTACTAGAGAGATACGGTGGTTTAGGGGAAGGAGATGTTTATGAACAACTTTCAGAGATTCGTCAAAAGGGCACCGTGGAAGACTATATACAAGACTTTGAGTATTTGACGGCTCAGATTCCAAGGTTGCCTGACAAACAGTACCTTGGGTATTTTTTACATGGGTTGAAGGACGAAATCAGAGGTAGGGTTCGGAGCTTTGTGGCTATGGGACCACTTACAAGAAGTAAACTACTTCACGTCACCAGAGCAGTGGAAAGGGAGATGAGTAGTGGGTCGGGTTGGAACCGAAGTCCAAAAATAGGTGGGTCAAACCGGGTTAACTCGAGGAGACAAGGTGGTACGGACTGAGTTTTTGTAAACGGGAGCCAGAACAGTGGACATCATAATGGAGTTGGGCCTAGAGGTGTTAGTGGCCCAATTCGTGAACCCAAACAGGACACTGCAGATAGAAGGAAGGGGGGTGCACATGATAAGGGATTTACCCATTTGTCTTATCAAGAGCTCATGAACGGGAAGAAAAAGGGATTGTGTTACAAGTGTGGCCCATATCATCCTCTCCATCAATGCCCAGAGAAGCAACTCCGTGTCATGATTGTAGATGAAGAGGAAGGAGGGGAGGACGAAGGGAATTTGTTGGCTGTGGAGGTGGACGAATCGGAGGAGGAGAAGGACGACGAAATGAGTGTTATGACACTGGTTGAACTAAAAGAGTCACAACATGACAAGGTTCAAACACTCAAACTCAGAGCAACAATCAATGACGTACCGGTGGTGGTGTTAGTCGACAGTGGGGCTACGCATAACTTCATTGCGACGTCCACGGTGCAAAAGTTAGGATGACAAGTAGAGACCACTCCAGATTTGAGAATCAAGTTAGGTGATGGGTTCCAAACCATTACCAGAGTAAAATGTAAGCAAGTTTTATTCAAAACTAGGGAGGTTACTTGCGAAATCGAGGCGTATTTGTTTGATTTAGATGGAGTGGACGTGGTTGTTGGTATGGCGTGGTTGAAATCTTTGGGAGATATGATAGTTAATTGGAAGAAGCAAACAATGGAGTTTTGGCATGATGGGAAGTGGGTAATGTTGAGAGGAATAGAAGGTACGCCTGCAGCAATCCCAACATTGCAAAGCATCTTAGGGAAGGCTGGAAAAGGGTATTGCATAAATGGATGGTCCCTAGATGTAACAGTTAGCAACACTGTAAGGCAAACAGAAGCCTTGGTAGTGCAATCTCAGCATGTAAGAGAAGAAGAAAGGGCTACCTCTGCCGCCGCCGCCGCAACGGCCGCCGCTGTAGCTACAGCTAATAATGCATCTAACAACGCAGCTGCCGTCGTTCCTCCTGTCATCACCGAAAACATGAGAGCTCTCCGAGGCGATACTCCATTCCCAAGAGTGCATGCATCTAATATTCCATTATATGGAATGCCATTTGATTTCCTCAACGGAGCAGAGAATCAAGAAAGCGCTGTTGCCTCTCATGTCGCTAACCGAGCCATGGGAAATGACGAGCAAAGGCAAGAAGAGGATGAACAAGAGCATCTGTGGTCTACGGCGGCTCCTCACGGTGAGGAAGAGCAACAAGATGACTATATGAGGCAGTTTTACCAGAACGTGGAGACCGCAGGTAATCCAAATCCTTTCCAGGATGTGGCCGCTCAAAAAATGTGTAAGGAATTGGCCGAACAAATGAAGGAGCTAAGAGGGAAGAACGTTGTTGGGCTGAGCGCTGCAGACATGTGTCTTGTACCCGATGTTGTCATCCCGCCAAAGTTTAAAGTGCCTGATTTCGAGAAATATAAAGGGGTGAGCTGTCCAGATACCCATCTAAGAATGTATTGTCGCAAAATGGCAGCACATGTCAAAAGAAGTCGATGATCCACGCTTTCAAGACAGCCTGGGGCTTCTTTAGATCGGTATATGCAACTCGAAAAGACAAACATTCGCTCTTGGGATGATCTATCCAGTGCTTTCTTCAAGCAATACCATTTCAATACTACTTTGGCCCCCAACCGAGTACAACTTCAGAACATGTCACAGAAAGAAAGGGAATCGTTTAAGGAATACGCCCAGAGGTGGAGAGAAGTGGCTTCGAGGGTGCAACCCGCTTTAGCCGAAAGGGAGTTGAATGATTTGTTTATGGGAACATTGCCCGTACAATATTATGAAAGGTTGATCGGAAGCACTTTCTCTGACTTCTCTAATTTAGTAATGGTGGGTGAAAGAATTGAAGAAGGATTGAAGACCGGAAAAATTTCCGGAGGGAATGTAGGACAGTCCACAGTAAAGAAGATGTTCGATGGTTTCAAGAGGAAAGAGGCTGAAACCAATGTTGTATATGGAGCCAGAGGAAGAGGAAGGGGTAGATCACCAGCTAGATCTGCTCCTGTCCAGGTCCCCTATATGTCATATCCCTATGTGGCTGCCATGCAATATCCGAGTATGCCGTATCAACAGCCAATGCAAATGCCAATGCAGTACTCAACTCAGGTTCCACCGAACCAAGTTCAACCACAACAACAACAACAACAAATCAGGAGTCAGAACAAAGGTTTCGTCCAACAAAGGAGTCCGCACTACCACAAATATACCAAAGAAGAAATTCAGCCTATTCCTATGACATACTCGAGTCTTCTGCCGTATTTAGTCCAAGATGGAAGGGTGATACCAAGAGAATTGAAGCCTGTTCCAGGGCCTCCCAAGCCTTGGTTTAACGAGAATGCCAGATGTGCTTTCCATGCTAACTCTCCATGACATACTACAGAGGATTGCTTCGCTTTCAAGTGCAAAGTCCAGGAGTTAATTGATCGGAAGTTGTTGACTTTCGCTGATGTTCCTAACATAGCTAACAATCCATTGCCGAGGCATGGGACATCATCAGTGAATGCTTTAATTGAAGAAGGAGGTCTCATTATGGAAGTAGGGCAATTGAAAATGTCCTTAAAGAAGGTGTTTGAAGAATTAAAGAACGCTGGTTTGTTGGAAGAAAGTCATGATGACTGTTTGGTTTGCCAGGACGATCCCGAACATTGTGTAAAGTTCAAAAATTACCTGCAAGTGTTGATGTATCAGCATTTGGTCCAGTTTAGCCGAGCTCCCGCAGAAATGGAAGTAGATGTAGTGGTCCCACTCAGCAATAATAGGAGGCTTCATATATCTCCCATCCAAGAGGAGGAGCCAGTTACGGCAGTGGAGCCAATGACGGTTTATCCTCCTGTCCGAATCCCCTATGAAAATACAAGAGTTGTGCCTTGGAGTTATGAACCTGAAGTTGTCGTAGGTGGCAAGCCATTGGTGTTGGAAGAAACTACTGTTGAAAACATCACCGGTCCAAGTGGTATAACCCGTAGCGGTCGAGTTTATCATCAAGATCTAATGAAGAATAGAGGTGCAGAAAAAGTGTCAGATATTCCTCCAAAGAAGGTCGGAGCTACCGATTTGGGTGCAGAAGAGCTGAAGGATATCTTTAAGTCGAATGATGAGACCTTAAAGATAATCAAAAGGAGTGACTACAAGGTAGTGGATCAACTTAGTCAGACTCCAGCGAAAATCTCAATCTTGTCTCTATTAAGAAGTTCTGAAGCCCACAAGGTGGCCCTGTTGAAATTTCTTGATAGCTCGTACGTAGCGGAAGATATCACCATCAACCAGTTAGATGCTGCAGTTTCAAACTTAAACGATGGTAGTTGCTTGTCATTCACTGATGCTGATCTCCCTCAGAATGAAGGCAGTCACAACATGGTTCTCCATATTTCTGTCACGTGTGGTGGGACAACTCTTACCAGAGTTCTAGTTGATACAGGCTCAGCCCTGAACGTAATTCCAAAGATAACATTGGCTCAGCTACAGGTAGAGGGGGCAATTATGAAACCCAGCTCACTAATTGTGAAGGCGTTCGACGGATCGCGTAGGATGGCAGTGGGGGAGATCGATCTTCCAGTACTAATTGGACCCCAACTCTTCAATATCACCTTTCAAGTAATGGACATCTTCCCAGCTTATAGCTGTTTGTTGGGACGACCCTGGATCCATAGTGCAAAGGCAGTCACCTCAACTTTACATCAGAAACTGAAGTTCTTGCTAAACAACCAGATTGTGGAAGTTAGTGGTGAGGAGGACTATCTAGTTAGTCATGTGTCTGAATTCAAATATGTGGATGTCGGAGAGGAAGTGCACGAAACCCTCTTTCAAGCTCTAGAAATTGTCGGAAATGTGCAAAAGGAAGTGAAGATTGCTGAAAGGCCCAGAGGTAATATAACCCGTTGGCAAGATGTTAAGGCTCTTATTGAGGCCGGAAACCCTGAAGGTTGGAGAACCGTGATAAGTGTAGAAGAAAAGAAGGACAAGTGCGGACTTGGTTATCAATTATCCTCCAGGACCAGTGGAAGTTCAAAAATGGGAAAAGGAAAGATCCCTCATCTAGAGGATACTTTTGTGGCAAAGGGTTTCCGCTCCGAGAAGGCTATCAATGCCCTTGAAGATGATGAGCGCACAGTGGAGATTGCTCAGATGGTGTTTTGTACCCCTCCCGGTGCAGTCCTCAAGAACTGGATTGTCAAGGACGTTACCCCTGTCATTTCGTTTTCAAAGTAATTTCTTGTTTTAAAACTGAAAATCCTGTGAAGACCACGACTTAGAGTTGGTCTTTTTAAGGGAATTATTGCATCGTACGATAGTGCGGGATGATAATTCTTGGACAAAAGGCCTATAACTCTAAGTTTTTAGGATGTCCAAAACAATCCTTTAGGTAGAGCACTGTGAAGACCACGACTTAGAGTTGGTCTTTTTAAGGGAATTATTGCATCGTACGATAGTGCGGGATGATAATTCTTGGACAAAAGGCCTATAACTCTAAGTTTTTAGGATGTCCAAAACAATCCTTTGTGCAGAGCACAGGATTTTCAGTTTTAAAACAAGAAATTACTTTGAAAACGAAATGACAGGGGTAACGTCCTTGACAAGAGTTGCCCCCTCTACCTGTAGCTGAGCCAATGTTATCTTTGAATTACGCTCGTATCGAGCTCAGATCAACTAGAACTCTGGCAAGAGTTGTCCCACCACACGTGACAGAAATATGGAGAGCCATGTTGTGACTGCCTTCATTCTGAGGGAGATCAGCGTCAGTGAATGACAAGCAACTACCATCGTTTAAGTTTGAAACTGCAGCATCTAACTGGTTGATGGTGATATCTTCCGCATTTGAGCTATCAAGAAATTTCAACAGGCCACCTGGGGCTTGAACTTCTTAATAGAGACAAGATTGAGATTTTCGCTGGAGTCTGACTAAGTTGATCCACTACCTTGTAGTCACTCCTTTTGATTATCTTTAAGGTCTCATCATTCGACTTAAAGATATCCTTCAGCTCTTCTGCACCCAAATCGGTAGCTCCGACCTTCTTTGGAGGAATATCTGACACTTTTTCTGCACCTCTATTCTTCATTAGATCTTGATGATAAACTCGACCGCTACGGGTCATACCACTTGGACCGGTGATGTTTTCAACAGTAGTTTCTTCCAACACCAATGGCTTGCCACCTACGACAACTTCAGGTTCATAACTCCAAGGCACAACTCTTGTATTTTCATAGGGATTCGGACAGAGGATAAACCGTCATTGGCTCCACGCCGAATCGGCTCCTCCTCTTGGATGGGAGATATGAAGCCTCCTATTGTTGAGTGGGACCACTACATCTACTTCCATTTCTGCGGGAGCTCGGCTAAACTGGACCAAATGCTGATACATCAACACTTGCAGGTAATTTTTGAACTTTACACAATGTTCGGGATCGTCCTGGCAAACCAAACAGTCATCATGACTTTCTTCCAACAAACCAGCGTTCTTTAATTCTTCAAACACCTTCTTTAAGGACATTTTCAATTGCCCTACTTCCATAATGAGACCTCCTTCTTCAATTAAAGCATTCACTGATGATGTCCCATGCCTCGGCAATGGATTGTTAGCTATGTTAGGAACATCAGCGAAAGTCAACAACTTCCGATCAATTAACTCCTGGACTTTGCACTTGAAAGCGAAGCAATCCTCTGTAGTATGTCCTGGAGAGTTAGCATGGAAAGCACATCTGGCATTCTCGTTAAACCAAGGTTTGGGAGGCCCTGGAACAAGCTTCAATTCTCTTGGTATCACCCTTCCATCTTGGACTAAATACGGCAGAAGACTCGAGTATGTCATAGGAATAGGCTGAATTTCTTCTTTGGTATATTTGTGGTAGTGCGGACTCCTTTGTTGGACGAAACCTTTGTTCTGACTCCTGATTTGCTGTTGTTGTTGTTGTGGTTGAACTTGGTTCGGTGGAACCTGAGTTGAGTACTGCATTGGCATTTGCATTGGCTGTTGATACGGCATACTCGGATATTGCATGGCAGCCACGTAGGGATATGACATATAGGGGACCTGGACAGGAGCAGATCTAGCTGGTGATCTACCCCTTCCTCTTCCTCTGGCTCCATATACAACATTGGTTTCAGCCTCTTTCCTCTTGAAACCATTGAACATCTTCTTTACTGTGGACTGTCCTACATTCCCTCCGGAAATTTTTCCGGTCTTCAATCCTTCTTCAATTCTTTCACCCACCATTACTAAATTAGAGAAGTCAGAGAAAGTGCTTCCGATTAACCTTTCATAATATTGTACGGGCAATGTTCCCATAAACAAATCATTCAACTCCCTTTCGGCCAAAGCGGGTTGCACCCTCGAAGCCACTTCTCTCCACCTCTGGGCGTATTCCTTAAACGATTCCCTTTCTTTCTGTGACATGTTCTGAAGTTGTACTCGGTTGGGGGCCAAAGTAGTATTGAAATGGTATTGCTTGAAGAAAGCACTGGATAGATCATCCCAAGAGCGAATGTTTGTCTTTCCGAGTTGCATATACTAGTCTAAAGAAGCCCCACTGAGACTGTCCTGAAAGCAGTGGATCATCAGCTTGCTGTTTTTGACATGTGTTGCCATTTTGCGACAATACATTCTTAGATGGGTATCTGGACAACTCACCCCTTTATATTTCTCGAATTCGGGCACTTTAAACTTTGGCGGAATGACAACATCGGGTACAAGACACATGTCTGCAGCGCTCAGCCCAACAACGTTCTTCCCTCTTAGCTCCTTCATTTGTTCGGCCAATTCCTTACACATTTTTTGAGCGGCCACATCCTGGAAAGGATTTGGATTACCTGCGGTCTCCACGTTCTGGTAAAACTGCCTCATATAGTCATCTTGTTGCTCTTCCTCACCGTGAGGAGCCGTAGACCACAGATGCTCTTGTTCATCCTCTTCTTGCCTTTGCTCGTCATTTCCCATGGCTCGGTTAGCGACATGAGAGGCAACAGCGCTTTCTTGATTCTCTGCTCCGTTGAGGAAATCAAATGGCATTCCATATAATGGAATATTAGATGCATGCACTCTTGGGAATGGAGTATCGCCTCGGAGAGCTCTCATGTTTTCGGTGATGACAGGAGGAACGACGGCAGCTGCGTTGTTAGATGCATTATTAGCTGTAGCTACAACGGCGGCGGCGGCGGCGGTAGAGGTAGCCCTTTCTTCTTCTCTTACATGCTGAGCTGTAAGCATTTCCACCAACTGATCCATTTTTGCCTTCAATGTATCAATATCATCTTGCATAGCCGTTTGTTTCGTCGCATATTGATCCATTGCTTTTCTTACGTTGACTCTGGTTTCGTACGGACTTCTAGTACTCAGCTTGAATCTGAGGAGAGAAAAATGCAATGAGCTTGGTGTTTGCTTTTAATAATATGCATGATTATGTATGATTTGATGCAAAAATGATTTATGATTGGTTCCCATTCTTAAGAATCTTTAGCGGACCCAATCACTTTGTAAACAATTATCACACACAAATAGATAATCAACTCCTTCATTCAAACATAATCAAAGTACAAACATTAGTTCTTGAAGGCAAAATAAAGAGCAGGACTCGTAGGTCCGCCTTAGTTCAACAAGTACACTGGAGTTGAAGACAACATAAAATCAAAAGCAGATCAGAAGTGCTGCCCTCTCCGGGGCCTGAAGTTTCTTATCTCATGTTGGAACCGCTCCACCATATCTCTGCACAGACCGATGAAGTATTCCACCGCCGGAGGCACTCGACTTTCTTCTAGGTCTTCCACAGCTGACTGAAGCCGCCAAGGGACTTCCACCATTAACTGCCTACAAAACTCCACCAAACCGGAATAATTGTCATATAAATTCTGGTTCCGCTCTTCCAAGATAAAAATAGTTTCCCCTCTGTCCACCCAAAGCTCATTTTGATGACTGGCTTCTTCTTTCCAACCCTCACACTGGGCCTCCAACTCTCCATACGATGCCTCCCATCGGGCCACCAAATCCCTTGCGGTGTCCAATTCCTGAATCTTTCGGGATAGCTCCGCGGAGTCTAAGTCACGTGCTAGACGAGCCTTTTCCTTGAGGCGAGTTTCATGTGCTAAGCTAGATTCAACATTTCTCAGCGCAGCCTTCAACTCTTGAATTTGAGTGTTGAGGGTTGTTTTTAGATCTAGCTTTGCCTGGATAGCCTTCTCTTCATCCGCGTAGGCTTTTCCCCTTTGCTTTTCAGCTCTGGCTAACCTTCGATTAAACTCCCTTAGTTCAAAATTTGCCGCGTCCAAATTGTCTTTTACCCGGAACTTTGCCTTCCTCTCCGTTTCTACTTGCTCTTGGCTGCTTAGCAACTCAACATCCCTTTCCTTGAGGCTTTGTATTGCCTCATCTCTTTCCCGAGTAACACGAGCAAAGGCGGCCTGCTGTAGACCCTCTTCAACTTGCATTTCCGTGATGGTAAGTTTAAGTTTATTGAACTCATCAATTGGGATGTGAGTGATCTCAGGTTCCGGCACACCAAACGGAACCTCCACAGCAAACGACAATTTTACTTCCATAACCCTCCTAAGTATCCAGGATTCATATGGTTCTCCATCATCATTCCCCCTCTTTCTGAGCTCGGCGCCTTTCTTGTGAACTTGAGTCCATGCCTTCTGTATCTGCTTCAAAAAACCCGGATCGTCCCTTCCGAAATCTAATAAGATAAACTCCCTCAAAAATTCCTCCCTTGGTGCGGTTTCCATATAACAACCAAGTTGCTTGAGAACCAACCTCGGATTGTAGTTAATGCAGCCTTGGGATCCGATTAGTGGAACGTTAGGAAATGCCCCACAATGTGTGATGACCTCCCACGTGTACCAATCCGGAGAGTACCAAAACACACCATTAGCAGTGAAGGAGGCCAATTTTTGAGACCAACTCAAATTTTCTAAGATTCTGACCCACGGTCCTCGCTGAGGGATATGGGATTTTAACCATGAACAGAGCAAAGCGGAGCAACACATTACAACCCCTTTCTTCTTCTCGTATCGAATATGGATGTTAAGGAGCATGTCTGCAAGTAATGCAGGCACGGGGTTGTCTGAGAGGAAAACACCAATGGCGGGCTGACTTATGTAATCATCCTCGTTGCTAGGAAACAAAACCACTCCATAAATTAGCAAGGCTAGCATAGCGCTGAACGACATCCAATTTTCTTCTGACACTGCCAATTCTTCAGCTCTTTGTTCCAAAAATCTCCTTGAGATACCTTTTTCTACCAACTTCGGCCCTATTTCTCTGATAGGGAGGTGTAGAGCAGCTGCTACATCCTTTGCATCTAAACGTTCTCCCAACTTGGTAAAAGGAACATCATCTTTCAAAGGCCAATTCAACAACCTTTCCAACTCTTCAATCGTCGGGACTAACTGAAAATCCTGGAATGTGAAACACCGTAGAGGAGCGTCATAAAACTTCACTAAGGCTTTCAGAGCATCATGATCAACCGTAATATCCAACAGTTCCAAGATCCACCTGTTGCACCCCAAAATTTGCCCTCCTATCTCGATTTTATCTGGCTTAGGCTTCACATTCGTCTGCATACATATCCATTAGATCATTGACATTAAACAATCATTCATCCATTGCATATGCATCATTTCATCGTATTTAAATTGACCAAAAGTCAGTTTAAATTGATATCTGCATCGTTTTATAGTTACAAAATACCCGATATTTCACTTCATTCATTTTTATCTCCTTACCTGTTTACTGTGTCATTTTAAGTTGATTATATGTCGATGATATCAATATTTCGATTTTACAAACAGACTGCTAAAAGCAATTCGACACTGTGCGGAAAATTAGCGGGAAAATATTTCAAACTTTTGCCTCTAACTCACTGCTTTATGAATCTACGTGTCACGTAGATCATGAAAATGTGATCTCTAATTTTTCGATACATTCAAATTTTGTTTTTAACCGTAAGTGTTTTAAAATCGGTATTTTTATTATCGCTTTATTTCAATTTTAAATATTTCGATAATTTTTCTTTAATGTTTGATACCTGTAATTTATTTTAATATGTTTATTTTAATTTTTCGGATAATTTATTGTCCAAATTTATATCATTTTTGACAATTTTAGATGCCCAATTTTTATCTCTAAAAATCAAACAAAAAATATTTTCGGGCTTGTAAATTTTTACTAGACCCAATTTTTAGGCCCATTTTATAAAGGGACATTTTAGACATTATCAAAAAATTGAAAACCCTAATTTATTGGGTATACATATGTGTTATATTACTATTGAAAGGGGGGCCAATAAAGAATTGAAACGGAAATTGAGGCGGAGGCTACAGAAAAAAAAAATCAAAATTATAAAAAAAACAAAAACATCAGAAGAAGAAATTTTTTCTTCTTCTTCATCGGTCCAGACCCAGCCACCACTCCCTGTCATCTTCTTCATCTCCACGCCTTCATCCCTTCATATTTCTCTTCTTCGCTGTTAACACTCACAAATCCACCGTTTCCTTCTCCGTTTCACTCACTGTGTTCACCAAATCCTCACCCACAGCTACTCCTCTCACCGTAACCCCAACAGCCTTCCATCACCGTCTCCTCTCCACTCATCATCCTATCTCACTCACTGTCAAACTGTCGTAAATCACCCTCTCCGTCCAGCTCTCTCAACTCCTGCTTCCCCTTTAACCTCACTGTTCCGACAACACATCTCCGGCGAAACCCTTCCTCTTCGTCAAAAATAGACCATAACCTTCATAGCTAAACACCCTTCATCTTCAACTGCAACCTCCATAACCCCATTCCTCCCTCTGTCTCGCTGTTAACTCCTTCAACCACCCAGCCGCGACCTCCACTGTTACCTCCATCACCTTCAAACTCCTCCGCCTCGTCAGCCGCAAACCCACCGGAAATCGTCGCTCCACCACCTCTCACACCCTCGTCTCCATCTCTCGCGCAAACCTCACAAAACCGCGGCCATCCTCCATCCCTATACTCCCTTCATCTCAAACAGCCGCTCAACCCCTCACTTCCATCGCCGATACTCCGTTACCACTGCTGTCTCACTCTCTAACCTCGCTGCCGTACTTCTTCCTTCCCTTCAACCTCCAAACAGAACAACATAATCATCACTGCCACCCTTCATTTCAGCTGCCGTCTCTTCACTCCACGCATACAACTCTGTCATCGCCATCCGGTTCAAGTTTCAGCTCGACGCCGCAACTCTGCTACTTTCTGGTATTCCTCTATTCTTTTTCAGGTTGTGCTTGCTTAAGCTAAACTGTTTTGATGTTCTACACTGATTAACCGATATGACAAAACTTTTGCTGAATTGATATTGTGTATGTTATGTTATAATTTCTGGTTTGACTTTATGCTGAAAACTGTTTTAATCTGTTATATGTTTCTGATCATAATATGCTTTTGATCATGTGTGCTGGTGTTAACTTCAAGGCCATTAAGATAAACTTCTTATGCAGAAAATCGAATCTGTTTGAGTTTCAGATTAGTTGTTTTTGATTGAATCTATGTCAAAAATCTGAGAATGTTTTGGTGATGTGAGCATTGATAAAGAAGCTATGATTGGGGTTAATCAAATTGTGGATACCACTATCGTATTGGTGTTGTTGTGAATAGGATGTGTTGAATTGAATGAGGAGAATAGCATAATTGTTCATGGTTGTTTTGTTTGAACATAATCTATACCAATCTTTTGATATCTCTAAGATGATGTATTTGACAATGATCGTTTGAGTGGTATCTGTGAAGTAGCCGTGTTTTGGTCTTGAATTGTGAATTCTCTTTGATTTCAAAATAATGGAAAAAGTTGGTTTATCAATATAGGTTGTTTGTTTACTGTTGAGTTTGTTGGTGATTAATGTTGAATCAAGGTTTATGTTATGCCAAGATGTTTGGACCAATTCGAAAGAAGATTATGATGATGTTTGGTTGCATTTGCTTTGAATTTGAAAGATCAATTTGGTTATGACTTTATCATTTATTTCTTAATGTTTCAAACACCTCCGAGTTGAATTTTTTTGAGCATAATCATGATTCCGAAACTGCTGCCCAGATTCCATGCCATTGATTTTTGTTGTTTTTTTAATTCATTATTCTATGTTTCGAGTTTGTTCAGAACAATAACGATACATGCTAAACTAATGTTTGAATCGATTCTTAAAGGTGTTAATTCGGGTGACATTATTTTCCCATTCCTTTTTTGGTGCTAAACATGTTTGAGTCGAATTTTGGGGTATGATGATACATGTATAGCTGCTGCCCGGATTCATGGTGTTTGTTTGATTCATTTTGAAATAATGTTGATGATGCTTTTGTTTCGTTTGTGCTTTAAGTCGGTTATAGCATAGTATCGTGGTTGCCATCGATTTTTGAACTTATTTGAAAAGAATTCCAATGTGCGTTTTAAATTTGTACATGGCTGCCCGGTTTGGTAAGTGTTTGAATATATACAAGTTGGTTGATAATTCGTGGTTGATTGAGTTTATCTTGACACTTATTTGTGTTTGCCTTTGGGTTTTATGCAATTTTTGATCGATATCCTGAGCATATTTGTGATAACATGGCTGCTGCCCGGAGTTTGTATTAGATGAATAAAACTTGCTCCGAAATCGATTCGTTATGTTTCAAATGTGAATTAAATAATAACATGAGTTTGTGGTTGTTGTTTTCATTTGCGAATTAAAACTATGTATTCCGTTTGTCATGCTACTTGATGTTAATGGAATCACTTGGTTATCATAAGCTCTGTTATGTTTAGTTTTCAATTCATTTGTGATTACTAATACATGTTCTAACTATCGCATTTCCATTTCATTTACTTTTCATCCCACTTATGCTACTAACGAGTTTGCTACTTGTGAAGATCTTCAAGGAGTATTCAAAACACCCACTACCAATTAGTGCATCCATACTTGCTTTAGCAATCAAAATATTGGATTACTACTTTTATTTAGTATTTAGTAATATATATTTAAGGTTGTAAATATATATAGTACTTAGTATTATTATTTTTTTTTATTTCATATTATATATTGTAAATATAATTATATAGTATTTATATTTTATATTGTGTATATAATTATATAGTATTTCTATTTTATATTTAGTATTGCATATATAATTATATAGTATTTCTATTTCATATTTAGTATTGTAAATACAATTATACTATTTTTATTCATATACTTTATTCGGTTTAATTTGTAAACAAAATACATACTTAAAGCATTGCAACATTCTCCGCATAGTTTTTTGTTTGTATTTTGAGTGATGTAGGGATCTTCATTTGGTATTCATCCGATGCATCAAGCCTTGTCCGATCTTGAAGACTACCCGAAGCTCAATTCTTTCACCGCATAGAAGCTATTTAATTATTCAAACTAATTCGATTTGGTTGTAATAGCTTAGCATTTATTTCCTTGTGTGTTCCAATTACTGTTTAATTATGCGTTTATCATATTAGAATACATAGCCTCCTCTTGGGCTCCTCATCAAGAAGCAGGTAAACATACACAATGCACACCTGCACACATTCATAGTTTGATCCTGGGCTTTTCTATGACAACTATTCGATCGATTGTTCCAATCGGTCGTTTAGAATACTAGTGTCACGCTAGTCTCACTTTTAGGAGCATACATAAAGCCACCTTGTATGGGCTCGCTTGTTTTCCTAAAATACTTTCAAGTCAAAACAATTAATTGAACTTGTTCTTTTGAAAATCAATTTTTCTACAAAACAAAAAAAACAAAAACATAGTGATATGATATTTAATTAAATTGTTAGAGGTTCGCCCGACGATTTAATTAAAATGTAAAGTATTTGGGCCATTAGAGGGTAACCCAATGACTTAAATGCTTTATTCCATAACACTTAATAAAAGTGAACTTTGTTTCACCTCACTTCTTTTCATAACAAAGATTTTGGATGAGAGATGATTGGTTGACCTCAATCACCAATCTCAAGCATCGAATCGTTAGAGGATATCCCAACGTTTTGATACTTGTCATCCACAACCGAACCCCTAAAACACTTTCAAATTAAATTAATTAATTGAATTTTGTTTTCAAAATCAATTTTTCTACAAAAACAAAAAAAACATAGTGGTATGGTATTTAATTAAATTGTTAGAGGTTCGCCCGACGATTTAATTAAAATGTAAAGTATTTGGGCCATTAGAGGGTAACCCAATGACTTAAATGCTTTATTCCATAACACTTAATAAAAAGTGAACTTTGTTTCACCTCACTCCTTTCATAATAAAGATTTTGGATGAGAGAAGATCGGTTGACCTCAATCACCAATCTCGAGTATCGAATCGTTAGAGGATATCCCGACGTTTTGGTACTTGTCATCCACAACTAAAATCAATTCAACCCATTCAAATTCTTTTTTCGCTCATACGCGATTATCAAAATCAAAAACATTTCAATTAAAATCAATACAACCAATCCAAGACATTTTCAACCAGAACTACGGAGTTTTGACTTTCCCATTGCACGAGGGAATACGTAGGCACGCGGTTTCGAAACCGTGTCAAACTCAAAATAATAATAAACAAACCCCGTTCCATTCTTTTCTTATTTCTTGATCATTAATTAGAAGATAGCATTTTTACTTTAAACACACAAACATGCACGAACTAAATGGGTCCCATCGAGTACGATGGACGTAAGAGGTGCTAATACCTTCCTCTTGCGTAACCGACTCCCGAATCCATGCTTTTTGGTCTTGTAGACCGCCTTATCCGATTTTTGTGGGTTTTATCTATATTTCCCCGTTCTTTTAGAACAAATAAAATTAGGTGGCGATTTCATTGTTTTGAAAATTCATTTTAAATGATTTTTGAAAATCGAGTTGCTTCACCACCCATATCTGGCATGAAAGTTATTCAACTGAACTGATTTCACCTTCCTCCTGAGCTTCAACAGAGTTTGAGTATCTGGGATCTTGAATTTGAGATGAGGGTTATGCCTTTTGATTAAATCCATGTGTGATCCAATTGTTTCCAAAATTGAGTCCTTTCAAGATACCTGAAAATGGCAACACGTATGATGAAAATGAATGATTAATGCATGCAATGTAAATGAGTTAAGATGATATTCAATGAAAATGTAGCTGTAGATCTCATAAAAGTCACTGGTTGGTCGGACATGGTTTCGACGCCCACTCAACAATTCCCCAAACAAGGTTGGTTCTAGTGTTTTTTTGCTAAATGTTTCTCGGAGACTCAGATCCCCTTTTAAAAATAATATCGCCATGACGATAGTATTTTCAAAAGTATACTCCAAGAAACGGCTCTTAAAGGGATACTCAAAAATCCTTTGAGCGGTCGGCTTGTTTTGGACATCCTAAAAACTTAGAGTTATAGGCCTTTTGTCCAAGAATTAGCATCCCGCACTATCGTACGATGCAATAATTCCCTTAAAAAGACCAACTCTAAGTCGTGGTCTTCACGTCAATCCAAGGAACACGGATGTCCAATGGACCTAAGCTACTCAACCACTCTAAACTTATGTTTCCTAGAAGCCTGGGTATTGGGCTTATCTATGAACCATAACCAAACAATGCCCCAATATCAAAATACATCAACAGGATATAAAGAAATAATAGGCAATGAATAGTAAACACACAAGCGAAGAATTAAACTAGGGTTGACTCGCTTAGTCAAAAACAATTTTAAAAAAACTCCCCAGTGAAGTCGCCAACTGAAGCAACTCGATTTTCAAAAATCTTTTAAATCTCGAAAACTGTGAAATCGCCACCTAATTTTATTTGTTCTAAAAAGAACGGGAAAATATAGATAAAACCCCAAACAAGCGGATAAGGCGGTCTACGTGACCAAAAAGTGGGATCGGGAGTCGGTTATGTAAGGGGAAGGTATTAGCACCCCTTACATCCATCGTACTCGATGGGACCCATTTAATTCTACGCGTTTGTGTGTGTTTACTAAATTATGTATACCAAAAAGAAAAAGAATTGGTTTATTATTATTTTGAGTTTGGCACGGTTTCAAAACCGTGTGCCTACATATTCCCTCGTGCAATGGGAAAGTCAAAACTCTGTAGTTCCTCTTAAAAAGGCTTTAATTAGTTGTATTGATTTTATCTGAAAAATCGTGCGTTTAGACGTTTCAAATGCTTTGAGCTAAGACTTGTTTTGTTTGTTTGAAAAGCTTAAGTCCTCGCTCGTATTTGAAATGACTATTGCACTCTCTTTTATCCGAAAAGAGTTTAATGATCGCGTATGAGCGATAAAAGAACTTTGAGTGAGTTGAATTGTTTTTTATGTGGATGAAAAAGTACCGAACAACGAGGCTAGCGTCTCACGATTCAAATACTAGAAACCCGAGGAACGAATGTTCGCCCGAGTCGTCTATCACCCAAAAAAGATTTTCTTATGAAAGAGTGAGGTGAAACGAATTTCAAGTTGTTTAGAGGTCTTTAAGCCACTGGTCTAGCGTCCGATGACTTAAAGACTGATAGTTTATTTGGTTACAAGTTTTTTAGCAACTAGGCTATCGTCTAACGACTAAAAAACTTGTATTTATTATGAAAAATGTTTCGAAAATGCGCTCGACGTTGGGTCGAGGTTTGAAACTTTAATTGCAAAAGTATTCTGATACGCGTGCTGAGATGAAATGGAAGCAGGTTATGGTTAATCAAGTATATGGACTCAATTAACCTCGTGAGGATAGGTGCTCCTATCCCCAACCATGAGACCCTGGTGCATGGTGATTGGTATATAGACCAATGTTGTTTTCGGGTTATGATCGGTTAAAGCAACAAGGGCTTTAACCAATCTCGTGAGGATGGCCATGCCCATCCCCAACCATGAGACCCTTTAAGAAATCGGCGTATGAGCCAATCAAGATGAAGCCGAATTGATTTTAATTTTAATTGTGTGCACAGTGTACATTGGTGAATAGATACTGAACAAGTAAATAAACAGACAAAATACCATACAATACAATCGGAAATTTAAATAATTATTAGAGATGATCTTTTCTGTTTGATGAAAAATCGGCTAATAGTTTAATCGATAAATCATCAAACAAAAACTATCAGATCCAACAATTATTTATTACATCGCAACAAGAACATTATTTACGATAAAATGAATTAATTGAAATAGATAAAAATTTAGAAATAGTCTGGATTGCCGTGATTCTGGACGGTGTGGAAAGAAATCCATCGGATCTTTGGTTGGTCTGAAACACCTCCGCGTGCTAGCGAATCGAGTGCAATACTTCCACTCCAAAATAATACGATTATTCCAAAAAAAGGCAAAATCGCACCACATGTATATACTAGGCTAGTGCTAATATTCTTTTTGTTAAGAAAATATGTTTAAGAGACAAAAATAAAAACAAAATAAATTTTCTTAAAAAAAACAAGGTGGTGACATTTGTCACCACCGAGTTTTATGAAAAAAAGAATTTTTAGAAAAAAGAAAATAAAACCATTTATTTTATATTTTCATTATTTTTTAGAAAATAAAATAAAAAAACAAGAAAGAATTGTTGTTTTACTCTTCAGCCTAAACCTCACGCTTTCTCTCCCTCTCACTCTCTTCGCGTTTGCGTTTCTGGGTTTGGCTCTTCAACCTCGCCGTTCTCTCTTTCTCTCCGGCGATTCTCTCTCACTCACTCACCGGCCGCGATTCGGTTTATACTCTCTCTCTCGACGAGATTGTTCATCTTCTTTCTCTCACCGACCGCTCTCTCCTCTCATCGGCGCGATTGTTCATCTTCTTTCTCTCACCGGCCGCTCTCCGTTCATCGGCGCGATTCGCGATTCCTCATCGCGATTTCGGCTTGCATGTTGATGATTTCTGATGTTGATTTGATTTCTGTGTTTGATTTCCGATTTCGGCTTGTGGTTTGTTTGACAGATTCGGGAAAATTGAAAAGGTTACAAAACCCTACCCGCCGCTAGCGATTCCGACTTGATTGCTTGACCTTGGAGGCGCGTCGGTGATGGTGGATTCAAACGCGTGCCTGGGTGAGTTCGTTCTGATTACTTTTCCTCTTCTTCTTTTTTTATTTGTCAGAACGTAATTTCTGAAAAAAATTGAATCTGAAGGTTGTTTGGCTTGGGGAAAATGATGATATGTCTATGCCATGCTTTGCTTGCGTTTTTGGCTTCTTTGTGTTGCTGTTACAGTTTTCTGTTTGGGGTTTGTGTTTGGTTTTGAAACTGTGGTTAACTCATCTTCTTTCTCTCTATTTCGGTTGCCTGGTGGATTTTTGATGGTAAGAATGGATATTGCGCTTGGGTTTTGGATTTTTGTGTTCTTTGAACTGTCTGAGTTTGGTTTTCTTGTTCTGAAAAAATGAACTCTCTTCCTATTTTCTGGTGATTTTTCCTTATATCTGAACAGATGCACCACTTGTCTTAGCTTGTCCCTTCTCCCAGTTGCCTATGTCTTGGGGTAACCAAACTGTCATGATGAACGTTTTTCTGCTCTGAGTTCTGATTTTGGTGGCTTATCTTCTTTCTCAACTGCCTATACTCATTACTTGTACTTTTGTATGCTGGCTGCTTGGGATATTGAACTATGATATCATTTGTACTTTTAGTGTTGGGCTCAATGCTGGCTTGTGATGATTATTTCGATTTCCTCTTACTTCCTCAACTGTCCCCTGTTACTTCTTCTTTTCCTCTGATTTTCTCAATTGTCCTCTTATTATGTTAACTTTGTTGACACTGTGGGATTACTTGTTGCCTATTGGATACATATTGTTGGGTTATTTTATGCTGCCTGTTGGGAATTTAGATTGTGAACTGTTATAATACTTGCTGCCCGGAAAAATTGTTGCTTTGTATGCTGCCCGGAAAAACTGTCTCTTCGTATGCTGCCCGAAAAAACTGTCGCTTTATTTACTTGCTGCCCAGAATTAGATTTGTTGCCTCTTATCGTTGCAGCCCGTCGCGTGCTTGTTCGTGAACCGGGTCAGCCCGTGATTTGCGAACAAGTAATTCCGCCAATGATTAATCTTCGAGATTCTGAGGCTTTTAGCAAAAACCTGATTCCCGCCAAACGCCTAGTGATGATGTTTGACAAAAACATAATCTTTTCCCGCATTTTGTTTATGTTTCAATTATGTTTATGCTTCTAACAAAGTTTCTTGGTTTAATTTTCATGTACAATGATGATGAGGATGACAAGGCAAGGGGAAGATGGAGAGTAACGACCATTCGTGAAGAAAAGCTTCGGAGGATGACAAAAAGTTTGAAACACTTCGGAGATCGTAGCATTATGAAACCTTTAGAAACTTGTAGGACTTAGCATTATAGGATCTAGAATTGCTTTTGTAGAACCTTGCCAACTAAGAACATGCCTGTAACAAATCCTTTCTTTGTAATATTCAACATAAGACTTGAATGAATGAAATTCGAAATTCAAATTGCCAATGTCGATAATAGTTTTAGGACTTGTAAGTTTGAGATGAAACATCATGAATTTGTAACAACAAATCTTGTAATTTGGAATTGATACCAATGTAAACCATTTGGGTTTGAATAGATATGGAGTAATTCTATTATTGTTTGTAACAAATCTTGAATTATTTTTGAATTGAGTGCTTGCAAATGTCATACTTTATATAGCTCGCCACGTTGAATTAATTCGAAATGAATATTCAAACTTTTCCTTTGTGTCCATCGTGTAACATAACCGTTCCAAACTTGTAGGAATTCTTGAATAAATTTGTGATATGTTTAGAAATTTGTAGATTTATGATATTTTGCAACAAAAATCAACTTTGTTATGTAAACACAATTGTGATCCCGTTTTGCTTGAATGGATGTTGAATTTGTGAAAGCCCACATTACTTGTAACCACTTGGATTATGGTTTGGAAATCAACCCTTGCAAATGTTACAAATCACATAACTCGTAGGAATTGGCACAACATATTCGAACTTTGTATTCGCACACTTCCTTTGAATCTTGTAAAAATGAGAAAATGGTTGGAAGTTTGGATGGACCGGTACCAATTATATTCCTTGTATCTTGCAATTGATATAGAACTTAGATGTACAAAATTGGCCTAAAACTCAAATATTTGCATAGATCATAAAATCTTCAAACAAACTTGAAAGACAAACGAAAAATGGAGTGATTGAAACCAGAGATCATGAATTCCAAAAAAAAAACTCAAAACCATGAATCTTGACAAATTACTCGTTTCGAGTCGCTTGAATCAATCTTGAACCTTGAATGAATTTCGATAAAAAATCCAAAATGAGGTACTTGAAACGGTAATAATGACGAATTCCAAAAACCAAGAGTTCTAAGAATTTCAACACAACGAGTCTTAGCAATATTCCCTCTTGAGTCACCAAACTTTGCATCCCGAGCAGATTATTCGCCTCAAATCTCTTGAACCACATTTTTTCATTTGGTAAATTCGGATTAACACGAACTAAATTCTTTCAACTTTACACAGTTTCGAATGAACTTGATTTCTCCGTCGTGCAATATTCGAATGTATTTTGAACCAAAGTTTGAATTATTTCCGGTTGAAACAATGAATTAAGCATGAATATGTTCCAAGAAAAATATGATAAGGAGGGTAAATTTTGGGGTGCGACAGATATGCAGGGAGTATTGAAGTCATTTGATGATGTGTTCCAAGAACCTAAGGGTCTTCCTCCACGTCGCTCCCGAGACCATGCGATCAATTTAATGTCAGGACAAGGCACAATTAATGTTAGACCGTACAAGTACCCACACCACCAGAAAAATGAAATAGAGAAACAGATTAAAGAGATGTTAGAAATGGGAATTGTGCAACAAAGCTGCAGCGCTTTTTCGAGTCCCATTATACTGGTGAAGAAGAAGGACGAGACATGACGGATGTGTGTTGATTACCGTGCTCTTAACAAGGTCACCGTGCCTGACAAGTTTCCGATACCGGTGATAGATGAGTTACTCGATGAGTTACATGGAGCTCAATATTTCACCAAGC
Organism: Vicia sativa; assembly: GCA_021764765.1. Lineage (NCBI taxonomy): Eukaryota > Viridiplantae > Streptophyta > Magnoliopsida > Fabales > Fabaceae > Vicia > Vicia sativa. The sequence goes on from CM038792.1 coordinate 1,227,479, forward strand.
TGGATTTGAAGTCCGGGTATCATCAAGTGAGGGTGAAACAGGAGGATATCCATAAGACGACTTTCCGTACTCATGACGGGCATTATGAATTCCTTGTGATGCCGTTTGGATTGATGAATGCTCCGTCCACATTCCAATCCTTGATGAACGAGGTGTTCAGGCCCTTATTGAGGAAGTTTGTGTTAGTCTTTTTTGACGACATACTCATTTACAGTAAATCGTGGCAGGCGCATATCCTAGAAGTAACCGAAGTGTTGTAGATTTTGAGGAGACACAAACTGGTTGCTAATAGAAAAAGTGTCGATTTGGCCTGAAAACTGTTGAGTATCTCGGTCATTTGATCACAGGAAATGGTGTAGCAGTAGATCCCACGAAGGTGCAAAGTGTCATTCAATGGCCTATACCTAAGAATGCTAAAGGGGTGAGGGGATTTCTAGGCCTTACGGGCTACTATCGTAAGTTTGAAGATTGCCAAACCATTAACGGAATTGACGAAGAAGGAGGGGATTAAAAGAGAAGTTGACAATAACCCCAGTACTCGCATTGCCTGATTTTAAAAAAGAGTTCACAGTAGAATGTGATGCCTCCGGAGTGGGTTTAGGTGCAATCTTAATGCAAGAGAGAAAGCCCATTGCTTTCTTTAGCAAGGCTTTAGGAGGAAAGAATTTGGCTAAATCTGCATATGAAAGGGAGTTAATGGCAGTAGCTTTAGCGGTGCAACATTGGCGTCCTTATTTGTTGGGCAGACATTTCACTGTGACAACAGATCAAAAGAGTTTGAAACAGTTATGGCAGCAGAGGATCATGACTCCGGATCAGCAGAATTGGGCCGCTAAATTGCTTGGTTATCAGTTTGATATAGTATATAAACCGAGAGTGGAAAATAGAGGAGCTGATGCTCTTTCAAGGTTATCCGAAGGTGAATTATCATCTATGGTTTCGTACCCAATATGGGAGGAAGGCAAAGTGATACAGGAAGAAATCCACCAGGATAAAGTTTTGATAAAAATCATAGAGGACTTGGAGGAGAAACCAGATTCAAGGCCAAGATTTAAGTACAAACAGGAAGTGCTATTCTATGAGGGGTGTCTAGTGTTGTCCGCACAATCTTCGTTAATTCCTAAGATGTTGGATGAATTTCATGTTACTCCGGAAGGTGGGCATTCCGGGTTTTATCGTACCTACAGACGTCTAGCTGTTAGGAATAAAAGCAAAGGTGCAAGCTTATATGAAGGCTTGCGATGTGTGTCAACAACAAAAGTACTTAGCTGTCGCACCTGGGGGTTTATTACAACCTCTGCACATTCCGTCAGCAGTATGGGAAGAGGTCTTAATGGATTTTATAACATGATTGCCGAAATCTCGTGTGTTTGAAGCGGTGTTTGTGGTAGTTGATAGACTGTCAAAATATTGTCACTTCATCCCCCTCAAGAGACCTTATACAGCAAGAACAGTAGATGGAGTTTTTGCAAGAGAAGTTATACGACTTCATGGTTTACCTACAACAATTGTTAGTGACCGTGATCCTTTGTTCATTAGTAATTTTTGGACTGAATTTTTCAGGCTGCAGGGTACTACTTTGAAGATGAGTTCAACTTATCACCCGAAAACATATGGCCAAATGGAAGTTGTCAATCGATGTTTAGAAACTTATTTGAGATGTTTTATTGCAGACCAACCAAAATCTTGGCTATCTTGGATTTCGTGGGCAGAATTCTGGTTTAACACAACATTTCATGCGTCTAAGGGACACACTATGGAAGGGAAGATCATTACAAGACTCTCCAGAGCTTCTCCACCGCAGAACTAGAGCTCAAGAATTTGAGCTGCAGAATCCGTTTCTGTGAAGCACCCAATCCATTCATTTGGCCTGTTAAGAAGCGCATATAAGAATTATGGATCGATAAGTGCCAAAATGTAGTTATTTTGTATATATGTTTTGTGGCACTTATCTATTTTTGTTTGTTAATAATCGTTGAATAACCCCAACTTTTGTTGTAAATCGTTTTATGTACATAATGTACCGTTTGATAGTTTTGTATCTATTTTTTAGGTATTTGTTGCATATTTGGAGCATGGAGGAATAAAGTGTCAAGACACGGTCCAAGATGCATTTTGGGAAAAAACAACAACTTCGCTTTAGCGGTAAAGTGGTTAGGAGTAATAAAGTAATAAAGTAAGTCGCGCTTAGCGCGGTCTGCAGGATTTTATTTATAAATACTTTTCAAAACAGATTTCTAGGTTATGGTTTTGGGGTGGTTTTTGATCCCCATTTCCATCAACCTTCATTTTTGGTAGATTAGCTTAGAAAACAACATTAGGGCTTGCTCATGGATGATGGAGGTGGATTGCTTCGATTGGCTTTGACAACCAGTGTAGATATGTGGTTTATCTCTTCTCCTCTTTGTGTATTTCTCTTTTGTTGGGTTTGTATGTATATCTACTCATAACTCCTGTATATTTATCGCCCTTGGCTTGTATAAAGTTTATTTTACGAATCTGTGTCGGTGATTATCTTGGGGTTTTACTTTATGTTAGGAGTTTGAGCTTTACTAGAGATAGATTGCTTAGATTCTTACCTAGGATAGTTATCTGTTAGTTTCTGAATACTAGAAATGGGTTTAGATCTAACATTCACTATAGAGTATCCGAACTTAATGCCTCTGCGTTGGTGAAGTATGCTAGAGATGGTTATGGAGGTGACGCAGTTGACTCCTGTGTTGTTGAGATAGGTCAAACATGGCTATTAAGATAATTTAGGAGGATTCTCAATTTGGGTTAGAAATAGCCAATGTTGTGAGAGGTATGTGATGACACGGACGCGTATCGTAGGTCAAGTATGACATGAGTGGTAGATTTAAGTCTGTGACGGATAGTTTACATTCGTTCCAGACAAGCTGTCTATCCTTTATACTTTTTGTTCATTTACTTTTGTCTTTTATTTTCATTTCTTTTAATCTCAAACTCATTAACGGTAGAATTATCGAACGACGAATCAATAACCAATCTCTGTGGACACGATACGATATAACCTAACCGGTATATATCACCCGGTAAAAATAATACCAATTCTTTGCTTGCCGCTTTACCGCAGCAATAGATACATCCAATTTTTCACGTCTCGCTGTTAAAAAGGGCAATTGGAGATTATGCAGTGGAGAGTGAATTGCCCCAAGAAGCTGAAGGGAATTGTGTGGAGCAGTTTTTGCCTGAAGGAGTGTTAGCCACACGTTTTAATGGGTTAGGAAAACAAAGAGTTAAACAAGTTTTAATTAAGTGGACTAACAGAGCTGTGGACGAAGCTACTTGGGAAGACATGGAAACCATAACAAATCAATTCCCTGAATTTAACCTTGAGGACAAGGTAGTTTTTCTAGAAGGGAGTATTGTTAGGGACCAAGAGAAGGAAGATGAGCCAGATATTGTAGTGACCAATCATATTGGGCCTAAGAATGCTAAGACGTGGCAAGTTTATTCTAGAAGGAAAAGGAGATCTCACACCACGTAATAGATGTGAGGTGGAAGAGAGAGAATAGTGGTCCTAGCAATACCGTTAGACTGTATCCATAAATGATGGGGGAAGGGAATGCGAATCTTACCTTAGAGAATCATAGAGTAATCATTGGATGGGGGCTGTTAAGCACTCCATAGGAGCATAGCTCTGTGGCAGTTAGATCACTGAATCTTCTGTAAATTCCCTTTGCAATCATATAATAAACAGTCCTCACTTTCTGTCCGTCTTTATTCTTTGCCTTAATTCTACTTTATTTTGTTAGAACCTAACAATAAACCTTCAAGCTAGATACTTTATCAATTTTATTGAAACCATAAAACTTCAACATCCAAATTTGACGCAGGATATTAGAATTGATTACAGTTACAGGATTTCATGGAGTGGTAAAATTGAGTTTACTTGCATGACAAATAATCCCAACCATTTTTATTTGTTAAACTCAAATCATTCTTCTATTTCTTATTTTTCATCACTTTAAAAAAACAGATCCTATGATTGAAAAAACTATCATTAAGATTATGATCGTAATAACATAGAAGAGGCTATACAAAATAAAATGAGAGAATCATACTCCTCAACTCAAGTTTAATATCAAAGCTCATCACAAGAAAAAGAAATCATATGTTTAAAAAGAACATTTGGGTATCATGTGCATCAAAGAAGTAAGACAATTCTTTAGTTAAAAGATATCCTTTTAAGATAGAGGGTGAAGATAACAAGTAATTGCCTGGTCAAGTAATACAAAATAGTTATTTTGTATGTGAGACCGTATAAAGTATAAAACATGAGACTATTTACTTTCTTTAATATCACAACTTTTAAGAAGACAAATTTGTGATCCTCACACCTAAAACAAGAATATTATCTTAGGTGCATTACTGATCTTGAGTGTTGATCTGGACAAGTGAGTGGCCGACGACACAGGCGTAGTGTCGAACGATCAATAAGGGATTATTCTTGCAGGTATTCCTGCAAATAAGGGTTTTTATACTAAGTTGGTTTTTATACTAAGTTTCCCGGGTTTGGCCAATAGTCTCTATTATGGGTTGAGTGGTCAAGTCCAAAAACGATTGTCTGTCACGTAGGGATGATCAACCCTTGCTCATCATCTTGGATCAACTGCTCTGCCCTTTCTGGATAGTGGATGACCATGCCCGTCATGAAGGGCACAACGGTTCTGTCAGTTACGCAAAGCATGTGGGTTTGGTGAATGGTGATGACGAGTCCTCAGGTGGGGAGCACGTGGAAAACATGTTGTCCAATGATCGCAACAAATTGGGTTAGCATTTTGGACCGTCCTTGATGTAGAATTATATTGGACTGTGCTCGACGTTGTGTCAGCCTCAAACCTAATCTAGAACAATTACGATCTCAAATTTATTTTCACAAAACTATTTAGATTCAACAATCATTTTTTTAGTGATATTAATCAAATTTTAAGAAGTAAAAGATACATATTTGCATAAATGGAGATCAAAGAAAGAATTTCAAAGCACTTAAATAAAATCTCACAAAGTAGTAGGGCGACTACCCGCCTTATTTAGTAAATATGATACTCGTGTCCGCTCCATACCCGTGCGGGTATCCATTAGATAGGTATCTGTAAATTTTGAGATATCCGCAGATATTTATGGGTATTCATGAATACTATTATTTAAATATATTTTAAAAGAAATATATATTTAAATAACTAATATTTTAGGTAATGTATAAAGTGTTCTACTTCTACCTACTAAGTTGCTTGATAGGTGAATCATTTAAATTAATGTGTCAAATTATATTAATGGATGAGATTTGTTAAATTTAAAATGAGAACATTTATTTAAGAAGTATTATTTAATTTAAAAGGTTTTGGATTTCACTCAATTGTAACTCTAACATTTACACTCTAACCATTAAAGTTAATAAAACTCATGATCTCAAGCTATATATTAATTTTTTGGATAAATCCTCCTACTCAAGTGGAACCGATAGCAAAATATAGAATTTGTTTGAAAATAGAAACAAAAGAAACAATAGATTTTGCAAATTTTGACATGGTGTCAATTTGATTTTTAACAATAGAGACTCTTTTCATAGTGGTGTCAAAAACATAAATTTATAGTTGTGAGGAGACAAAGGAAAATGAAAGAGAACATAATCAATTTTTCTTTTTGGTTATAAAACATAATCAATTTTATGTGCAACTTTTTATTTTCTAAAATTTATTTTTAATGATTTTGAATTTTCATGTTGTACCTGTGAAAGAGAAAGGAAAAGGAAAGAGAAATGAAAATGGAAGATAGGATAATCAATTATGTATGACAATTTTTTCATGCTCTCAATTTATTTTATAATATACCTAAACTGTATATTAGATCTTACGAAGTAAATAATAGGTTTCACCGGTGAAGGATTTAATTGATCCCTCGTTTTAGACGCCACCAATATTTTAATTTCTTTTAAAGAAAAAAAATTAATTTCAAATTTAACACATGATAAATAATAACAAAAATAAATCACGTTTATTTTATTTCCTTTATCAAAATAATAGTAATAATAATATCATATTTAACAAAATAAAATAATTTTGATCAAAAAAATTAATATTTAAGTATTTTTTCTAATTAATAACGGATACGGATATCGCATGAATACTATCAAATTTATATCCGTATCCATAAGTAAACGATAACCAAATATCCATTTTAGCCGTAGATCATCGTACCCGTGTCTGTGACAAATTTTACCGTGGGTATCTATAGATACTGATTTTTTTACCATCCTACAAAGTAGGGACTAAAAGTGGATACATTGAGTGAATAGATTGTATGAGATATTTAACTCCACTATCTTTATATTACTTTATTCACACATACATTGCACATACTCTTTATACTATCTTGATTTAATTCATTCTCGGCAAGAAGTTACCATCCAAAGATAACTTAGAGAGTTGGTTTTATTACACATACAAGAATTTAAATATAAAAAAATCACAATTCAAACCCTCACGTCTGGTGACATTTACTTCAAATTTGAAGGTAAAATATAAAAAACAACTCAAATCTACAAAATCTACCATTGCTCTAAATTATTATGACTTATTGTACATTTAGCAACGAATGGGATCTACAACACTAAAATCTGTCAAGAAAAATCTACAACATCAAAAATCTAGACTTAATTGGAAGAAGTAGTGAATCCATTAAAATAAGACAACTACTTCATGAATGACCTAATAGCCGCGTGGATTGAACTACTGCGAGCCGAATTTCTTTGATGTATTAGCGAGTGCGGACCACTCCACACAGATTGGCTGTTTTCAGGGAAGAGAGTTCCACACAAACTTGAAAGCATGGGATTTTCAGAATAAAAGCTCTCAAGTAGCTTAGCTTTTTGATGTCTATTTTGTGGTTCCTACAAAAGTACATATTGCAACAGAAAATATGCAAATAGTCATATCAGAAACTTAATGCAACTAGATTTTGAAAAATAACTTCCTTGAGGCTAGATCAACTCGTGTTTAGTATGTATACCTTGTGCTTCTTGAGTTGTTGGAACTGTGCAGCTTGTCCTTCTAGTTGCGCTTTATATTCATTATGAAGACCGGTTGTGTCTCCAAGTTCCGATTTCTCTGCCAAGGTTCCATCCATCTGCCTCTTCTCACTGTCCATTTCATTCTCTTCCTCATCTTCTCCCTCTTCATCTTCCTCCTCTTCCGCATTCTCTGGGCCACGGTCATCTTCCTCCATCCCATCATCATCATCGTCATCGTTAACTTCATCGACCACATTCCTTCCCTCAAAAGGGCTGCGTTGCTTCTCACTACTCTCCATCTTTGTCATGTCTCCTTTGTCTTCGTCAGCATCTCCATCAGTACCCGCCGATTCATCTGTGTTTGAAGATGAATCCTCCCCACCAGGACTATCTCCAAGCATCGATTCCTTAGAAACAAGAGGAAGTACATAATTATTTGAGCCATATGTTTCAAGGATATATTTGAAAGGATAAAACATACGCATAAACAATTAAAATACCTCTTGCTTGATCTCTCTAACATGCTTATCACCACCAGGCCCAAAATTTCCTTTTGCAATTCGGTCATTCTCCTCCCGTTCCTTCCTACGGCGCTTTAGCACACAAATTGCACATAAACAATCATGTTTATGGTGTCTTCTGCAAATAAGAAAAATCAAGCATATAAACATTTCAAATAAGGCAAAGCATCTTTGTCATAAAACTCATCATTTATGACATTAATATTTGTGTAAGAACCAATCAAGTTTATTAAAAGAACTAAAAGATCCATTTTAGAGAACTTATGCGGAAGGAAATACAATTCCCAAAAATCAAAGGCTTCTCTTTGCCTTTATCTTATTTAAGGTTTATAATTAAGTTATAAGAGAAATAGATATCAGGCATATATCAAGTATATTTATTTACCTTCAATCAATTAGTGAATTTGTATTGTTAACTTGATCATAATACTAATACAAACAAACACAGTATCAACATGAGATTTCATTTAGTTTACATTATATCAAGGTTTTGAGTAACGGTTGCGGTCGTGTAAAGACTTTCGTGATTTTGGTCGGTACGGGTGTTGCGACCCTAATTGCAGTCTTCACGGTGCGAATTAACCACAATTTGTTTTTTAACATAAAAACGGCATCTGCCGATAACGTTTTGTCCTGGACCATTTTTTAAAACCTTATAACTCTATCATTTCCACTATAAGAAAGATTACTTTAGGAATGACAACATCACACAATAAATAAGGTTAAGTTGAAATTTTGGAACACATACCCATGACCCTTTTTTTTCTTATGCTTCAACTGGCCACTTTTCCCTACTTTTCCATCACCAGAAAGTGCAATATCTTCTGCTGTAGTAGCGCCCCATATGCAAAGAGAAAAATGAATGCCCATTATCAGAAACGAAAGAGAAATAATCTGTTTCTCAGAAGATTAGCCCCTCTTACATGATACATTGACAGTACATGGAAGTCTCACCTTTGGTCCCTTTTGGCGGTTCAGTGTATAACCCAGCAGCAGTCCAGTACTTCATAAAATTCTTCTTTACTCGCCTCATAAGATCCACGATATAGTCACCCTTATTGTTATACTTATAGCAGTTCTCCCAAATGTATTTTACATCATTATAGACATCCTCCGAATTCATATACTTGCCATTCTTTTCAAGGTTGCTGCATATAGTTCCAAAATCCATTGGCGTATCAATGATATCGAAATAGTCCTGGTTCCAGACAGTGTATGAATTATGATATTAGATACAAGTAAACACAATATTTGTTTTCAAAAAAGTTCTCTTCGTTTTTGTTACAAGTTTCACAAAGAATCACATTAGTCTCCATGAATGAACAAATATCATGGAGCTTTGTAAAATCATCTGTTTCAAAAAAGTTACTTGAAAATATTTATACTTACAGGAATTCCCAGAGCTTCCGGATTGACAGGAACATTGAATGGTTCAGCAGCATCCATTTTCATTACCTTCCTTATAATCTGTACAATAAAACAAAAAACACACCCAAAAGAAAATTACTCGATACAGATTCCATTAATAATGGAGAGTTTAATGCTCGAACCGAAAAAAAACTAAAAGAAATCAATACTAAAGTTCCAACACACCATTAAGGAGGTATCCAATTCTTGCTTATGATATCTGGGATTAACCGGAGGTGCTTTCCTTTCTCTTAGGTAGACAGCAATCTCCGAGGAAACCGGTAAAGTCTTGCTTGTCTGGTCAGAATTTAATCCCAAACCCTTTGAAGACTTAATCTTTATGCTACCGGCTTTCTTCGATGAAGCACCAAACTTAATATGAGGCAAAGAACTCACACTATCTTCAATTCTATCAACATTCACACTATGTCTCTCCAGCCCATGTTGCTGACTACTCCTATCAGTATCACTCTGTGAAGGAGCATCAGACGAGTTCGGTTGAGAATCCAACATTTTCGGTGTCCTAAGCTTCACCTTAACACGTCCAATCGACTTGGCGCCAAAACCATCTGGATTCACGTTAGCAAGATTGCCTTGTTGATCGGTACCAGTTGAAGACGGCGTGTCAACTTCCATACCAGAGTTATCTTGTTTATTATCATTACCAACATCAAAACCAGAAGCTTCTGAATTATTTTGATCCTCTTCATTTCTAAGGGCTACAAGGTTGGTGCTACCCTTTGATTTTCCTTTCTTATGCCCGCGTTTACGCTTCATCTTCTAAATTCTAACAAACCAAATACAACCAAACACTACCAAATACCAACCACTGTTTCTGTCCTCACACTCTAGATTAAAACAAATTGAGAGCAACAAAGTTAAATCACCAAACAACATAGTATACAAAAACTTCATCACAAGATTATTAAAAAACATCTTTGCAACACCGAGACCTCTGAAAAAAAGGTGAATTCATGTCAGGGTCGTGTTTCTGGTGTCTGTGATTAGTAGAAAAACACAAATAAAAGCACTAAACACAAAAAAGAAGTGTTTTTTATGTGTTTTATAAGGACAGGAGAATCAATTGAACAATAAAGATATGAATTTTAGGTGAATTATGAAACCAAGTTATCCACTGAAACATGTTATGAAAGAAAGAAGAATGAAAGAACAAGTTACGACTTACATAGTTGAATTGGGGAGGGGCGGTTAGAAAAGGCACGTGCGCCGGTGACGGAGAAACCTTCAATTCACGGCGGCGGGACAGGGCACCGCGTCTTCGATCTAAATTTCAAACGACTCGTTTCATTAGAATTGTTGTTTATCCAACTTACTTTTATTTTAATTTATTAGGTCATATATAATTTAATAGGAAAACACAGTTATTAATATATTTTATTATTTTTTGTTTTTACGAAATTATCAGGTTTTATTTTACGTTTTTGAAAAAAATTTACACTTTTTAGTTTCTACAAATTATTAAACAAACACTTTTACTTTTTAAGATAATAAAGAGTATGTTTGAGTGAACAATTTTTGTTATTCTAATGTTTGTTGTATTTTTAAGATAAACAAATAGGTTTTATTTTTGATGAATGGCGTGACCAAGACATTAGAAGAGAATACATTCCGCTTCTAAGCTACAAAGGTTCTGTTGAACGAGTAGCAAGGAAAAGCTTCAGAAGACTCTGAAGTTACTCTGATACATTCATCTGAAGAAATCAGTTAGAAGATCTAAAGACAGAAGTGCGACTTATGTCAAGATGTTAAAGACTCATGTTTCAGAAGACAAAGGGTTCTGAAGACCAAGTGCTTAAAGACTCTGAAGACGTGGCTCTGAAGATTCGAAAGACTTGAAGTTCTTATGAACTTAGGTTACAACACAAAGGATTCTAAAGACCAAGTGCTGAAGACTCTGAAGAATGTGATTATGAAGATTCCAAGACTTAAAGTTCTTCTGAACTTAGGTTACGATACAAGGTTACAAGACTAAGTGCTGAAGACTCTGAAGAACATGGTTCTGAAGATTCCAAGACTTGAAGTTCTTTCAACCTTTGGTTACGATACAAGGTTCTTCAAAACCAAGTGCTGAAGCTTCTAAAGACTTTGAAGACTTAAAGTTTTGATAAACCAGAAGTTAGATTCTCCACTTCTAAACTCATACTCGCATAGGCCTCTGAAGTGCAGAAGGAAAGAAGATAACGTTAACGTGGTACAACAGTACATGGTACAAACAAAACATTTCATTCCACTGCCATGAAGGACAGACGCTGCGTACGATCTTGTCCTCCACGTTCTTTCAAGCCGCCACAAATCTCATATTCCAAATGTACCCTCCAACAGTTACATCATGCATGACACCATATAAGAGCTTGAAGAAACAGTTGCTAATTCACGAGGAAACTCTTTGCGCATAAATTCTTTATTCTTTGTAAAAAGCTGTAAATTTATTCAAGTCACTTTGTACTAAAAATCTGTTTACATAATCACCTTGTGTAGAAGCATATTTACTTGTAAACAAACTTTTTATCAAACTGTTGTTTGATTGTTCCTTGAGAGACCAGTTGGATCAGCTTCTCAAGAAGTCTAGGACAATTAGTCTTAGAGGTTGTTAGTCACACAAGTTGGTGTGTGCAGGTGTTAGTGTAATCAATTTGGTTATAGTGGATTAAGTCCTCGGTGGAGAGAGACAAATCGTCTCGGAAGGGTGGGCTAGAGTAGCTTGATGTTTCAAGTGAACTAGGATAAAATATTGTGTTATTTATTGCTTTCTTATCTTTCATTCTTCATCAAAGCAAAGCATATTCAAGGGGATTATCTTTAAAGGCAAACGTTTTCAAAGGATAAAACTCAATTCAAAACCCCTTTCTTGTGTTTTTAACGCCTCCAAATATTTCCAAAAATCTTTAACGAACACCATATTCACACCTTCAAGGACAACACTCTTATGATTATCATAATCCCAAATGCATTCTTTATCTGATCTTATGAGAAACTATCAATAAGGATCTTATTAGTGCCCGTCGAGATTTGAGAAAAAGAGAAATTTCCCAATTAAGGACGAGGCTCTCCTGCTTAAATTCACCATGAAAGTGCTCAAAGACCTCATGTTTCACTTCATCAGCATATGATGCATCCCTCTCATTCACCTTCACCCGTTTTACCCAACTTTTTCACATGATAATTAAAGTAGCAGTGACCTATATCTATATTGATCCTACGAAACGTCTCAATTATGAGACTAGCATTTTATGCACCTATTTCTTAGATTACTCGCACCGTCTCCCAAACCTCTTCCACATCTCGAAGTAGCAAACCTGATGCGTATAGCTTGACCCAGTTTTTTTAAAGACTTTCGCTGCAACTTTGTGAAAAGCCTTGGGGGAAACTGTTATAGGATGACCACATGCCCAATAAGAGTAAGGCTCAATCATTAGTTCAAAACCATTTCACTCAGGAGATATATGATCGCACACAATAGAACCACACATCTGATCTATGCTACGAATCTCTGATCATTGTTAGGTATCACTATGCCAAACAAGCACATAGACAACGCTTTTTTTTTTGCCATAGACAACACTTTAAAGCGCTTCCTAAATCAGCACTACTATAAGTAAATACAACGCTTTGGATTAATGAAAAAACGTTGTTATATGTCCTCTTTAGGAAGCGCTTTCTTATGCACCCCTTTAGACAACGCTTTGGTAAGTACCTCTTTAGCAGCACTTTCTCTTTAGATGGTGCTTTTGGTTATCTTTTAGACATTTCTTTAGACAGGGCTTTTCTTTAAAAGCGTTGTCTTTTCCCCACTTTAGGCAGTGCTTTTCCTCACTTTAGACAACACTTTTCTCTTCAAGCGTTGCCTAATGTTCACGCAATTTTTTAAATAGTAGACTTATTTTCACTTACAGAAAGCATTATCCAATATATACAATAAATTTTCACCATATTTTGCACCAAGTTTTCACCACATTTTGCATCAGATTTGGTAGCTTCAATCCAATAAATATGCACCAAATTTGCATATACAAAAAATTTAATAGTTGATGATATATACAACAACAACTTGAAAATTGATGATACAACTTGAAAATTCTAAAATGCTAAATTGATGTTTAATCTACATATTACTATCTTCGAGATTTTCTAAAAAACAACAACAATGAACTTGTTAGCTATATCTTCTACATCTGCACCTATAACCCGAAACAAAACTAAAAGATCGAAATTCATACCATGATAAAATAAAAGTTTATTCGAATTTATACTCAAAACTCGAAAGTTATACTCAAAATTCTCATCAATGAAAGAAAGACTACATACCTTATAAAATTCTCAACTCCATAATATAATTGACACCATTCCTCCATAAGTTCATCCAATTGATCTTTTGAGTAATGAGCACACTTGAATTCGTCAAAGTACTACATAATAATATAACATAGTATGTGATTTAATTAAAATACTATGCCATTTTATGAGAAATATTAAAATGATTTCTAAGTTAGAGATCCACATCGTGGATGAAATCTCTATTCGGTCCAAAAGAAGAGTTTCTTTCATAAACCTCAAGATGAAATAACCGCAATCTATACCATTACGCTGACGAGGACATTACACATGGAAACAAAATAAGGATATATATCAGGATATACCCCTTAACTTATTTTTATCAAGTATCATCACTAATATAATCAAAATTGTGAAAATATACATGCATTCTGATCCATGTAATATTATTGGCTCTACTCTTTGGTACTTGAATATCTCTTTGTGATCGAAAAGCTTGTAGAACGCTATAATAAAATATTAATGACTATTTAGAACAATCTCACATGGATAAATAAATATACACACGAATATTTAGAACAAACTCAATTACGTATCAATCATCATTTTCAAATCTAGGTATGTTGTCCAATCATTGTATAACGAATTCAGATAATATACAATTCCTCTTACAGGATTAATCACAACCAATAACCAATATTCACTATAAGATTAAACAAAGGTTAGATGGAAAATTTCTACACAACGTCAAAAAATGAAAAATTATAATAGATGAAGTTAGGATGAAAATCTACCTCGTGGCCAGTATTATATGGTAAAAAGAATAAATTTTATGTATCTTTGCTGGCTACAAATAAACCGAGTACATACACTATGACATCATATGGTTTTGTTACAATTAACCATGAGTTGACGGTGTTGGGAGCTAAGAAAGCGAATCTTTCTTTTAATCCACGCGGGTACATCACTTTGTCATACGTAAACCTTAAATAAAAACATCATTAACATTAGAATATATTCATTGAAATGAGTAAATAAATTATTCATTTAATTAAACAAAGTTGATCGAAGTTTACTTGATGTATATAGCAATAACACTAAGGCCTAAAGTCAAATGTTGAAAAACATGATCCATGTCCTCTCTACCAATTGCTTCCATGTATTCATAACCAAAAATGTGTGCCTTCATAGGTATAAGACGAGTACCACCAATCGGAATATCTGTTATTCTTATATATATCCGAAGGCACGACCTATACTGAGAAGTAGGTTTTTTGCTAGCCGCAGTCTTCTTAGCAACATTCTTTTTTTGTGTGGAAATGTTGCTAATTTCATGCTCCTTACCCCTACTGACTTGTTCAATCTCTTTATCATGCATCTAAATATCATATAATTAGTTAGGTGAAATATAAGATCAAGAATTAACATTTTTTTATGTATAAATATCATAAAATTGTGTTATACCTCTTTTTGTGATGCAACTGACTCGGTTTGCCGCGTAATCCCTTTATCTTTTGATTTGGGTTTTGTAGGATTCTAAACATTACCATGTAAAAAAAAAAGTACGTAAAATGCTTGTAAAAAATTTGAATACTCAAAGGTTCATAATGGTTTTAAGCATACCTCATCATCTACGCGAATGAGGCTTGACGGCCATGCAACATATGCACCTACTGCCTCTCCCACCAATGTTGCATCTGAAACATCGTCTGGTATTGGTAATAACGCACCCCCTCTAAAGCAATATCAATTAATACTTTCAAATATCCAACAGGGAGCGGTTTATGATGAAGTACTTCTCCCAAAGTATTATGCACTTTCCCCTTGCCAACCACCCGATAAGTCAGTGACGATAAATAGAGTAGACAGAGTGAAATGCCCTAAAACTAATAATAAATATGAGATTGTTAATGTGTGTGTGTGTGTGTGTATATATATATATATATATATATATATATATATATATATATATATCAATTAAATAAATTACACTAATTTAGTTTCATAATAATATATATTACATCGGGATTTTTCGGTTGGAAATCACAATTGATACTATCTTTGTCACTAGTATCCTTGAACCCCGAACCTTTCCCTTTTGCCTGATGTCTTTCTTTATCCTTTTCCAACTCATCAATTTTAGCTTTTAATTTTTCTATCTCTTCCATCACTTCTTTGTTACTATGACCTTTCCCCTTTTGCTTGTTACCCAAAGATGTTTGAGTCACCCCAAATCCCTTACCCCTCACACGACCGGAGTACTCAGGAACGTTTAACACTCGACTAAGTAAGCTCCTGGAATCATGATCTTCTCCTAGAGTTAAAGATTGAGATATACTCTCCTGAAATTCATATGCATATCGAAATAAATTAGTAGTGATTAAGAAGCATAAATTATTTGTATTAATTAAAGGAATAACGATATACTTACACATTCCTCATAAATTTGTTGCACATCTTCCTTAACAACTCCATCCTTGCCCACACGAGAAGCCCGCCAAAAAACATAATTCGGAAGAGATGTTTCTTGACTTTTTCCCTCTTCTAACGACACGTTAAGAGAAATATATAATTAAGATCCAATATAACACATGAGAAATAATAACATCAATTATATCATAACATTTAACAATTACTTACTATTATTTGTTGTAAGCGTGCATATCCCACACTCCATTTTTTGTATGGATATAGAGGACTTGATGCTCTTTCGCGATTTACAACACTCACAGCCTGAAAATTTTTGGTTCTTCGTCTGGGTTTAAAAGTCTTCCATTCTTCAGGTGCGACAAAGTTGTCATAGATTTTTGGAAGTTCTCCTTCAACATAATTTCCATCGGCATCCCTAAGAAACTTTCTTGTTAAAAAAGTTAGAAACCCTTTAAGTCTTCTTTCGGCCAATTAAAGACAATAGCGCTTTCGATTATCATCAATGTTAAAAGACCGCTACAAAAAAACATACATAGAGTGTGTTACTAATTTAAAGACATAAGCGTCAACAAAAATAAAAAAAACATCACTTATGGTACCTTTATCTCACTCCAAATTTTATCTTTAGCGGGTTTCACCATTTTATCTCTCCAATCATCACAAGTGATTGAAACCCTTCTCCGTACAAGGGAACCAAAATAACTTGTCAACTTTGAACCGTTAGGCTCAATTAATTGGTTTTCTTGATTCTAATGTATGTCATATTTGATTCCTCTATCTCTTGCACGAATGATTGACTTCATGATGGTTATTCCTCGTCTAATTTCATTCTCCACATCTTGAACTGTTTCATTTCCATCATTATCTTGAGCCGTGTCATTTCCATCATTATTAATGTGACATGTAATAAAGTGACCGGTAAGTTGCACAACTTTAATACCGCAAACAATTTTGTGAATTTGGTGCAATCTTTATACAACAGTTTCTTTGCATCGTTTACCAACCTCTCAAACATTTTGGGACAATCTTGAAGATCTTCTTCAAGTGCTTCTGCAATTTCTTCGACTCGATCACAATCGTATGTATATGTGCCAATGTCGTATGAAGCATATGTCGTACTATCCCCCAGTTCAACATTTTCGTTACTTTTCTCACCATGTAATATCCAACATGTATAACTTCGATCAATTCTATACCTCAGTAAATGCGATTTCAATCCAATTGCGACAACCCAACCCACATAACAACAAACCAAGCAAGGACATTTCATTCGATTGGGGTCTTCAGTGTCTTCAATAATAAACTTAAGGAATTCTAATACCTCATTCTCGTACTCTTTTGACAATCGATCAACAAACATCCATTTTTTATCCATGGTTTTACTACTAAGTAAGCTAAATAAAAACACTAATTATTCACGCAACTATAGAAAAAGCAACTAATTACCTATAGAGAAGTCAACAACTTCTAGAACCACACATTGTAATATTCTTGAAAACGATCCAAAATTCACTCTTCACAAGAGAAGTCAGAGATGAAGCAGCGACAATGAAACTGGGAAGCAACTATACATAAACAATTAGGTTCATTAATTTCATTTCAAATATTTTCAAAACAAAACGGGAAGTGGTCCCACAATTGTTTCACTAGTTAGAGTTTCTTTGAACAATTACTACATTATACTACGTGAATGAATTGCATAACGATCATTCAAACAGATGATCCCCTAAGAGTTCATGAGATTTTAAGTTTCAAAACAAAATCAACCACATCACAACTTCAAGTAGTGGATAACTCGATACAAACCATGCAAGACAAAATCCAACCAATATTGGGTATGCAAACAAAACACTTATCACAGATGTAAAATAAGATTCTTTATGAATCAAATAAGCTAAATTGGCTTTTTTACAAATTCAAACACTTATTCCACTTGATAAAACCAAACTCAATTAGAAATAATTCAAGTTACTACTCAATTCAAAACATGCAACACAAAAATTGAACAAAGGTTTTCATCACCTTACTAGCGTCCGGACAGAAACAACAACCACATGATGAGACTCACTAATTTCGACTCAAACATATTCAACACAAGATGGAAATACATTCAATGTCACAACCAATTTTACTCATTCTAAATCAAAATCAAATGAAACAAAAATGCCACCAACCGCCTTAAATTGGCTCAAGCAACAAAGTATTGACATTGAAACTCCTTATTTAAATTAACGCAAACAACATGATAACATCATCACAATTCCATCACCAATTAGAACAAAAACAGCCCCGAAATTGTTATAAAAAAACACACCAATGCCAACACAAATCCATCCTCTTGTTTTAGCATAAATGATACGATAAATCATATCTCAAGGCTTCAACATCCTTACCTAACAAGAGTATTAACAACAAATTCAACGATCAATTTCCAACAATTATCACTAATCTTAAACAATCAAATAGCAATAATCAAATAATGATTTTGTTATCAATTCAACCTTAAAGCAACCATAATATAATCAAGTATTTCATCATTATCACTTATGCACACAACACAGAAAATAAATTGACTAAGAGTTGTAATGGAGATGTGGTTACCTACAACATGGAGGTGCTAGTAGAAGGTGATTGAATTCGAACTGAGCTTCGAAAGGAAGAGCAAGGATCACAAGTAGTATTATGGTTTGATTTCGAAGAGTTGAACGAAGGTGATGGCCTTGAGTGTGAATGGTTGTAGCGGAGGTTCACCGGCAAATGGGAGTTATGATTTGACAGAGGGAGTGTTGGATGATGGATGTAGCAGTTGAAGAAGGAATGATGGTTTCCGCGATGAAGATGTGAATCGAAAGGGAGTTGAATGAAGGTGAAGGTGAACAGAGGAAGTGAGGACGATGAAGAGGAAATAACTCAGAAATAAAATGAAAGAAGAGAGAAAGTAGGGATTCAGAGAAAAGAACAAAATGAAAATAGGATTCTGTTTTATTTTTAAAAAAATTAAAGGCTTTAGGAAGCGCTTCTTAAGGAAGCGCTGTCTAAGAGGTCTCTAGCAGCGCTTTTCAAAAACGCTGTCTAAGGAGAGCGAGGGTCTCTAGCAACGCTTTCTTAATAACCTTAGGCATCGCTTTCTGCAAGCGCTGCCTAAGGGAGGTCCTTTAGAAGCGCGTTCACGAAGCGCTTTCTAAAGAGTGCCTTAGGCAGCGCTGTCTAAAGGTAGACCTTAGACAATGCTTTTGTTGAAACTATAGTAAAAAAATTTGTGTTTTTTTCTGTAGATTATGTCAGCGCTTTTAGTTAAAAGCACTGTCTAAACTGCGTTGTATTTGTTCAATTTTGGCGTAGTGTATCATCTAACAACCTTTTACGTTCCACGTCGATAAACATGGAGGACCTTAACCAACTTTCAAATATAAGTTGCTCACATGATATTAACTGTATGATTTTTTGGACTTATTAACTAACTAATAACATACATTTTTCACTATGTTTTTAGCTCAATTTCAGCCTGTTTTAGTGTCATTTTGCACACTTTTATTGCATTATGTTGGTTTTGAACTTTGTATTCCAGGTACCGATCAATCGATATTGTCTGCGATGAAAAATAAAGAAAAGTGGTGAAATCAGCACAAAATGGCAAGTTGCAGACTGTCATGTTTGATATACAATCTATGACGGCCATCACGCTTCATCCTGGAGAGCGCATCGGCCAAACACAATGATAAAAAAGTGCATGTTTGAAGACCATGACAGGAAGATTGTCAATTTTGTTGACGCCCGTCATGGATCCACAGTAAGAATTCCCTCTTTCAAAAATCATGATGGCTTGGCCATCAGGCATCATGACACCCGTCATGACACCTAGTCTCAATTTTCAAACATTTTCTCAGTCATTTGTTCTACGATCTCAACCCTATTTTACATAATTTTTACACGTTTTGAGGTACTTTTAGAGTCTGAATTTACTTATAAATACCATTGTAATAAATTGTAAAAGCTATCAAAGCTTAACTTTAGCTCTATAATTATTAGATTAGAGCATAAATATTCCATATTGGGGTGTTTATGCAAATTTATTTTCCGCACACTTGAAGCACTTACTTTGTAACTATTTTATTTTTGTACCGCTGTAGGTTATTTTTTTGCATTGCTGTTTCAAATCTACTATTGTACCATATCAAAAGTCTCCATTAAGCACAATTATTTTATGAAATATCATGCCTTTAATAAAATTATAATTTTTTTATTATGTCTTTACAAAAAGTATGTTATTATTGTTTATTTGGTATGTCTGAGTAATTAAATTGAGTTTGAAACATGAGGATTGTCATTTTGACTAAAATTACATGCTTATTAAATTGTAACAAGAATAACTTTTATGTTCTCAAAATTTTATTTGTAATTCAGTTTTATTATGAAATAAAAACATTGAAACATCATTTACGCGTTGAAAAAGTGAAAATAGTATTAATTTAAAAATTCAAAATTTTAATTAATAAAGTACAAAAGTATTTTTTTTATTAAATAAAAATTTAATATATTTGAAAAATAAATTTTAAACTTATAGTTATGCACTACGAAAGTAGGCGATCAAAAGTTTAAAATTCGGTGACGAATCCACAAAACAAATAATATCTTTGATTTAGTTTTTTTTACGAAAATAACGATAATTTTGTCCTTATGAATAAATATAATTTGTACGAATAACATAGATTCACAGAAATCAATATTTTAGTTTTTCGTTATTAATATTGATTTAAATTCCTTATTTTTTATTTTCTTGTGTAAAACCAAGCATATAGATAGTTGTAATAAGTCTATGTAGATTTGACAAATCTTTAATACTACACTTATATAGCCTTATATTTACATCCTATCACTAAAGTGATAATCTTACCTATCTCCTCCCCCACCAGAAACCTGCTCCACTCTACCAAGAGTCAATTTCACTGATTCATCTATACCATGGTATAGCAACCTTCAAGAGTCTCTGGCTAATTGACTACGCACATGATACATCAACAACAACATTACCCGATTTGACAAAGTATAAGCTTAGTATGAACGACTTTGTCCACTCATTTTTGTCCGTGCTTGTCTTCTTAGCAGTTGCATTGAGAAATGATAATGTCTTGACATGTTATTTCCTACAACCAGGCATGGGATTGGCTACCCTCTTACACCTTAACTCAAATAGATTGCTACTATATTTTTCTTTGAATTTGCAATATTCTAGTTGTTGTTACTTTCTATATTTTAGTTATGGAATATAATTAATTTGTATTGGATTGAAATTTTAAAATATTATTTAATAAATAAAAAGTTATGAATTTTAAAAGAATGTATAGTACTATTATATTTACTTTTCCTAGAGTATTTTTTTTATTTTGTTTTATAGACTCTGCAAATAATTTTCGTATAGCTTTTGGTATTCTCTTAATAATATAAAAGAGTTCAATCTATTCTAGAATATTCATTTAGTATTTTATTTTTTAAATGAGGGTAATATATTGAAGAGGAAAGAAAAGGGATACACAATAAAGAGAAGGGAATTTGGCCAACTCCCTCTAAAAAAATACTTATAAAAAATGCCTAAAGAAAAAGAAACCTTAATTTATTTTTTTAATCAAATTATCCTTAACTTCCAAAGGAATGAAATAAAAAAGTTGAGAGATATAGATGTGCATCTTATATTAGTCAGGAAGTTTGCACACAAATTATCTTTTTTATAAATGTGTGATATAAAAAAAGACATGTTAGTCAATATGTTTTTACAAAAATGCCAATGATTTCTAAATTGGCAAGGCACAAAGAGTCTTTTAGAAAAAGCTTGGATGATCACAATTATGTTTGAATTCATAGCTTTGACCATGCATTATCTCTAGCAATTGTAATTATTTTGAGCACAGTAGAGAATTCTGTAGGTAAGGATGAATTTAAAGCAACATGATCGATAAAGGCAAGTAGGAAATCACCATTATTGTTTCAGAAAATACCCACCACAATCGACCGATAAATGTTGATTAGAAAACGATTCATCACAATTACTCTTAATCCAGTCGAGGATGGGCACTCCTAAATCACTTACTTGATCAAAGGAGCATGAGGAGGACACACACAAACATATAAGGCTTTGATTATGTTGAATTTAATCATGGAGGTGGGACAGGTCAGATGTGAGTTGATACATGTCATTCAGATATGTGTCAAGAAGAGGTAAGTGGTTCGTTGAAGATAACACATATCATGTTCATGTTGGCCATATTTTGGACTTTCCAAATGGAATTGATATATTAGATGATAGTTGCCTTGATAACCAAGGCACTTTGAGGAGAAATTTCTTAAGACAAAGCTGCCAAATGTCTTATATGTAATTAAGGGATATATGAGATTTGATTATTTAACCAAGTCAATTCCATAATGTAGTAGCGAAAGAACAATGGAAGAAGGTGTAAATAGTGGTTTCAGCATGACATTTGCAGATGTTGCACATAGAGAACAACTGATAACCTCTTGATTTCAACAAATCATGAGTTGGCATTTTGTGATGCATTAGGCGCCAAACAATAAAGGAATTGGATGGTGGGATGTCCAAAGCCCATGTATTTTTAGCCTAATGTAATTTGATGCAAGGAAGAGATTTTAGGAGGTAGGTCTCCTTCAGGGACAGGATACTAAGACTAGCATTTGTTCACACAATTTTATCCATGTCACTGGCTGAGAAATAAGAAGATAAAACCCTTTGAATGATGTTGGGAAAGAGATGGTGCCAATTGTCAAGAAATGACCAATATATTGGAAACACAAACTTACCTTACAAAAACCTACGAGCGTGACAATTTGGTTGATTTTTCTACTAGACATTTCACCAAGGAAGCAAGTGGACTTAACAATGCTAAATACTTGGTTTGAAGATTGAGAATAATTAGTAAAAATATGTTGTAGAGTAGTGATATTAGAAGTAGTTCCTTTGCAAAATATGAGGATATCATTTGCATAAATAATGTGTTATGGGATGCTAACGTCTAGTGGATTTCATTTGAGAAAGCAACCATCAATTACTAACTTAGTAATACTTCTACGGAGGATCTTCTCAACTAGGGAAAAAATAGATGGTACAAAGGGTCACCTTGCCACACCTCTCTCATGCAATGGAAGAAACCATTATGTGAGCCATTTAAGGAAATAGAGAGATTAGTAGAAGACAAGATAATGGATGTCTATTGGTAGAATATTTGGTTGAAGCCAATCTGATTGAGGACCTTAAGCGAAAAATTCCATCTAAGAGTATTAAAGGCCTTGGAAATATCAACCTAGATAGCAAGGTTACTACCAAAGGAATTTTTATATAAAATTCGTATACCTTCCGAGGCTAGAAAAATGCAACCTTGTATGTTCCTACCATGGATAAATCCTCTTAGCTCAATAGATATAAGGGAAAGTATGATTCTAACAAGTCTATCTGTCAGGATTTAAGTGATAAGATTGAACTTGAAGTTTTCAAGGGAAATATGTCTAAATATTTTCCATAGCATCAACATATTTGGTTTTAGGAACAAGGATGATGATGATGGTGTTATAATTGGACAATAAGTTTGAAGAAAAATCCTCCAAAACCACCTGACTCACAAACACTGTGTTTGTTGAGGCTAAAAACAACATTGGATATTTTATTAATAGAGGGCATCATAGTAAGAACATAGTTCATAGCTTCATCCACTAAAGTTGGGATGCCTTTAATGGTAAATTTGGTGTCTTGACTTGGAACGGTAAAACAAAAAATATTTGTGAAATAATCAATAAAACGTTCAACCATTGAATTAAGATCAATTAGAATGTTCTCCCCATTCCTCAATAGAGTGATCATGTTTCCTATTCTTGATACCATTAATGAAGTTTTTCAAGAAAATGTGAGATTGGGGTTTTTGTGTTTTTAGGTGAGGAGTGATGAGCACTACATCTCGTAGCATGTGCTATGACCGGAATGTAGTTCTCACGGGTTTTTGTATGGGACCTTTTCGGGGGCCACTTAAACTTGGGGTTTGGTCATGGGTTCTATGTCCCATATAATGCGCTATGGCTAGACCATAATCCCCTATTGTTTTGTTATGGCAACATTTTTAGGGGCTTTTTAAATGGGCTCATTATTGGTTGAAATACTCACTACAAGAAAGCCGTAACGAGCCTAGGTTTTTGGGTCTCTTGCATATTTTTAGGTATTTTTGGCCCTTTTTTCACCTTTAAGCCTTTACTTCTAATTATCTCTATTATCATGTGAGCTTATTTATTAATCTACAAAAAGTTCAAAACACAATAAGACAATAGTAATTAAAAATAATTGTTTGCCTCCCATACAAAGCTTGCTTAAAAGTCGCTAGCTTGACTTTATTATGATGTTTTCCAAGGGGATTCGTTAAAATCAAGTTATGCCTCTGTCTCTATCTCTTCTCTGATCACATTATATTTAAGTCTCTATATAATCACAGTAAACTGACGATTAGACTCACTCCACACCTCAACGGCTCCATACAATGTCACCTTCCTTACTTAAAAAAGGATAAACCACCGCAAATAGAGTTTTCTTGAAAAAATAATTAACCTAAAGTTAAGTAGCGAAACAAACTCTCGTTGTCTAAATTTCATCTTGAAAATTAGATTGTCATACCACATTTTTGTTCTCTCCGTTATAAAACTTAGCATTCTCATATGTATCAAGTCTTAGTTATTCCAATCCACTGAATTGTATTTTTCTCCCTCATTGGCACTTTTGAATGTAAATTAAGGGCTTTTGTTGCTCAGTAAGCCCTATGCTCTAATTCTACTGATAAATGATAGGATTTCCCAAATACAAGCTTATAAGGGGTCGTTCCAATAGGCGTCTTGTATGTTGTTTGGTATGTCCAAAGTTCATCATCTAGATTCATGGCCCAATCTTTCATAGAAAATGAAAATTTATTTCCAACTACCTTTTATCTACCTATTAAAGACTTCTACTTACCCTTTAATCCGAGGATGGTAAGGAATATCTACTTTGTGTTTTACCCTGTACTTATTTAGAAAGCTCCCAAACTATTTTGAGATGAAATGATATCTTCCATCGCTTATCACCAATCTAGGTACACAACATTTTGGGAAAATATTTTTCTCGAACAACATAATCACCACTCGCGCATCATTAATAGGAGAGACAACTACTTTAATCCACTTTAGAATGTAGTTGAGTGCCATGAGAGTGTGTTGATTCCCCAAGGAAGAAGGAAATGACCTTAAATTGTAACTTATAACTGATTATAGGTGGTTGCAGGTACATAATTTTTAGTTTTTTCATTTATTTAACTTGTTGCTTCTGTCACAATCCACTTGCAATTGTTTAAATACCTTTGAGATATATAGGGGTGGCAAAATGGGTTAGGCCCACCGGGTCGGCCCGTTTGATCCGCCATTTTTGGCGGGCTGTGCTGAGGTTTTTGACTCGATACCTTAAGTTGACATGGTCCGCCTAACCCGCTTAACTATAAAAATAACACTCTTCTCTTAGGACATGTTGATTAAACTGTATTTTAAATTATTATACAGACAAATTGAATTATAAGCTCAACGCTCTTTTTATAACTTTCTAATGCATGTGTTGATTGGAAAATCTTGAAATAAAAGAACAATTGTATGACATTCAGAATGATTAAGTTTTCAATACATTAACTCACGTGTTTTCTTTAGAAATATATGTTGTTTTTAAGAAAATAACAATTTGATTAGTGTATACGTGTGACAAATTTAGAATTTACCTATTAAGGAATCTGTCAATATAAGAGTCTACCTGATGTAATCATTGAGAAAAAATGTTGATATTTTATGCACTAATATTTTAATCACTGCGATGTTTTATGTAGTGTAATTGTTATCATTGTTTGTTTTCTGTAAAATCTTAATATGGTTCTTTAATAGTTAGTTTTTAAATAGGATTAAGATGATATGTATCGTTTATTTTTTATTTTGATTGAGTTTATTTTGTTTTTGTTGTTGTTATTGATCTTTATTTATTTTATTTTTTGAACTATTTGGACTAACACATGTTGAAGTTCTATTATGCGTTAAAAAAATAATTTGTTGACTAGTTTGTAATAATTAAAAAATTTATAAATTATGTAGTAAATCAAATTTTAAAATAGAATATGTATATATAAATTTGGTGGACCGGCCCGCCAATTCGTTAGTAAACGGGGGCGGACTTGACTTTTGAGCTCGGACGCCTAAGTTGGCCCGCCCCGCCCCACTTTTGGACGGGCCGCCCGTTTTGGCACCCCTAGATATCATTATCAATGTTAATGCAATAAAGTGTGTATATTCTCACCCTCAATTATATTTTCTCTCTAATTTTGTATCTCTCTCACTCTCCTCATTCAAGCTCTCAATTTTCATCAACCTTGTGATTATAAATTCTAACAATTTCGGTATCCAAAAATTAATTCAAATTAAACTGCATGAAATTAAATATTAGATTTGATTAAATTTTTTAATCAATCATCTAAAACCGATCTAAATTAAATATATTCTAGTTGTTATAATAATAAGACATTATTATCTTTACTGTTTGAAATATATTGTAAATAGTAAATGTGTCCTATCTACTAGATATTGTCAACTTGGCATAATACTATAAGATTTACATATACACTTCAAGTGATGTATATACCATGCCTTGGTTTATGTAAACACACATGTAGAAACTTCAAAGAAAATAACAGTCTCTTCTATTGCAATATTTTTTTTAGTGTGTCTCAAATATTTGTCTTATTTTAACATGTTATCAGCACGATCGTTTCTATCGAAATTTTTTGCTACACTAGGTATATATATTCTATACTCATTACTTTAATCTTTTTATTACTGTTATTATTATTATTTCCCTCGGTTATAGAAAACTGACAACCAGTCAAGTGATTTATAACTAGAGTGGCTATTATCGTTATTATTATTTTACTTCTTAAAGAAAACTGTAAACTCGTCAAGTGCTCTATAATAAATAAAATTATTCTTATTATATATTTTGTGTGGAGGTTTAAAGCCCCATATTGTTACTAGTTTTTATATCTAGTGGAGGTTTTAAACCCTATATTATTATTATCTTTTATATTTAGTGGAGATTTAAAATCCCATATTGTTATTAGTTTTTATATTTAATGGAGGTTTAAGACCCCGTGTTATTAGTATCATTTATATTTAGTGGAGATTTAAAATCCCATAATGTTATTAGTTTTTATATTTAATGGAGGTTTAAGACCCATGTTGTTACCATATTTTATATTTAGTGGAGGTTTAAAACCCCCATGTTGTTACTAGCTTTTATATTTAGTGGATGTTTAAAATCCCATATGCAGATACAAACTTTTATATTTAATGGAGGTATAAAACCCCATATGTGTATTCTAATATTTATCATATTTGTTCTTTTGTCTGATAATCATCTCCAACACTTATAACGATCATATAATTTATTTTACACACCTAAATCTTGGCTAGATAATATTATTTTTCTTCACAATTAACCTTTTTCCTTTTTTTTTCTTTTCCCTTTCCCCAACGATAATATAACAGCTAGTTTTTTTTCAATTTTTTTTACCTCTATAAATATTTCAACTTCTTCCATAATTTTCACATTATTCTCAAAGCTTCTATCCATATTTTTCAAATGGCTAAAGTTTTTCTTTTGTTCATCCACTCTAGTTGTAATAATTTTGTTTATTACCAGTATTATCAAATGTGAAGAATTAGGTAATGATTTTGTAGCTTTGATAATAATTATCGTCTTACCATTACTAGTTTTAGCTTGGTTTATTAGTAAAGGTTTTTGCATAATATGTAGTCATGGACTTTGTAATTGAATAAAATGTTTTTATATTTTTAGTTTATGTATTTATATTTATTGTGTTCATCTGAATTATAGATATAATCATGTCAAACCTTAAGCATCAATCCAAAATTCAAAATATAACTGGGGACAACTTC
Organism: Vicia sativa; assembly: GCA_021764765.1. Classification (NCBI taxonomy): domain Eukaryota; kingdom Viridiplantae; phylum Streptophyta; class Magnoliopsida; order Fabales; family Fabaceae; genus Vicia; species Vicia sativa. The sequence goes on from CM038792.1 coordinate 1,255,166, forward strand.
ATAACATGGAACAACAATTTAATGGAATACCTTACATGTGAGGGACTTAACAAAATACTTGAAGGAGACAATTCTTAAAAATCAACAGACGACTCAGATTAAATGGAAAAGAGAAAGTCGAAAGTGAATAGAATAATCAAACACCATCTTGATGATAGATTGCAAACCGAATATTCAAATGCTAATGATCCCAAGATTTTGTGGGACAAAATTAAAGCAAAATTTGGACATTATAAGAAAGTTTTGTTACCCTCATTAATGGATGAGTGGAATAAGTTGAGATTCCAAGATTACAAAAGTGTTGTTGCGTATAACTCTGTTATGCATCAAATTATAGCACAACTAGAATTTTGTGGCAAAATTATAACTGAAAAAGAAAAATTGGAAATTTTTTTTTCAACTTTCCATGCATCACAAGTATTATTGCAACAACAATATAGAATGAGGGAATTTCTTGAGTATTTTGATTTGGTTGCAGTCTTTCTAGTAGTAGAACAAAATAACGAGCTCGTTATAAAAAATCACCAGACACGACCCACAGGAACAATTGCATATCCTAAAATAAATGCAACAACATTTAATCATGGGCGTGGTGGTTTTGATCGTCTTAAGAGACGTGGTGGTCATGCTCGTTTTGATGGTAATAATGGTCGTGCTCGTTTTGATGGCCAGGGTCAAGGAAAGTGCCATGGTCAAAACCTTTTCCACGGTCGAAACCATTTTTGTGGTAAAGGACGTGGAAGAGGCCATATGAACAATTATAGATCTCCCAGATGTGACCAAAATAACTGGAATCGACAAGGAAAGGGTAGGTATATCCAAGAAGGTCCCTCGAGAAATTATGAAGATGTATGCTACAAATATGGAAAGAAAGGTTATTGGTCTAAGGTGTGTATAACACCAGAACATTTGTGTAAAAGAAAAATGACATCTGCAGAGAAAAAGGGGAAAGAAGTGAATTTTAATGAAATTGAAACCAGAAATGATATTACCTATTTCAAGACGCTGATTCGTTGAAGGAATAATGAATTAAGTGATTATTTGAATAATGAGTAATGTACTTGTATTAATTTCATATTTGAACTACGCATCGTCTTAAGAATTCTTATGTGTATGTTATATTTTTGTAATATAATAATGTTAAATATGTTATTGATTTACTCTCTATTTAATCTTATTTTGATTTCAAAAGGGTTAGACATGGAACATGTCAAAGACATTTGCATTCTGGCAGTGGAACTACCTATACAATCCTCAAAAGTAAGAAATATTTTACTAAAATAAATCCTACTAAAGGTGTAATAAATACAATCTGAGATCCTGCAGATTTGATAGAAGGAACAGGTAATGCTACGTTCATGTTACCAAATGGAACAAAGTTTGTCATTAATAATGCTTTATACTCTCCAAAATCAAACAAAAATTTGTTGAGTTTTAATGACATATATCTTCAAGGATATGATACATAAACTGCAACTGATGGTAACATGAAATACATTAATATCACAACTAATGTTTTGGGAAAGAAGAAAATTTTAGAAAAACTACCAAAATTGCCTTTTGGATTACATTATACATATATACATGAAATTGAATGCAATTTAGTAGTAAAATAAGATCCCAAAATTATGACTTTATGGCATGACCGATTAGGTCACCCTGGTTCAACAATGATGCGTAAAATAGTTGAAAGTACACATGGTCATCCATTGAAAAGTTTAAAACTTACAAAAGAAGAGAGACCATGTGAAGCTTGCTCTCTTGGAAAACTTATAACAAAGCATTCACCAGGAAAGATTCAGACATAATCACCTACATTTCTTGAAAGAATTCAAGGTGATATATGTGGACATATTCATCCACCTTCAGGGCCATTTAGGTATTTTATGGTATTAATTGATGCATCTAGTAGATGGTCGTATGTATGTTTACTGTCAAGTCGTGATATAGATTTTGCAAAATTTCTTGCACAAATAGTTAAACTAAGAGCTCAATTCCCTGATTATACTATAAAGAAAATCAGACTTGATAATGCTGGTGAATTTACATCTGAATAATTTAATAATTATTGCATGTCAATTGGAATTATTGTTGAACATCCTGTTCCTCGTGTGCATACACAAAATGGTTTAGCTGAGTCATTAATCAAACGTCTTCAATATATTTCTAGACCATTAATAACGATAACTAAGCTACCAATTACTGTTTGGGATCATGTAATTCTACATGCTGCAACACTCATACACTTAAGGCTAAGTGATGATCATAAACATACCCCTTATCAACTTGCAATTGGTAAAGAACCTAATATTTCACATTTAAATATTTTTGGTTGTGCAGTATATGTTCCAATAGATCCACCACAAAGAACAACGATGGGGCCTTAAATGAGATTGGGAATATACGTCGGGTATGAATCACCATCTATTATTAGATATCTTGAACCTTTAACTGGTGATGTTTTTTAGGAAAAACTTGTTGATTGTCATTTTGATGAAACAAAATTTCCAACATTAGGGGGGAGAAAACAAACAATCAGAAAATGAAATATCATGGTATGTACCACATTTATTACATTTGGACCCATATAATAAATCATGGGAAGAAAATGTAAAGAAAATTGTGCACTTACAGAATTTAGCAAATCAACTGCCATATTCATTTACTGATTTGAAAAGAGTTACTAAGTCACATGTACCAGCTGTAAATGTACCAGCTCGAATTGAGATTTCAAAACTAAATGATGTAGCAAGTACATCTAAGGCACACTTGAAGCGTGGCCGACCTATGGGATCCAAAGATAAAAATCCCCGAAAACGAAAGGGAATAGAAAAGTTGAATTTGATTGAAAGTGATCTTGAAAAGACACTAGATGATAATAAATCCATGATTCAAAAAGGTGCTCTCGAAGAAGCACAAGATGATGATAATAAGATCATTGATGATGAAATTGAAAATAAGAATGATCTCGAGATTTTAATTAATTATGTTAATACAAGAAATTTGTTGAACCGAAAGGGTATGAATATTGATGAGATATTTTCATTCTCAGTTGCATGCAAAGTTATGCATAAAAATGATGATCCCGAACCTCGAACTATGAATGAATGTCAAAATAGATATGACTGGAAAAATTCGAAGGATGCTATAGATACTGAGTTAAAATATCTAAATAACCGAAAAGTATTTGGTCCTATTATGGCTATACCTAAAGGTGTAAAACCTATTGGGTATAAGTGGGTTTTTGTGAGAAAGCGAAATGAGAAAAACGAGATTGTCAAATACAAAGGTCGTCTTGTTGCACAAGGTTTTTACCAAAGACCAGGGATCGATTATAAGGTAACATATTCTTCTGTTATGGATGCCAATAATTTTCGTTATTTAATTGGTTTGTCATTATTTAATAATCTTGATATGTATCTTATGGATGTTGTCATTGTTTATTTGTATGGATCACTTGATAGTGATATATACATGAAAATCCCATAAGGATTTATGAAGTCTGGGACATCAAATCTAGGAGAAATGTATGCAATTAAGTTGCAAAGATCATTGTATGGACTAGACAATCCGGACGCATGTGGTATAATAGACTAAGTGAATATTTGATCAAAGAAGGCTATGATAATAATCCTATTTGCCCTTGTGTTTTTATAAGAATTTTTTTTTCCGGATTTGTAATAATTGTTGTTTATGTTGATGACTTAAATATCATTGGGACTAATAAAGAAATCAAAGAAGCGAGAAATCATTTAAAGAAAGAATTTGAAATGAAAGATCTAGGAAAAACTAGATTATGTCTTGGTTTACAGATTGAGTATACTAAAAATGCTATATTGGTACATCAATCAAATTATACAGAAAGGGTATTGAAAAGGTTCAACATGAATAAGGCAAACCCTTTGAGTAGTCCAATGATGGGTAGAACACTTAATATTGAAAAGGATCCTTTTAGGCCTAAGGAAAATAATGAAGAGGATCTTGGCCCAAAAGTGCCATACCTCAGTGTCATTGGAGAACCAATGTACCTTGCTAACTATACAAGACTAGATATATCTTTTGCAGTGAATTTACTAGCAAGATTCATTACATGTCCTGCAAAAAGGCATTGAAAAGGAATAAAATAGATATTTCGATATCTCATAGGTACATTTGATCTTGGTTTGTTTTATTCTAACAATACAAAACCAGTTTTGCTTGGTTATGCAGATGCATGATATTTGTCAGATCCACATAATGCAAAATCATATATTGGATATGTATTCACATATGGCGGCACTGTAGCATCATAGAGATCTCAAAAACAAACACTTGTAGCAACTTCTTCAAATCATGCTGAAGTAATTGCCCTTCACGAAGCAAGCAAAGAATGTAGATGGTTAAGATCAGTGACTCAGCATATCCAAGGAGCATCTGGTTTAACAATAGATAAAAATCCAACAATTTTATATGAAGACAATGTTGCATGTGTTACCCAGATGAAAGAAGGTTACATTAAAACTGATAGAACCAATCATATCCCTCCAAAGTTCTTCTCATTCACACAAGAACTCGAAAGAAACAAAGAGGTTGATATTAAATACATTCGTTCGAGTGATAATATGGCGGATCTCTTCACAAAGGCACTTCCCACATTAGTTTTCAGGAAGCACTTACAAAATATTGGAATGTGACACCTTCGAGATCTTTGAAGAAGAACTAATGTGTTCTATTGAGGGGGAGCATAGGGTTGTACTATTCTCAACAAGACTTCAAGAGAGCACCATGGCAAATATTTCAAAAGGGAGAGTGTTATAATAATAAGACATTATTATCTTTACTATTTAAAATATATTATAAATAGTAAATGTGTCCTATCTACTAGATATTGTCAACTAGGCACAGTACTATAAGATTTACAATACACTTCAAGTGCTATATATACCATGTCGTGGTTTGTGTAAACACACATGTAGAAACTTCAAAGAAAATAACAGTCTCTTCTATTACAATATTTTTCTTAATGTGTCTCAAATATTCGCCTTATTTCAACACTAGTTACTTTGTTCATGAACTTGCAGAACATCTATATGTGTCACTCATCGTATTTCTCACTCTTTCTATTTTCTACTATTATTTTCTTTGTCGTTGGAGTTAGCCATTGAACTGAATTGTAGTATTGGTTTGTGATTTTTCCCCAAAATACCACATGCTGAAACACTATTTTCCTTAATGCCACAGCTGAAATAAAAAATCCCAAAATGCCACAGGCCCAATACCTTTTCGCCATTTCGGCTAGCGAAAGGGCCCACACAATTTTTTCTCTTCATGCTTTCGCCATTTGAAATGGAGAAAGCCTTTTTTTTATTTTTTTTCGTTTTTTAATTCTGAAAAAATAAATAAATAAATTTTTAATAAATTTTTATTAGTTAATTAATTAAATATAGTTAAATATACTTTTAAATAATTAAACATACTTTTAAATAATAATAATTAATTAAAATTTAGTTAAACATATTTTTAAATAATAATAATTAATTAAAATTTAATTAAACATTATTTTAAATAATAATAGTTAATTTAAATTTAATTAAACATTATTTTAAATAATAATAATTAATCAAAATTTAATTAAACATAATATAAAATTAAATATAAAAAATATAATTAAAAATTTCATTCATTAACTAATAATTAAATTACAATAAAGGGTATAAAAAATACAAATTATTGTTGATGTTGATGATGCAAACGAGAACCGAAATGACAGTGACGCGGTACTGGAACACGAAAACTAAAACCATACTGTTGTGTTGGTTGAGTCTCTTGTGTTGGATCTGGGGGCGGTGGATTTTGTTGTGCAGGAGTGTTATCTTGTGTTGGAGCCGCAGGTGAAAGATGAGCAAAAACCATTTCTTGAAATTCAAAACACTAACATTAAGTTCCTGGCCAAAATTGAGGTTGGGTTGGGTGTATGGGATTGGTTGTGGGTGGCAAATGGTAGGAATATAAGATGACGTGGCTGGTTCGAGGTTGATGGGTTATGTTGGGAGTAGGGGGAGTCAAAGTTTGGTGGATGAATATGTGTGAATTGCATGGTTGGACGATTGTATGTTTGAGGTAGTTGAGTTTCATATGAATAGTTTGATTGGGAGTGAGATGGGGTGTTTTGTGTGTTTGATGTTTGTTGTTGAAAATAGTATGGGGTAGGAGTTTGTAGGGGGGAATAATGTGGGTTAGGAGTTTGTTGTTGGGAATAATGGGGGTTAGGAGACTGTTGTTGGGAATAATGGAGGTTATGGGCTTGTTGTTGTGAAGAGGGGTGAGGGGTTTGTTGTTGGAAGGGTTGGGGATTAGGATGTTGTTGTTGGTATGGTTGTTGGGGAAAGTTTGGCTCAGGATTTTGTTGTTGGTAGGGCTATCGGGAAATGTTAGTATTAGGATTTTGACGAGGATCATTGAGAAAATGCTCGTACGATGCAAATTTATGTGGAAATTATTTATACCATTGCATGTACTCATCTGAATGTTTAAGGTCTTCAATATTTTCAATAACTTGATCTTCATCCAATGTTCACAACTGGCGATTCATCCAACACATCTGCTCCTCGATGTAAAGTTGGATCCATGGATAGCTACGTGATTTGTTCGTGTTCATTTTGTGGTGTTCTGCGAGGCGTCGAGGAACTTGAGGTATATCTTGGGGAATGCCAAATTGTATCTTGATCCTATCTGTTTGATGCATTTCAATAAGATAAAAACATATTAGAAATGTTATTGAACTCCAAATTGATCTATGATCTTCGCTTCACGGTTCGAAACCAATATATGACCTCGACAAGAACTAATAATAATAAATAAGAGATTTGTAAGTGTCTTACCAAAAAAATGTAATAAAAAATGTGAATTAGTTGAGCAAGGAATAAAAACCTGTGATGGTTGCATGTGGTCTATCCTAAAACGGTATCCTTGGAGATGGTGTCGCGGGTTATTTTTGTAATCAAGATTCTTGATGCACCACCTAAAAAGTAAAAGATGTAAAATAAAAATAAAAATTGTAATATAAAAAAAAAAGAATATTTACTAAAAATAGACTTACATTCTTGTGTAAGGATATGGTTTGAGAATTGGATCGACCGAAGATATAATAGGCATGTGTGTAAAAGCCCAAGCTTGGAGTAATAAAACACACCCCCTATCTCTTTGACTTTGCGTTTTATAACATTGCACATATTCCTCATTAAAGTGCACAAAACAACGTTTCCCCAACTATATGTGCCACATTGTTCCAGATCTACAAGAAATGGTGTCCATTTCTCATGGATAGTATTACCGATTTTGTCCGGAAACAAAACTTGTCCAATGAGCATACTAATGTTTATGGTACAATTGCACAGGTTATGCGTTGAATGAGTCTACCTACGCATACTATCGGGATGAGATCCGCCAAGCAAACACAAAAGCTTTCAACTGGGTAGAGAATCTTCCAAAAGAACAATGGTTGCGAGCTTACGACGGAGGAGCAAGATGGGGCCACATGACAATCAACCTTGCTGAATCGTTGAATTTGGTGCTGAAAGAAACTCACAATTTTCATATTATGGCCCTAGTTAGAGAAACCTACTTCAGGATTGGAACATTGTTTGGGAAACGAGGACATGATGCGACAAAAATGTTGTCATCGGGGAAGGAGTTCACAAATAACTGCATGAAAGGGATTGGCGAAGAAGTAGAAGAATCCCACAGTTATAATGTCTTGATCTTTGACCGTGAAAGACACTACTTCGTGGTACAAGAGACAGTTCATAATAAACATGGTCGACCACCTAGTTATTTCAACGTCGATCTCCAAAAACAAACATGTGACTGTGGGAAATTTCAAATATTTCACGTGCCTTGCTCCCACGTTATTGCAGATTGTTCTAGCATCAACCACGATTATACTTTGTTTATCCCTCCAGTATATACGGTTCTACCAGTCTTCAAAGTTTATGAGATGAGCTTCTCCGGTCCTCCCAAAGAAGAAAAATGGCCTGAATATCTAGGCCCTATGATCATACATGATGAAAGGATGCAACGAAACAAAAAAGGTCGTCCCAAGAGTACTCGCATTAGAACAGAAATGGACACGGTTGATAAAATCAAAAGAAGATGTGGTATATGCCAAGGACTTATATGCGCAAAAAAATGTCTGCATCGCCCCAATGCTGCAGGGCCTTCTAATTAGTTATATCGACTTAGCTTTTAATTTTAATAATTATAGTAATATGTATAATTATAATTTTTATATTTAATTTTATATTATGTTTAATTAAATTTTGATTAATTATTATTATTTAAAATAATATTTAATTAAATTTTAATTAATTATTATTATTTAAAAATATGTTTAATTAAATTTTAATTAATTATTATTATTTAAAAATATGTTTAATTATTTAAAAGTATATTTAACTATATTTAATTAATTATTTAATAAAAATATATTAAAAAGTTATTTATTTATTTTTCAGAATTTAAAAAAAAAAAAATTTCCATTTCAAATGGCGAAAACATGAAGAGAAAAAATTTTGTGGACTCTTTCGCCAATCTAAATGACAAAAAGGTACTTGACCTGTGATATTTTGACAATTTTCATTTCAACTATGTTATTATGAAAATTAGTGTTTTAGCGTGTGACATTTTAGAAAAAGAATTGTTTATTAAACTCCAACACGACACTACTATCTCCTGTCATTGTGACCTGGAGTGGAGGAATCATTTATACACTATTTTAGGAATATATTATTTGTCTGACTTTCTGGACATCTACACTTCAAAAAATAAAGGACTAAAACTAATTAAAAAAGACCGAAATGCATTTTGACTAAAATATATTGTCAAATAGATGTAGAACATAATTAACAAAGAGCTAAACGTATTTTGAATAAAATATATAAGACATTATTAAATCGTAAAAGTAATCTTTCAATTAATAAGATAGATTGGTTAAGTAAATTCGAATAAATATATATTAAATATAAAAGATAATCTATTTAAGTTATTTTAGACTTTTCATATATTAAGAAATTTAATTGTTGTTGTAGTGAAAAGAGGAATTATGAGGAATTGCACAAAAATTATTCTTTATTAATTATATAAAAAAGATAAATTTTTAGAATTGAAATGAATGGTAATAAAAAATACTTAAAAATATAGCATTTTTTTAAATACTTTATTGATATTCTGAATGACTTATAATTAAACACAATATTTTTCAAAGCAAAGCAATTTATAATAAATAACAAAGAGAATATTTACTAAATGTTCTAATACCTTATATTATGATTTTAATATTGTTAAGCAATTAGTTAAATATTTGGTTAGTTAACTTGAGTGGGGGAATCAATTTGTCAACAACTTACAACTTGTAAATTATTCATTTATCTATATTGAATATATTATTTGACTGACTTTGGGGACAAGAACACTTCATTAAAATAAAGGATTACACTAATTAAAAAAAGAACGAAATAAATTTTGAATAGAAATTATTGTTAAATAGTAGTATAACTTTTTCACAATTAATTGTTTGATATTTATTGGTTTTGATTCCAGAAATTAAACTATAGACATGAATCAAACCACATGAACTATAGAGAGGTATTCATATGATCAAGATTATAGTTGCATGTTGTTAAAAGTAACTTATGTTCAAGCTAATGATCCTAGGATATTTTGATTTAGAAGTAGTTATTTTTGAGGTTGTGTTATTGTTTTAGAAGTTGTATTTAAGATTTTGGGTTTAATTATTGTTTTCTCACGTGACATTTTAGTTTTATTATTTAGTTTTACACTGTGCTTATGTGGCATTAGTTTTGACGTGTATTTAAATAATTTTATAATTAGTTTGTCATAACGGGAATTTACAAGAGTTTTTTATAACAAAGTTTCTCTCTCTAAAAAGTTTGTTACAATCACTCTCTCTAAAAAATGTGTTACAATCTCTCTCTCTCTCTCTCTCTCTCTCTCTCTCTCTCATCTTTTATCATGTGCTCCAACAATGGGTATCAGAGCTCTGATTCTATTCACAGAGAAACACGAGTGCACGTGAAGTGTGTGTAATTGATTTTGTTTTCTTGAATTCGAAACCAGAATCGTAATAGAATTGCATTTCTTAATTTTACAGGATCATGAAACACTAGTGGTTGGTGAGATTTGAGATTTGTTTGAGTTTTTAATGCATAAGAACGAAGATGAACGACATAAATAGTTTGAATATTAAGCTTAATGGAAAGAATTGAAATCAGTGGATGATTAAAATTCGTGTGTTGTTCAGTGTTCAAGATCTTCTTGATCTTATTACCAAAAGTTACGTTCTAGTTGCAGCGGATGAGACAGAGGAATAGAGAAACACACAAAGAGATACGGGGAAGAAATATAATAAAGTGTGGTTTTACATCCATCTGTGTGTGAATGCGAACGTGTTTGAGAAAATCATTGATTCGACGACATCGAAGGTTGAATGGGATACATTGACATGGTGCTACAAAAGTGATGTGTTAGTGAAGAAGGTGAAACTTCAATCTCTACGTAAACAGTATAAGAATCTCAACATGATGAACAATAAGAAGGTACCAAATTGCATCTCTAGAGTGATTCTGATCACAAATGAGATGAAATTTTATGGAGAAACTCTGCCTGAACAAGTAATCATTGAGAAGTTATTGAGATCTCTTACTCCTCAATTTGATTATATTGTTGTAGAAGTTGAACATTCTAAAGATCTGAACACCGTGAGAATTAAAGAACTGCAAAGTAGTTTAGAGACAGAAGAGTTGTGTCTGACTGAGAAAACCTCTGAGATAAAGGTAAATCAGACTTTGAAGATGTCTTCTAGTAAGAAGTATCAGAAGAAGTCTCGGTAAGAGGATAAGAACACACAAATAGGTTCTCAAAAATCAAAAGCCTCTAATTCTGATGAGAATAAACATAAAAAATGAAAGAAGAAGTTTGACAAGAAGATGGTTTAATGCTATTGCTGCAAATGATTTGGCAACTTTGATAAGGATTGATGGACAAACAAGGAAAGGAATTCATAAGAACAACCATACAAGAAAGAGTTTAGGGTTTTAGAAGTGAGTATTGGATATTTGATACTTTTCCCTCACACGTGTAAGAGTTTATATAATACCCCAGATGTTTGGCCATTGGTCCCTATTTTTGGCCTGGATACTAGGTTCTCAAAAATAGGTAATTGTCAGGAACTAGTTGTTGTAACATACAAACATGCTCGAAATTAGCCATTTCTTCGAGCATGGGCGTGGACACGACCATGTGCGTTATGGTTGTTCCTGGATGATTGTTGTGTGCATGACATGCATAATGAAAACTTAGCCATTTAATGCAGACAGAGGTATGACTGAGGGTAGCGTTGGTCTTGGTAGTCCCGGGGGACAGCATACCATGTATCCCCTGTTGGGGGCAGAAAGAAAAGATCCTTTGCGTGACTCAAATTATTGGGCCAAAGCTATTGGGTCATCCTGGATGTAGAAGTGGATTGAGTTGTACTTAACCATTGGATTAGGCCAGAACAAACATCATCACAATACAACCACCCATATAACAAAAACCCTAAACCCATAAGTTTTAACTTATAAGTATTAATAGAGAGATCGAAAGAGATAGCATGAGAACATACCATTTTTGCTTCTATTGAAGTTTACGCTGCACGTTGCTCCTTGTTACATTTGTGATTGAAACTGAGGCTGCAGAAAGTGAGAATGCAGAAAAGGTGATTTTCATCCATAAAAACATTTGGGACATTAACTTTTGTGTTCGTTATTGCAAGAGAAATGATGGTTTTTATCTGCAAATATCTGTTTTAAATATCACTTTTGAGCAATGATGGTATATAAGTATCTGTTTTACTCACGGTTGACATGATGAACCGTAGTGGTATAACTTTCAAAGAGAAAATAGATCATGACGTTTGAACATAAAAACCGTTGTGATTTTTTTCTTTGTTAAAAATAAATAAATAAATAAAGATTCACTTTAACGTTAAAAGAATAAATTTTTTGAGAACATTGATGTTCAAACCCATGAAAGATCGAATGTATTATCATGGTCTGACCATCCACCGTTATTATATCCTAAAAATATTTAATTAAAAATAATATTAGCGTATGGTTTTAGAGATGTCACCACGGTGTTTGGAAGAACCGTGGTGACTTGGTTATTCTTGTTTACACGTTTTGTGGTAGTAATATTATCAACATGTTGCAACGTTCCGAACTATCCATTTATAACGATGTGTAATATTAATTTTCTAATTATCAATTATCCATGGACGAGGTACTTAGAATGCTGGCCAAAAGAGAAGCAATACTAACCTTTCTCCTTGTTTACCACATTACCTCTTCACTCTTCATCGCATATGCACAACTAGCAAAGGTAAACGTTACAAGAGATTTACTTCGATGTTACATTCCAAAAATGATCTTCACTTGGAAGAAAATAATATTTCTATATCACTTGCAAATAAGAAGAAATCAAGATTTAAACATCACTTGAAAAAAATGGTATGGGTTTGAATGAACCTCTTCCATCATTTTCTTGATTCAAGGCCATACAAAACAATGCCACCAATGTAGCTCAGCTCCCTATATAAGGCCACTAACTCGTTCTTCAAATATAACTCTTCCTTGATCAAAGTTGTCCTCCTTATAAACATGTGATCTCGCCCTTGTCACAAAAGTGGCTATGGATGCAGTACTTATGAAATATATTTGTGCACTCTGATGGAGGACCAGACACTACCACAAAAAGTTCTCTTAATCTCGGACGCGAAACATGTTTTACCTCGACTACAGAAGCGAGGCAACGAAGGGTGTTGTAAAAAATAACGACTTATCACCTCGGTTTTTATAACACCAAGGGGTAAATTTATTAGCTCATGAGTTTAAACCCCATTATCTGCGTTTTTATTATTTACAATACTAACGCCTCATATATCTCTGTTTATCAATAAAACTGAGAGGTAATTAATTTTTTTAAAATTAAAACTCGTTACATTGTTTACATAGAAAATCAATAAAATACTTTGTTTACAAACAACATTGTTTATCCAAATTATTACATTGTTTACACTGGAAAAAAATAATTTCTCCAAGATATAGATTTTAGATCTTCAAATATATAATTTTGGGGTAGGTCAAATGATGGATGCATAATATTCTCTATGATTTTTGCTTGCATTTGTTTTTGAAATGAATAAAAAAGGGTTAGATAAATAAATGATTTTCGGCTAAAATAAATATTTTAGAACACAAACCTAAAACCCAAATAATTTTCTACCTTGCGATTCATCATAGAGAACTCTTCATGAAAAAGACTCTTGCAAAACTTAAAGTGGAGGGTAGTTTCAAGCACATCATGATGTTTTATTATCAATTTTTTATATTCAAAATTCTCTTATAATGGTTGTTATTTATGTTTCACGCGGATCACTAATGACAGCGTATTGGGTGTTGATAGTCATGAAATAGACGGTAAGGATTTGATTAAGGACAATGATAAATATCCTCAACGTTAGCGCTAAATTCTTCCCCAGTTATCATGAAAATTGACATGCTAGATTATTTAATTTATAAATAAAAATTATAATTAAAAGAGTGATTCCAATTTTGTTTTCCCCCTCGGTTATGATAAATTCTGAGGTAATATGTTGTTTCACTACTAGAAAATTCGCTTTTAGTGACAGGATTAGAGACCACAAAAGCTTCAAAATCGATCACTATAACGTTTTGTGACCGATTTAGCGACTATTAATTTTCGTTTGAAAAAGTGCTAGTCCCTAACCTTTTGTGACAGATTTAGTGACCGAAAATTAGTGACCGAATTTGTGATCGATTTAGCCATCGATTTTAGTGACCAAAAATATTTCTTTTGAAAAATAAAAATAAAATTGTTGCAACCAAATATCAAACTCACAACCTTGCTTTATAACATACATACCTTTACCACTTGGACAACTTGTATATTTGTAATATTTTTGTTTAAGTGAATATACATATTACTAAGTAATATTTTATTTAATTAATTTAATAATATAAATTAAATTTTACCATACAATTTCATTATTACAACTATAAAAAAATTGCACCATTTTTTTTTAAAGTATATATGCTTTATTTGTTAAAAATTAATAAAAGAAAATTTGATTTTAAAAAACTTTTGCAAAAATTTTAGTCACTAAATCGGTCACAAAGTTTCAATCACTAATTCAATCACTAAATTTTATATACAGACAGAAAATTCGGTCACAAAATTTCAGTCACTAAATCGGTGGCTAAATTTATTTAGTGACTGATTTAGTGACATCTAGATTTTTTTCATCAATATCAAATTTCAGTGGCTAAATCGGTGGCTATAGTGACCGAAATTTTTTGATCTTTAAATCGGTCACTAAAAACGATTTTTTTTTGTAGTGTTTTAAAAACTAATTAAAATGTGGCGCCCATGCATTTGAATCATATAACTAGAATAACAACAATCATCTATATTTAAGTTGTAACGTCTCTTTCGGATTTTCAAAGAGGCTTTTGATATATTCAAACGTTTAATTACCACCTCTTTGTGTCTTCAAATATTGTTTCAAAGTCTTTTCCTATTTCAACGTCTCATTTCCAACTCTCAGCCTTGTTTCCTTATTTCAAAGTCTTTTTTTCTTATTCAAAATTGGATGCAAATCTTTTGTTCTTTATCAATGAAAAGTTTGTTGATTTCAATGATTTTTATCGTTTTGAACTAAGGAAAGTTGTTAACAAACAAATGTTGAATTAATAATTACTTTCACATTCTACATGGCCATATATCATTAATCTTGTCAATGAGTTCTAGATGACTGCCTCTGTTGCGTCAGCTGGACATGATGAAGTAATCCAGTCCTATGTTATTGGTTCTCATTTCTCCATTACTCCATCACTGATTGCTATGACAATCAACTGTTAAGAGATAGATAACTGTGTTGAACATTATGAATTCAACAATGTCTACTTAACTCGTCTTCACCGAATTTATGCCAACCATGATAAGTCCACCATTCCTGCTTCTCTACTCCCTATTTCCAAATTTTAGTTTCAACTTCTAATGGCAAATCTCCTCCCAAGATAGAAACAACTAGAAACACTTACTTGGTATGACAAATATCTCTTGTTCTTCCTCATCTAAAGCATAAGAGTTAATCTTTCTCTTATCATTTTCAACTTCTTGAAGGAAATGATAAAAATTTCTCGGGAGGAAATACCTCTTACCATATGGAAGAGTTCTTTCTGAACTTTTCTCTAAGATATGAATAGTTAAAAATAATATTGAAGTTGAGTGGATTGAGAAGTTTGAATATGTGGAATAGTTTTCTTTATTGTCTTTTTTTATTATCAATGAAATATTTCATTTTTCTATTATTACATATTCTTGTTTATTATTAACAAAGATTTTGAAAATTTCTATTAAAAAAGAAAAACATGGAATTTGAAAAATACGCCAAGTGATAACTCGTTGATTTTTTTTTGTAAAATATGGTAACGTGGATGTGAAGCGAGATATCTTATAGATATATTACCCCGGTTCTCCAAAAAACCGCGAGAACATTTTTATTATTTTCTATGTATAAAAAATGACGTCCACTTATAGTTGTGTTATCTTGATTTTTTATAACGCCTACGTAACATGTTGTTTATTTTATTTAAAATATCAAACATGGCGCTCCCATGACATATACTCTCGGTTTTTAGCATGTTCGAGATGAAATCTTCGTCATAAAAGTATTTCGTTGTAGTGAGGTTCTAATCTTTGCATGTGGGTTTTCCTTATAAGGGGTAACTAGGAAGAGGCGATTATTAAAATTCGTTGCGCTGTGGGAAAAAGTCTCGAAGTATATAATATTCTTCTTCAAAGAAAGCAAACCTAAATCATTCGCGTAATTTTGACTATTCTGGGTTTTAAATAGATGAAAAACAATGATACAGTCAGCTTACCCCCTTTGTACTCACACAAATATTGGAAAATCTTGACAAATTCTCAACTTATTGGGTGAAATTGCAAGGGGGACTCAACAAGTGGTTCATTACGCTGACCTCAAACTCATTAAAAGGGAAGAGAAAAACTACGAGGTTGAATGTATAAGCATTCATGGAAGGGGATGACATATCCATTGTATTGATGGAATTCACTATTGGTGTCGGGACACACGTAAATCGTTACGAGCAAAATGTTACTTATTATCAGAAACATATTTAAGGTACATGTTCTCAAGGGTAATGACATCCCATCAAAAGTTTTCACTTCCCCGAATCTAAGGTCGGACAGAGTCATGTATTACAAACGATCGTCCTGTAAAGCAAAAACAATGGCTTGGGGTAACTGTTTCAGGTCGTCGACAAGTCCTAAAAGGCAAAGACCCCGATAGCGTAATAAGAGGACGAAAATGCAGAACACATACTCTCAAATTTTCTCTCTAAACAATCAATTTCACACGAGATAGCTTTGCTAGCCCTCCAGATCAATCTGTCGGTTGATTGAGATTCACATTTCAATTGCAATTGCTCGTCCTATTTAAGAAGAGAAACATGTCAGTTCTCAAATATTCAAATCACTACTTATTCATACACCACTTTTCACTTTCTTACTTATTTGAGTGTTATTTTGCTAACCTTGTATGTCAATCTCTTTTTCACTGCATTATATAACCATCGTAATAACTTCTGCATCCTTATTTTACGATCAACATGTGATTCCACTATTGTACATTGGTATCGTCTATGTAGACGTGTTAGAGAAGTTTGACCAATTGAATCGAGTATTTTTTTAAATTATATTTTGTGATAGATTGAATAGTTTTGATTGATACAAACCATAAAAGCTAAATTACCTTTAAATTTACAAGGGACAACCAAGATTTTACCTTAAATTAGTGGTGACCTATATGTATTTTGATGAGATAGTGATGACACCTCAATTGGGGAAATTAACCAAACCTTTTTAATATGACCTTGTAATATATATGGTCGTGAACTATATGCTTTTTTTAATAATAAATATAGAATAGTTATAGTTGCCTTGAGTTTACACGTTTCACGTAAACCATTGTGATCCCATCGACCAAATGATCAGCAGATGAAGGTAGCATGGAAACAACGTGGAAGTAAGAAAAACGAAGATGACAAGCAAACTATTCATCAAAATATGTTATAAATAGAAGATGATCCATCCCTTTAATGCATCAATCAATCAAGTAGTTTGCATTAATATACACATACTTAGAATTATAAAACCAGCCTTCCTCAACATGTCACTGAAACAACGTCGACCCGACAAGCAATCTGCAGAAGCAGAAGACACCAATATTAATGGTGCTGCTGCTGATGCTGGTGCAGCTCATAGAATCACTAGACCTTCCTTAGCGAAACGGGCAGTGACCGGAACACTAGCCGCGGCAGCCGACTTGGCAAAACATCTCCCAACTGGAATCGTCTTGGTATTCCAGCTTCTGATTCCAGTGTTCACAAACAATGGATCGTGTGACTCCCTCACACAGAAACTCACATTCGGATTCCTCCTCTTGCTAACCGTCTCTTGCGTCCTCGCATGTTTCACTGACACAGTCAAGTCATCAGACGGAAAAAAAGTTTACCATGGCATAGCAACCATCAACGGTCTGTGGCTATTTGACTACTCACCGGCTGTTGACAAGTCAACCTTACCTGATTTGGCAAATTATAAGATTAGGATCATGGACTTTATTCATGGCTTTTTATCTGTACTTGTGTTCTTTGCAGTTTCATTGAGTGACAGCAATGTGGATGCATGTTATTACCCGAATCCAGGACTTGAAACTAAGGGTCTTCTGTATGCGATTCCTCTTGCAGTTGGAGTTCTATGCAGTTCGCTATTTCTTCTATTTCCAACCACCAGACATGGGATTGGTTACCCTCTTACATCTGATCTAAAGTAGTTTCTCATTTTCTAGTTACTTTGTTCATGTAGTAGCAGAATATTGATCTGCCATGCACTGTTTTTCTATTCCTGTTATGCTTTGTTCATTTCTATTAAAGTAATAATGTTATTTCCATTGAGTTGAATTGAATTGAAGTATAGTTTGTTTATTAGACTCCCGTACGATACTACTATCATAATGACTTGGAGTGGTGGAATCAATTTCTCACTCTTTCTTCTTATTTACAACAAACCTACAATATTAATTTTTCCTTCAAAAGGTCGACATATTACACAAGTTTTTAAATTATTTATATATGTGGAGTATATTGATTGACTTTGGTGGACACGACAACTTCCCTCATGCTTCTTTCATCAAAGAAGATTTTACTAAATTAATTGAATACTTAAAATGACATACCAAGAACATAATCCTATGAAAATTATAAAATGTCCTTCACAAAATTGAAAGTTTATTTCCGATTCGCACCACTTATTGTAATTTTTAAGTGAAATTAGAAATATATTTCTGATTCCATACTAAATAATGTAATATTTAGAATTTATTCCAAATTTAGTCTCACATACAGACTTTATTCTATCGGTAAAATAAAATAATTTTATTTAACAAAATAAAATCAAACATTAAGATTTAATTTATACAGATAAAAAATTTACCGTATGTTTTGGACTAAAAATCAAGCATCAACAATTACCGTCTTAAAAATATTGGGAAATTATTTAAGACGGTAACTATTGATCATGATTTTGCCTGATTTTTAGACCAAAACATACGGTCTGTCTAAATTAAATCTTAACGTTTGATTTTATTTTGTTAAATCAAATTGTTTTATTTTACCAATATAATAAAGCGTGCATATGAGACTGAGTTGAGAATAATTTTCCAATATTTGATGAACAACTACAGTCTTAAAAATTACACATAGGTTGAAACCGGAAATATACTTCTGATTCACAGCCAACCATTTTCAACGTGATTTTTATGATATAGGGTGTTAACCGAAAGTATATTTCCGATTTTCAGAGACAATTTGAGAATTTCGCTAGAATGGTCAAGAAGGTCAGAAGATGGATTAAAAAATTCACTTTAGTAAAAGAGATTAAAAGATCGAATTAAAAAATAAAGTTACAAACACACCTAAAATTTTAAAAGCAAAAACTAAAAATCGGATTAATTTGTTTTTATTTAGGTTTAAGTGCACTTTTATATATCTTTGCTTTTGATAAAATTGAAATTTGAGTTTTCTTATTTCTAAATCAAATTTTTTATATAAGTCTTAAATAAGTTTTAGGGTGGAAAAGATGCATGTTCGACCAATTAAAATCCGCAAAAAAAACGAGACGATATGGTATGATGAACAAAGTAAAGGGTATGTGTGTTAGACGTTTCGCAAAAAACAATGACAGGCTAAACTATCTGGTCCAACCTTCATTTGCATTCATGTGAGAATCACTCCATCCGCACTAGTGAAAATTCTAGATAGAGCTCCCTTGAGTTCTTTTTCTAAAAAAAATTCAATGAATTGATTCGAATTAATTAGTTCAGTCGTAGAATAATGCTCATTGACTGTTTTGAGCAAATAAGATATAGTTTCGTAGATCCATTGTAAGACAAATGCATTAATACATGACCAAAGTTTAAAACTCATTTCTTTGAGAGAGATTAGTCAGCCGTATCATCCATATAGGAAGGAATGCTATGATAAATGATTTTGTAAGTTCTGGCATGGATATTAAAGAGTTATGACAATGTATTGTATTGACTCATTTCCACATCTAACCTAACTTTAATGAAAAGTTGGTGATATTGAGGATAATGAAGGTAGGATGAGTGGCATAAGTATGGGTTGGAGTAAGGACTAGAAAGGATTTTGGTCGTGAGGAAGCAATATAACGACAAATTTTGACCTTATGAGTAAATATAATTTGTATGAATAACATAGATTGACAGAAATCAATATTTTAGTTTCTCGTTATTAATATTGATTTAAATTTCTTATTTTTTAAAAAATAAAGTGCGGAAAGTAAATGCGGAAAATAAACTTACGTTATTACATGGCTTTGGGGCAGTTAGGTGCGGAAAGTAAATTGCTGAGAAAAGTAAATCTACGCTATTACAAAATAACCTTGCGACCTATACATCGATTTCTAGAATTTAAATACGAAATAAAATAAATAAATTGGAGAAAAAAATATCTAAGGATAGGAAATAATATCTAAACCCTAATTGTAAAAGAAAAATATTTTTTGATATTTTTGGAATTCATTTTAGCGTGAAAAAGAAATTAAAAGTTAATTTAATGGTTAATTAACAATGAATTAAAATAAAGAGGAAAAAATAATTTTTTGTGTCAAAAAATATTAAGGTTTTTATGACCTAAATCTATAAAAAAAAGAAATATTTTTGTGATTTTTATGTATTTTAAAAAAAATGTTTTTTTAGAGAAATTAAATTAAGAATGAAAATAGAAAAAAGAAATTAAAAATAAGAGAAATATGTTAGTTTTGCAAAAGTGGTAAAACAGATTATATCCTTATGTTTACATTCAGAAATTGCATGTACAAACTTACCACAATGGAAACACTTTTTTACATCAGCATTACAAACATTACTCTTATGACCGACTTGTCCATATTTGAAACATACAACTTTAGCAGGAGCATCTCCCCCACTAGTTCTCTGACTGTCATCCTCTTTCGATTTACTCTTACTGGCTAGAGAGTCATAAGGCTTGCCACGGTTCTGTTGATTCTTGCCTCTCTTATCAGTAAGAATCTTGTGATGAGCATTACTATCCTCTTCATAGATCATGCAACTATCAACCGAATCAGAAAAGACACGAATCTTCTGATAGCCAACAACTTTCTTAATTTCCGAGCGCAACCCGTTCTCAAACATGATGCACTTAGAAAATTCAGCACCTTCTCCATTAAAGTGTGGATAGAAATTAGCTAGCTCCACGAACTTTGCAGCATACTCAGTCACAGACTTGTTTCCATGCTTCAACTCAAGGAACTCGATCTTTTTCTTACCCCGAACATCTTCAGGATAATACTTCCTCAGAAACTCTCCGCGGAATACAGCCCAAGTGATTTCTTCACCGGTAGCCTCCAATCTCTGATGCGTTTCTAGCCACCAGTTGTCAGCCTCACTCGCCAACATATGAGTCCCATAATGAACCTTATGCGCTTGGGTGCAGTCCATTACACGGAAGATCCTTTCTATCTCCTTCAGCCAATCTAAGGCTCCATCAGGGTCATGTTTACCCTTGAACACCGGCGGGTTCTCCCTCTGGAAAATCGCCAAACTACGAGATCCAGCATTCTCGTCAGCATTCGGTTGATTCTGCATAGCTTGAGTCATCTCTTCCAAAGCAGCAGCAATTGCAACATCGTTCCTTCCAGCCATTTCAACTTAACACTACAACACAACTAACAGTCAGAAATAATTAACAATACTCGAGTGTTAAAGACTCAACAACTTGGTCGGATGGACCGACCTGCTCTGTTACCACTATTGTAACACCCCGATTCTTCCCCACGTATTTATTTAATTTAACATCAGAGTTTCCAAAAATTATTCATTAATAATCAACATAATCGGAATGTCACAAACCAACATAAACAAAATATAAACACGTCATTCTTTCTTCAACGGCTACATAGCATTACTCAACGGTTATCAACGTAAACAACTTCATTAACTAGCAGCGGAATTAAAAATAGTTTTTACAAAACAAAACATAGCATCTTATGATTCTTCAACAACAATAACATAATAAACTTCTCAATTAAACAACATCGTATTCAATCAACGAAATAACAAAATACGACAAGTGTTCATTCCCCCCGAGTGCTACGTATCAGAGCAAATG
Organism: Vicia sativa; assembly: GCA_021764765.1. NCBI lineage: Eukaryota > Viridiplantae > Streptophyta > Magnoliopsida > Fabales > Fabaceae > Vicia > Vicia sativa. Next base: position 1,277,017 of record CM038792.1, read on the forward strand.
ACACCATACTCGAACTAACGGCTACTAACACCTCATTCTTCATTACCTGCACGTTACCAGTATAAAGGCAACGACTAAAACAAGTAAAGAGTGAGATATCAAACCATATAATTGAGATTATGATAAAAATTATATAGTTCGAAATCATATAATATCACCATTTTGTAATCACACGACTAATCAATACTAACAAACAACTATTCCATAACAGCATACAACTATTCCACAACAACATACAATCATTCACAACAACGTAATTCAATACAACAACATATCAACAACAACTTATATGCGACGACATTTATCAAACAGCAACTAAATTCAATGGCAATAACAAGATGATTCAAAACGAGACAACATCATTATATATTATGATATGCAACTCAACGAATGCAAATGCATGTGGATCCATCGGAGTAAAACTCCCAATGTAAACAATTTCCAGTAATTCCGAGGCATCAAGGCGTAAGCCTTCAATGTAAGCATCCTGCCCCTAACGACTCAACGTGGTTTTGCCCCTCACGGCTCAACATAATATGCAAATGTATGTATGCGATGATCAGAAATGACATACAACAACAACAACGTAAAACCACAACGTAAACCAGCTTACGACATATTCATTTCGCCCCTTACGACCAACGTAATCAACAACAATTCAACCATCAACCTTAGCTATCGTAGCCTCCACAACAACGTTCAACAATAACGACAACAACGAATTTCACATACGAAAAGTACACCAAGTCATCACAATCTCACCTACTGTATTTAAAATACTATTATAGGCTAAATCATAATTCCAGCTTTCCAATGGTTCAAACGACAACTAAATCGGAGTTACGGTCGTCAAGATATGCCCAAAACAGTTTTCTCAAAGTTATGTTCTGTTTCTGTACAGTATGAGCCGATACAAAATCCTATATATCGATGCAAAACCAGCTTGTATCGATACATACATCGTATGAGTCGACTCATACGTTCTGCTAAATTCTCTTTTTCTATTTTTCTTCGGTATGAGTCGATGCATAACCGGTTTGTATCGATACAATATTTTTTAATATAATTTGAAAAACAATTTTTAAAGGAATCTAACTCATCTACATCCACACAATATCCTCACAATGGAAAATTTTGTAATATTTTGTAATAATTTAATTTGTAATATAATTTAAAAACAATTTTTTAAAGGAATCAAACTCATCTACATCCACACAAAAATATGACAAACTTCCATTGGACAATGAAATGATGCATGCAATATTAGGACATTTTAATTTTTTTGGTTTGAAGTACGACCCCTTTAATAAAAGTGTTATGGCTCCGCCACTAATAATAATCGTCCCCAAGCCATCTCGTTGCCGTGCCTAATGACAATGTATTGTATTGACTCATTTCCACATCTAACCTAACTTTGATGAAGTTGGTAATATTAATGATAATGAAGGTAGGATGAGTGACATAAGTATGAGTTTGAATAAGGACTAGAAATGATTTTGGTTGTGAGGAAGCAATTGAAAGGTTAGATTCATCCATGAGGTAGGAGGAAAGCAATTTCGATCGACAACTAAAGGAAAGAAGAAAAAAAGATTCTCGACGAAGAAAGTAAAGAGTTAGGATTTGAAAACAAATTGTTATGATACAATGTGTAACTACAATGTTAAAAAGTACAACGAAATATGTGTTTACAGGGTTATTATATGCTTTTAGGATATTCAAACAAAATGTAGTGCTTGCTCACCTAGAGATGAGAGAAGCTCTATATAAGTGTTTTTAATGAAAAATTGGAGACCCCTCTCTCATTCTTGAAAATGAGGTATTTATAGAGGTTCTTTGGGTTTGGTCTAGAGAGCTAGATAGTAGCTTGCCCTACCTTCATGACCAAGGAGCATGGATGCACTACAAAAAAAAAAATTTTTGGCAGCGCATCTACGAAAGCGCTTTCGTAGCCTTTATAAAAAATTCGCTTAAAAAAGCGCTTTCATAGGGTTCTCTACGAAAGCGCTTTTCAGAAAGCGCTTTCATAGGTATTTGAAATATCTAACCTACGAAAGCGCTTTTGAAAAGCGCTCTTATAGGTGGCCCTATAAAAGCGCTTTTAAAAGCGCTTTCATAGGCCTATCATACGAAAGCGCTTTTGGAGAAAAAAACGCTCTTCTATCTGGGCCTATGAAAGCGCTTTTAAAAGCGCTTTCATAGATTATTTTAAAATTAAAATAATAACCCTAAATACGTTTTCTTTTCCAGAATCCCATTCCGCGTTTGCTGTTCATCTTCACTATTTCACTCCTGCGTTCATTGTGTTCGCTGCGTTCACTGCCTGCGTTCATCTTGCACCGTCACTGCCGTTCAGCCGTCGCCGTCGTTCACTGCGTTCTTGTCCTTGGTATGTTTCTTCTTCTTCCATGGGTTCTCTGTTCAGTTTAGTTACATGCAACCTGTTCCGATTTCTAGGGATAGATAAAGGGATTTCTTCTTCGTTTCACAGATTTATAGGGATAGATAAAGATTTTTTCTTCTTCCATGGTGTTAGTATGCTGGTGTTAGTATGCTGTTAGTGAAATTCTCTCAAACTGGAACATTAGAAAAACAACAACAACTAAACTATAAGTTTGTTAGTGACCAAGACTAACGCTGAGTCTGCTAGCCGACTCGCTTAAGCTGAGTTAGCAATGGCACATGCTTGATTTAACAAGCTAAATTGGTTATCTTATAACAACCGCACTTCAAATGCATATTTTTATCATGAAATAAGAGGCATATGTAATCTTGTCCAAACAAAGTAAATGCATTGTTAGAACTCAAAAGGAATAAGAAAAATGTAATCTCTTTCAACACAAGTATCACCTAATTTCGTGATGACTTTATAATTTGATTAACATTAAGCATAGGAAAGAAGAAAACGCTTTCATAGACCTATCTACTAAGACGACTAATTTGAACAATTAATCGAAATAAGCTCACTGTAGGAAGGCCCAGGATCAAGCGTACATGTGCGCATGTGTGGTCATCGCAACGCTTCTAAGTTTTATCGACTTACGGGTTTAAAATGATTCACAATTATTAGTATGAAAAAGATGATATTTTTTTATTTGTGTAAGTGACAATTAAATAAATAATAAAGTAAATGCAAGCTAAATAATTATTACAAATTTTTGTGGGAAGAGGGATACATTAATTACAAGCGGGGATTAAATAATAAAATAAAAATAGAAAGCGATAAAAAATAATCTATTCATTATACATTGATTAAATTAATTAATCAAGTTAAGAAAAATAGATTAATAAACTAATCTATTTTAATTAGCAAAATCAACTAATTAAAACCATGTAGAAGTAATAGATTAAAAGTAGAATTAGATATAAAATAGCATAAGAAGCTTGAATTGTCAATAGCTTATACAATAACAAACAAGTTAGTAATTACAAGATAATAAAATCGAAATGAAATTTGTATGAACTATGCACATGAACAAAAATCAAAGAAGTTCAAGCTATAATTCAATACAAAATCTAAACATGGAGAATTGATTACAAAGCGAGCTAAGACTAAACAAGACGAAACCGGACAGCAACTTGTGTAAACTTAATAATGCTTAAAATAAATAAACTGGGCAGTCATGATTCAATCAATTATATATAAAATAAAAATGACTTTTCTTGTTCGAATTCACATGAAAGAAACACATGTTGCACCATAACCTTTTGTTGTTCTTTTTCGAAGATGACATCTCGACTAATTATAATCCTCTTAGAGATAGGATTATACAGCCGATATGCCTTTGATTCTTCGCTTACCCCTAAAATCACATAAATCATTTTTTAAATATAAGAAAATTAGATTTATTAAAAAATATTCATTTTTTTTCAAAAAATTAGTTTGAAGTTGGTTAAAACAAAATTAAACTACTTGTGCCATTAATTAAAATGATCACTTTTGTTGTCTTCTTTTTTAAATTTAGAAAGGAAAACTACAAAATAAAAAACAAAATATGATTACACCAGTTTTGCATTTTTAGTTTTAAAAAGTGAACAATTTGTGTGGTTGGAAAAGAAAGTAGTATGTAATTTTAATCAAAAATATATAGCTGACACATAACAAAATTATTAAAAAATAATTCAAATATTTTTTAATTCGCATTTTAATGAAAATTATGTTATGCTTTTTTACATCTATAAAGAAAATAAGTAGGTTTGAAATTATATTTGAGATATAAATAAAGAAATGACTATATTACTAAATATATGATTATGAAAAAGAGAAACATAAAATTGGGTTTTAAGTTTATTTTGGGTAATGTTTGATAAATATTTTACTTGAATATAAATTATTGAGGTTGAAGTTTGTATAAAAGAAATCTTATCTACATTAAGAAATGTAATATAAGAGAAAATTTGAATATTTTTCATAACTTATTTTAACTCAAAAATATTGAAGAGAACTTTTTTAATAACTCAAAATAAATAAGAAAAATAATTAAAATAACAAATAATGTTTTTTGTAAACAAAGCAATTAAAGTAATGAATATGAGAATTGCCCATATATAATTTTGAAAATAACACTAAAACATAGATCTATTTAGGAATTTCTTTCATTCCTTTAAATAAATATTTCTCAGATAAATTAAGAGTGTATTTTATATATAAAAACAGTGTAAGTAACAATTTCATCCAAACGTAACCAATTGAACTAAAGATGAAGAGAAGAAGTGGAAAGAAAAAGAAAGAAACTAATAAATTAAATGTAAGAAACATATACTATTTCTGACAAATAGTTATTGAATTAAAGTGAAGATATAAAATAAAATAAAATAAGTGATCAAAAAGTGTATAGTTTTAACTTGAAGTCAGGAATGAGGTAGTTTGAGAGCAAAAGAAAAAGAAATCAGTATAATAGGAAGATAATGAATATGATGGCATACATCACTTACTAATAACTCATAGAGATATGTAAAAATTCGTTAATGCTTGATCTCCACTCTATACAACACTCCAAAAATTGTATAGGTAACTGAAAAGTTTGAAACACAAAGAATACTTTACAATGGAAAACTTATCAATAAAGGAACATAAAAACCATTCTTATAAAATGAGAATAATTTATTGTTTGTGTAACTGATCAAACATAACTATAATATGTGTTCAATACGAAACACATGTATAAAAAAGAAGAAAAAATGGAAAATGATTCTAAGATGTGACATATAAAATGCATGCATACAAAGAAAATGAATAGAGGGATTATAAAAAGTGACATACAAAATGCATGCATAGAAATAAAATAGAAGAGGAGTGATTGTAAAGGGTAACATCTAAGACTATGACTATAAGTGGGTGGTGTTGGAGTTGGTTGAAAATATACATGTTTGTTAATTGAATTAGTTTTTGTTGTTGTTAATGTTCACTGTGTCAAGTAGATAATAATGTGTCATATTATCTATTAAGCAAGTTGTCTCATACAACGACATGAAATGACTAGCTGGGCGCTCTGGTTTTCTGAGACATCTTGGTAAACATTTGATAAGCTTCATCAATGATACCACAACTAGCATACATGTGCATGAGTGCATTGTTCAGGCGGACAGAGGGTTCTTTTTGCCTCTTTTTAACATACCAATGGATCCATCTTCCTAACTTGAGATCCCCTAATTCAGCACAAGCTGATAAAACTGCCACCAACACCACCTGATCGAACTCCACACGTGCTCTCCTCATCTGATCAAATAACAACAAAGCCTGTTTAGATTGCCCATTCTGAGCACACCCAGCAATCATGGTCGTCCAAGACACAACATTTTTCAGTGGCATTTTATCAAAAAAAATTCTCGCAGCATCAAAATCACAGGCCTTAACATACCCAACAAGTATAGAATTCCAGCTAACAACACTTCTATGAGTCATATCATCAAACACATAGCGTGCTTGCTCAACACCACCTTGATTCGCATAGAAATTAATCAAATTAGTATTCACAAACACGTCTGAGCAATACCCTTTTGCCAGAACAGTCGCATGCACCTGTTCCCCTTCTTTCACCAGATCACCCCTTACACAAGCACTCAAGAGAAACGAGTAGGTGAACCCCATCAGGCTCAGACTCAGTAGACACCATTTGATTGTAATATTCAACCGACTTCCAAGGCGTATGGCTGCTGGCGTAGCCTCTAATCATGTGGTTCCAAACGGTGGTGTTTGGGTTATCAATTTGATTGAAAAGTTAAGGGCATGTTGAAGTTTAGCAGAGGCAGTGTAGAATGAAAGAAGCTTGGTGATGATGTTATTCTTGTGAGAGAGGCCATTGAGAACAACTTGGCTATGAATTTGAGCGATGTTTGTTTCATGGTTGCAGCTTTGAAGTAACGAGAAGATGTGCTCTTGAATAACTCTTTTCCCGCTTGCAGGAACGCAACCTTTAATCAACATCAACCCCAAAAATCAGTAACACATGGTTAACTTATACTTGTTGGAGATACCACACTAACGAGTTATATGACCCATGTGCCACATTTCAAAATCTTGCACTAGCTTACTCAGAATCTCGATTTGGAGTTGATGATGGTTGGTGGCACTACCAGATTGTGAAAGTGATAGAGGCTTGTCTAAGATCCAAGGAAGTAGTGATGACATTAATAAACACAGTATGGCTATAATTAAAGCACAGTACAATAAGAACTTAAACCAACAAAAGATAGAGCATATGGTTGATAAGCATAACCCTCCAGAAATACAACGTTAATGTATTATTATAAGCAAGCTCTGATAATAAATTGTTCACAAACACTACATAAATAACAGATTAAGATGCTTCAGATTTCTTTTTCATTTTCATTTTCTTCTTCCTCGCTGCAGATTTTCGCATATTCATTCTCTCGAGATAATTTGAAACTTTCTTCTGCGACTTGGCCTTTGAGCTATCCACAACATTGATTTTTTCTGGTCTTTTAGGTTTATATACTTCTGTTATTGAAGGATCTAAAACATCTCTAGAGCACTGAAGAGTGATTCCCATACACGCGGCTTCATCCCAAAGTTCTCTTCCTTTTTCAAAATCCCCTCCTCTACAAAGCTTTGGAATGAGCACATCATAAACTGGTCCATAACCTCCCACTGAGCTTGTCTTCATTTTCTCAAACAACTCAAGAGCATGATTTACCCTTTCAACCCCACACAGAATACCAATCAAACTGTAGTAGAATTTACTGTTTGGTACTAAGCCTTTTTCAATCATTTGATCCACTATCTCTTTCCCTTTACCAAATCTACCACTCAGAAACAAAACCCTTGCCACCAGATAATAGGAGACCCAATCCGGAGCAATGCCCGCTTTATCCATTGCTTCAAGTATTTGACAAGATTCCTTAACTCTTCTAGTCTTCCCTAAACAAGAAAGTAAAATATTGTAAGTGATTGTGGTTGGCAAAACCTTATAAGACCTCATTTCCATCATCACGTTTAATGCTTCAGGCACAAGTCCAGATGGATTATGTCTGAGATTCCTTTCACAAAGGCACTTGAGTAATGTGTTGTAACAAACTAAATCGGGGATAACCCCATTTGATTTCATCTCTTGAATAACTCTCCTAGATTCCTTCACATTCCTCTGCACAGACCAACCATAAAGAATACTTCTGTAAACACAAGGTAGCACACCTTTAATCTTGTCCTTGTGATGACAAACTACACCTTCAGCCCTCTTAGCATGCCCTTTAGAGCAAAGGGCATTAATAATAGCAGTAACCGTGAATTCATCAATAAGACACTTATACTTGTATAAGTTCTTGAAAATACCCAATGCTTCATCTTCTTTTCCGAGTTTGACAAAACTCTCAGCTACAAGACCAAAAGTTTGAGCGTCCAAGACTCTACCCTCTTTCTTGAAATCTCCAAGCAAGATGTCCATTGCTGTATAGTCTTTCTTTTCGGCAAAAACTCTAAGAGCATAAGTATAATCTTTATCTTCTAAATCAGATCTCAAATTCTTATTGGACCATAAGAAGAACCTGAGCAATCTTCTAGTGTGTGCCTCGTGTTTAATTGAATCAATAACTTGAGCTACAAGAGGTGAAGTTAGAGAAACCTTAAAGTTATTTAGACGTAACTCTAGATCATCTAGTCCACCAACGGTGCTGGTGACGACATCGCAGAGGTCTTGCAACTCGGGTGGTGTAGATACCGGGTGCAATGTGGAATAGAGAGACACTGAGAGTAATTGGAACTTGTGGGTAGTCGTGCTTTGAAGGTAACAGCGTCTCAAAGCGGAGTTGAGCAAGACATTCATATTGAATTTCATTTGGGAAACTCATCAAACATGTTATGTGCATCTATTGTAATTCAAAACTTTGAATATATCAAGAACTATCTTAATGGCAATGCTTGGAGTTGTGTAAAACTGTGTTATGTGCATGGTTGCCGCATGGAGGGCGCATCTATGTTGCAGAGTGGCGGGGAAGAGGTGACGAACTTCAAATTTTCAATTTTTCAGGTTTGGCAGCGGTAGACAAATACAATCATCACATGATTCAAAATAACACATCAGAGCTAAAACATATTAAAGAGTGTCTGACAAGCTTACTGATGATGGTGTTGTCGAGTTGAGAAGCACTGCGATGTTGCGATGTTGAAGTGTGAGAGTGCCTGTGAGGAAGTTTTGGAAATGGTCTGAACGGAGCGTTGCTTCCGGTGGTTGTCGTGAGGGTGACGATATGGAAAAGGGACGGTGATGTTTATGTTGAGTTGTAGAAACGTGAAACAGAAACGTTGGTGGAAAGAGACAAGAGGTTTTATGGCGGTTGAGAGGAATGAGACGAGAGGCGCATATGGAGGCGGCGAGGTATAGTGGCGGTGATGAAGGTTTTGTTGAAGAAGAAGGCGGGTGGTTGATGGTGGTAAGGGTGCAGCGATGAAGGTTGGGCAGTGGGTAACGAGTGAGACGAAGGGAAACAGATGAAGATGGTTACAATGGAGACAGGGAGTATAGTGATTTGGGAGAAACAATGGAGGTTGTGAGGAAGATGAGAGGTACAGGGAGAAGTTATGAGTTTTCCAACGATGTATGGTGGAAGAAAACGGTGAAGAGGACAGATGGAGGTCGATGGTGTGAGAAAGATGAAGTGAAGGTTGTAAGTGTCAGATGCAATAAGAATTCAATAGAAAATAAGTAACAGAACTGGGAATGACATGTTTATTCATTGTGAAATTCAGTAAAATAAATAGGAAACAAAATGAACGTGCAGTAACAAACTACAACTCATTTCTAGTTAAAAATAAGGAAACAAATTTGACTAAATCAATTCAACAAACTATCCTAAAAACTAGGTCTCTTATTTGACTAAAGACTTATCATTCCCTCCTTTGAACTAGACTGTATTTGCAGTTAGTTAACATGTGATAGTTCACACACTCCAAGCCTCCTTCTTAGCTCCTGAAATAGCTCCAATTTGAGCGGTTTGGTGAAAATGTCGGCTATATGCTGCCTTGTACCACAGAATTGAAGCTGCACAACTCCATCATTCACTAGCACTCGTAAGAAATGGTAGCGCACATCAATGTGCTTGCTCCTGTCGTGCATCACCGAATTTCTTGCCAACTTAACTGTTGAACTATTGTCACAAAAGATCACAGTACTCTCACTACCCATGTAGCCAATCTTCTTTAGCACTAGGGATGTCAGTTTGGACCTGTTAATGAGGATCCCCGCGGGGAACGCCCCGTTCGGGGCCCCAAAGATGGGGAATTTTCCCGCGGGATGGGAGAAAAATTCCCGAGAGCATTTGGGACGGGAATACACTCCCCATGGGACCCCGCCCCGCCTATTATTTTAATATAGTTAATTTAATATATATATTTTAGATTAGGTTTTTTAGTCATTTCCTTTATGTTTATTTATAAAAATAAATAAATAAATATTCATGTATTTATTAAGAGAGAGAAATGTAAATATTAGACCCTAAAAAAGTTGAAGCGTTTCATTTTCTTCTGCCAGACATTTAGAGTCTCACACGTTAGACTCCTTTTTTTCTTCTCCAGTCAAATCTCCATTCATCTTCCTCTTCCAATTCCATCTTCTCATCAATAAGGTTTGATTTTCATAAATTTGTTCATGTAATTATTTATAGGAAAAAATAGATTATTTCTCTTTGATTCTCATAAATCTGTTTATATTATTGTTTATAGAAAAAAGTAGATTGTTTCTCCTTGATTCTCATAAACCTGTTCATGTAATTGCTTATAGGAAAAGTTGATTATTTTGATTAAATTTAAATTAAATTGTTTAGAAATTTTAGAGTTATCAAATCATTTGCATATTAAAAAAATATAAAATAATCAAAAATTACTCATTTTATCTCCTTTTAAATATTTTTGTGTTCATTTTTATCTATACTATGCATTTGTAATTAAAATAATGTCGATTTTTCCTTAAAAATATTAAAATATACTTTTCCTATTTTTTATTAATATATCACACTATAATTTAATTTTCTATATTAAACAAAAAAATATTACTTTTTAAATGAATCAATATATCATGCTATCACGGTATCACCCATAAAAAAAACCAAATATCTTATATTTCTAATTATTAATGAAATAATAACATATAAACAATAATATATCATGCTATCACCCATAAAAAAAAAATATATCTTATATTTCTAATTATAAAACCAAAGCCATTAAGTGAAATAATAACATATAACTTTTTACACGAGTAAATATATCATGTATATAGGTAAATAAATGTATTCTCAACATTAACCGTTGATAATTGTAGCACCAATGAACAGGTTTTGGAATATTGATAGAAAATTGTCAACATTAACCGTTGATAATTGTAGCACCAATGATGCTCTGATTGACCATTTGATTGATAAGATGTCACCTTCTTCTTTTATTTTAAAAGGGAAATTGTTTCATATGCGTTGTTGCGCCCACATATTAAACTTGATAGTGAAAGATGGCATGCAAACAATTTCTAGTTCAATTGAAAAGATTAGGAAAGTGTCGGTTTTGGTAGCAACACCAAAGAGGAGGAGAAATTTAAAGAAACTTGTAATCAATTGAACATGACTTATGAAAAGAAGCTTGCACAAGATTGTAGAACAAGATGGAACTCTACTTATTTAATGCTTGCTTCGCATTGCCTTACGAACAAGTTTTTAAACGTTTAAAACAACGCCGTGATTCCCAATATAAGTGTGCACCAAGTGAAGAAGATTGGAAAATGGCAAGAGAAATTTGTGACAAGTTGAAATTATTTTTAGTGTCACCGAGTTGTTCTCGGTACTAAGTATCCAACATCAAACATTTATTTTCCCAAAGTTTGTCAAATAAGATTAGCTTTAAGAAAGTGGGAAGATTCTTCTAGTGATACTATACAAAGTATGGCAAGAAGTATGATAGTGAAGTTTGACAAATATTGGAGTTTGATTAATGGGGTGATGGCAATAGGGGCTGTTTTGGATCCTAGATATAAAATAACTTTGTTGAATTACTTCTTCCCACTTATGTATGGGAATAATGCTCCCAAAGAATTGGAAAAGGTAATACAAATGTGTGAAGATTTAGTTGAAGAATATCAACCAAATAATGATATGGTTCCTACAAGTAGTGAAGTTGGTGCATCAACATTGGTAGATGACATTGATGTCACAAGTCAAGATTGGGAGAAGGCTTATTCGAATATGTGATGGAAAATACTTCAACTACAAATGTCAAGTCAGAATTTACTTCCTACTTGGAAGATGGTGTCTTGCTTGATAAACAAAAAAAGGAAAATTTTGACATCTTAGGATGGTGGAAACAAAATGGTTTGAAATTTCCAACTTTGCAAAAGATTGCAAGGGACTTTTAGCAATTCCTATCTCTAGCTGTTTGAGTCCGCCTTTAGTACTAGTGGTCGTGTTTTAAGTCAACAACGTAGTAGGTTGAAGGAAGACACTTTAGAGGCTTTGATGTGCACTCAAGATTGGATCCGAAAAGATATAAAAGGTAATATATTTTTATCTTTTACAAGATTAATTGAAAAGGATTTTTAAATTTTAATTTAGCTATTTGTTTCTTAGGTTATTCAAAAACGTTGACTCAATTCGAATGTGTGGATGAAGATATGGATGATGATGATGATGATGATGATAATAATAAGGTAATTTACATATTAGTGTTGATTACCTTTTAGTTTTTAAAGTATTTTTTTAAGTAAATATAATTATTGATTGTTTACTTTTCAAAAAGAAAGTCATATCTAATTGTGGAATGAGGAAGAAGACCTTGCAAGGAGAAGTTGGAAAGAGAGACATGATTGATCATTACTTGTTTGGATATTTTGCTTAATATTTTAGTTTATTTATATGTAACTTTGTTTTAAGTATTTTGATATTTCTACTTTACGTGTGTTATCAATTGAGCAAATAGAGATATGTTGACTTTTGCTTTTAGTTGACTTATTATGAAGTATTTTTTAGCTTTTCAAGCATACTCATGATGCTAAATTTTATAATTATCCCTTATTAGTTTTGATGAAGTATAGTTTTTTAAGCATAATTATGTTGTTGGATTTTTTTAGTTGTTTAGGCATATTGTTACTTTAAAAGTATTATAGTTCATTTTGTTGAATTTTATAGCATTTTATAGAAATTTATAAAAAAAATATTATTATTTTGTGTTCCATTAGTATTTTTAATAAAAAATAATAAATGTCAAATACTAGTATTTTTTAATAACATAATAAATATGTGAATTCTTTGTGCTTTTTATTTTTATAGAAAATATAAACATTTTAAAAAATAAAATATTAATGAATAAATGTAGGATCTATGGGGATCCCTGGAACGGGATCCATGGAACGGATGGGATAGAAATTTCCGTGAGGAGATCGGGGACGGGGACGGGGAATGAATTTGATGGCGGGGAAAAAGATGGGAAAGTGTCCCCCCGGCCCCGCCCCGCCCCATTGACATCCCTATTTAGCACCCTTTGCATCCATATTGCTTGACAACAATTTCCTGCAGCTGCAATAAATTCAGCTTCGGTTGTGCTTAGTGTTACGATTGGTTGCTTTCGAGAAGACCAAGTCACAGCTGCTCCACTTAGCATAAAAACATAGCCTGAGGTGCTTCTTCTATCTTCCACTGATCCGGCGTAATCACTGTTAGTAAAGTCAATCAACTCATGACTTCCTCCCCTTCTGTAAAGAATGTCGAACGTTGTTGTACCTTGCAAGTAACGTAGAATTCTCTTAGCTGCCGAATGATGAAGTTCTGTAGGCCTTGACATATACTTGCTTAATAAGCTTACTGCATACATTATATCCGGTCTCGTAGCGGTCAAGTACATCATGCTCCCAATCAGCTGTTTGAAGAATGAACCATCCATCTCAATACCATTTTCATCTTTGGAGAACATTAATATAATTATATTTTATAATCATTTATCAAATTTTTATTCACGTATTTGAAATATCATCAAATTTTAATTCACGTGTTTGGAATATCAATCATAATATCATAATATAACTTATTTTGCAGTTCATAAATATCACGTTTCAATCATATATTAATAATATGTACCAACTTTTAAGCATTGATTATTATTTATAATAAATTGTACAATTATTTTTATAACTTTATTTAGAACTGAAATTTTAAGATACCATAAATATTGAATAATTTTAAAATCATTTTAGTTTTAAATGAATATTGAATAATTTTAAATAAAAATATAATAAATTTTTTAAAAAAAATTTAACTAATAATAATAATTTTAAATTTATATAAAATTTTATATGCTTGATAATAATATATAGTAATAATAATTATAAATTAAATTAATCGTTTATACCAAATTTTTTTGGGATATTTTTAAAATCAAGATGTTCTCACTCTTAAAATTATATATATTGAATGTACGTATATTTCTACGAAGCAAATACATTATTTTCAAAACTGATTTCAATAGTTATGTTATTTCTATTTATTGATTCCTAGCCTCTTCTAATTGGTTTCTAAAGAGGACATCGACATGCTAATCTGACTCATTGCAAAGTATTTCATTAATACTTTAACCGATTTATTTTCACTCTTTTTAACAAAGAACTTTAAATGAAAAGAAGAAAAGAAATTGTAGTGCCATGGAGTAGACAGTTACCTTTATTAAAAAAGCTAGATAACTCTATATAGATAAGAACTTGTATAATTCAAAAATTAATTTATATATAATATTAAGATGAGAATCTAAATCAATTAAAAAATTTATATTAGATGAAAGCAAAAGTCTCATTGTTAAATTAGGAAAATAAATTTGAGATCAATTGTTGGTATACAAAATAGGGGCCATTGAAATAACTACATAAAGCATGGAACTCATTCCACTGTAATTACAACAAAGACAATTTGAATGGCAAGAAGAGCATGGGGTTCGGTTCTTAAAATATTGCTTATTTCAAGGACGAAAATAAAAGAAAAAATATTATTTATTTTAATCAATTTTTTCATAGACCGTGACTGAGTCAAAAAGAAAATCTCAAACCGTCATGACTAAACAAAAACCTTGTTTGATATCTGACCAAATGTTGTTCGAAATGACAGTGTCTCAAAGTACCATATGATTATTTGCATGTGTCTTCTATTGTGTAGAAGATTCTACAGAAATTGAGGATTGAAATCATAAATAACTAATACAGTAGGTTTTATGTTCTTCTACAAATCAACCAACCTGAAAAGAAAACAATTGAATCTAATCAAAATGACATATTAATGAAGAATATAGAACAACGATTTTGTAAAGAGCTAAAATATTGAAAATTAGAGAGTGAAATTCTGCACTTGAAGATCATCACTACGATTCTAGTAACTAAGAAAACTTGTTACTTGCAGGATGAGAGAGAATTTCATTTCAGCATAGGAAGTAAAAAAGCATTACTTCCAATCAAATAAAATGCAGATTCTTGTTCCATATTCAGAGAAAAAGTCCAGAAAGTTAAGCAAAAACGAACAAAATTTACACAAAACAAAACTTAATAGCAATTTTTTTTGAAACGAAACTAACCAGCAAATATACATGATATTCACATCAAACTTACCAGAATTTAAACAAAGCTTACCACATTTGAAACCATGGTCGCAACAACCACACTCAAACAACTTCCAATTTGCAACAACACCACTCAAAACAACTTCCAAGTCGCACAAGCGTGGTTGCAACAACGCCTCTCATAACGACTCTCAGACTCCATCGTCGTAGTCGACAGTCACACAGCATTACAGGCACATCAATTTAACTTTAAGTTTTTTTTTCAATTTTCATTCTAACGACACTCACCTTGTCACATAGACTGATGTTTTTGGATGAACAACAAATTTAGGGTTTGGAATGTAAGCAACCATCTTATTATCCTTTAGCAGAAAATCAAACGTTGTAATCTTGAGAAAAGATGTTTTGGGTTGAAAATCGTGAAACGTGTTTGCAATATCAATGTATTTGTTGGCTGCTCAATTTCCTTGGTTAGTATTAAAGTTGATGGATTTTTATCTTGATAATAACTATAATCAGGGTTTAATGGAATGATTGTGTAAATAAAATAATGTAAAATCCAACAAAAATTAGGGTTGTGACACATCAGCGACATTTAATGTCAAATGAATATAAAGCTAGCAATGTTCAAAAAGTCAATTTAAACCCTTATAACTAGATTAAACAATAATTTTAATCAAAGGGATTAGTGTGTAATTTTCAGGTACTTTAGGTTGTATATATTTATAATAGAATAGATACTTGTTGTATGGAAAAGAAAAATTATGTAGAATTTTACATTATTGTCCTTCATTAATTATGAGAAGAGAGAAATTATAGGAATTGAAAGAAGAAAGAGTAAATAATAGAGAGTATGTTGAAAAAACATCACTAATATTGGAAATTTCTTCCCCCACCTAGTGGGTTTCTCCAACACCCCTGAAAAACAAAAAATGTCTTTCGTAAGTGCATTTATGAATTAACATTTCAGGGTGAATTCATCAGTGCACTTACGAATTCACCTTATTTTTGTACGCTTTATTCATTTAAACATGATTTAACACATTCAGTAAAGGTTTCGTAAGTGCACTTACGAAACACTTACGAATTCATCCTGAAAGGTCAATTAAGTCCATGCACACTGTTGACACAAAAATTAAACTAAAATAATTTTAATTATGAAATAGTTTCTTAAATTAATTAATTTTTCTTTTCTGTTTTTGGTATTCAATTTCAAATTTTTGTTCGAGCAATTTTCCCTAGGATTATACTTACTTTCTAGGTGTCATTTATAAAGAAAATACAACAATATTTTTTTTAAGGATAAGAAGTAAAACAATTATAGGATAATCAACTTTTGCATGTATATATTATATTATACATAGATAAAAATAAAAATAAATACAAGTGAAGAGGTAGGGTTCATGAACCCACTATGATTATGAGCTTCATCAACCTAATTAACTGTCTAGAACACTCCTTAGTAATTATTCACTCCTACACCTCTATAGTTACCAAATATCTCTATTCTAGTCAAAACTCAAAGCGATAATATATATAATGCACATTAAACTTTACTCCAAAAAGAAAAAAGAAACTTGATTTCAATTAAATTAAACCAAAAGATCATGTTTAAAAGTAGGAGAACAAGGTAATTTATGATTCTGAATTAACTTTTTGCTTGGTGGATTAATACTAGAAGAACATGAAGAAGAAGATTGTTGATCTTGTTGTTGTGATTGTCTTGGAAATTCAGAAAGCATCTGAACAACTTCTCTCATGGTTGGTCTTTGAACACTGTTTTCTTCTAAACATAACATTGCAATGAAGAACATGTGCATGGCTTCTTCTTTTGGCACAACCATGAGTCTTGTATCAATTATGTTCACAACTTGTTCTCTTCTTCCATTTGTTGCTTTTTTGCACCATTGTACAAGATCTACACCTTCTCCAAAATCACCAACTGGTTTTTTACCAGTTAGTAGCTCTAGTAGAACTACTCCAAAACTATAGACATCACTTTTTTCATCCACTCTTAATGTGTATGCATATTCTGTAATTTATCAAGATAAACCAAATTATTCGTTAGTCAATGAAGGATCATTATAATCTACCTTAATTAATTTGAAAAACTCAACTTATAGAAATAGTATAATCATCACTTATATCATTGGAAAAAGTAAAGATAAAACCTAATTAGGGTTTATAAAAATATCCGCACTCTCATCTTATCCAAAGTCGTCTTTAAGGATGTGCAAAATAATTAACATAGTATCTTTTAGGACGTACGACTGAGACGGTTTTTAAAACATCTTTTAGGGTGAACGATTGAGACGGTTTTTGAAACATTAGTTAAGGTAACATAAACATTAAAAGAAACATTCTTTTAAGAATGTTTGAGAACAAAAGTTGACTCTAGAGATACAAATTGGTCCAAGACAAAATTATGACAACTAGCAAATAAAAAAAACAAAAGAAGGATGGGTGGAGTGGAGAGATGAAGTGTCAGATTGACCTATGTATATTGGATTCTTAAGGAGGGTCCCATCCCAATGAATTGAGGTCAGTGTCTCAGTCACCACTGCAAAAACATTTTATCGTGTTCCAAAACTATTCTTCTTTTCATTTCTCAATAAAATTCCATCTTAACACTTGTTCATCATTCTTTCAACACAATCCAGCTATGCCATTTCTCACTTTATCATTGTGTTAGCAACATGATTACAGATTTTTAATCATTATGGTTATGCAACTATACTCTAAAATCTAAATTATAGTATCATGGATTGTCATGATTAAAATCATAATCACACCGTTTTTTATCATTACCCAAGTTGGATGAATATTGATACCATGATACTAGATCACATGCACAAAGTTAATGAATTTTATTTATTCTTCTAAATTATTCCTAGCAAATATATTCAATTGTAGCTCAGGTGGTAGAACGCGTGACTTTTAACCACATCGTGTGGTAGGTTCTATTGAACATGGTGCGTGGATACGAAAAAATATAAAGAAAACTTTGATAGTAAAAAAATAAAAAAGGCATATGAGAAAAGAAAAGTTACCTGGTGCAATGTAACCATATGATCCTGCAATTGAAGACATGCATTCTGCTGCAGCACCATCAACCAAGAATTTTGCTAGCCCGAAATCAGCAACATGTGCTTCGAAATTCGAACTCAACAAAATGTTGTTGGATTTCACATCTCTGTGTAGGATCAATGGAGAACAATCATGGTGAAGGTAGCATAGTCCTTTAGCAGAATCAATAGATATCTTGTACCGAAAGTTCCAACTCAAGAATGCGCCTTTTTTTCCATGCAATGCTTCACCTAAGCTTCCATTTCTCATGTATTCATACACAAGAAGATTTGTTTCTTTGTTTGAACAGAATGCAAGTAGTCTCACTATGTTTCTGTGTCTTATGTTTCCAAGTGTTTGAATTTCAGCTCTAAAACCATGATCATGGCTATTTTCACCGAACCCGAGTAGTTTTTTTACTGCTATTTCTACTCCATTTGGCATTTTTCCATGGTAAACTATCCCCGCACCTCCTCTTCCAATCACGTTACCGTCTTTCACGCATTCGAGGATGTCTGAAACGGTGAACTCGAGCTTTTTGAAAGCAGTCATCTTCCAAGAACCAGGTCCATTCTTTTTGAATGACTTGGCTTTAAGAATCGCTGCGATAACAAAGACTAGCGAACACATCAATAGGCCTAGCGCGAAAATCAGCTTGAAATCTGCATTGTTATTTTTTCCTGGTGTGGATTTCATTCCGGTCAAATTACATGGATTGTTCAATAGAGAGCCACATAGTTTAGGATTCCCTGCGAATGCAGACGCGTTAAAGAACGAAAATTGGCCTGATTCGGGCAATTTACCAGAGAATTCGTTGAAGGAGAAATCAGCAACCGTGAGGCTTTTCATTGTTCCTATTGACTTTGGTATGGTTTGGCTCAAATGGTTTCTAGACAAGTTCAAGTAATTCAAAATGCGAATGTTAGAAAACAAGAGTGGAATCGAGCCAGAAAGATTGTTCTGGCTCATGTCAAGGTAGGTAAGATGAACACAGTTTCCAATTTCGGGCGGAATTTCACCTGATAACAAGTTTCTGCTAAGGTCAAGTTTCAAAACTTGGTTAAGTCCTCCAATGGAACTTGGAATCGGACCCGAAAATTGGTTTCCACTAAGCGAAAGGATTTGAAGAGAAGTAAAATTCGAGAGCGAATGTGGTAAATGACCAGACAAAGCATTGTTTGACAAATCAAGCTGTTGTAAACAAAGAGGCTGAGATTGAGAAAAAGAAGACGAACCGTTACCATTACCATTTTCTAACAATGTTCCTGACAAGTAATTGTTCTTCAACTCGGCTAAATTAAGCTTAGGAAGATAAAGAAAACCATTTGGAATACTACCATTAAGGTAATTCTCTCCTAATCTCACTCTAGTGAGACTATAACATGTTCCTAAACCTTGTGGTATAGGACCAAACAGAAAATTGTTAAGAAGAATCAAAATCTTAAGCTGGTTTGAAGAACAAAGATGAGGTGGAATAACACCAGTGAGTTTATTAGAAGACAAATCAAGGACTTGAATCTTCCCATTGAGACCAAGCTTATATGGAATTTCACCTGTGAAATTGTTCATCCATAAACCAAGTGTTTCTAAATCAGGAAATTCCGCAATGTAATCAGGTATAGAACCATGTAACCTGTTCAAGAAAAGATTGAAGAGCTTGAGATTGTTGAGATTCATGAACTCAAATGGAATTTCTCCTGTGAGTGCATTGCTCGAAAGGTCGAGGTAGAGAAGGTTTGTTAAGTTACCAAGATGTTTTGGTAATGAACCTGAAAGCTGGTTGATATGCAAGTAAAGTGTGTTGAGTTTTTTCAGTTCACCTAACTCTTTTGGTATTGAACCATCCAAATCACAGCTTGAAAGATCCATATGAACAAGATTTGTTAAAGTTCGAAACTCTTTTGGAATTCCACCTTCAAAAGAATTGTAATAGCCCAAGTAAATTTCCTTCAAGTTACTTAGATTTCCTAACTCACCAGGGATTTTTCCTGTGATGTCATTTCCAGCTAGTGAAAGATACTCAAGAGAAGAAAATTCTCCAAAGGTTTTCGGGATTTCTCCGAAGAAAAAGTTACCACCAAGATCCAAGTGTTTGAGGGTTTGTTTCAAGGTAAGAAGGCCTAATGGAAGCAATGAAGTGAAGTTGTTGTTATAGACATCAAGAACTTGTAGGTTTTGCATGGTGGAGAAGTTCCAATGATCCATTTGACCACTGAGCATGTTGTTGGAGATGTTTAGAAACTGAAGGTTGGTTAGGTTTGTGAGGTGAATGGTTCCTGTGAAGTTGTTTCCTGCTAGAGAAAGGTGTGTGAGTTTATCAAGTGAGGTAATTGAAGGTGAGACAGAGCCAAACAGATTCATATCGGTTAAGTCGAGCGACACGATTCGATTATCGCGGCATTGAATTCCAGCCCAAGAACAAACTGAAGTGAAATTTGAAGCTTCCCATGTGTTTAGAACTTGGTTTGAGAATTGAAAACCTTGTTTAAGTGTTACCAAAGCATGAAAATCACTAAGTAAAGATGATGAAAAAACAGAGGAAAACAGAACAGAAAACAGAGTTGAGAAAATTAAGGTAAATGGAATCATTTTGGAATGTGTTTTTGTTTAGCAAAGATGAAAGAGTGTTGTTATAAACACTTTGAAAAAGGGAAGAAGAAAAGTGACAAGAGTGTGTGTAGAAGAAGAGGTTATGGTTATAGTTATGGAAATGGAATCAAACATGTTGAAAGGGAAAGAGTCTTGAAATACAAGGAAGAGAATAAGCTAAACCTTTCCTTTTTCTCTCTTTAACTTTCTTTTACTATCTTTTGCTTTGAGAGCAAAGAACAAAGAAGAAGATGAATATAGCTAGTTACATATATCACTTTGTTTGTTATCTATATTTTTGCTTTATGGAAAAAGAAGAAAGCATAATAAGAAAAAGGAAACAAATGGTTTTGTGAAAATTGTTAAATAGGTGAAACAAATCATCAACTTTTTTGTTTTGGTTTTGGTTTTAAATAAAGCCGTTGGATAACAGAAATTTAAAGTTTAGATTATGTTAAGAAATAAATTAAAGTAAAAGTTGATGATGCTCTCTTTTTTTTCTTTAGTTATTTTTTATGACAAAAATACCCTTTAGCTTTAATCAAATCAAAGTGTAATAGCTCTTTACTAGTCTTCTTTATTGCTTTGAATGAGAGAGGTGATGGAATTGCACTTTCAATGAATCAAAATGCATATCTTTCCACCATAGTAGTATGCTATGGATATTTTTATTTAGAAAAATAAATAGAAAAGATGGAAAGTGAGTAATGCAATCAGTGGTTGCCACTATGACTGTGTCAAACCAACAGTATATAGTGCCTAGTGGGACTCACAATTATATATAGCTCTTTGCACACTATTATAAACAAATTTGATTTTTTAAATTTATTCAATAATATATATATATATATATATATATATATATATATATATATATATATATATATATATATATATATATATATTAATTTTCTCTTTATTATTACTTAAACTTTGAATATGACTCCCATTTGATTTAATTTAGAGCATTTAATCATTCTAATTTAGGGTGACAAAACAGATTCTGACCCTCAAATTTTATTTTATTAAATTTTTTTTAATGATGTAACAAAATTTCATGTCTATATACTTTCTAATATGTTCATTCCAATCTGTCTTATTTTTTATGGATTTTTGCCAAACAAACCTAAATAGGGTGGATGGGAAATTTTTAACATTATCATAGTGTATGTATGTATTGTCATGCCATGTTGTCAGCACCACATGTGTTTAATTTTGATTGGTTGAAGTACAATAAATGATAAATTAAATGCAAGTGTGTGTAGTAGTATCTAATACTACTATAGATGTGATTGTATGAGTTTCTCTTCCCAAGCAAAGTGTAATGTACTATCAACAGGTTGACAGTGTCACAATATTGAACCTCTCTTTTAGTAATAAGACCTTGGAATTACAAAACATGTGCCTGAAAAATGCAGAGATTGTAAGAAGTAAAGTTATGATGGGTTGATTATTAATAAATGATGAGTTTGAATGATCAATATATAATTATATTCCATTGCATGGAAGAAGCTTTTTTTTTTTCTTTCAACTTTATTCTTTCTTTGTCCTATAGAGCAGAGACCAATTATCAATAAAATGGTATTTTTAAGTTTGATTAATTAAGTATATTTATTTCTATGAATGCAATAGTCTTAAAGAGAGGGCTGAAAAGTAAAAGTGAGGATAATCTTGTTCTTTTTCTTTGATCAAAAAAAGAAAAAGAAACATGGAAAAGAGTGCTATTGTTGTATTTGTATGTACATGAAATTGAATGAAGTGATTCATTCATTCACAAGGTTGAAAGGAAAATGTATGACACTTCATGTCATAGGAAAGAGTGCTATTGTTTCAATTCAACATGCACCACTAATGTATATTTTTCTCTTTCTATGCTCTTTGAGGAGTCACTGTCTATGTTCTATGGATCTAGGACCTTATTGTTGTTGTTATAATTGTGCTTACTTACTTGGAGTATGTGTTTGCCTATAAATTCCAACAAGTTCAAACAAATTAATTTCTCTTATGTACAAACATTCTATGTCTCCACTTATTTTCCCACTTGACACTTGACATTAACACTTCACAAGTGATTTTTTTGGTTGGTTCTTGGAGAGGGAATTTAGTGATGAAACTCTAAGAGAGTAAAATGTACGTTTGGGTATTAAAAAGAACAAGATTATCCTCACTTTTACTTTTCAGCCCTCTCTTTAAGACTATTCCATTCATTGATATAAAATTTGTCATAGTTTAATTATCATTAATATAATTCGTATAATATTTGTCACGATTTAACTGTAACGAAATAGAATCTCTATTTTATTAATTATGATTGTACCATGTCTAATCTCTCTAAAAATTTAAAACGGCTAGGGTATTATACAATGGCTCAAAAGGTGATTACAAATTTTAGTTTGCTTTGTTCTTTAGAAACTTTATTCTTGTTCATTAAATGAATACGTAAAACTATATTACAAAATTCATAAAGAGCTGAAGAACATGGTTTCCATCACACAGCAACATGAGATGATGCATTTCCCAAAAGGAAGGAATTAGATTCTATAACTTTCTTAGAGTCATTGCAAGCAGAAGCTACTTGGAATGTCAATGGTTAAAACAAGCATGCATTTCAAATGAAAACAACACAAAGAATCTCATCTTAAAACCAATACTTATTCAAAGTTTGATTAAATTTAAGGAATAAACTGAATGGCATCATAGTACTGTACCCTATTGTCATAATAAACCAAACCATATTCATATGAATCTTAGTTGTACAAAAGAAAATGTAACATTGAAACTGAAATTTAAGAAGCAATTGCCATGAGTTATTGTCCTTGTGAAAGGAACAAATGAAGTTGGCTTGCATATTAAAGTAGTGTGTACAATATTGTTGTGGCCATGTCTTGATCATAGCAAAGTTTTTTGATATATGAAATAATGAATGGTTTACTTTATGTCTTTATGATATCATACATCACAATTGTATTCCGTTTACACAACATGGTCCAATCATTGAGAAACATATTTAGTGCATTGTGACTCATGTCAAACAAACCCCCCATGCCTTAGTTATTTAGGAGCAATGAACCATGCTTAGAGGGAGCAGTGCCTATATGTCAATAGAGAAAAATGCTATAAAAAAATGAGAGAATCGACCCGAACATGGGACATCATGAATTCTCAATAGTAGAAAAATCCACACATTATTTGCATAAATAACCCATCAAAGATAATTTATGTAGGTCATATAATTTTAGCTAGTATAATTTATTGAAAGTCTTTAATAATTCAAATGTATCGTAGAAGTTTTGGGGATCGTTTTATTGAAAATAGCTTATTAAAAAAGTATTTTTTAAAATCTGGAAAAATAAATTTTCGAAGAGGAAATTGATTATCCAGTTTAGGGAAATTGATTTCCACTGAATGTTTCAATTATTAATTCGGTTTTTAGTTGAGAAAATCGATTATCCTCTTTAAGGAAATCCATTTCCACCATGCGTGTTTGATTTTTGAGCTGTTTTTTGGGCTTGTTTGATTCCAAAGTTGTATTGTTGTATCATATAAATACTTACTCATGTAATGTGTGTTTGTTAATGTCATTTTAGTTTTTCTCCTCAATTTTACTTAATTATTGTCTCTCTCTAATTAAATCTCCAAATTTACTTCATCTTCTCCTATTAATCACAATTCGTCATTGATTCACCACTCAAGCTTTGTGTTTGTTCCAACATAATTATTAGTGACGCCATTGGAAATTTAAGAAAATAGCAAGCGCTAAACCTAGAATGAAATCATAGAATTACAAACATAAAATCAGTTGCATAAGTTATGATATCTATCAAATAAATAAAATGTTGAATTTTATTACAAAAAACAAAAGAAAAAAATTCTAATCGATTTAAAGTGACCTTAATGGGCTTTTAATCCAAAAATAAAATATAAAACTAAAAATTGCTTAAATATTAAAACATAAAATTACTTAAATATTAAAATATTTTTTGAAGTGTGATTTATTTTTCGATACGTGCAACCAGTCTTTATACATCATTTGGGAGAGATACCACAAAAGCATTATTATTGATCTTTCGAACCACTTTAAATGGATGATGTGTGTGTGGCTACAACTTGATGTAATTACCAATTGGAAACCTCTCTTTGTGCAGAAACATCATCACATTGTCTTATACATTGAAAATGTTGACTTGCATGCGTTTGTCAACAACTACTTTATTATTTTACCCAGTAGCCTTTAACTTAGCCTTGATATCTTGTTTAACAACCACCATATACTCAACATCCGCACTAATTCTAGGCACCTTAGGAAACTTAACCAACTCAACCACATGTTAGAAAAATAAGCATACACCATAAAAAATGATGATTTCAATGTAGATGAATGCACAATGCATTTGTAAGAAAATTAGACCTAGGATTAAACTAAATCTCACTATTTCAGCTTGTCACCCCAAACACTTCGAATTATTTTCCCAAAGTTTTGCTGGTTACCAAAGTTTACCCATTTTTTTAAGGATGAGTTGTAGAACTCATGTTCAACATGGTTCCAAACAATCTCCAAAGAGTAACCAAGAAATAATTAAGAAATTTAGTGTCCCTGTCTGAAGTAATTGATTTAGCAACCCCGAAAAGACGCACAACCTCCTTGAAAAACAATTTGGTTATATAGGATGCATCAGTAGTCTTCCTACAAGCAATGAAGTAAGTCATCATAGAGAATTTATCTATTATAACAAACACAAGATATACACTTGTTGCATGTGAGGCTAAATCTTTCCAAGCATCATCAGGAATAGGTAAGGGCATATAAATATTAGATGATAGACTACGATCTAGAGTGAATAGATTGCAAATGAAATTTTTCTAATTAATATTTGATTTAAAAAAAATAGTTTAACTATGGAGCACAAAAATAACCTCGGATCGACAATTGTCTATCTGAACTGTTATCTAAAATATCAGATATGCGTTAAACAGGTGGAACATATACAAAAGATGAGAAACAATCAATATATTTATAGCAAAAAACGTTGAATATAAAACACACAATATCAATCTATTTCCAATGAAATATTAAACAAAAATTAGTTGGGGAAATTTGTCAAACACTTGACTTACAATCAACACAACATATTTTCTTATGAATTTGTTGATATTAGAAACCAATTACAATTACATAGATTGTAATAAAAAAATAATTTGAGGTATTAACTAAAGAGATTATCTCTATGTATCAATCGTACAATCAACAATTTCACAATTTGCATGTAAAGAAAAAAAGAGAGAGATATATAGATAGATAGATAGATAGATAGATAGATAGATAAATAGATAGAGAGGGAGTGGAAGAGAGAGAGAGATACAAGGATTTATTTCGGAAGTTCCCCAAACGGCCTTGTTATCGGTATGTTTGCCCCCAACTCTTTTCGAAATTGAGATAATGCAAATCAATCTTTTCAAATGTAGTTTTATAAGAGAATAAGTAGCATTCGACAATCCAAAACCTTAGGTGTGATGTTTATCATAACTTCTTCTCTTCCCTTGATCTTGAGCTCGATTAAGTGAGCATGATCGTTCCAATTTGATCCTCTTTCTACCATTCCTCTTTAGCAAGAACTCTCATTCTTCAAATCCTTCACTCAGCTAAATCCAAATTATAAATGTATTATGATTCAAGATTAACCAAAGTGATCATCTAATTATCATTACTCCTTCGATCGAATCCACCATTCTTTGAAGATTTCACTCTGCTTAATCTGAATTGTGTAATCTTGTCCAAAGCCTTCAAACCACCATTGATCTTGAAGAAAAACTCATCTTGGTTTTCTTATTTAAAATCCCAAAGAATTCTCAACCAAATCGATTACATTGAATCCTAATTGGGCGTTATCACGCTATCTCTAGATGGAATCCGAAAAATAATGGTTATGTGTAATTTCTTGTGTGTATGCGTAAAAGGAGGATGAAGATGATGAAAAATCTTTTGTATATTTGTGGTTTCATATTTTTGAAATGATGCATGAATGAACGAATGAATATATATATTAGGTTGCAAAATTATAAAATTTGACATTTGGATACATGGGAACCGACCCATACAAAGAGGGAGTCACTCATAGACAAAGAGGAAAGTTTGAAAAGAACTTAAGTATGAGTCGATACACACACGTGGGAGTCGACTCCTTCATGTTATGTATTGACCCCAAATACGTTGAAGTCGACTCCTTTGGACCAGAGAGTCAATTTTAAAATGCTTTCGGTAGTAGTTGACCCATAACTCGAGGGTGTCGACTACTTTAGTTGTGTATCAACTCCAGTGACTGTTGTACCCCAAAATTTACCCTATTCATTTAAACCTTTTGGCTTATAGTTCCATTATCATAAACATACATGCATATCATTGATCTCATGGTTACGAGGTTGAAAGCATCTCAAGTTGCGGAAGAAACTGTGTGTTTCGGCCAATTCAGACTATTTTGAGCCATACATTGATATTTTTTGGTTCGTATGGATCGATGAATGATTTTCTGGTCAGAAGGTTATCTCGGTTTGGTTCTACAGACGTTCAAACCATCTCAATATGTTATCCAATTCATTTGTTCAGGGTGAAAGCCAATTCATCAAGGAAGGACTCTGATAGTTCATTTCTTAATAAAGCGGAATTTGGTTTCTTGTGTGTTTTGGACGCTCCGGGATTCACAACTCTCGGGTCATTGGGTATTTTTGGATGATTTTCGACTGGCGAGTCTTGTCTATATGATCTATAACTTTTGTTCTCAGGTCAGAAGCTAATTGTGTGAAGAAAGTCTCGGGAAAAATTAATCTTTTAAGTGGAATAAACTGAGTTTATGGCTAAATCGTATTCACGATACACTAAAAAAATCCATAACTCTTGATTGGAATATCGAAATTTAGCGGGGTCAGTGTCTAAATTTCCGGATCAAAGTTTTCTTCGACTTTCATTCATAAGTCGAAAGCTAATTCCTTATGGATCAATACCAGGATTTTATTCTTTGAAAGGATATTTGAGTCGAACCGAGCATTATTTCATCTGACGTGCAATGTTTAGAAAACTCATATCTCGCTCAATTTTTATCGAAACATGATGGGATTGGTGTAAAAATTTTACAAACTCTGTTGGCTTTGACTTTCATTCACATCCCATGTTTGGATTTTGATCAAAAGATCCTCGTTCAGAGCGTTTTCCCCGAGTGGCGCAAAAAAAAATTTGTATGTGTCAGATTCCCGAAATATATGATGAAACTTAAAAAAATAATATCGTCTTAACCGTTCGTCCTATTGAGTCGAAATTTTGTCTCCCTCTACCTATTTTTCGTTCTAGACATTTTTCGTGAAGGGTCCGATTTCAAATTTCGCACGGTTCTCGAGGTTTGGGGCTGTACACAAAATTTTATCGGATAAAGGTGATTTGGGCCGAATCTTGGATCAAAGGCATCTTAAGCCCAAAAATTACACTTATAAATAAAATTTTACTCTCACAAATCAAGGAGGAGAATTCATTTGTTAAATTTTCACTCTCAAATCACTCTATTCTCTCACCTTTTCTCTCAACTCAAAGTTGCACAACCACCTCAAACCACCAACAACCACCACCAAAATTCCAAAACCACCGCGCCGGAAAACTTTTTCGTATTTTTTTTCTCCTTCTCCGGTAAATCCCCTTCATCGTGTTTCTTCATCACTAGACGGTCTCCAATTCCTCTTCAATTCTCCTCTTCCAAATTCAATTCCAAGTAAGCATTTCTTCTCAAATAAGCACTTATTTTAAGTGATTTTGCAAAATTGCTTATTCTTGAAATTATATTTAGGAATAACTCGTACATATATTAATTGATTTATATGTTGATTAATTGAATTGGAATTTCATGTTTATGGATTGATTCTTGAACTCGATTGTGTCGAGGTGTAAACTTGATGAACAACGCACATGCATGAGTTGATTTCTTTGTACATAAAGTGTTTGTGCTATTGTTTGAATTGGAATTAGCATGTTCATGCATTGGTTAATGCTTTTATTGAATAAATGAATCGAAATTGCGTGCTATGACTTGATTTTGTGAACTCGAAAGTGTGTCGAGGTGTAGTTTTTTGCACATATTCATGTGCTAAATTGCATATTCTTATGAATTGAATTGATACATTAAAACATGATTAATTCTTGACTTGTGATTGAATTTATTTCATGCATAAGGTTATGTCGAGATGTGGAATTGGTTGATTATTTAAGTTCTTGCATGTGGTTACGGGTAGATTTGAATTTCATTCATGAAGCATTACATTTAATACCATTCCATAAATAAATATGCATTGTTATGCATCGTTTCAATTCAAACAACTTTGATTTTGACATGCAAGTTTTGAAACTAATTATGTAGAGTTGTTTGAACATCACATGAGTGATTTAATATCCAATTCTTCACTTCATTTCAAAATATCAAAAGTGAGAATTGGAAATTAAATTGGTTCATGAATTTCACTATCTTCATGCATTTTTGTGAACTAAAAGCTATTTTTCCTCAAAGGTCCAAGGTAGTAATATTTGTCCTAAATGTTTAGGCATGTTTTAAAACCGTTTTTCATGGTTTCGAAACCAAATTCCATGTACATCATACTTAAAATGGTGTTTCTGCCACGTTCCATTAAGGTCCAAAAAATGTTGCTTCTACTCGGAATTAATTAAAACTGCTCATATTTTTGAAATCGTTGGCACGTTTGCAAGCAACCATACGATTTTTAATTAATTCTGACAAGTTGACTTTTCGGTTCGATTTTGAATAAGTGTTTTCCCAAGTTAAATTTTGAGTTTTTATTTCACTTCTTGTGTGCTTATACTAGTATATCATCATGTGAATAATAGCTTTTGAGCTTTGTGCTTTCGATAAAGCACTTTCCTTGTTATTTCTAACACTTTGTTACTTGTGCAAGGTACTTTGAGCTTATTCTTTGATTGAATTGGATATATATGACACATATCCCAATCTTGCACAGACGTGTGTGCATTCTTTGTCTGCATTTCTTGGTTTTCACCTTCTTGCAGGTTTATTAGATTGATTTGGATATGTACAACACATATCCCGATCTTGTACACATGTGTGTGCATTCTTTGTCTGCATTGTGGATTGTTATCTCTTGCAGGTTTATTTGTTTCTGATGTGTATGATACACATTCTGATATCGCCTACGATAGGCCCCTCTTTGTTTGCATTGCTTGGCTTTCACCTTCTTGTAGATTTATTTGTTTCAGATGTGTACGACATATATTCTGATATTGCATACGATATGCACACCCTTTATCTGTATTGTCTAGATTGTTATCTCTTGCAGGTTTTCTGTTGTTATTAAGATGTGTATGACACACATTTTGATCATGCTTATTGATGCTTCTATGGATTGCTCACCGGATTTCTTTATTTCATGTCAGCAGTTCACGAAGTTTTCCAGAGTATTTTTGCTTGCTTTTGCTTTTACGGATTGTTATCTGTTTGGTGTTCTCTTACCCTTTTACAGCTTTCCTCTACCGCTTTCCTATATATCATGAGAAGTAGGGGTTTTCCGCTTTCTTTTGTCATGAGAAGTAGGATAGGAGCGCGGGATCAAAAGTCACTGTTTATAGATATGTAGCAGGCATTCCGCAAATTGTGTGTTAATTATGTTTGGTTTGTTTAAAGTTATGTCGTGCAATGAGGTGTTTTTCAGTAAGTGTTTACTTTTGTGCTCGCATAGAGGTATGGATGGTTAGGCAACCTGACATGGAACCACCAATAAAGTCCTAATGATGATGATGATGAAAGGCACGTAGAAAAAGGTTAACAACCAACCCCCGCCCAGTTCAGTTCGTGTGAGCTCTGCTCATGCGAATCGTGGAGCTTTCTTTATCGAGTCATATTATACAATGGCAAGGGTTCCCTATTCTGACCCTCCACGCTTTGTCATGGGGTTTGCGTTGACATGTTGATACTCGTACTCATATGCTCTTCACACTTGGTAATTCATATCAAGGCGTGAATCTCTTTCTTCCATAGGAAACTCCTGGTTGACGCGGGTATTTTCATCTGTGGATATGGTTTTCCTCCGAAAGAAGGTTCCTGGTTGACTCAGGTGATTTGTTACCTTTGAGGCTATGGGACTTCTTTCATCTTCCTTGCGCATGTGTGTATCATTTGTTTGTGCATTGCATTGTTTGTATGCTTATGCCAAAGCACTTGCTTGCCTCATCCCTCTAAATCCCTTGGTTTCTCAACCAAGGTGGATATTAGGATAGTTTCCCCTAGGACCGCTCGGCTAGGGTAGCTTTCGATCTTGGACATTAGGATTTTCATCCTTTGCATGTCAACATAGGTAGAGATTCCCTTTCATCCTTGACTTAGGTCCACCTTTGTATGATAACATTAGGGATAGATTTAGATAGTTTCCCTTAGATGTTTTTCTTCCCTTTTGCATAATAAAACTAAAACATTTTCATTATCAAATCTCAAAACATCTTAATAACCTCAAACCCTTTCAATAAGGTAAAAAAAACTCACCTCACTTCAAATATTGTTGTCTTTGGACCTTTTTTCGATGAAAACATTTTCAATAAGGGTGTTCCTTTTCAAATCCAAGCAAGTAGCTAGGTGTGCGAGCGGTCGAGCATAAGACTTACGATAAGCTGCAACGCCAAGCACGGGTTACAATTGAGAGGATGCGGAATGGAATTTACCATAAAAAACATTGCGACCTACCAAAATGTTTGAGGAGAACTACGCAGTGCTTTGATCCCTAATTGCAAGAATGGGGTACGTAGGCACAAAGGTTCACAAGCGCGGCAGGCACGACTAAATTTTTTTTTATTTTTGTACATAATATTTTGCATTCATTCATGTTACCTTATACATAGGTTATAAATAAATACCCACACCTATTATATAGAAATTAGAAGTGGATATCGTAGAGTACTACGGGCGTGTGGGGTGCCAATACTTTCCTCTCGCGTAACTGACTCCCTTACCTGATCTCTTGGTCGTACGACTATGATTTCTCCCCCTCAGGTTTACTCGATGTTTTTCTTTCCTCTCGCGGGATAAAAAACGTTTGATGGCGACTTCATTGATGTTTGGTTTAAATAAATTCTTCAGAGAGAGTCGACTCTTACCACGGGTGAGTCTACTCAAAACATGACTTTTCAAAAAATGCATATTTTTGAAGTTCTTAACATGTCCAAAAGCTTTTGACTCAATCAGTGTCCTAAGATGAGAATTCAATCTAGACATAGAGAGATACCGTCCAATATACAAATACTACATATTTTCTACTTTTGACATCATACAAAACATCGAAGAGAGGATATTGCACTCACAATAAAGACTAGTATTTTGAGACTTACCCTTAGAAACTTGACAAGTATAACACCTCAAAATTATAGCACGATCGTCCCTCATCAAGTGTGACCAATAATATCTCTTCTCCAAGCTAGTAATGATTTTTTCTATACCTAGATGAACGTTAAGACCACCACCATATAGGTCTCAAATTGGATTCTCTCTTAAAGAGTGGAAAGGAATGCATAATCGACCCCCTTTAAAAATATAGTCATCTCGAATATGAAAATATGCACATCGATGTTTTCCATTACACTTGTCCCATAACTCCTTGAACTCAAAATCATTTTTCATGCAACTCTTTAAGCCACTCAAAACCTATTATATCATACACTAAGTTAATTAGCAAGTAAACCCTCATAATCAATACATCTGCTACCTTATTAAGAGCCCTCGACTTATGTTGAATAATAAAATAAAATCTATACAGAAAACTCACTCATGGAGCATGCATCTTGTTTATCACCTTCTAGCGATGAAGAAACTTCAAAGGTTAATTTTTAGTGAATAGAATAGAATTCTTCTAAACCAAATAACGTTCTCACTAACGTATAGCTCTAAAGACTACATATAATCCTGATCATAAGTGTAAGTGTTTTTGTGTTGGTTGTAATTTTTGGTAAAACTAGATTGATGTGACAATGTCCTGACTGATATCATGACATTTTGGATTGAAGACAAATTCTGCAGAAGAAGTGTTTTACAGGTACAACTCAGAATGTTTGCATAACACAATGATTATGCAATGATCAGATGCACTGGATTCTGCAAGATCAGTATGCAGGATGTGTGATGTCATGACTAATGTTAAGACATCCTGTACTGAATAAATCATTGTGCAGGTTTTTATTTTTGAGAGTTTTCAGGATTCTGTTGGGGCTATTATGAGCTGGATTATTATGTTTAGATCATATGCTCACGTGGATATTAGGTTAACTTTACTTAACCCTAATTTGTTATGTTGTAAGCCCAAGACCAAGTGTTTAGGTTAACTTTGGTTAACCCTAGCTACTTTTGTGGAATCCCAAGATGAAGTCTCTACTGCTTCTATATTATCCCATGAATCCTGATTGTACTCTTTGCGCTCTTTAAGAAGAAGAAGAAGAAGAAGAAGGCTGATTGTAACTATGATATTAGTAATTCTTGTGAGCCAAGCAATTATCTTTTGATAAGTGCCTTGGAGTAGGATTTGGTTGTAAGGGTAGTTTTTATCACTCAAAGCTTTGAAGCACGAGTGTTGTGTCTCTTGATTAAAGCTTTGAAGCAGAATCAAGCATGTGTATTGAAGAATGTATTCACAATTCTATTAAGTATTAAATTAGTATCACTGCTGTGATTGAGGGGGAGTGAGTAGGTTCTCAAGTCTAAGTAGGACTTATATTGAAGTTGCATGGGGTAAGTCTTAAGTGAAGGAGATAAACTGTTGGTTTATTCTAGAATTAATACCTCTTATAGTGGATTTCCTCCATGGCTTGGTAGCCCCCAGATGTAGGTGTAGTTACACACTGAATTGGGTTAACAATTGACTGTGTTCTTTACTGCTTTTAATTTATTATTCAGATTGTTAAATAGTTTGTCAGATACCAATGTCATAACATTCACTTTGACATCAAGTATCTGTTTCCATAATTTCAATTGGCATCAAGAGCAGGCACCCTGCCTGTTTTTCTGGGTGAGATCTAGGGATATTATTTTCTGGCGCTATGGACAAGGAGGATTTGGGAGCAGACCACCTATTCTGGATGGATCAAATTATGACTACTGGAAACCTCGTATGGTTGCCTTCTTGAAGTCACTGGACAATAAAGCTTGGAGAGCTGCTGACAGAGGATGGAAATATCCTATCAAGATTGAGAAAGGTGGGACTACTAGTCTGAAACCTGAGGAAGAATTGAGCAAAGAAGAGGAAGAGTTAGCTCTGGGCAACTCTAAAGCATTGAATGCCTTGTTCAATGGAATTGATAGAAACATTTTCAAACTAGTACATCAGTGTGAACTGGCCAAGGATGTTTGGGACACTCTCAAAATAACTCATGAGGGTACGTCCAAGGTAAAAATGTCAAGACTTCAGATGCTCACTACCTAATTTGAGAATCTGAGGATGAAGGAAGATGAGACCATTCATGAATTTCACATCAACATCTTGGAGATTGTCAATACTTCAGGAGATTTGGGAGAAAAGATGTCTGAAGAAAAGCTGGTGAGAAAGATTCTCAGATTTTTGCCTAAAAGGTTTGCAATGAAGGTGACTGCTATAGAAGAAGCTCAGGATATCTGCAACTTGAAGGTAGATGAACTCATTGGTTCGCTCTAGACATTTGAAATAGAAATCAGTGAAACTGTTGATAAGAAGAACAAAAGCATAGACTTTGTATCCAATGCTGAAGAGGAAAGCAAAGAGAGTGATGAAGAGAATCTATCAGAAG
The DNA here is from genome assembly GCA_021764765.1 of Vicia sativa. Taxonomy (NCBI): domain Eukaryota; kingdom Viridiplantae; phylum Streptophyta; class Magnoliopsida; order Fabales; family Fabaceae; genus Vicia; species Vicia sativa. The sequence continues at coordinate 1,311,501 of CM038792.1, forward strand.
CTATAGCTATGCTTGGAAGACAATTCAACAAAATCATCAAGAAAATGGACCAGAAGCCAAGGACAAATGTCAAGAACATTTCTCCTAACACTAGCAGTTCCAATGACTCAAGCAGAAGAGCTAAACCTGAAGAAAAGGGTAACCAAAGCAGAGGGATTCAATGTCATCGAAGGATATGGACATATTAGAGCTGAATGTCCCAGCTTTTTGAAGAAACAGAAGAAAGGAATGTTTGTTACTTGGTCTGATGGTGACTCAGAAAGTGAATCTGAAGAAGAATCAGATAAACTAGTTACTTCACTAACTGGTGTTTGTAACTCTGACAATGATTCAAGTGATGAGGAGATGACATTTGAAGAACTTGCTGACTCCTACAAGAAGTTGTGCATCAGGAGTACTGAAGTCTGCCAACAAAATGAGAAACAGAAGAAGCTCATAGTGAAGTTGGAGGCTGAGAAGAAGATAGATATTGCAACTATCAGTCACCTCAAAGGTGAAGTACTTGTGTTGAACTCCAAACTAGATCAGATGACAAAGTCTGTCAGAATGTTAACAAATGAAACTGACAAGTTGGAAGAAATACTTCAGACTGGACAAAATGCAGGAAACATGTTTGGACTAGGATTTGTAGCTGCAAAGGAATCTGCTTTTGACATGAAGAAGCCTAGGCCTGATAAACATATGTCAAAACAGATGTCACAACATAGGACTCAACATCAAGGACAAAGAAACATGAAGAGAAAATACCAAAGATGGAGATGTCATTATTGTGGAAGGTTTGGTCACATAAAACCATTATGTTTCAGATTATATGGATATCCTAACCATACTCCACATGTCAAACCTAAGACTAACAGGACACTAAATAATCAACAGTGGATGAAAAAGACTGCAGCCTTGATAGCTCACACCTCTCTTAGAGTCTCTGCCAAAGAAGACTGGTACTTTGACAGTGGGTGTTCTAAACACATGTCTGGGATCAAGAATCTGCTGAGAGATATCAAACCTCATACTACTAGCTATGTCACTTTTAGAGATGGATCTAGAGGAGAAATCAAAGGTGTTGGAAAACTGGACTGCCTTGGAGTTCCAAACCTGAGTGAAGTGTTACTGGTAAATGGGTTAACGGCTAACCTCATCACTATCAGTCAACTATGTAATCTAGGATTCAAAGTCAACTTCACCAAGTCTGAATGCCTTGTTACAAATGAAAAACAAGAAGTTTGTAATGAAAGGAGTCAGATCAAAAGACAACTGCTACTTATGGGAATCTAAGAACATTAACTACTCTTCTGTGTGCTCCCTAGACAAAGAAGAAGAGGAAGTAAAACCGTGGCACCAAAAACTTGGTCACTTACATCTTAGAGGGATGAAAAAGATCAGATCCATGGAGGTTGTCAGAGGGATTCCAAAGCTTCAGATTGATGAAGAAAGAGTATGTGGTGAATGTCAGGTTGGGAAGTAAACTAGGATGTCAGATCCAAAGACAAGACATTTAACCACCTCCAAGGTTCTAGAGCTTCTACACATGGATTTGATGGGTCCCATGCAGGTAGAAAGTCTTGGTGGGAAGAGGTATGCCTATGTTGTTGTGGATGATTTTTCCAGATACACCTGGATAAACTTCATTAGGGAAAAATCTGATGTGTTTGATGTCTTTAAAGAGTTGTGCAAAAGACTTCAAAGAGAAAAGGAAGGATGCATTGTCAGGATCAAAAGTGATCATGGAAAGGAATTTGAAAATAGTAAGTTTGATGAGTTCTGCTCTTCAGAAGGGATCAATCATGAGTTCTCCTCACCTATAACTCCTCAGCAAAATGGAGTTGTGGAAAGGAAAAACAGAACTATACAGAAATCTGCTAGGGCAATGATACATGCCAAGAAACTTCCTATACACTTTTGGGCTGAAGTTATGAATACAGCTTGCTATGTCCATAACAGGGTCGCATTGAGAAAGGGAACATCATCCACTCTATATGAAATATGGAAAGGGAGAAAGCCTATTGTGAAGTACTTCCATGTCTTTGGGAGCAAATGTTATATTCTGACAGATTGTGAGCAACGGAGAAAAATGGACCCTAAGAGTAATGAAGGAATATTTCTGGGATACTCTACCAACAGCAGAGCATATAGGGTGTTCAATTCCAGGACCAAAGTTATGATGGAATCTATAAATGTCATTGTTGATGATCACCATGAGGAAGCCAATGTCACATATGATGTTGAGACATTCTTTGAAACTCCCACTCAAGTGTCTACAAAAGTTTATGACTCTAATCCTACTTCCTCAGAATCTGAATCAAAGGCAGCTAACAAAGAACCTTCCATCAGAATTCAGAAAGATCATCCTAAAGAACCCATCATAGGAGATCCTAACAGTGGAGTCACTACAAGATATAGAGAAATCATCTCAAACTCTTGCATTGTGTCCAAGATTAAACCAACGAATGTTAAGGAAGCTTTGACTGATGAATATTGGATTGGTGCCATGCAAGATGAATTGAACCAGTTCAAACGACATGAGGTATGAGAGTTAGTTCCTAGACCTGAAGGAACAAATATCATTGGGACAAAACGGATATACAAAAACAAGTTTGGTGTTGAAGGGACTGTGTAATACGGTGAACTGACTTTGTAGGATTTTTGTATCCAAATGTGCGGATAGCAAGAGTCGCCACTGACTTTTATTTTTATCCAATTAAGAGAAGGTAAAAGTAACAGAAAAAGACCTTCGTTAGATTCTTGAGTTCGGGAGAATGGTTATGAAAAGGGAAGGTATTAGCACCCCTTTCCATCCGTAGTTATCTACGGGTTCTTAGTTGCTCTAGATCACTTTTTAAAATTGCTTTCTGTGTGTTTGACAAAAATGTTTTGAAAAGGGGCATTTCACTTTGACTTTGTAATGACTCATGTAGGAGTGTATACAAAGTGTTCGGAAATGTTTTTGTTTTTGAAAAGAATTTGAACTTTGAAAAAGAGTGTGTGGTGTGAAAAGCATTTGGTTTAGAGCAAGCAACTAAAAGACTTATTTACCCACTCAGAATTGGTCGTTTTCGTACTTCTACGTTCCTTTAGAATAGCGCTAGCCATACCATTAGTTAGTAGGTAGCTCCATTCGTTGGATGTAAGCGGGACATTCGAAGGGACATCGGATGGTCATAGAAAGCAACTTGTAGGAAGTATCCTAGCACATTCGAAGGGACTATCATCATTTTTCGTAGGCGACAATCGAGGGTCAAGATCATGTATTCGGAGGCGACATCGTGGGTCTTATGATCTTTGTATCGAAGGGACTATGATGATTTGTTTGGAAGGCAACGGTGCTAGAATACCTCTACGTTCGAGGGACATGACCATTTGTAATCGTAAGGCATCGAGAGAGAATTACCCTAAGGGGTGCGTGTGTGATAGAAGTGTGTCAAATTCAGATATTTTATCTTGAAGATTAGTGGGCTATGTTCATTGTTATCTTGCCATACACGCCTAATTACTAGCAATTTATAGGGTGCGAAAAGTAAAATGCGGAATGTAAAAGCGGAAATGTAAAGGTGCGGAAAGTAAAACCTACGCTATTACATGGCTTTGGGGCAGATACATAATTTGAAATGCGGAAAATAAAATCCTAATTAAAACTATTACAACCCATATGCAATTACATTATTGAAAAAAATAGAATGATAAAATGATAAAGAGAAAATCGTCTGAATCGGATCAACCTGTACAAAAAGAAGAAATCGGAAAATGCAATATGAATCGAACAAGGGAAAAAATGTTAGAAAAATGCAAATTTTAATATGAGAAAATTAATACATGCTGGAAATAAGATAAATATATTAAAATAATTTTTTGGGATTTTTTAGATGCATTTTAGTAATTAAAAACTAATTTACAATGATTTAAATGCTAAAATAAAAATAAAAATAAATATGCATGCAAAAAGATATTTTTAAATTTATTAAATTAAATAAAGATTTTATGAATATAATATAAAAAGAATAAATATTTTTTGATAATTTTTTAATGCAGAATAAAATATAGAAAAAGAATTAAAATGAATGGAAAATATTAAAATAATTGGAAAATAGGAAAATATAGAAAATATGCAGTTTTGTAAAAAAGAAACTCAAAACCGGTGCTGGCAGGGATCGATCCCATGACTCTTGAGAGGATCTGGCAACAGGGAACGCTCTTACCGCTACGCCATGTGGCTCTTTGTGTTATGGAATGAAAACATGGGATCAAGAGTGCACACGCGTCGCCGTCTGGGTAAGTCAAAGCACAATCAGCATGGTGGGGTCCTCGCTGGATGGAGGAACGAATCAGAGATTGCCATAGAGCCATGCAAGCCCACGCCGGAGTCAAAGTTTTCAACGACGCCGGAGCCCTAGCTCCGGTCGTCCTCTCCGATTGCCCAAACCTGCAAACTCAAGAAATATGCAGAATAAATGGAAAAGGAGGACCCTACCCCCCTAAATCGAGGGCTGCGAACACAATGGCGGAGTCCGTTTGCCCTAAATCGGTCTGGAAAACGAGATACGATACAGACAACCAAATCTGCCCTAACAATGGTGATTTGAATTCTGGATGTTCATGCTTGCATGTAATGGTTCTAATGCAACCTAACAATCATCCTGAGATCAAATAAACACAACAAAAATGTTTACAATGCATGAGATATCGAAATCGAAATTGCAAAGAATAGCAAACCGGTGAGAGTCCAAGAACGAGTTCTGGGCAGCCTGGGCTTGAGGTAAAGGTTGGTATTGCTTGCTGGGAACCTCCTGAAGGTGATTGAGTGATTAAATTGGGCTGAAGCTTGCTGAAAACAAAAATTCGAATTTTTGGATTCTTGAAAAAATTTGCCAAGAGTTTGGGTTTGTTTTTAGGTTAGGGTTCCGTTCTTGCAATTGGTATGCATCAAGTATATATGCTGGATGGATTTGGCATTGTTTTTGGAAAGATTTGATCAACAATCAATGAAAATCAATTTTGATATTTCCATGAAAATCAAATTTTCAAAACTTGTTCAATTCCAATCAAATCTTCCCATATTTGATTCAATTTCGAAATTGCTGGCATTTATGGGTTAATTGGATCACAAGCAAGCAATAAAAATCAATCTTTCAATTAATTTTGATTTTATACTTTATTTTTCAAATTAATTTGTATTTAAATGAATAAATTCCAAATTAAATAGGAAAATAAAATAGAAAATCGTGGCATTGGGCTTGGACATTCCTACTTGCATGAGGAATAAGTTTGGATGAAGAAAAAGTAGGCCCATTTGCAAAAGATTTGATTTTTTGAAGTATCTTTCTTTGTGCATTCTTTCAAAATTGCTCAACTTGTGGATGGTGTAACTTGCTCAATTTTCCATATTTTTGAGTGTTATTGGACTTTTTGGAAATCTCTAAGAGTCCTCTAAACAATGTCTTTGGTCTCATCTCAATTGGAGTTACCATGCTCAATATATCTTCAAAACAAAAAGTTGACTTTTTGTTGACTTTGAAAATGACCTGTAATGTTTTGAGCTATACCTCTCAAATGAAGCATTTTTTGGACATTCTTGTGAGACATGAAGTTGTAGAGAATTGAATTTCCTTCAAAACAAGAGGTCGTGGAAAAATTTCTGAGAAAGTATGAGAAAGTTATGATCACTCAAAGTTCATTGACTTTTCACCTAGAAACCCTAATTTAGAAAGTTTGACTTTTGAGCAAATCTTGAGTTTTCTTGATGAATCATGATCAACCCTTGATCAAATGATGAATGTGACTTCAAAATGAGGATGTTGACCAAAATTATGAAGTTTGACGTATGTTGACCACAGTTGACTTTTTGTCCAATCTAACCGATTTTCAACCATCCGAGCAATTCGAGGAAACTTGACTTGTGAAGCTTGAAATTTGACATGGAGAATCTTGGAAGCATATGAGGAGGCATGAAGACCATTGGAGATGTTGGAAGCTCATCTTGACTTGAGAGATACCAAACCCTAGTTTGGGTTGATTGTCTAGGAGAGAGTTTGTCTGATCAACTCTTGAGGAATCCTTGAGTATGGATGTATGAAATCTTTTGAGAAGATGGAGGGCAAATTTTGGGGTATGACAGCTGCCCCTATTCAATCTTCTTGTACTGGAGGGTTAGATTGACATGCTTGTCTTTCGCGACCTGGAGGTAGAAGATGATTAAACACCGAGTACACCTGAAAATTTGCACTCGCTGTTGGTGGATGATGCGGGAATGGGCTTACAGATGCCATTTGGAGAAGTTGGAGACTTCGCTGGGGAACGAGTCGTACGCTAGACTCGAGGTTGTTAATAGGAGAGCTGACGGAGATGGGCTTAAGATGCCATCCGAAAGGGCGATGCCGGGAGTGAGTATGTTAGACTCAGATGTTTCGAAGGAGAGGAGATGGGCTTAAGATGCCATCCGGGAGTCGACGTTAGACTTCGTGTTCACTTTGAATAAGGTTATTGGTTTGTATTGATTTTTAACCATATATGCAGATTCGAAAGTGAAGCAATCGTTGATGAGTAGTCGGAGATGGGCTTAAGATGCCATCCAAGGCAACCGAGTCGTACGCTAGACTGTAGTCGCCCGAATAAATCTTGGTCGATTACTCGAGGGAGATTGTAGTTGGCAAAATGTGGATAGCTTCCTATTGTGCATCGGTGTTGATCCATTGCCTGTTATCGGAGGATAACCAGGCGGTCTTTCGGATAGTTTTCCGTCGATTCGGGCTTAATCTCGACCACGGAGGAGGACAACTAAGGCGGTCTTTCGATAGTTTTCCGTCGATTCGGGCTTAATCTGGACTGTTTGCGCGAGTGGTCACACTGCTTTGGAGAAAACAAGAGAAACTTTGATAGAATGTTAGTTTTATGCAAAGTATGATGCATGACAGTGTATATGAATGACATGTGCATGAATTATGACTTTATGAGAAATGTATGAATGATAGATGTTGTGGTATTTCAAAACATATCCATCTTGAAGAAGATGCGGATGTTCTGTTTTGAAGATTTCTGACTCCTGCTTGGGGAAATTGTGTAGGTGGAAACCCCGCTTTTGAAGGAGAAGAAAGATATCCTGGATTCCTCCGATGCACTATCTGCCCAAGACTTGGGCCTAAATACTGTTGAGGAAGGTAGAGATTTGAGAAGCTCGTTGTTGGAGATCTCACATATAGACTCTACTGAGGAGAATCTGGGAGGCGATCCGTTGGGGACCTTGCATGCAGATCCTGCTGAGGAAATTTAGGAGGCGCTCTACTGGGGATTCTGAGTGTAGATCTCGCCGGAGAATATTTGATGGTTGCTGAGTGACCGGGCTGGAAGAGTCAGGATCCCGTTGTAATCTCTGGCTGGGGAATAAAAGGTGTAGGTTCCTCCGATGCACTATCTGACCAAGTTTCGAGTCTGGATACTGCTGCCGGGGAGAAGGGGGAGGATTGAGAAACGTCCGCTGGAGATGAATACCTTGACTGGGGAAGAGGTGTTACTGCTTGGAGACTGATGTAACATTGCTCGGTTGAGTGGAATTACTGCTCGGGGATTTAACGATATTCCAGGGAAGGTGTGTGTGGTGACACCTTTGGGGAATCAGATTTCGACTCGTCCCAATTCCCCGAGCCCTGTAAGTACTTTTGTATGTTCACTTTTCGTATGTTTGTGATTAGATTCTTATTGTCAAGTGCGCATAATCATTCAAAACAAACGTTGGACTTATTGCAAACGACAACAACAAAAATTGTAAAGAGAAAGAAATTTGCGTTTATTTGAAATGTGGCGTATGGCCGAGTAGTCTGTACATAGGGATGTCAATGGGGCGGGGCGGGGCCGGGGGGACACTTCCCCATCTTTTTCCCCGCCATCAAATTCATTCCCGTCCCGATCTCCGCCACGGGAATTTCTATCCTCATCCCGTTCCTCATGGATCCCGTTCCATGGGATCCCCATAGATCCTACATTTATTCATTAATATTTTATTTTTTTAAAATGTTTATATTTTCTATAAAAATAAAAAGCACAAAGAATTCACATATTTATTATGTTATTAAAAAATACTAGTATTTGACATTTATTATTTTTATTAAAAATACTAATGGAACACAAAATAATAATATTTTTTATAAATTTCTATAAAATGCTATAAAATTCAACAAAATGAACTATAATACTTTTAAAGTAACAATATGCCTAAACAACTAAAAAATCCAACAACATAATTATGCTTAAAAACTATACTTCATCAAAACTAATAAGGGATAATTATAAAATTTAGCATCATGAGTATGCTTGAAAAGCTAAAAATACTTCATAATAAGTCAACTAAAAGCAAAAGTCAACATATCTCTATTTGCTCAATTGATAACACACGTAAAGTAGAAATATCAAAATACTTAAAACAAAGTTACATATAAATAAACTAAAATATTAAGCAAAATATCCAAACAAGTAATGATCAATCATGTCTCTCTTTCCAACTTCTCCTTGCAAGGTCTTCTTCCTCATTCCACAATTAGATATGACTTTTTCCTACGAAAAGTAAACAATCAATAATTATATTTACTTAAAAAATACTTTAAAAACTAAAAGGTAATCAACACTAATATGTAAATTACCTTATCATCATCATCATCATCATCCATATCTTCATCCACACATTCAATTGAGTCAACGCTTTTGAATAACCTAAGAAACAAATAGCTAAATTAAAATTTAAAATCCTTTTCAATTAATCTTGTAAAAGATAAAAATATATTACCTTTTATATCTTTTCGGATCCAATCTTGAGTGCACATCAAAGCCTCTAAAGTGTCTTCCTTCAACCTACTACGTTGTTGACTTAAAACACGACCACTAGTACTAAAGGCGGACTCTGAAGCAACGGTAGAGATAGGAATTGCTAAAAGTCCCTTGCAATCTTTTGCAAAGTTGGAAATTTCAAACCATTTTGTTTCCACCATCCTAAGATGTCAAAATTTTCCTTTTTTTGTTTATCAAGCAAGACACCATCTTCCAAGTAGGAAGTAAATTCCGACTTGACATTTGTAGTTGAAGTATTTTCCATCACATATTCCGAATAAGCCTTCTCCCAATCTTGACTTGTGACATCAATGTCATCTACCAATGTTGATGCACCAACTTCACTACTTGTAGGAACCATATCATTATTTGGTTGATATTCTTCAACTAAATCTTCACACATTGTATTACCTTTTCCAATTCTTTGGGAGCATTATTCCCATACATAAGTGGGAAGAAGTAATTCAACAAAGTTATTTTATATCTAGGATCCAAAACAGCCCCTATTGCCATCACCCCATTAATCAAACTCCAATATTTGTCAAACTTCACTATCATACTTCTTGCCATACTTTGTATAGTATCACTAGAAGAATCTTCCCACTTTCTTAAAGCTAATCTTATTTGACAAACTTTGGGAAAATAAATGTTTGATGTTGGATACTTAGTACCCGAGAACAACTCAGTGACACTAAAAAATAATTTCAACTTGTCACAAATTTCTCTTGCCATTTTCCAATCTTCTTCACTTGGTGCACACTTATATTGGGAATCACGGCGTTGTTTTAAACGCTTAAAAACTTGTTCGTAAGGCAATGCGCAAGCATTAAATAAGTAGAGTTCCATCTTGTTCTACAATCTTGTGCAAGCTTCTTTTCATAAGTCATGTTCAATTGATTACAAGTTTCTTTAAATTTCTCCTCCCTCTTTGGTGTTGCTACCCAAAAACCGACACTTTCCCTAATCTTTTCAATTGAACTAGAAATTGTTTGCATGCCATCTTTCACTATCAAGTTTAATATGTGCGCAACAACGATATGAAACAATTTCCTTTTAAAATAAAAGAAGAAGGTGACATCTTATCAATCAAATGGTCAATCGAGCATCATTGGTGCTACAATTATCAACGGTTAATGTTGACAATTTTCTATCAATATTCCAATCCATCAAACAATCTACCAAAAATCACAAATGACCTCAGATGTGGCGTAGGGACATAAATGAACCTAAAATAAATTATAATAAATATCACATAAAATAACTATATTATAATAATAACGTAAATGGAAGGGAGAAGTTACCGATGATCCGATTACGCAAAATCCAATTTTCATCAATGTAATGGTAATGTATATATATCCTTTGTTCGTTGCTAGCAGTCCACATACCGAGTTATTGCAATGCGGCTTTTATTCTTTGCAAGTATTTTCATTTGCTTTGACTTCTCACTTTCATACAACTTCATTATATCATTCTTCATGGTGTCAGAAACTATCTTGAACAAAGGTTGAAGAGAATGGCTATAATTTCTAAAACCAATATGGTTAACCATCATGATGGGATATTCATGCAATATAATCATCTTCATGAGTTCATTCCTAGAAACATCTTGATTAAATGTATAATTTCCAACCACAAATGATTCATGTCATTTCTGATTTTTTTCTCACTTTAAGCATGGCTTGTTTTGGACCTCTCTCGTATGCTTTGGACATATGCTAATATGATCAAATAAATGTTTAGTACCATTTTTGTATCACCATCAATTTTCTTATCACAAGATTTGCATATAGCCTTCCAAATGCCTCCTATTTTTGCCTTTTAAAATAGGGCCAAGCATCCGATTTTAATCCCTTTTGTTAGGACTTGTAGTGGGTTCAACGGAGCTTGTGATCTTGATTTTCTATATTTATTTCATTTGGAGTAGATTGAACTTCCCTGTGAGTGAAACTCCACTACTTTCTATAGGAACTTCATTCCCTTCCAAAGCAACATTAGGACTATTAGATGATTGAACTTCACCAACCATTCTTTTACCAAAACCGCACACACAAACACAAATTTTAAAGGCTACATGGAAGTAGAACAAAAATAATAAATATATGAAAAATAATAAATAAATGAAATAGTAAATACATGAAATTCACACAAAAATAATTAATAAGAAAAATCTTATATTTCTAAATATATGATGCATTACATATTTCTAAATATGCCTTATTTATGTAACTTTTCAATTAGAAATAATAACATATATTAATTAATTATATACATTGAGAATACATTTATTTACCTATATACATGATATATTTACTGTAAAAGTTATATGTTATTATTTCACTTAATGGCTTTGGTTTTATAATTAGAAATATAAGATATATATTTTTTTATGGGTGATAGCATGATATATTATTGTTTATATGTTATTATTTCATTAATAATTAGAAATATAAGATATTTGGTTTTTTATGGGTGATACCGTGATAGCATGATATATTGATTCATTTAAAAGTAATATTTTTTGTTTAATATAGAAAATTAAATTATAGTGTGATATATTAATAAAAATAGGAAAAGTATATTTTAATATTTTTTAAGGAAAATCGATTTACATTATTTTAATTACAAATGCATAGTATAGATAAAAAATGAACACAAAAATATTTAAAAGGAGATAAAAATGAGTAATTTTTTGATTATTTTATATTTTTTTAATATGCAAATGATTTGATAACTCTAAAATTTCTAAACAATTTAATTTAAATTTAATCAAAATAATCAACTTTTCCTATAAGCAATTACATGAACAGGTTTATGAGAATCAAGGAGAAACAATCTACTTTTTTCTATAAACAATAATATAAACAGATTTATGAGAATCAAAGAGAAATAATCTATTTTTTCCTATAAATAATTACATGAACAAATTTATGAAAATCAAACCTTATTGATGAAATTGTAAGAGCTGTGAATAATGGAAGCACACCAAATAGAGAAGATGGAATTGGAAGAGGAAGATGAATGGAGATTTGACTGGAGAAGAAAAAAGGAGTCTAACGTGTGAGACTCTAAATGTCTGCGAAGAAAATGAAACGCTTCAACTTTTTAGGGTCTAATATTTACATTTCTCTCTTAATAAATACATGAATATTTATTTATTTATTTTATAAATAAACATAAAGGAAATGACTAAAAAACCTAATCTAAAATATATATATATATATTAAATTAACTATATTAAAATAATAGGCGGGGTGTATTCCCGTCCCGTCCCGAATGCTCGGGGAATTTTTCTCCCATCCCGCCCGACGGGAAAATTCCCATCTTTGGGGCCCGAAGCGCTCTCATGGATCCCCATTAATGGTCCAAACCGACATCCCTATCTCGTACACAAGAAAAGTAAAAGCTATGCGGAAACAATCTCGTTAAGTTCCAACTATGCTAGTACTCATATATTTCAACTATCTCATCTCCTTGCGGAGAAAGTGAGTGAATTGATCTTCGCCATTTGAATCTTGAATGCCGATAGTAGTCCGAAGGTGTAACTGGAAGAGACATAGTCGACGCTTAAATCCCTAACTTTTGCCTAGACCGCTTTTCGGGTTTTACCACCGGATACCTTTTTGCCCAAGCCGCTTTTCGTGTTTTCGACTTGCGGGTGTACATGTTTTGTATATATCCTTAACTTTTGCCCGAACCTTTGGTTCGCCAGATGCCCTTGTTTTTGCCTAGGTTCGCCGACCTAGCGGGTCTCTTTCATGTAGTATTTTTGACTATGTCTGCGTTCATGGGTGTGGAAGTCTTCACCATCCATGGTGGTAAGTATCATAGCTCCGTCGGAAAATCGTCTTGACTACAAATGGCCCTCGTAGGTGGAAGTCCATTTGCCCCAGGATCACCTTGTGGAAGAATGATGCGCTTGACTACTAGATCACCGACTTGGTAGACTCGGTTGACCTTCTTGTTAAATGCTCGATCATTCGTTTCGATAACTGTCCATGGCGTATGGACGCGAGTCATTTCTCATCAATCAAGTTAATCGGTCAAGGCGAGTCGGACCCAATCTTCGCCTAACTCGCCTCCCGGAGGACTCTAGTCGAGGGTATCCGAACCTCGATGGGTAAGACTTCCATACCGTATAGAGAGAAGGGAGTTGCTCGCGGATATTCCGAGTCTCAAGATACCTCTTCACGCCATAGTACCAAGGTTTCTCTTCCGTATCAAGCTCATAACAACGGTTCGTCAAACTTCTCAATGAGGATCTGGGGAGCCTCGTTGTCCCATCTGACCTTGAACATAGACGACATAGTAGCTAATGCGTCTGCCAACTGATTCTCTTCCCGTGGAATGTGATCAAAAGTAATCTCTTCGAAGTAGGGGATCAAACTCAGAACATGCTCTCGATATGGAATGAGATTCGGATGCTTCGATCTCACTCGCCTTAATCGACCGATCACTAAAGTCGAGTCTCCATACACTTGTAAGAACTTGATTCTTAAGTCAATAGCAGCTTTAAGACCCGTGATGCACGCTTCGTACTCGGCCATGTTGTTAGTGCAACTAAAACATAATCTGGCGGTGAAAGGAGTATGTCCGCCTGTAGGGGATGTAATGATGGCACCAATGCCATTGCCAAGTGCGTTCGAGGCTCCATCAAAACCATGGTCCATCGGGATCCTTGTTCGTGTCCTTCGTCCCCCGGTTCTTCACAATCGATGACTAACAAAACATCTTCGTCTCGAAATTCAAACCATAGATCGATAGTCATCTACGGCTTGATGAGCCAAATGATCGGCTGCCACACTTCCTTTGATCGCTTCGAGAAGTAATGGATGTCATATTCGGTCAAGATCATTTGCCATCTTGCTATTCTTCCGAGAGAGGCTTCTCAAATATGTATTTTATCGGATCCATCTTGAAATCAACAAGGTAGTGTGAGTCAACATATCGTCTTAGTCGAAAGCAAGCCAAAGCGTTGCAAGTTTTCTCAAGTGTGAGTATCTTGTTTCACATGGTAAACTTTTGCTAAGGTAGTATATTGCATGCTTTTCGACCTGACTCGTCATGTTGCCCCAACACACACCCCATTGAGTTCTCTAACACCGCAAGTACATGATAAGAGGTCTTCCTTGGCGGCATCGGGATAGGAGGATTCTGGGTACTCCTTGATTTTGTCAAAAGCGATCCGCAATCGTCATTCCATTCCACTACTTGATCTTTCTTTAGTAACTTGAAGATTGGCTCACAAGTAGCGCTAGGTGTGCAGAATCGCGATGTAGTTCAATCGCCCAAGAAACCTCTCGACTTCCTTCTCAAGCACGGCATCTCTTGAATGGCTCTAACCTTGGCGGTCAACCTCAATACCCCTTCCATCGACTACAAACCCTAGGAGTTTTCCGGATCGACTCAAAGGTGCATTTGTGGGATTAAGTCTCATACTTCTTCAATCACAAATAGTTTCGCAAATGATCAAGATGTTCTTCTTCGTTTGTGATCGAGCTATCATGTCGCCGACGTAGACCTCTATCTCGTGATGAATCATGTCATGAAACAATGTCACCATAGCACGCGATAAGTGGCACCCGCGTTCTTCATCCGACAGCATAACCTTGTAGCAGAAAAGTGCCCCACTGTAACAAAAGTAGTCTTTTCCATGTCTTGAGAGCCATTTTAATCGATTGTAACCGGAGAAACCATCCATGAAGGAGAAAACCTTATCTTTGGCGGTGTTGTCAACCATCAATATGAGGAAGTGGAAATCATCTTTCGGACTTGCTTTGTTCGATCTCTAAATCCACACACATTAGTACCTTACCATCCTTCGGCACCACATTTGCAACCCAGGGATAGGAGGTGACAGCTAAGAAACCAGTTGAACTCGCTTTGACTTTGATTTTCTCGACATCTCGGGACGATACGAACCTTGTTTCATTGGGAGAAAACCTTCTTTTGTCGGCAATCGGTGTACCACGATATCAATGTCCAACCTCGCATGTCTTCGTATGACCAAGCAAAACCTCAATATAGTCTCGTAGCATCCGAACCAACCTTTCTTTAATTCTCAAGACCCGCTCCTATCTTGATCTCTTTTCGCCTTCGCAGACCCAAATTCACAACCTCAACTTGCTCTTCGTGGTCAGATAACTCGCTCTTCCTGTTGTAGCAATCGCAAGTTCTCCCGGCACTTCACAATCTTCCTCACCTTCGTCTTCGCTTGGTAGATCGGATTATCAAGTCATAGTTAGCACTAGCATGTTATTAACTAGATTCGAGTGATTCGCGTTGTATCACGGTGTGTGTAAGAAACACATAGCTTTTGAAGGGGTGATAAAGTAAAGAAAGAAAACAAACAATTGAATGCAAAAGCCCAACAAATTTATTGAATGAAAATACGCAAACAATGATAATAACCTCATGAACGAGCCATGATGCCCAAGGCACTAGGCTTTCAAAGTTTATTGTTCAAAACATAAAGAAATACGAAAAGCAAAACAAAACAAGAGCAATTACTCGACTAAAGGAGATTGGTATGACGTCTTTGTCTTCCAATTCTTGAGCCCTTTGTCCGGAGTTAGGAAGATCCACTTGCGATGTCGAAGTCGTTGTCGCCGTCTTCTATAGCATGGATTCCACTGGCGATGCGGGGAAGTTGGCGGCACGTCGCGCGTATCATCTTCGACCCTTGATGGTGAAGCCTAAACTAGTCTTGTCAAATTTGAACGGAAGATCGTGGAGCTGTCCCCAAATAGTACTCTTTCCTTCTTCAACACTGAGCATCTTTCAACGAGGCCATCCTAGGCGGAACTTTAGCAACCTCAGAGGACGGGAGAGTCAGCATGACTGGAATTGTTTCAAAAGCTTGACAGGAGTCTCAAGAATTCTCCTTCCATCTCGAGGTATCGGAATGATGTAGATGACCGACCATACTCTTCTTCACCACATATCGTAACAACTTTCCTTTCACGGGTACTTCAGCTCGATGCAAGGTAGAGTATGTACCGCCCATGTATCCAAGGGCGCCCAAGTAGGTAAGAGGTCGGACGAATGTCCATGACGAAGAAAGTGGAGTCAAAAGTCGGGAACCGACTTTAACAGGAGTGAGCTCTCCAAGTTGCTCGTTTAGAACCATCAAAAGCTCTCACGATAATGTCACCGGTCTCGAACCAACCCTTCGACATCAAGTCGATCAAAAGCACTCTTCGAAGGATATTCAAAGCGTAACCTGTCAACCAAAACATGAGATGGTAGTACCTTTGCATTCAACAGATGTGCAAGGCTTTGTTATGTTTCTTTCCGGCAGAGTCATATCGTCGTAGCCTAGGCCGTTGTTGGAAGCCAGGCTAGCAATACAAACTTTGAACTGGTCAGTGGTAGTGTCTTGCGGCACATGAGCATTCTTCAGAAACTTCACCAAGGCATTAGCATGAGCCTCGGAGCATAAGAGCAAAGCGAGCATGGAAATCTTGGACGGAGTCTGTCCTAACTGTTCCACAATATTGTAATCACTCTTCTTGATGATCTTCAGAATTTCCTCCATTTCTTGTTTGGAGGTGTCTTCAGTAACTTCCTTTGGTACTTCTGGTTGAGCAGGATGAGCCACTGATTCCTTCCCTCTAGCTAGGGATATTGGTGGAGTAGAAGGAATGCGAGCTGGAGTCGCAGTGTCTTTTGGAGGAGAGATCTCTGGAGAGAATACCCTTCCGGTTCTGGTCACCTTACTTGATCCGGTGATGTTGTCGATGTCAGGAATGGTAGCTTCAACAGTAAGATCTTCAATAGTCAGAGGGTCTTGCTTGACGCCATGATAGTAAACATCAGCTCCATAGTTCCAAGGGATAGCCTTGTCAGAGGAATATGGAACTGGTCTTGGAGAAGTAATGATGAGAGGTGCCACTCTAGGCACAGGATCAGCAGAGGAAATCCTTATTGTGTTAATATCAAGATAGTCTTCGGGAAATCGTCACCCCATCCGGTCGCCTTAACATCCTCAATAGGAATCTTGTAGCTTTGGATGTGTACTTCACCATGTAATCATACTTTCCACTTGGTTGCCCCAATGTATCCCACACGATGGTACAGTTGCTCACATCTTCGATCTTCACTTAGACATATCTTCACACGCACGCATGTGGTTTCGTAAATAGTATCTCACGGTTATTCATCATGCACCGAACACGCCTTCTCAACCAAGCACAACCATCGTGTGGATGGGCACCAACAATTCCGGGCATCCGGATTGACACGGCTTGTAGCAAATTCTTCTTAACATATGAGGAATGGTCAAGTCATCTATGTTGAAAACATAAGTATCGTCACCAACAAAGATTGGAATTCTTGTCATGATTAGGCATAGGCACGTTGATCACATTCGAGTCTCAATGGGAGGATCAAATTCAATGCTTAGCTTCAATCATATCTTGAATCTTATTCTTTGAGCCCAACAATCATCGACTATGTCCTGGCTATTGGAGTGGTAAGCACACTTAGCATTTGGATTGTACTGGAGAGGAAGTGTTGACATTCCGAGGAGGATCCTCAAGGTATCACTGCGCTCAACATGTGTTGCAAGGCTTGCGACAAAGGCATGTTGATCTTCGAATGCCTTCGTGGCGCTGCTCGCCGTTGTCTCACCGAGGTTGTCTTGATGTAGGATCGAGATCACAACCGCCCCACAGATTGAGCGCGGTCGGTCTTGGCTCGGCTTTTCGACCATACACAAGATTAGCTTCTTTCTTAGCACCAAAGGATCTCTTCGCAGATTCAAGATGTCTCAACATGAATCTTTCCACTTGATACCACTTCAATGCGCTTTGTCAATATCATTCGGTGAATCCGGATGAAGAATTTCCAATCGATGATTGAAGAACGGCCTGTCGGTGTTCCATAAATATATCAACCACTCCTATTGAACAAGGGTGGTTGAACTCACTGCTAAATCTCCACTTCTCGAGCATACTCCTTGATCTTCTCGTCGCGACCCATAGACATGCTTTGTAGTTGCATGCGAGTGGGTGTCAATTCATACATCGTCTGTAGAAAGCATCACCAAGTCACTCCAAGTACGGATACGGTCATTCTCTAGTGATAGTACCATTCCAACCGGTTCCGGACAAACTCTCTTGAAAATAGTGCATCCACAACTTTCTCATCAGGATTGATCTTCGGACATAGGACTTCAAATGCAGCTTTGGGCAAGACATGCCATCATACTTAGCAAAAGTTGGAACTTTGAACTTGGGAGGAATCACCACACCAGAACAAGATTTAGATCATCAAAATTCACCGACATCTTCGTGTTTTCCACAAAGATTCGACGGTCTTCAAGTTTCTTGTACTTGTCATCTTCATCGTGTGGCTATAATCGAGTGGTCTCTCCTTTCTTTGGCTCACCGATCACCTTCATCACCCTTGGTACTCCCCTCGGTATGGACACTTCCTTCAGAGAGCTCGATCCGACTGACCACTTTTGGACCCCCTTTGAAACGTCTACCCATGTTGAGGAGACCAACAACCTTCTTCTTCTTGTTGATGAGCTTCTTCAAATCTTCTTGGCCTTGGACCAAATTGGCGAACATCTGCTGAAACTGAGCATTCCGAGCACGGAGATCTTTGATACTGTCGAGAGCCATTTTTGCTAAAATAAATAGCGAGCAAATGAGAAAACCAATCTCCAATGTACCTGTGATGCAATGTTATGCTATGCGATGTTTATGCGAATGCAATGCAATGTTTTCAAGGACCTAAGAGATTTAAATTTGTTAAACAAGCAATGAACAAACATTTATTAGTACTTTTTCATTATTCTCTTTTTTTCTTTTTAAGTACAAGGGATAGTTCGAAATAAGAAAAGAAAACAAAAACATCCTAAAGCTCTAAGTCTCTCATGGGCGCTTCCTCTTGGTGCCGATGTAAGCGTTGATGTTTCGCTCCTCGTGAAGTAGCTTGGTCAACTCTAGCACTTTCTTCTCACTTGCGTAACACTGAGCTTCAAAGGTATCCCTTTCTTCTTTAAGCTGAATCCAGGATCTCTTCAAGTCTTCAAAATCGTAGGCATGTCGGGATGGAGAACAAGATAGGTACGTCACCTATAGCAACAGTTCCATAATTCTTGGTAAACAAAGTGAATGGCATCATGAGGTTTTGAGCTCGAGCTCGCACCCATTTGAGGTAAGGTTCCCAAGGAATGGAGTTTTGGTGCCCCAAAGTCTTGGTATCGATCTTCTTTACCATGCCCCAAGCGTGTATGAACCTTCGCTTGCACTCGAGATCGTGGTTGTAGTCGAACACAATATCTTGGAGAAGCATATCATGCGGACCATCTCTTCGAGCAAAACCAAACCGACGTAGAGCTAAGGGTTGTAAGTAATACCTCCCTTATACCAAGTAGCGGTACATTAGGAATTCTCCACAACGCTCGATGAAGGTGAAGTCTTTTTGAGAGAAAAGATTCCAACGGATATCGGAATGAGAGAGTGACATCAATCTTTGAGACCATCTCAACCTTTGTTCATTCTTCAAAACTGATGGAGGAAGGTGCGAAATAAACCACCTTGAAAGTAACGGTATACAACACATGAGAGTTCCTTGTCTCTTAGTAGTACGAGTGTGGAGAGAATGCAGGATGTCTCCAAGTAAAGTAGGCACTGGATTGCGGGTAAGGAACAACTTGATGGCATTGATATCTATGAATTGATCCGAGTTAGGAAATAGAACCAAACCATAAATTAATAAGGCCACAATGTTTTCAAATGCATGGAAACTCATAACTTTGAGGAATTCTCGGGCTTTCTTAATTAAGAACTTGGAAAGTAAACCCTTAACTCCGCTTCTAGTTTCCCAATTGGCTTCAATGTCTGAGCGCTTAAGATGTAAGGCAGATGCAATGTCTTCGTACTTAGGAACCTTTTCTAAACCGGTGAATGGTATTTGATCAAGAATAGGTATCCCAAGTAGCTTAGAGAACTCTTCTAAGGTAGGAACCAACTGATAATCTGGAAATGTGAAGCAATGGTGTTTCGGATCAAAGAAGGAATAGACATGCATCATATCTTCTTCAAAACCGAGATAACCAAATCAAGCAGATAACCATGTCTTTTGACGAACCGAGCATGGTCGGAATTTCAAACCAATTCTTTGAGTTGAGAAGGGATACCCATGAAGTTGATTCGGATAGTCTTTCTAGAAGCCATAATCCCTACAAAACAGAGCAAAGATAAATCCCTAGGTCTTTGAAATAGTTAGAAATGATATGCAATGCGAATGATGTCATGATGTCATGTTTAGCACACACAAACAATTCACACAATGAGCCTAGGGTTAAGGCTTGCATGAGGTATAGGTGATTACCCCACCAAAAGTTTGAGTTGGTTCATCCTGTCCTATAATAGTAACCGGTTCTAGGAATCTCATATCACGATCTTTCTCGAGGCGCTTATTTCAATACGACGCCAAGTGGTCGATCGAAAATGTCCCAAAAGTCTAATCTCAATGAGCGTAGCATCGAGTATCAACCAACCTCGGTCTACACCAAAGCCGGCCATCTCACTACCTTCTAATGGCTAAGATGGGTCAATTAAGGTTCTAAAAGTTTAGTTAGCGCTTGATGACACCACGCAAAAGCCAAATACTATCTTCAACTTGGGAATGAAGAGTATCGGGACAACCAAAGTGTCACGCTAACGTAGCCATCATGTTGACCGCAGTAGTTATCGTCTAGCGGTCGCGATGATCTAATGCTACTTACCTAAAGGAAACCGGATCCGTGTAGGATCCCCAACAATATAATACCCAAGCAACCCTTAAAGATAAAGCATACAAGTCAAACAAAAAGCAATAAATGTTATCTAGAAATCCCTAAGGCAATTCTCTCTTTAGGTGTGTCCTCCAGAGTCGCCACCAGAATACGGTGAATCGACTTTGTAGGATTTTGTATCCAAATGTGCGGATAGCAAGAGTCGCCACCGACTTTTATTTTATCCAATTAAGGAAGGTAAAAGTACGAAAAAGACCTTCGTTAGATTCGAGTTCGGAGAATGGTTATGAAAAGGAAGGTATTAGCACCCTTTCCATCCGTAGTTATCTACGGGCTCTTAGTTGCTCTAGATCACTTTTTAAAATTGCTTTCTGTGTTTGACAAAAATGTTTTGAAAAGGGCATTTCACTTTGACTTTGTAATGACTCATGTAGGAGTGTATACAAAGTGTTCAAATGTTTTGTTTTGAAAAGAATTTGAACTTTGAAAAGTGTGGTGTGAAAAGCATTTGGTTTAGAGCAAGCAACTAAAAGACTTATTTACCCACTCAGAATTGGTCGTTTTCGTACTTCTACGTTCCTTTAGAATAGCGCTAGCCATACCATTAGTTAGTAGGTAGCTCCATTCGTTGGATGTAAGCGGGACATTCGAAGGGACATCGGATGATCATAGAAAGCAACTTGTAGGAAGTATCCTAGCACATTCGAAGGGACTATCATCATTTTTCGTAGGCGACAATCGAGGGTCAAGATCATGTATTCGGAGGCGACATCGTGGGTCTTATGATCTTTGTATCGAAGGGACTATGATGATTTGTTTGGAAGGCAACGGTGCTAGAATACCTCTACGTTCGAGGGACATGACCATTTGTAATCGTAAGGCATCGAGAGAGAATTACCCTAAGGGGTGCGTGTGTGATAGAAGTGTGTCAAATTCAGATATTTTATCTTGAAGATTAGTGGGCTATGTTCATTGTTATCTTGCCATACACGCCTAATTACTAGCAATTTATAGGGTGCGAAAAGTAAAATGCGGAATGTAAAAGCGGAAATGTAAAGGTGCGGAAAGTAAAACCTACGCTATTACATGGCTTTGGGGCAGATACATAATTTGAAATGCGGAAAATAAAATCCTAATTAAAACTATTACAACCCATATGCAATTACATTATTGAAAAAAATAGAATGATAAAATGATAAAGAGAAAATCGTCTGAATCGGATCAACCTGTACAAAAAGAAGAAATCGGAAAATGCAATATGAATCGAACAAGGGAAAAAATGTTAGAAAAATGCAAATTTTAATATGAGAAAATTAATACATGCTGGAAATAAGATAAATATATTAAAATAATTTTTTGGGATTTTTTAGATGCATTTTAGTAATTAAAAATTAATTTACAATGATTTAAATGCTAAAATAAAAATAAAAATAAATATGCATGCAAAAAGATATTTTTAAATTTATTAAATTAAATAAAGATTTTATGAATATAATATAAAAAGAATAAATATTTTTTGATAATTTTTTAATGCAGAATAAAATATAGAAAAAGAATTAAAATGAATGGAAAATATTAAAATAATTGGAAAATAGGAAAATATAGAAAATATGCAGTTTTGTAAAAAAGAAACTCAAAACCGGTGCTGGCAGGGATCGATCCCATGACTCTTGAGAGGATCTGGCAACAGGGAACGCTCTTACCGCTACGCCATGTGGCTCTTTGTGTTATGGAATGAAAACATGGGATCAAGAGTGCACACGCGTCGCCGTCTGGGTAAGTCAAAGCACAATCAGCATGGTGGGGTCCTCGCTGGATGGAGGAACGAATCAGAGATTGCCATAGAGCCATGCAAGCCCACGCCGGAGTCAAAGTTTTCAACGACGCCGGAGCCCTAGCTCCGGTCGTCCTCTCCGATTGCCCAAACCTGCAAACTCAAGAAATATGCAGAATAAATGGAAAAGGAGGACCCTACCCCCCTAAATCGAGGGCTGCGAACACAATGGCGGAGTCCGTTTGCCCTAAATCGGTCTGGAAAACGAGATACGATACAGACAACCAAATCTGCCCTAACAATGGTGATTTGAATTCTGGATGTTCATGCTTGCATGTAATGGTTCTAATGCAACCTAACAATCATCCTGAGATCAAATAAACACAACAAAAATGTTTACAATGCATGAGATATCGAAATCGAAATTGCAAAGAATAGCAAACCGGTGAGAGTCCAAGAACGAGTTCTGGGCAGCCTGGGCTTGAGGTAAAGGTTGGTATTGCTTGCTGGGAACCCCCTGAAGGTGATTGAGTGATTAAATTGGGCTGAAGCTTGCTGAAAACAAAAATTCGAATTTTTGGATTCTTGAAAAAATTTGCCAAGAGTTTGGGTTTGTTTTTAGGTTAGGGTTCCGTTCTTGCAATTGGTATGCATCAAGTATATATGCTGGATGGATTTGGCATTGTTTTTGGAAAGATTTGATCAACAATCAATGAAAATCAATTTTGATATTTCCATGAAAATCAAATTTTCAAAACTTGTTCAATTCCAATCAAATCTTCCCATATTTGATTCAATTTCGAAATTGCTGGCATTTATGGGTTAATTGGATCACAAGCAAGCAATAAAAATCAATCTTTCAATTAATTTTGATTTTATACTTTATTTTTCAAATTAATTTGTATTTAAATGAATAAATTCCAAATTAAATAGGAAAATAAAATAGAAAATCGTGGCATTGGGCTTGGACATTCCTACTTGCATGAGGAATAAGTTTGGATGAAGAAAAAGTAGGCCCATTTGCAAAAGATTTGATTTTTTGAAGTATCTTTCTTTGTGCATTCTTTCAAAATTGCTCAACTTGTGGATGGTGTAACTTGCTCAATTTTCCATATTTTTGAGTGTTATTGGACTTTTTGGAAATCTCTAAGAGTCCTCTAAACAATGTCTTTGGTCTCATCTCAATTGGAGTTACCATGCTCAATATATCTTCAAAACAAAAAGTTGACTTTTTGTTGACTTTGAAAATGACCTGTAATGTTTTGAGCTATACCTCTCAAATGAAGCATTTTTTGGACATTCTTGTGAGACATGAAGTTGTAGAGAATTGAATTTCCTTCAAAACAAGAGGTCGTGGAAAAATTTCTGAGAAAGTATGAGAAAGTTATGATCAGTCAAAGTTCAGTTGACTTTTCACCTAGAAACCCTAATTTAGAAAGTTTGACTTTTGAGCAAATCTTGAGTTTTCTTGATGAATCATGATCAACCCTTGATCAAATGATGAATGTGACTTCAAAATGAGGATGTTGACCAAAAATTATGAAGTTTGACTGTATGTTGACCACAGTTGACTTTTTGTCCAATACAACTGATTTTCAACCATCTGAGCAATTGTCTGAGGAAACTTGACTTGTGAAGCTTGAAACTTGACATGGAGAATCTTTGAAGCATATGAGGAGGCATGAAGACCATTGGAGATGTTGGAAGCTCATCTTGACTTGAGAGATACCAAACCCTAGTTTGGGTTGATTGTCTAGGAGAGAGTTTGTCTGATCAACTCTTGAGGAATCCTTGAGTATGGATGTATGAAATCTTTTGAGAAGATGGAGGGCAAATTTTGGGGTATGACAGACTGTCACTAGGAATAAGGCAAGGCTAGTTGCCCAAGGATACACTCAAGTTGAAGGGGTTGACTTTAATGAAACTTTTGCTCCTGTAGCTAGGCTGGAGTCAATCAGACTTCTCTTGGGAGTTGCTTGTCTTCTGAAGTTCAAACTGTTTCAGATGGATGTGAAAAGTGCCTTTCTAAATGGGTACTTAAATGAGGAAGTATATGTGGAACAACCTATGGGGTTTGTAGATCCAAACTGTCCTAATCATGTATACAAATTGAGAAAAGCATTATATGGTCTGAAACAAGCTCCTAGAGCTTGGTATGAAAGGTTAACAAAATTCCTCACTGACAAAGGGTACAGGAAAAGAGGATTGGACAAAACTCTTTTATTGAAGGATGAAGGAGGAAAAATCACGGTGGCTCAAATTTATGTGGATGACATAGTGTTTGGAGGAAAGTCAGATAAGCTGGTTAAACATTTTGCTGATCAAATGCAAGCTAAATTTGAAATGAGCCTCATGGGAGAATTAACCTACTTTCTTGGGCTACAAGTCACACAGATGGAAGATTCAATTTTCCTCTCTCAAAGCAAGTATGCCAAGAATATTGTCAAGAAGTTTGGGATGGAGAATGTCAGTCATAAAAGAACTCCTGATCCTACTCACCTAAAGCTGTCCAAAGACACAGGTGGCACCAGTGTGGATCAAAGCTTGTACAGAAGTATGATAGGAAGTCTGCTATACTTGACAGCCAGCAGACCTGATATAGCTTTTGCAGTTGGAGTATGTGCAAGGTACCAGGCTGAACCCAAGGTAAGTCACATAAACCAAGTGAAGAGAATTCTGAAGTATGTGAGTGGAACCTACAACTATGGAATATTGTACTCTCATGGATGTGATCCTATCTTGTCTAGTTATTGTGATGTTGATTGAGCTGGAAGTGTTGATGACAGAAAGAGTACCTCTGGATGATGTTTCTTCTTAGGGAACAACCTTATCTCTTGGTTCAGCAAGAAGCAAAATTGTGTTTCTCTATCCACTGTTGAGGCTGAGTACATAGCAGCTGGTAACAGTTGTTCTCAAATGGTCTGGATGAAACAGATGTTGACTGAGTACAATGTCACACAGAATGTCATGACATTATACTGTGACAACCTGAGTGTTATTAACATATCCAAGAATCCTATACAGCACAGCAGGACTAAGCATATTGACATTAGACATCACTTCATCAAAGATCTTGTTGAAGAGAAAATGATTACATTGAAGCATGTTGCCACTGACCTACAGTTGGCTGATATTTTTACCAAGGCCTTGGATGTAAATCAGTTTGAAAATTTAAGGGACAAGCTGGGTATTTGCCAATATGAAGAGTTGTAGCAATTAACTTTGTTTAATACAAGGGTTGAGAGAGATTTTTTTAAGTTAATTTTAATTGGGCAAATAGCAAGTTTCCCTCTTTCTTTCCAAATATATCAGAAGAGGAATAAACACATTTATACTCTCTCTCTCACTGTTTGAACTATCACTCTCCATTCTCACAAAAGAAAGTTTAGTCCTTGCCTACGCCTGCATTCATTGTTCATCAAGATGTCTCAGCAATCCATATCATCATTATCCTAGAAGACTACCTCTTCATCATCTACTGACACGGATTCTAGGGCAAACATGAATCCCAACGATGTTCTTGAGATAACACCACTCCGTGTGATGGCAGTCGATCCTACTAGAGTGAAGAAGATGCGAACTCCACATGCAAGAAGATCGCAGGCTTCATCTTCTGGTAAATTTGCTCAAACTTCATCTTCTGTTCCCCCTGAAATAGCTAACAGGGATGGTACTGCTTATGTCCACTAAGCGATTTCTAGGTTAGTTACTAGAGTCCTAAATAAAAACCATGTTGTTCCTGGTGTTTTTGTACCCCTAAATCAAGAAACTGCTAGCCCTAACATAGGGAGTGATCACAATGTCACTCAAAATGTTGAGACAAAGAATGACAACATTGAGAAATCTCCGGTAAAATCTGATGATCATCAGACTACTGCTAATAAGGCTGATGATATGCCTATTATAGATGTTGATGAGGACTTTTTTGATAATGATCTGATTGCTAATGTTAATCCTAGTATAGCAAGGAGACTGATGACTAGAAAAGAGAAACAAGGTGTTGTTCAAAGCCTCTCCAAAGGGAAGGCTGCTGATGGTTATTATGAAAAGGTTGTGCCTGAAAGCAAGGCTGGTGTAGGTTATGCAAAGAACCAATCAGCTGGGTCTTCCAAAGGCAAGGGTAAGGTGAAATCAAAGGGAGTTGCTGGTAGCCCTTCAAGACCCTTGAGCAAATTCGTGTCCAAGAAGAAGAAAGCCCCTGCATCCTCTAGAACTGATGAAAGTTCTAATTTTGACTTTGATGTTGAGAGCAATGTCCCAGACATTCCTCTCAGGAAGAATCCCACATCAAGCAAACTGGATAAGGTTCCTGATGTGCCTATTGATAATATTTCCTTCCATCATCCTGAGAGTGCTAGCAGGTGGAAATATGTGTTCTTGAAGAGAATTGCCTTAGAAAGAGAGCTGAACAGCAATGCTCTTGATTGCAAGGAAGTAATGGACCTCATCCAGTTTGCTGGATTGATGAAAATAGTTGTCCAATATTTTAGATGCTATGAAATTCTTGTCAAAGAATTTATTGTGAATTTATCTGATAGATGTGTTGATGGCAAATCAGAAGATTTTAGGTGCGTAGATGTTAGAGGAAGGAAGGTTAATTTCTCACCTTCTGTGATCAACAAGTTTTTGAGAAGGCCAGATGAAGCTCAACCTGAGCTAGAATTCACTGACAACCAAGTTTGTCAAGTAATCACTGCCCAACAAGTAAAGCACTGGCCATTGAAAGGGAAGTTGTCTGCCAGCAAGCTTAGTGTGAAGTTTGCTATGCTGCACAAGATTGGAGCAGCCAATTGGGTCCCCACCAGCCACAAATCTACCATCTCTATTGGATTGGGGAGATTTATTTATGTTGTTGGAACCAGAACTAAGTTTGATTATGGCAGCTACATCTTTGAGCAAACAATGAAGCATGTTGAAAGTTATGCTATTAAAGGTCCTATAGCTTTTCCCTCCCTCCTATGTGGTATAATTATTGATCAGTATCTTGACATCCTGGTAGAAAAAGACTCTATCTGCAAAAGAGCCCCTGCACTTGGATTTCATTATAAGCTGTTTCAGGGAACACATGTCCCTGGTATTACTATGACATATGCTGAGACATCAAATGTCAAAACTAATTCCAAGAAAGCTGATGTAATTGTTGTGCTGAGAGAAACCTGCAGAGAGCTTGAGGCTAGAAAGAGGTCACTTGAAGAGTTGATCACTACCCTGGAACAAGAAAAGGATGACATAGAGGTTGAGGATGAGAGGCTGGAAAAGGATGCTGAAGAACAACTTGATGGCTCTGCAAGCAGCTCCACAGAAGATGCTGTTGAAAATAGTGCTTCCTCAGGAGATGACAGTGCCTGAAGTTCCTGGTTGCTGCTATGTGAAGATTGATGTTGATGCTCTCTGTTGCTGACATTCTTATTTTGTTGTTTCCAGTTGTTTTTTTTTGTTTTGTTAATTTGGTTGCTTGGATTACTATTTTTTATTGTTACTTGTGTTTCTTATGAATACTGGGATTTTGTAATGGCTCCTTTATGGCTAAAAAGGGGGAGAAGTAATTAGGTTGAATTTGTCTTACTTGGGTGTTTGATAGATTTAGTTTAGTTGTTTTTAAATTCTACTGCTTTAGTTGATCTCTGATAGTTTTAGTTGTTTTAGCCAAAAATTTGCCAAAGGGGGAGTTTGTAAGTGTTTTTGTGTTGGCTGTAATTTTTGGTAAAACCAGATTGATGTGACAATGTCCTGACTGATGTCATGACATTCTGGATTTAAGACAAATTATGCAGAAGAAGTGTTTTACAGGTACAACTCATAATGTTTGCATAACACAATGATTATGCAATGATCAGATGCACTGGATTCTGCAAGATCAGTATGCAGGATGTGGGATGTCATGACTAATGTTAAGACATCCTGTACTGAATAAATCATTATGCAGGTTCTTATTTTCTGAGAGTTTTGAGGATTCTGTTCGGGTTGTTCTGAGCTGGATTATTATGTTTAGATCATATGCTCACGTGGATATTAGGTTAACTTTGCTTAACCCTAATTTGTTATGTTGTAAGCCCAAGACCAAGTGTTTAGGTTAATTTTGGTTAAACCAAGCTACTTTTGTGGAAGCCCAAGATGAAGTCTCTACTGCTTCTATATTATCTCATGAATTCTGATTATACTCTTTGCGCTTTTTAAGAAGAAGAAGGTTGATTGTAACTGTGATATTAGTAATTCTTGTGAGCCAAGCAATTATCTTTTGATAAGTGCCTTGGAGTAGGATTTGGTTGTAAGGGTATTTTTTATCACTCAAAGCTTTGAAGCACGAGTGTTGTGTCTCTTGATTAAAGCTTTGAAGCAGAATCAAGCATGTGTGTTGAAGAATGTCTTCACAATTCTATTAAGTATTAGATTAGTATCACTGTTGTGATTGAGGGGGAGTGAGTAGGTTCTCAAGTCTAAGTAGGACTTAGATTGAAGTTGCATTGGGTAGGTCTTAAGTGAAGGAGATAAACTGTTGGTTTATTCTGGAATTAATACCTCTTATAGTGGATTTCCTCCCTGGCTTGGTAGCCCCCCAGATGTAGGTGTAGTTACACACTGAACTGGGTTAACAATTGACTGTGTTCTTTACTGCTTTTGATTTATTATTCAGATTGTTAAATAGTTTGTCAGATACCAGTGTCATAACATTCACTTTGACATCAAGTATCTGTTGCCAGAATTTCAATAAGTGCTCCATTTATGGCGTGCATCGCTTAATTTTTTTGCTAAAAAAGGCTACAAGTATCTTCTCCTAAGAAAACGTAGCTTTTATTCCCACTCCACTAGATCACATTCAACTTGGAACAGATTATCATAATTGGGGAGTGTTAATAGCGATGTAGTACATATCTTCTCCTTAATCAGTTTAAAACTTTGCTCTTGCTCAAACCCCCAATAGAACTTCTCTTTCTTCAAACATTCAATAATATGTGCAGTGGAATAGTACTGAAATCTTTGATAAACCTCTTATTGAAGGTGTCTGCACCATGAAAACTATGAATCTCAGTATCAGATCTAGGTGTAACTCACTCCCTTATAGCACTCACGTTATCTTCATAAACTTGAATCCCTTTTTCACCAACAAGAAAGCCTAGGAAAATCAAATTATTGGTATTGAATGTACTTTTTTTCAAATTAATGTAAAACTGGTTATTTTATAAGACTTACAACATTTTCCTCATATGATATAGATTCTCTGTCTTAGTCTTACTGTAAATCTGAATATCATCAAAATAAAACACTACAGAAAAGTCAATAAATGTCTGCAAAACTTGATACATCAATCAAATAAAGTTGCTAGGGGTATTGACAAACCAAAGGGAATCATCAATCACTAATACAATTCATCATTGCTCTTGAAAGTTGTTTTCCATTCATCTTCATTTATGATTCTGATATGATGATATTCACTGCATAAGTACATCTTTGAGAACACCTTAGAATTTGCAAAATCGTCAAGCATTTTTTCCAAATGGGATATTTATCTAATTGTTGGATCGGTTTTCAATACACATTTTCCACTGGTTTCCTTTATTAGGAACTAAAACGAATGGTACTACATAGGGACTCTTGCTTTCACGAACAAGCCCTTTCTTCAAAAAATCTTCGATATGCTCTCGTAAAATCTCACTCTCCTGGGGCTCATATGATAGTGAGGAAGGTTTGGCAAGCTAGAACCTGAGATGAGGTCAATCTGATATTGAATATCATGCACGTGAGATAAATCATTTGGTAATTCCTCTACAGTCAACTCCTTGAAGTTCTTAAGGATCTCTAGAACTTCTTCTGGAATCCTTATTTCCTCCTTTACAACACTCATCATCCCTTGGATCACCATTGTAAAGATACATTCAATTTCTTTTACAACCTCATCAATATATTTTTACTCTACGTCATCACCAAGAAACCAGACTTCTTTCTTCATGGATTCTTATCAAAGTGTAAAACAAGAACCATGTCAATTTTATGTGTGTCATATGTAAACATTATCATGTTATTCTGTCCTTGATAAGTGATATCATTATCAAACTATCAAGGTCTCCCAAGTAAAATTTGACAAACATCCATATCAATAACATCACAAAGTACCCTTTCTTTGTAATGTTTTCTGATGGAGATAGAAACTCTGCAAGCTAGTGCTACTCGAACTTGGGATTCCTTGCTTACCCAACTGAGGGTGTATGGATTCTCATGGGGTTCTTTGGATAACTTCAAATAATCTACTAATTTTCGCGACAACAGATTCCCTGTGTTGCCATTTTCCACAACCAGATTACACTTTGTTCTTGATAGAAAATATGTTTTGAATAAATTATTACAATGCCCTTCATCTTTTGATGCTAGTGACATTCTCTGAAACAAAAGTTTTACCCTTTCATTAGATTCTTCCTTTGAAAACTCAACATCAACATATTCATCATTCTCAAGTGGAAGATCTTTTTCTTTCCTCATCTTCCTCCCTTTCTTCCACAACAACATTTACTCTCCTTGTTGGACAAACATTCGATTGGTGGCCTCTTTTGTTACAATGATAATGTGTGTCTCGAGAGGCTTTAGCATATAGATTATTCTTCATTTGTATTGGTGTTGCACTATTTTCCTTGTCAAATGTTGATTCAATGTTATTCTAGGGTAAATACCTTCTAAGAGATTAAATTTTTTGAGGGAATTTCTCTATCAATTATGCCTTCAAAGCTAAACAGGATGTCTTAGCTACGACCCATACAATTTGTATACTTGTCTTCTCCTGCAAGGATCCCGTTAGGCCCCTGATGTATCGAGCCATTTTTTGGATCTCTAATTCTCCCAATTTATTATGCTCATAGAAATGCAAAAATTCCATTGTGTATTCAGTCATTGTTATCTTATACTGAGCACACTCAATATACATCTTGTAAATAATTTATTCATAATCCTCTGATAAATCGCTTCAGCATTAATACTTTCATTATTCGTCAAGTTTTGACCGGCACTTTCCTTTGCCTTTGCATTTTCCTTTGCACAACAAGTTTATCCAACCAGACAACAACAATAATTTTAAGCTTGATCGACATTATCTTAACTTCGTTGTTCTCAGAGGCACCTATAACATTGAAGAATTTGTCGACGTTGATATGCCAATTAAGAAACTCCTTCACTCCCATTGTTCCATAGAACAATGAAATATCAAATTTCACTCGATAATCATGGTTGTTCTATTGATTCCTACGATAAACCTCTTCCTCGTAGGATTCTTGTTTTTCAAAACTCGAATCTTCAATACGGTTGTTTCTACCTCGTGGAACCCTAATCTATTCCTCTCTCATATGTCTTTGTCGATTCCCATTTATTTGCTAAAGTCACCATCTCTTCAGTCAAAACAATTAGGGTCGTAGTAAAAGTCATGATAATTTCCTCATCTGCTTTGTTCACCAGTAGATCTGCCATGATTTTCAAGCTACGAAAAACGGGAGAAAACATGTTCTAACACTAACAGACACAGTCACAAATCCTATGTAATAAAGAGAGCGTTAAACCTATAATAAAATCACATGATTGCAAGCACAAAATTTATCAAATAAGTTTTGGAATCCACCAAATAATTTTTTTTTTTAATTTTACTATAATGAAAGATAATCCTAACATCCATTCCTAGAGTGTTTAAATAAATAAAAAAAGAAACTCTAGTGAACTTAAAAATACTCAAATAGACTTTTAATTCAAAATATAAATAAAATTAAAAATTACTTAAATATTAAAACAAAAATTACTTAAATATTAAAATATAACATGTGATTTCTTCTTTCATATGCACAACCATCCTTTGTACATCGATTAGTGTTTAATTATAAATATTAATCTTGATTTTTGCATGTTGATTTTTAAGTTCAAACTATTTGGTTAGGGTCCCAATTCTGAATTCAGCTAGTTGAATAGATCAATCTAATTCAATATTAATTACCGTGATAGTTACTAAGTATTTGATTTTTGGATTTATTTTAAGTGGGTAGTGGGTGTTTGACCCTATCTAAAGCAAAAACAAAGAGAGTACTAATAAAAATAGTAGTTTCATAAAACAAAAGAATTTATGTTTTCTATATCAAGTCGAATTTACTTATTAATTTATGTTTTGTAAAATAAATTATTTTAAAAATCTTAAAAAGTTTCATTAGAGCATTTATTCGTTAGAATATTTATTTCAAAAAATTAAAATAACCACTAACAAATAAAAATATTTGATGACTTATATAATGTGGATTTTTTAATTCATTTCATAACCTTCTTATCCATATGTTGAAAATTTCTTAATTGTTTTTGGAAATCAGAAATATATTTCCGATTAGCACCCTATAACATGCAAATCACGTTGAAAATGTTTGGGTGTAAATCGAAAATAAGTTTTCGATTTTAAACAGTATGTAATTTTTAAATAAAACGTGCACGTGAGATCAAATTTGAAATAAACTTTTAATATTATATTACTTAGTATAGAACCGGAAATATATTTTCAATTTTTATCTAAATATTTTAAAATATAGTGCATATCAAAAATATATTTTTGATTTCACTCAAATATTTTAAAAAATAAATATTGCGTATCGAAAATAAATTTTTAATTTTGTGAAGAATATTTTGAAATTTTCGTACCATACGTCTAACTCTTATGGGTGAGTTAAAAAACCACTATATGATTGGCTATGCTGGTAAGTATGATCTTGACATGATTACATTAGATCTCCTTTATCTAAATATAGATTAGATGGCCACAAACTATTGTGGGAAAAGAACACGTTGGAGACAAGGAAGAGAAAAAAACGGATTTGCATCATGATCAAGACAGTGAGGGTAAAATTGAAAGGATCGATAGTAGACAACATAATTATTGTCATATCAAATATATCAACGTTGGGATGGTAGGCTCATGATTATTCTTTGACTAGAGGAAACACAATTCATGAAAGCCAAGCTCCCTCACGCCTGCTTTCTTTCAAGTACAATATACACCTTTACCAGTTTCCTCAAATTGTCTTTTTCTTAATTCGAGAGTGTGTTAGGTTTAGGGGCAAAGGAACCATCTTTGGATGGTGTCTTACATGCATACATACATTCATGATTTCAGATGGTGCTTATATATGGCTGTATCTCTTGCTATTGGGGAAAAGTGTGGATAATAGCGGTCTCTCCTTTAAGGTTTTGAGCAATGGTTGCGGTCGTCGTGAAATTTTTTTACAATATGATTAATAGCTAGGATGCAGTATAAATTAATTATAATTTTTTTATTAAAAGACCAGTAAATAATAGTATGAATATTAATATTTTTCAATACAGTTTTGTTGTGATCATTTGTGTGAATATAAATATTTTTTAAAATTGTGAGATATTAGATCGAATTCTATTGGGTCGAAGATAGTATTTTAATTCGACGGTTCGACAGAGTTTAGCATGTAGTCGAAGGTTGCTCACATGTTGTTGTCGAAGTGTTACAAGTTGTATTTGAAGTGTGTTCTAGCTTGTAGTGTCGAAGGATGCTAAGATTGTTAGCATCAAATTGAGCATGTTTATTATGTCCAATTGGTTATGTTAGCTTGTACCCTAAGTTACTTTGTAATGGATATTTGTGATAAAATCTCATTAGTTTAGTATGTTAGGTTTATTATAAATAACATACTAGTCTCTCATCATTGCATACTTTTATGGTGATAGAGTTATTTGTTATTCTTGTATACTTGTAATCTTATTTCAAGAATAAGGAAAGAATAGCTATTAATAACCAATTTTTATGTTCATCGTATTCTTCATTCTTTTTTTTATCCTAATTATTTCTTAATCATTAAGCAACAAATTTATATTTTTTTCTAAGACATTCGATTTACAACAAAAATCTTTGTCAAGTTATCGTTGAAGTGAGCTTCAAAACCTTTATCTTGTGGTTGATAAATTGAATTGGATTTTACTCTTAAACAATATGAGAATCTAATTAACTAGTGGTCAGTGGTGAATGTTAACATCAATTTAAAACTATGCGTAGAAATTAACAAGGGAGTAAAAGGGTAAAAGAAATTGAAAGCTAAAGAAAAAAGGGGTAAAAAAAGTAAAGGTAAAAAGAAAATGTTGACAACATTTATAAATAAAGTGATGAGGTCCACCAAGTTGTTTGAAGTTAAAATAAGACAATATTGAAAATTTCATCCGAGTTAGTTTCTCTATTTCAAAATATAGTCGTTTAAGGTTTTTGCACACAAATTAAAAAATAATCGTTTAAGGTTTTTGCACACAAATTAAAAAATGTAATGACATTGTCATAAAATATTATATTTTATAAAATTAACCCTATTAATTTATTAAAAATAGTGTAGAGAGTAAAAAGTAAATGACGCAATTAGAAAAATAGTAATTATTATTATATTGAAAAGTGAAAGTGACAGTTATTTTGAAATAAAATTTATTTATTAAAACGACAATCATTTTAAAACGTAGGGAGTACATCTTATGTGATATGTAATAGGATTTTTGAGATTTCCACCATTCATTGAAAGAAAAAAGAAATCGAAAGAGAAAAAGAAATTAAAAGAAAATAACGTTTTATTTTTGTCTTGGAAAAAGAAGTTTAAAATGGCAATTAAGAAACATGATGTAATTAGTATGAGAAAAAAAATAGTATCCATTCCCACGAGTTTAGGTTGCTAAAACATATTATAGCACCTTATATATATCTTACCACATTATTATAAATAAACTATCTCAAAATTTTGCTTCTTGATTAATATAATTGTAGTGTTAATAGTTTTTAACATGATTGATCTTGCAATTTAAAAAACACCTTATATTATACTACATTATAATAAATAATATATCTCAAAATTTTGTTTCTTGATTAATATGATTGTATTGTTAATAATTTTTAATAGGATTGATTTTGCGATCTAAAAAAGAATAGTTTGTTATTTGTTTGTCCTCTATTTCTGTATTAATCTAATTGATATACTGTTATGATCTCTTGAGTGTGGGGTGTTTAAGGATAGTCTATATGTGAACAATTTTTACGTAATATTATTTTCTGGTTGTCATTTGACAACACGTGTGGTTTTTTTATGTGAATTTTTCACGTCTTGTATTGTGGTTGTGATCTTTATCTTCTTTATGTCATTTTGTTTCAAAATCTAAAACCAAAGCTCGTGGTTTGATCCAAATATATAAGTTTTTGTGTGTTTTGTGGTTGTAATTTTATTTGAGCTTCCACATAAAAAAAAAGAATGAGAGTGATGTGAGTATTGTTCAATTATAATCACAAGTTCTGTTGTGTATATTGGACTAGAGAAAATTCATGGAAGAATCGTTTTTAGGTGAATATGATCGTTTTTTCAACTATGATCGTCAGTGAATACAACGCAAAAATTCTTGGAATTGTGTATCCTTAAGTGACTATACTATTTATGATAAAATTTTATAATTCTTTATATAAAAATAAATTTAAACATGATGTTTTGCTTTTGGTTTCTCATTGGTTGTGTATACATTTATTTTAGAGACATGTTATTTACAAGTTATGGTGTTTTGTTAAATCCCAAGTTTGTTGCTTTGTGATATTGCTTATTTTTCGAGGTCGTGCTTGAAATTTTAGTGGATGTCTCTAGAATCTTCCCTAACCCAGGGGTCAATATCCTTTCATTGTCCCTAGGTGAAAACATGTTTCGAGGTTGGCGTGGTAGGGACTCACCCTGACCTACAAAGTTGGTAGCTACCAAGTACGGGGTGAGCGTGTTATTTTTGGTTTGTGATATTTGTCTTTAACTATGCATTTGCACTATGTGATTTTGATTGCTTTCTTCGTACACTTAAAGTGTTTATAACAACGCCCTAACGTCGTTTTCCATGGGTTTTGAGTGCTTTGGTAGTTTATCCCAAAGATTTTACTATCCTTTGTGAACACAAGAAAAAAGATAAAATTTTAGTAAAAATATATTTATTCTAGCTGTAAGAAATTTCATTAGATCGTAGCAATAATTTCCATTTTATACATGAAATAAGGGAAATTTTAACCAAGTGGGAATTAGCCATTTCTTATCGACCTCGGACTCACTTACATGAATTAGTGTGTTCAGCTTCAATCTTCTTTTGGTTCCACTTATTGCAACTTCAAGTTATGGTTATTCGTAATGTACATGCAAAAAATTCATGTCCCTTTTTAACGAGGTCTAATTGTAATTTCCATAGTTGACCAATGAGGTAGGCTATGTCAATCTCCAAAACCTTTTCCTTTTTTTTCCGCTTAAATTGGGTTGCATGGCCTTGTGTATCATCGATGCTCTAGATAGGTCGACATACATCGGTACTAGTTCTTCATGTACATTGTCGTTCTTCGATTTGAGGTGTAATGGGGAAGCTATCGTGTCCAATATTTCTGTGAAAGGCCTACCCATGATGCAGTTATAGACATTTCTGCAGGAAATCACAAATAATTATAAATTAATTATCTTGGTGTCTCCCTCTCATCTTAAGATGAGCATTAATTCAATGTACCCCCAAGGATGGTCACTATACCATTGAAAGCCCGTAAATCAGACCCTTCATACAACCATAAATTGTTTTCCCCGACCTAAGTTTTTCAGAAAGCTTTGTATACATGATGTCGTAAAAGCTTCCACCTTTGATGAGGATCTTAGACACATAAAAGTTGACCATGGTATCTGTCATCACTAGAGAAAAGATCCTGTTTGGGATCCTCTCAATTTCTCGCTATCCGGGAATCTGTGGATGGGCCTTTTCAGAGTCATAATTGAAATAGGTCTTTCAATCTTTCATCCTTGCTAATGTCTATCGAAACAATAATTCTTCTTCAGATGGTTCCTTTGGATGGGTTAGTAGGCCTAGATAGTCCGCCTGTGATAGAAGTAATGTATTGACTTTTCCCTTTCGGTCTTCCTCTTCTTAACTAATGTTGTCCCCTTTTCTCTTAGATTCAACTATCACTTCCATATTTTTCTTGGAGGAGGACTTTTCTCTGCGATGAGACTATTTATTTCTTAGAGACATTTCCTGACCTCTAGACTCCTTCTTTCATTCCTTGGTGTACTCAATGTTGATTGGTAAACTCTTAGAGGAACCAAATCATACAACGTTGGAATGAAAGGGTGGAAGAGTAACTAAGACTAGATTGTCCATATCTGATGGATGAGGATCAACTCTGCTAGTTTCAGGAGCATCATTAACGAAAGCTTTGGTTGATCGGGTGATTTTCGAAGTCACTATAGCTTCGGGAGTTAGGTATCAGGTTGTTCGAAAAAAGTTTGGTGTTCGCAAGGAAAGAATAGGACATATGGATCGGTAACAAAGAAATAATGGTCCTTTGTGGAATTTGTAAGAATCAGAAGTCAGTTCTCGAAGACATCGTCACTCATCTACTTGGGAATAAGAAATTATCGATGAGACAATAAGATGAGTTCTTGGATTGGTGGATCAAGTTTTAGGTGCGACGAAGAGGATGTTGACCTGCAATGTTAGCACGCCAATGCCCAAAATAGTAAAAGAATAAAGTGATAATTGATTTGAATATCTAAAATGGTGCACTTTTCTTCCTATATAGTGTGAGCGGTTAAAACCGTCATCGTAGTAATTATCGTATGGAGGA
Source organism: Vicia sativa (assembly GCA_021764765.1). Taxonomy (NCBI): domain Eukaryota; kingdom Viridiplantae; phylum Streptophyta; class Magnoliopsida; order Fabales; family Fabaceae; genus Vicia; species Vicia sativa. The sequence goes on from CM038792.1 coordinate 1,349,466, forward strand.
TAGAATCATTCACCTTTAGTGGAATGAGAGACCATCTACTTTCTTTCGCTTGATGTAACTCCCAGCCTCTAGCCTCTCGCTACAGGCCTTGCAAATAACTCAAAACAAAACCACATATACCCTCAAGACACTATTATAAGTAACTTTTATTTTTTTTAGTACATTTGACTATTAATGTATCTGGTCTATATGGACCAAATACATTAATAATCAAAGGTACGAAAAAATAAAAATTGTTTATAATATAATGTTCAATAATAATATTTACAAGTTGTTAGTTTTAAAAAAAATAGTTATACAACCATGATCAATTATTCATAGTAGTAACAAAAATGAAAGGGAGATATGAAGCCTGGTGGTAATAGTAACAAAAAATCGAGGGCGATGATTCCAAGATTGATAGCAGTGAGTAGTGATTCTCATTGCAATCACTCTTTAATCATAGAAAGCTCCAACACCAAAATTCACTCACCCTATAATTAATTAATTACAGTTCGATCCTTTGTTTGAATCAAAGTTACTAACCACTACAGTTTTTATTTACGTATATGTCTTCTGTCTGTACCAAATTATCACTGACTGTCTGACTTATTGTAAGCATGCTGACTCCAGTTTTGCTATGTTTTACCTGTGACTTCTGTTTTTGTTTTCTTGTTTTGCTTTTAGGTGGGGTTAAAAAGTACTACGACTGTTTAGTTTAATACTTTAATCAAATTACTACTACTACTTTATCTAGTCAAATTCCACACTCTTTTCTCATTTTTCATTTCAGTTCCACTTTCTCAAAAGCTTAACCCTAAAAACTTTGAAAGCTAACTAAATAAGACAAAGGTTGGCATTAATGGAACCGAAAGTCTCTTGTTAAATCTGTTACTAACACATGCCACCAACAATTTAGACCTCATAGTCACCAAAAACATTGTACATGTTGTTTGGTATGTTTGCAGAATAATAATACAATATAACATATACTTCCAAGTTTGGTATCCTTGAAAATGTACGAAGAAGATATTGTGTAGGATTTTATTCTAGTTTGCACGCCTTTGCATTTTACTGAGAGGACATGTTTCATTGTATAATACACGTAATTGAAGCAACCGAATTAAATTATTAATACTGTGGCATCTACTCTCATCTCATTTGTCTTGTTGACTAACTTATGCGCTGCAAGTATTATATGACATCATTTTCACCCTCTCCCTTTCAACCAGAATTCCTACACACCCACTTGCATGCATGGTACGTCGCCATTGCACGTATCACCTCAAAACCACATATTAAAACTGTTGTTTTTTAATTTGAAAAGTTTGAAAATGACTTTATTGATTGACTGGCTCGCGTACTAGTTTGTTTTCTAGAGTACATCAACTCACATAATTTTTGGTGTTACAAATTCGAAAAGACTTGAAATTATTTTTAAGAGTGTTTTGTAATGAAATACAAGCATTAGTTCTTATATAATAAACTAGTGTATTACCCTTGCTTCACACGGGTTGATAGTATATATATATATATATATGAGTGAATATCAACATTAGTTAAATAAAAATAATATATTATATTTCAGAATTGTTTTTATTTCTTATAAATATATTAATTTTTAATTTTAATTGTTATAAATATTTTATTTAGATATCTTTTCTTTTAGAGATGGATAAATTTAAACTCCTTGATTGAATTGATTGATCTATTATCTTTTTATGCAATCGGATCGAGTGTCATGTTTATTCAATTGTTTAATTTAAATTGGATAAAATTATTTCTGTCAAACTCAGATCTAATATTTATTTTATTTATTTTTATTATTATTGACGTAACCCATTATAAAAATAGGATACATAATGTGTATGTGGGCATTTTCCCACTTAAATATGAAACTGGTTTCTTTTTAATTTTTTTTATAAAACACTGGTCAGGCTGTACAATTTTGGGGATACTATGTATAATGGTTTACGTATTTAACATCTTTCTTTTTCATTTTTTATATTTTATATTATATTTTTTTCTTTTTTTTTCTAATAATTCAACACACTTATAACTTTTATTCATTACATTAGTTTTTGTTTAATAAAATTCAACACCTTATCCCACCATTTTTATTTCATATTTGTATTTTCTTTGACGGTTTTTTAATAAAGTCGATTTTTTTTTGTCCAAATCAAATAAATCAAGTCTCTATTTATAGACACAAAAAAATAATGCATTTTTGTGAAAATAAAAATAAATAAATAATTAATTTATTATATAATATTTTAACTCAAATAATTAATATGAAATAAAAATCTAAATATTCGTAATAACCAATAACATTTTACAAAATATTTTATGAAGTTACACTCTCTCCTCCTTCAACATGTTGAATGTTTTTAACATCAATTAATCCACATTATTTTCAACACTTCATTCAACGTTTATTTACATACATTCAGCTATTGATAAAAATTTCAATACCCTATCCTATTATATATATAGTCTTGTATAAAAAGCAAGAAATAATGCTATTGAAATGACATTCTTAAATATAGAGATCCTTTTAAGTATGTTAAGATTTCAAAGTTTAAACAACCATTTGCATTATATCAATAATTTGTTGATTTTAGATTTATATTTAAGAGTAATAAAATTTATTAAAAATAAAAACATCTCTTCTAAAATATAAAATTCACTAAAAAAAAAGTTATAATGTATATTTATATTTAAAATTAATCGGAATCTGAAAAGATATCATGACACTAATTCTCTACATTACATTCAATACACTGTTCACAAATATGTGAACATTGATTTTAATATTATTTTATTTTTAAAAAAATTATTTTTGAATAATGAAATATTAAAATTTGGTTAATCTGTTAAAAGTATGGTTAATATATATATTCTGACATAAAAAGTTAATATGTATACTATTCAAACTTTGGTTAATAATTTGCTTAAATTTGGTTAACTCAGTTCATAACATGGTTAATGAGTATTTGGATATAAAAGAAATATTAAATAGTAAAATAAAGTTGGTTAATAGAGTATAAAAATTGGTTAATATATTTATAATTTATTTTTATAATAGCAAATCTCTTTCTTTTATATTTTTTTAATAAATTTAATTTTTTTTTTGTGTCCAAAACAAATGAACCAAGTCTCTATTTATAAAGAAAAAAAAATGATGCATTTTTGTGAAAATAAAAATAAATAAAAAATTAATTTATTATAAAATAATTGAACTCAAATAATTAATACGAAATAAATATCTAAACATTCATAATAACCGATAACATTTTGCAAAATATTTTATGTGGTTACACTCTCTCCTCCTTCAACATGTTGAATATTTTCAACACCAATTAATTCACTTCATTTTCAACACTCCATTCAACATCTTTTACAAACATTCAACTATTGGAAAAAAAATTCAATACCCCATTATACATAGTCTTATATAAAATAGTCTTATATAAAAAGCAAGAAATAATGCTATTGAAATGATATTCTTAAATATAGAGATCTTTTTAAGTACGTTAAGATTTCAAAATTTAAACAACCATTTGCATTATATCAATAATTTAATAATTTAAGATTTATATTTAAGAGTAATAAAAAAAATTTTAAAAAAATCATCTCTTACATCTAAAATAAAAAATTCACTAAAAAAAGTTATAATGTATATTTATATTTAAAATTAATCTGAATTCGTCTCTGCTCACAAGAATACAATACATGTAATATGAAATTTTGAGTATGATTTAAAATATGATAATAATTAAATTTATATCAAATGATATTGACAATGTTATTACATAAAAATAATTTTTTTAAATAATAAAATGATTTTTTTTTAAACTATTGGATAGTTTCTTTCAAAACATTAAAAAATGGATGTTTGTTAATTTTATAAAAAAATGGTAATTTTTATAGTTTAAGCAAATTCACCTGCTAAATCTATTTAATTGTCAAAAACTAAAATTTTGTTGGTCGAAATCAAATCTTTAAAGTGAAACTATATTTTGGGTCAGATTTAAAATTTAGACTTGATATCGATCCAAAGCAATTGATTGTCCTTTTAATATTATCCATTTCTTAGAATATAAGAAAAAAATTAAAGTGAAAAAAATTATAATTGACCTTTTACAAAAACAAATAATTTAATTTATGATAGATAGTTATCTTGTATATTGTTTTTTTTTTAATCAAAGGAAATAATATATTAATTCAAAAAACAAGAAAAGCATACAAGGCGATCATCATATTAGCAATGTGCTTCTTAATCTTTCTATTCACCCACCCTTTGTATATTATGGTTTCTATGATCTTATTCACAGTTTTGTCTCTCATGATAGTTTCCAAAAATATTATCGTTTCTATACAACCAAACACCATGAATGGTTTCAGCAAAAGCCAACTTCATAATTGTGGATTTCCATCCCTTCCCTTTAGTGTTGGCAATTATCCAGGTTCTCTCTTCATTCCACTGCTTGGGCTCACGATCCACATTAATCCAAGAAAGGAATTGCTGCCAGATGAAATTTAGATCGCTGCAACTGAAAAAAGATGGTTCAGAATGTCTTCAGCTTTGTTACACATACTGCAGGTGCTGTCACGAATAATGTTGAATATTTTCAATCTCTCCTTGGTGGACAAGTTACCATGGAAAAGAAGCCACATAGTAATCACACTTCTAGGCCTAGCATTATTTTCACGGAAAGTATTATCCCAAATCACTCTAGTACCATCCTCAACAATCTCAACATACACTTTTTTAACAGAAAAACTTCCACTGGAGATCATGTTATCCCATAAGGCTTGGATCGTTGGAATCTGCTCTTTTTGCTTCATGATGTGGTTAATAGTCCATGACCAAGTGGATCTGGGCTCCATATTCAGCACCGCTTTGCCTTTCATATAGTAAATATTAACCCATTTCACCCAAAGGTTATCACTCTTGGAACAAATATTCTACAAGCATTTAACAACATCGCCTGTTTCCAGATTTTCAAGCTTATGATGTTCAGGCCTCCTTGCTTCATAGCTTTACAAGTTTTGTTCCAAGCCACATGACTTTTCCTGGAGACCTCTGCTCTGCCAGTCCAGATAAAGCAGCGACAATGAGCTTCTATCTTCTATAAAACAGTACCAGGCAATGGCAAACATTGCAGCCAATATTGCACCACAGATATAGAAATGCTTTTAACAAGTTGAACTCGCCCAGCATAGGAAAGAAATTTGGTAGACCAATGCTTGATTCTATTAACAACTCGATCCACAAGAGGCAAATAATGGTTGATATTGAGTTTTCTGTTGGTCAGAGGCACACCCAAGTACTTCACAGGTAAGACACCTTCATCAAAGCCAGTGATGTTGAGGATATTCTTCTTTATCTATGTCTCCACACTTCCAAAAAAGATCCTGCACTTGCTAGGGTTAACTATCAGACCCATGGAATCAGAAAAAGATTTGAAAGTAAACATGAGCATGTCTGTAGAAACTTGATCACCCCTGCAAAATAGTAAAAAATCATTTGCAAATGATAGGTTTATTAGCTCCAGCTTTTCACACTTGGCATGAAAGTTGAAGTTTGCATTTTTTTTCATTTTTAGCAGACACATGTTTAGGTATTCCATCATAATAACCACTCTCTGCTGCATATTTCCCAGCCCTTTACTAAACTTACAGTTAACAGGTTGCAATCTCCTAAGTTTATGCCAAAGAGTATACATAGGAGTTCCATGTAAAGGTAATTCCCAGTTGCTCTTGACTGTCTCAGCAAATCCATTAACATCATTCAGATAATTGTTAAACTTAAATATTGACATTCTCCTTCGTTGATTAACAGGACCATTGATGAACAGAAGAGAATGGTCAGAAACATTGGGGGCAGAATGTTCAGGGATAAATTTTGATACTTGTGGAGCCAATCTATGTTGCGGAGGACCCTGTCAATTCTAGAATAGATGGTACCAATAGAATGTTTATTGGACCATGTGAAGTAGTCACCACTGCTATCCATTTCATACAACTCAGTATTAGTCATCCTATTTTGTAGGTCTATATACTCTTTTTCTGTGACCAAATCCCCACCAATTCTGTCTTGAGCTTGAGCCACATTATTGTAGTCTCCCACCACACACCAAGGACCACTTTGAGTACCATTGAGCCTCTCAATATTTTTCCATAACAACTTTCTTTTTTCCAATTAGTTATGAGCATAAATTGCAGTACGCCAAAATTGGTGATTCCCTGTCAAATCTAAGACTTTACAATGAATATGTTGGTTGGAGCTCTCTATCTTCTGAATATAAAATTTAGTGTCATCCCAAGCAATCCACAGTCTACCATTGTCATGGTTATTGTAATTATCCAGATAACCCTCATACAACTTGAGTTTTTCTCTAACCTTCACAGCCTTATTGCTTTTAACCCTAGTTTCAGCAAGAATAATAATAGTTGGGAGCTAATCTCCTTGATTTTCGCAACTTTATTTAACCCCCTAAGATTCCAGGATGTAATGATGGGCCTCTATGAATGGTGACATAGGGATTATTCGAAACCCCTAGCACCTGGACAACATTTGGATACCCTGACTGACCTATGGCTTTACCTTTGCTTGATTGTTTTGAAACATACCATATACCTTCATCATCATTCTCAGTACTATGGCTTTACCATTTGGGGAAGGCTTTTTGACATTCAAATCTTTAGGTGTATGACCACTGACCAGTCAAGATATGTGGTGTCTTCTTGGACATCTCCTGCCTCCATCAGTTTCTTGTTGATTCTCCCTTCACAATTATGTCCAACAGCTTGGCATTTGTCACAGAATAGGGGTTTCCTCATATAGTTCTTAACTGCATTCATGTTGAGCTCCTCTCCAAAATTGAATCGTTGTGTCTGCATCATTCTCCATTCACAATTGTTGGAGGAATGTACTTCATAACCCTACCCTTGGCCGGATTGCGGTTATCGCTGAGCACATAAACCCAAAGCTTGCATTCAACCGGCTGTGTATCCAGTTGCTTCTCCGATTCGATTCCTTCACTTCTTCATCCGAATGTTTCATCGCTACGATTTTTGGGATTGCAGATTCCTTACATTTCGCTTCTTCATCGCAGGTTGAGTAAGCTAGTAGATCTTCCTCTACTTCATCATCACTTCTGGTTTCACTCTCTGCTTCCGGCAAACATACCGGAGTTCGTTGAACCGTTGGCAACAATGGCGGTGGAACCTTCGCTGCCCTCCCACGTCCTCGTCCCTGCTTCCTCATTTTTTTAATATTTTTTTATTTTATAATAGGTTATAATTTATGGTATATATAGTGTTTTTTATTTAGGTGGTGTAAAAATTTAGTTAATTGATTATAGGAATTGAGTGTGGTAGTTAGTTTGGTTAAATAGTGTAAAAAATTAGTGTAGAATTTGATTTCTGATAAATTATTTATATATATTTATGTATTGATATTATTGATATTTATAAATTAATAATATTAATAATATTATTTGAAAAATTAACTAATTATAAACAAATAATTTTTGGTAAGTGAATTATACACCTGAATGTCATGTGACTCAATTTTAAATACATAACTAGTAAATAACCCGTGCTGTCGCACGGGGCCGGTCGAGATTTCATATAACATGGAACTAACTTTGTCATGTAATAGAATATTCCTATATTTTTTAAGTATAACAGCGTATTTTCAATTATATAAAACAACAATTAAAAAAATCGAATGTACTTTTAATATATGTAGTTTATTCTCATTTATACATGTCTACTAAATCATTATTTGTAAAGTTTGAATTCATTTTTCAATCGGTTAACATTCTTATAGTTTTTAATATAAACTAATAATATACACAAACTAATAAGTATTGATCTGTATTTATAATAAATCGTACATTCGATTCTCTAACTTCAACTATATAAAACAACCGTAAAACAAATTTAAAAGATTAACATTAAAATGAACACTCTACAGTTGATATCTCATAAATACGCGTGAATCCAGATGAGTTAACAAACTCAGTACAGTTGATATCTCATAAATACGTTCACATTTACCCGTGAATCTAGATTAGTTAACAAACTCAGTACAGTTGATATCTCATAGATACATTCACATCTACCCGTGAATCTAGATGAGTTATTAATATTAGTACAATTGATATCTCATAGATATGTTCACATCTACCCGTGAATCCAGATGAGTTAACAAACATATATTCAAAAACATATATTCAATTAAATCAAGAGAAACCGATATAGTAAAAGATCATATAGAAATGTTTGTGGATATGACATGACTTTCATTTTTTAAAAAATATATCAATAACATTCAAAATCATATAGTTTTTTCTTTAACTACTTTCTAAATACTATTTAAAATTATACCAATATTATATATTTTATTTTCATTATTTACATTAAATTGATTTTTAATGGATCAACTAATATTTTGAAAATAATTTAATTGAATTAATTGATCAATTAACTCTTTAATAAAGTTACTATACTTATAATTGAGTAAATGATTAGTTAAATAAATATTTCTTTAAAATACATGAATTTTATTCACCTTTGTAAAATATATTTCTTTAAATAAATATATCTTTAAAATACATGAATTTTATTCACCTTTGTAAAATATATTTCTTTAAATAAATATTTCTTTAAAATACATGATTTTTATTCACCTTTATAAAATCAATTATAAATTATTCAATTTATTAAAATGATTATATCAATAATTTTTTTATTTTATCATAATTTTTTATGATTAACATTTATCATTAAATTTTCATGATTACTATTCAATATTTTTATCATGATTACAATTATAAAGTTAATTTGAAAAGATTATGATATATTAGTTATTTCATAAAGTTAAAAAAATTATCAAATCTCAATTGATTTTGTTTTGTTTTATTAACCTTTTTATAAAAATTAAAATAATTTATTTTAGGTCAAATAAGGATCTAAATAATTACAAAATAATATTTATTCTTACATTTTTTGAATGATAAATTAAATATTTAAGATAAACATTAGAGTTCTTATTTACGTTACCTTTTATATATTTATAATATACTTTTTGTTAATTTTATTAACAATATATTTATAGTTAACAATACATCGTTTAAACTACGTTAATTTTTTTCAAGAATATAAATGTAACCTTTCAAAAATGAAACCCAATAGTTGGTTGTCATACGTTCACATTTTACCCGTGAATCTCGATGAGTTAACAAATCCTAATTGAATCCAAATAATTAATTGTAAAAATGTATTATTAAACCAATTTTAGATATTAGCATATTTTCCAAATATAAAATATATGACAACTTCCAGTCGTGATTCACACTACATGTCTACCAAAAGTTTGAATTCATTCTCCAATCGCTTAAAATATTAAATAATAATTTAACATTTATTATTGTTGATATTAGTAGAAAATTAAAAAATTATCAAAAGAGAGAAAGAAAAGATATATTCTTTATTTAAATAAATCATAATTTTTATTTTAATTGGTTCGTTTGCATCGTTGATTTTAATTGGAATAGAATTAATGAAAATGACAATGTATAACCACTTTTAAATTTTTTTTTATATATCATATTTACAATTTTTCCAAACCTACAATATATAACAACTCCTTCACAAATTGTAGTCTTTAACATTAGCTAAATTGTGAATATTGTAGGCTCTAACAACAACCTTGATTAGAGAAATTCTCTCCATAACATATATTCAACTAAATCAAGAGAAATCGATATATTAAAAGATCATATAGAAATGTTTGTGGATATGACATGACTTTCATTTTTTTAAAATATATCAATAACATTCAAAATCATATAGTTTTTTCTTAAACTACCTTCTAAATACTATTTAAAATTATACCAATATTATATATTTTATTTCCATTATTTACATTAAATTGATTTTAATGGATCAACTAATATTTTGAAAATAATTTAATTGAATTAATTGATCAATTAACTCTTTAATAAAGTTACTATACATATAATCGAGTAAATGATTAGTTAAATAAATATTTCTTTAAAATACATGATTTTTATTAATATTTTATAAAAATATATGATTTTAAATATTTTTAGTAACAAAATATTATTTAAACTATAACAAAATGTAACTTATTCAATTTATAAAAGGATTGTAGGAATAAATTTATACCTTTTATTATTAATTTTATGATTATCATTTTTCATTAAAATTTCATGACTACAATTTAACATTTTTTTATCATGATTACAATTTTAAAGTTAATTTAAAAAGATTGTGATATGCTTTAAATATTTAAGATAAATATTAGAGTTCTTATTTACTTTACCTTTTATATATTTATAATATACTTTTTGTTAATTTTATTAACAATATATTTATAGTTAGCAATACATCGTTTAAACTACGTTAATTTTTTCAAGAATATAAATGTAACCTTTCAAAAATTATACACAAATATATTTAAAAGTCAGTAGAAAATTTTATTGGTTAAATTATAATTCCATTCAAAATTTATTGATCATAAATTTTTGAAATCAAATCATGCATAAAAATAAAATGTATTAATGTTACCATTCAAAATAATTTCTATATATAATAAAATTAAATAATATTAATACCTCCATTCAAAAGATATATTTGTAAAGGTTTGATTTAATTTTTTTTCATATTTTTATATATTCTAATGTATAAAATATTGCTACAATATGAAACAGTATCAAACGTATAATATTAAAAGAGAATTTAAATTTGATTGATCATAATATTTTACAAAATCAAATCATACATAAAAATTAAACATATTTATGTCACCATTCAAAATAATTTCCATATAAGTATAATAAAAATAAATTATAATAATGTCTTCATTCAAAAGATATATTGGTAAAGTATCGAATTAAATGGTACTCAAATATTTGATTAAAAAATTATAATATTTGTTTATAATATTGTATAAAAATATATTAATTAGTCGTACTTTAAAAAAATAAATCATAAATATTTTATTAAAAATTATAATATTTATTTCTAAAATTATAGCAATTAAAAAAAATATCAATACAAAATAGTATTTAAGATCCCTATGCTTTAAATATTTAAGATAAATATTAGAGTTCTTATTTACTTTACCTTTTATATATTTATAATATATTTTTTTGTTAATTTTATTAACAATATCTTTATAGTTAGCAATACATCGTTTAAACTACGTTAATTTTTTCAAGAATATAAATGTAACCTTTCAAAAAATATACACAAATATATTTAGAAGTCAGTAGAAAATTTTATTGGTTAAATTATAATTCCATTCAAAATTTATTGATCATAAATTTTTGAAATCAAATCATGCATAAAAATAAAATGTATTAATGTTACCATTCAAAATAATTTCTATATATAATAAAATTAAATAATATTAATACCTCCATTCAAAAGATATATTTGTAAAGTTTTGATTTAATTATTTTCATATTTTTATATATTCTAATGTATAAAATATTGCTACAATATGAAACAGTACCAAACATATAATATTAAAAGAGAATTCAAATTTGATTGATCATAATATTTTACAAAATCAAATCATACATAAAAATTAAACATATTTATTTCACTCAAAAGATATATTGGTAAAGTATCGAATTAAATTGTACTCAAATATTTGATTAAAAAATTGTAATATTTGTTTCTAATATTGTATAAAAATATATTAATTAGTCGTACTTTAAAAAAAATTAAAAAAAATTATGAAATTAAATCCACTTAGTCATAATTGTTGTATATGAAATTAAATCCACTTAGTCATAAGGAATCCCATTAGTTCATCCAAGACATAAGGAATACCGTTAAGGTGTCAGGCATAAGGAATACCATTAGTTCAATCAAGGCGGTATAAATTATTTGGACTGTTAGTTACATTTGTAATTATTAAAACACAGAAGAACAATATGAAAGGTAAAATTAGACAAAATGGAACACATGAAATGCATTGCATATATTTTAATGTACCAAAGTATTAAGAAAACTTGGGCTAAAGAACTGTCACTTAAATCCATAATTCTGAAATCGTACACAAAACAAAAAGTAATGCATCAAAGATAAACTTATGTGATTCAGACTAATAAGTTATTCATTCCTTCTCAATCTTGATATTTTTCAAACACCTGCCTCATCATCATCTCCAACAACTTGTATAATTCCTCTTTTAACAGGAGTGCAATTTGCTGATACTTGGATTTATATTGTGCAGTTTACAGTTTATGCTTACGCCACAACCAAGTCTCTGAGCAGTAATACGGGTGTAGTTTCAATAAGGCCTCAAATTTATAGATAGCAATGATGTCACGACAGTTAGATTTTTGACAACAGGGATATAATATTTGAATAGACGAACAAATCACAATTTCAATGATACTTCACTTATTTAAAAAGTCCGCACTTATTATTTGAAGATCAAATAAGGTTCTGCCGTAGGATGGCCATGAGACGTACTCCTGCAAGACATGGAGAAAAATATAGTTAACTTTCGTTAAATACTTCAGCTTTTAATATATTAGAACAAAAGATAACACAAACATATACATTGGCAGGGGCATTTGTTCAACCAAAAAGAATATAGTTGCTCAAATGTTACCTTTAACTAATCGAAGGAGACTGACATGAAAATAAACTATAGTGATGTTCAACAAACTATACAAAGTTTTGTTGACATTAGCATAAGTTCTGTTGTTTTCTCTAACAAATCTTTTGCCTTTGCTTCCTGAATAGATTAAGAGAAAAATAATCAGTTTATAACAATTTCAGTTTTCTCAAATTTGTAGTGTTTCACAAAATGCAACATACCTCGAGGGGATACTTTGTAAAGCTGCAAAGTTGTGTTGCTTCCAGTGCGGACCAAGAGCAATTTCATTGATTCAGGCTGCTCCCACACCCTACCATAAAAAACCCAAAAACAGTATGGTATAGCAGAACTGCCATAGAAACTGCCATAGAAATCAATATGGTATAGCAAAACTGTTATTACAAAATCAGTATGGTATAGCAGAAATGCTTAAAAGCTCCAATTGAGGGGTTATAAGATCTTGTATAGAATCATGACATAGATTTAGTGCATCAATAACTTTTGAAAAAGAAGAAAATGGAGAATATAGCACAGTTTACATGGATAACTTTTGAAAAGAAGAAAATTGGAGAATATAGCACAGGTTTACATGGATCCAAGAAAAGTAATGTAGTTGAAAACGACACAAACACTCACTTGCTGCCTGTGCCGTATTCTTAACAACTAAAGCGTGTAACTATCCCGCATCTTCATCCTCCAATAGTAAGAAGCATCTTATGACCATTAGAACGCAAATCAAGAATACATCTCATAAACTATATGTAAGAAAAATAAGTTGTGGAACATTGATGAAAAAAGAGTCAAAATCAACAATAAAAACATACTATCAATAAAGCCATATTAATCGATTCATCAAATACATGAATGTCTTTACATAGCCACGAGCACCACACTTGACAATCTTGCTTTGCTTTCAATTCTCGCGGTCCAAACTATCAACAACATAGATCGCATAAAAAGCACATATGTATCAACCTTGATACATTAGACCGTATCCTGCCTTTGCGGTCCTATAGAATACACGAATGCTTGTAGTAGGAAAAACAAAATTTTACAAACCAACTGACAGAAAGAAATCAATGCTTACCAGAAGTACGAAGGAACAGAGGACGCGGCGCGAGATGATGTTGAGCAGAGGAGCTGTTTGTCGATGAGAATGGAGATGATGGTGGCGGTGGAGGAGATACGGCGAAGGATTGATGGCTGGAGGTGGAACAGAGTTGTATGGCAATAGAGGAGTTCGAAGGAGGTTCCGGTGAGAGAATGAAGGGGTTTACGGCGGCTGAAGATATATGGAAAGAGGTGAGTTTAGGAGAAGAAGCAGAGGAAACGGATTGTTGGAAGTAAGAGAACAGTGAGGAGATTGATGATTTTAGGGTTTGGGGGAAGCATTGAAGGAAGAGAGGAGAACTGTTGGTGTTCCACTACAATTTGAATTTTGATTCAGAGAAACATAATGAATAGGCATGGGGAAGGGAAACACGTTTGGTATTCCCAGAAATTGGAATTCGTTGGGTTTTGATCACGTTCCAATTATTCCAATTAGTTTGTTTACTGTAAAAGAAAAATTAAAAATATGATAATTCCAATTAGTTTGTTTAATGTAAAAAAAAAAATTGAAAAAGTGGAGAAAAATTGTGGGACTGCCGCATCAGATTCAAATGAATGTGGTTGCAGCATTTTAGGAAGTTACATTTCTACCCTCATAGAATAGACCAAAGTGGAATTTTATCAGTTGGGTTGATGTGGTAATTTCCAAGTACTATCATTTTTATAGTTAGATAATAGATGAAAACAAATAAAGTCTAAAAATGTTATAATATATTATAATTTAATTGTTCAAATGCTAATTTTTTAATAAATTATTTTTCTCTTTAATTAACAAAATTTAATTGTTAATAGATGAAAATATTTAAATTAAGTTAATTAATTAGTACAATAAAGTCTAAAAATGTTATAATTTAATTGTTCAAAAATGCTAATTTTTTAATAAATTATTATTTTCATCTATTAACAAAATTTAATTGTTAATAGATAAAAATATTTAAATTAAGTTAATTAATTATTAATAAACACAATAAAAGTCAACACTCATTAATAATGCATCCATCAAAATAGTAATTATTTTATTTTTACATTTAAAATATTTTTAAAAATGAAATTATAAAACATATTTCAATAGTGAACATTTATCCCGTACCTATTTTTTTCTTCATGTTAGCCTTTAAACAGGTAAGAATTGTGCAATTATATACAAAGCAACTTGTTCATATAATTAAATATTATCTTTCAAAATTTACCTCATAAAACTAAGATGTGTCATATATTTGGAGGCGGCTTAAAAGGATACAAAAATAATTTTGATAGTAATAAATTTTCTCAAGTTTTATAGGAGATATAAGAAATATAAGAATTAAATATGTTTTTAGTTCATATAAATATTTTAAAATTTAGTTTTAGTTTCTAAAATATTTTTGTTTAAAGAACTGTTTTCACAAAAATTGTCCCTATTTTTTATTTTTACTGTCCATTCCACTTAACAAAATCTGACGTGGACATTGATTTGACTTTTTTTCTTTCTATTTTGATATAAGGTATAGTTATTTTTCACGTATTTGATCTAAATAGGCTAACTAGTGAAAAATGATATATTCACTTAGAGTAAAATACGAAAATCATTTAGCATACAAGTTGATTTTCGTTCTTGGAGAAAACCTTAACCGAGTCCATCGTTTTCAACACCAAGTCTGAGCAGAAGGTTTATGTTCGTTTCATACGACATCCCTTTCTTCTTCAATCGAATTGTAACATATTGTGTCTTTTTCATTTTTCACTACGCCAAAAGCCAGTTTTGGCAGCACCCAAAAGAAAGCGCTTTTATGAGAAAGCGCTGCCATAAGTTGTAAAAAAAAACCACTCCAAAAAACGCTCTTAAAGACTATATGTTAACCTTAGAAAGCGCTTTTTAAAAGCGCTGCTAAAGGTTAACCTAAGAAAGCGCTTTTGAAAAGCGTTGCTAAAGGCATAGGGAAAGAAAGCATTTTCTTAGGAAAAAGCGCTGCTATATCTGGCCTTAAGAAAGCGCTTTTGAAAAGCGCTTTCGTATCTAATTTTATAATTAAAATTGTAAACCTCTGAAACAACAAAACACGATTTCTGTTCCATTCTCAGAAAACCCTCCTCCTTCTCACCTTCATCAACACAACCTTCATCGCCCTCGTCTCTATTTTTCAACCTTCGATTGTCACCGCCGCTATTGCTCGTCGTCTCAACCTTCGAAACCCCATTTCAACTGTCCCTGTTTCAACACATCGTCGCTGCTCCACCATTGTCGACTTCCTCAATAGAACCAACTTCTGTTTAGCGATGACTCCTTCCATCTTCCTTCCAAGCTATTCCGCGACACAATAATAACTCTCACCATCGATCTCTCTGCACTGTAGGTAAGTTTTCTTCATTCTCTTTTAATACGGTTTATCGATTTCTGCCGATGAGAATGCTCAAAGAATGGATGTTAATGTATTGTTGATTATGTTTTTCTGTTGTGGATGTACATTGGTGAGTTTGTATGTGATTTTGTGTTTTTTTCCTTTGTCCACCATTTTGTATTGTCGTGTTTGAGTTGAATTTGAGTTGTTTGAGTTGAATGTGGGAGGTAACTCCTTTGTTTGTAAAACTTGAAATATTACCCCAACTTGAGAGCTACATTCTGTAGTTGCTTGCAATAATACTTTTTGAACAATGCTTGCAACAAAAAAAATAGATTTTTTTGAATTGGGTTTTTTATTACTCGGTTCAGTGTTCTGTAATTTTCCAAATTTGATTTGTTTGGAATTTTGTTTGACGCATGCTTAGTAAAAAATGTCTTAGGAAAAGTTTGTCATGTTTGTGCTTAATGATTATTTGTATGGTGATAGTAAGCTTGCAAGTGGTGATGTAAAGAAAAACATGAAGAATGTTTGGAAAATACTTTTTGGTTTTCAGACTTTGGTAAAATAAGGTTTTTCGAGAACTTTAGAAAATGTGAAGGTCACATATGTATAAGGTGTCAATTTTTTTAGAAAAAAAAAAGTTGTATTCTAATGTGTTTGAATGAGAAAAAATTGTTAGAAAAAGTGAGTTAATTGTGAGTGTGAATGGCTTGAAAATTGTTGATAATGTGTAGAGAAATTCTATGAGATGTTGATTTGAAAAATTATTGATGACTGTTGATTGTGTGTAATTGTTTGTTCAAGACAAAAACAATGTTAAGTGTTTGTTTAAGACAATGGTGGCTGCCCGGGAAACACATACTTTATGTTCATGTGTATTTTTTTCTTTATTATAGGTCAAATGACTAGTAATCAAGAAAACTCACAAGATGCAAATGCTCCAGATGATACTTCAGAAAAAGATATTACACGAGGCATAACTATTATGAGGGGAATCATCCGTTATAGAGATAGAGGAGTAACATATAATGTAGATTGGAATGATGAGGGCCAACTAATTGGGTCTAATGCTGCAAAGTTGACGAGCTACATTGGTACACTTGTTAGTATGCACATTATGATCATCACTCCTAGATGGAAAAGAGGAGAGTTAGATGAGGGTAAAGAGAAAATTTGGACTGAGATAAAGGTACCATATATGGTTGTTGTTATTTGCTTTATCTTGACGATAATGTGTTTAAATTACTTATACTACAGAAAAAGACACAGAGGGTGGAGAATTTTTTTAACATACAAGTATCTTGAGGATGAGGAAGGAAATTTTGTTGAAGAGGATCCGGAACGTCCAAAGAAATATGAGACCTTCATTACACCTGAAGAATGGGTTGTTTTTATAGACCAAATAAGAGACTAAAATTTCAAGAAAGTGAGTGCCATAAATCGCGAGAGAATGTCAAAACCCATGTATCCATACAAAAAAAGGCGTTTGGGATATGCACGCTTACAGGAAAAAATTGTAAGTAAATATAAATTCTACGCTCTTATTAATTCTCTCAATGTGTTATAATTTATGATCCTATTATTTGTGTCAATGTGTAGTTAGAAGAGACGAAAAGTGACGAAACATCACTACCAGCACATGTGTTGTGGAAGGAAGCTCGTGTGGGCAAGAATCGAGTTGTTAATCCCGATGTTCAACATATTTATGATGAATGTGTAAGTATAACATTGTGGCTTTAATTAAATCAAATGTTTATTAATATATAATTAATTTTTTATCTCCACTAATAATTTTCGATATGTAAATGAATTGCAGGAGACTCTATCGCAATCGGTATCCACAGGTGAGGACCAGGATATCAGGAGCGTACTTAGCCGAGCACTAAATGTTGCTGAGTATCCTGGTCAAGTGAGGGGTAAAGGTCATAGTGTGACTCCAACCTCCTTGTATAAGCATCCAAGGAAAAGAAATGCTAGCAATGCAGAAGTGATGCAAACATTGCAAGAATTACAAGCACAAGTCTGTGAATTTCAAAAGGATAAAGAGAGATATATGGCGGAAAAGAGCAGTTTACAGTTGAAAGAAACTAGTGACAAAGCTAGTACCAACTGTCAAAATAAATTTCCCGAGATAATTAAGATGATAATCCATTGGAAAAAGTTTAATTGCAATTTATAAAGAAAGTGAACTGAACAATATAGAGTCGTTATTATTACAGATTGTATTAGTCACTTCTAATGGTTATGTTCTTTTTTCTTACTGTTTACAATTGTTCAATTTCTGTAATAATAATGGCTCTATATTGTTCAATTCACTTCCTTTATAAATTGCACTTAAACTTTCTCTAAGTCTCTCTGTTAACTCAAGTTTCTCTTCTTTTTTTCCACCTCTCTCTCATAAAAAATACATAAAGTTAGAAGGATATGAAGTTAGTAGAATTATATATGTTATTGTCAAAATTAAAGTCAGTCAAAATAAATTTTCCGAGGTAATTATATATGTTATTGTGAAATTAAAATATCACATTTATTATTGGTTTAGGGCATTTTATCTTGTCAGCTATACCTATCGTCACTGACTTATCGCCTAGTTGGCAAGGGAAAAATGCATAACACTTTGGGAGATTTACTTCACCATAGACCGATCTCGGATGGACACATGAAAGTATCGGTTAATATTGCTTTAGGTCTGGATGTGTTGCTACCGGTACCTGACACTGTTTCAGAGACCACATTGTTGCGAGATGTAATAGGATCTTTTGTTGCATGGCCATCGGACCTCATTTTCATAGATGATCATGTATGTTGAAAACCATTATGAATATTTAAGTATTCAACTGTCCGTTCTGACCTCATTTTTTTACATGGTAATTTTAGACTCCTACAAAACCCGCATCTAAGGATAAAGGGATTTTGCAGCATAGCGAGTCTGTTGCATCACAAAAAAAGATACGTTTAAAGTGTTAATTATATGATCCGAATAAAAAACTGCATAATTTTATAGTTTACCTAAGTTTATATGATTTTTAGGTACTTTTTCAAGGGTCGGAACAAGTGAGCCAGAAAATTGGTAGCGTACCACCCAAGAAAAGGGTTCCTGTCAGAAAATTTGTGCCTCGATTCCGACAGTGTCTTGAAACACTAGTGGGAACATCAGATTTGATGAATGGTGGTATTCGTCAAATGGATATGGATGAAGGTATCTTTGGTTTTCCTTGCACCGAAACAATTGGACATGAGGACATGGAAGAGATTTTTCATCATAGAGAATTAGGCGTCGGTGTTATGCACTCATACATCCGGTTACATCCGGTAACCCAGTCAATATATTATTTAATTAGTTGAACATTTTTTTAAACATTTCAATGAAAATAGTCTAATGTTTATTATGTTTTTGTTTAAGGTTGTTATATGACAAATTGATGCGCAGGAATCAATTGTCAAACAGATTCCATTTCGTGTCTTCCTCCCGTGTCAGCGGATCGACAATTGTTAGGGAACCGGAGTCAGTAAGAGAGCACTTAGTCGAGAGATTCATGGCCACCGACAGTACAGAAAGCTTGTATCTTTGGGCGTATAATACTATTCCTATGGGGTTAGATTTTCATTCTAAGTTCATTTTAATATTTGTATTTTTTGTGTAGAAAATTTTCATCTAAACTGTTGTTTTAATTTATAGACGTCACTGGTTGTTGGTTGCTATGGATCCTAGAAAAGAAGTGGTCTATTATCTGAATTTGGTTGACGGTGATCGAACAAATTATCCGGATATGAAGTTAATGATTAATACCTAAGTGAGATTATTCTAAATATTCGTGTGTATTTATATATTTAATTATTTCTGTGACATTGTTCTAGATATATATTTTTATTTTGTTAGAGTAATACAAGTATTTTGATGTCAAAGAGAAGCTCGGGTACCACGGTCTAAATCAAACAACATTAATTGGATCAACGTGCAGGTATATTAATTTCCACAATTTTTCTTATAATATTTATGCTACTTGATAAAACAAGACAACTATATATTTTTATTTGTTTTTCTATGTAGTATCCTCAACAACAAAACGATATAGATTGCGAATACTTCGTTTTGAGATTTATCAAAGAAATCCTTCAAATGAATCAAATAGAAATTCCAGTCAAGGTATGGATTTATAACTTAGGATTTGTTTTATTATTTATCGGATATTTCATATGATTTATTACTTTTAACTAAATCATGCATATTATGTTTTGTTATGTAATACTTCGATGAATACAAGTGTGCACATTACACGAAACTTCAATTGGAAGAAATCAAAGAGAAATTGTGTCAATATTTTATTAACCAAAGAATCATATAAGGTATGAATACATTATTGTGTGAAAAGTATTATGAATACATTATTGTGTGAATACATTATTGACCGTGTTATTATGTTCATACCTTGCAGGACCAAGACGTTGAATACATTATTGATCGCGTTTTGTTCATACATTAGGGCTGATTTAGTTATTGTCACGACAGGTTTTGTTAGGGTTAATTTTGTTATTGTTCGGGATGACTTTGTAAGGCTGATTTTGTTTGTGTTAGAAATATGTGAATTGAATTACAATGGTGTATATATATTTTGGATTAAAATGGTATATAATGGTATTATAATGCTTTTTTGTATATAATCTCTTCTTTGGTGAAATAATGGGATTACAATTGTAAATTACAGGTTTATGGGATTACATTTGTAAATGACAGGTTTATGAAATAATGCTGCAAAAAATGTAAGTTTATGAATTATATAAATTATAGGTTTATTAAAAAACCCAAAGAAAGCGCTTTTCAGGAAAAGTGTTGCCTTAGACCTACCTTTGAAAGCGCTTTTTAAGACAAAGCGCTGCCTAAGGTATACATAAGACAATGCTTTCAAAAGCGCTGCCATATGTATACCTTAGGCAGCGCTCTTTCTTAAAAAGTGCATCAAAGGTAGGCCTAAGGCAACGCTTTCCTTGGAAAAGCGCTTTCTAAAGATGCATACAGAAAGCATAAAAGGCATTCTAAAGTAGGCCTTAGAAAGAGCTTTTTTGGAAAGAAAAAAATACTGCTAAAAGCCTACTTAAGAAAGTGCTTTTTAGGAAAAAGCGTTGGATTAGGTATACCTAAGGCAACGCTTTTTCCTAAACAAAAAGCACTGCTAAAACCTTTAGCAGCGCCACCTACGACAGCGCTTTTCAAGGCCAAAAAACGCGCTTTCGTAGGTCTTTTTGGCGTAGTGTTTGTTGCAGGGGCTTGTTTCCACACATTATCATGTATGCTTTGTGGTTCCATAATCATCTTGAAAGGTGCATGTTTGTGGTCCCTCGACATTGAATCAGAGGTAGATCTATATGTTTAACTTTCGACTCTATTTTAGGGTTTGTATTTTATGGTTTTCTTAATACAAGTGTTTTATGTGGGTCCATTGTTGATTTTACTTTTTCCTCCATTGTGTAGGAATTGGGTGTATTTAAGGTAGTATTTTACACAAAGGGTTATTTTGCAAAAGACTCAATGTTAAAGTATGAGGGTGGAGAAGTTTTTTCTTTTAATGGTTAAGATATTGATTGTTGCTTTTTTAGGCATGTGATTTAAGGGAATAGATCCTGAGTTTGAATACAAAAAGATTAGGATGCGGTGAAAACATGGTGATGGTAGTTCAAAACTGATCTAAACCCATTAAGGGATGATGATGATGTGCATTTGAGTAAGTTGTCTTTGTTCAAAACTACAAAGGTGATGTTGAAATATACACTAAGTTCAAACCTTTTAAAGGCGGTGCAACATTTATGGAGAATGCAAGAAAGAGGAACAAGGGGATAAAACATGAAGATGATGTTGAACCATATACTGATGAAGGTTCTAGTGATGAGTATGTGAATGATATCAAGTTTGAAGATAGTGAAGAAGAAATGATGAATGGATAGGTTTTAATGAGGGTATTGGTGCTCAATCCATAAACTTAGCTCTTGTAGATGGCGCAGGCTCTATGAAACATAACTTTATAACACCAAAGAAGGGTAAGGAACATGTAATTGAAGATGACTGATGAGCTTGATAGTGGTGATTAAGATCCCAGTGGTGATGATAGGCCAAATCTTGTTAGGTTAACGAGGAAGATGTAATAACAAAGGATTTTAAGTTTAAGGTGGGAATGGAATTTTCATCATTGAAGCAGTTTAAGAGTTGCATTTTAGAACATAATGTATTGAATGGAGGTACACTACAAGAATAAATGCAATTTTCCAGGGGATAATCCCCTCACAATTGGTAAAAACCCCACACAAATGCAAAATTTGCGAGGGGACTGCTCCCCTAGAAAAACAGGGGGTCGCAAATTATTTTGCGAGGGGTTTTCCACGTCGCCTATTTGCCAGGGGCTAACCCCCTCGCAAAATACAATTATAATTTTCAAGACTACAATATGCAGACGTAGGTGAAGACAGTAGTGTAGGCTATTTGTTTGGGGTTAAGCCCCTGGAAAAATGTATAATTAATATAAAAAATATAATTACTAGAGTATATACTTAATATAATATATATATATATATATATATATATATATATATATATATATATATATATATATATATATATATATATATATATATATATATATATATATAAATAAACTGATTTTAATATATACTATTTTTTTAAAAAACAAAATAAAAAATAATTCAATCCTATATGTACTTAATGTATACAGTTTTTTTTAATATAGCGAAAAATCATTATATATTATTGTAAAACATATTATAAATTTATTCTAAATTCTTACTCCTTGTTCCTATATATGAATTCATTGATACATAAAATATTTAAAAATAAAATAAAAGTTAGACTATAAACATAAGATAGAAGATGAAACAACATTATATTAACCATACAAAATATTAATGCAACATCTAACACAACAACCACACAAAACACAACATCAACAATATTATAGAACAACAGCCATCAAAATAGAAAACGGAAAAGAGTAAAAAAAAGAAGTTAGAAGAATCAGAATAGCTCCAAATCACACTTCTTTTGCGTCGACGTCCAAATCACTCTTCCTCCATTTTTTCATGTTCTTCATTTTTTTCATATAGTTGAGAAAGAGTGAGAAAGAGAAAGAGAAAGTGAGAGAGAGAAGGTGGAATATAGAAAGTGAGAAAGAAAAAGAGAAAGAGAAAGAAAAGAGAGAGAAAGAGTTATATACGTATTGTGTTTTTCAAAAAATAATTTGCTAGGGGCTCCCCCTGGCAAATGAAAAAGAAATAATGACAAAACAATTTTTCACGGGCTGCCCCTGACAAATGAAAAAGCAATAATGACAAAAATAATTTGTCACGGGCTGCCTCTAGCAAATAAAAAAGTAATAATGACAAAAATAATTTGTTAGAGACTGTCCCTAGCAAATAGAAAAGCAATAATGAAAAAAATAATTTGCCACGGGCTACTCCTGGCAAATGCTTATCATATATTGGTTTTTGTTATTTTGCGTTGCGAGGGGATTAACCCCAAGTATCATGTTAATTTAGTGAGGGGTTTTGCCCCTGGAAAATATCCCCTGGCTAAACAAGTTTTTTCTTGTAGTGGGATATGAGATTTGAGAAAAATGATACAGTGAGATGTATGGTTGTTTGTAAGGAAAAATCACAAGATGAGGATATTAATATCAGTATTTCCATAAGTGAATATTGAAGAATTTGAATTACTATGTTTTGGTTATGCTGTAATGTATGAGCAGTTGCAATGTATGAGTAGTGACTTCTAATTTTGGTTAGAATACAATCTAAGACAATGTATTGAATCATTTTAGGTATGTTATTTTAAAGAATCAGTTTCATGTCATTTTGTTATCATATTACTTGTTAAATTATATCGTGTAATCTCTTTATTGACCTCAAAATGTTGTTTGTCAAATAAGGATAGTAATGTCCATGGTTTAGGCCACAGTATGCTAAAATTGAGGCCAACAATGCCAACATTTAGGCCAACTATGCCAAAATTGAGGCAAACTATGCCAAAAAAATTTAAACTTTATCAAACGTATAACAAAATAAAGGCACAATTATAAGTAACTATTCCACACAATCTTTAGAATTCAACACAATTCCATTAGAAACACAATGATTACATTACAAACAAAATTATTAAATTGATCCTACAATATTACTTCAACAATTACATTTTATTATTAGGTACACATTAATCATAAGAGAAATTACAAAATATAAAAAAAATTGATTTTTCCAGCCCATGCCTCAGATCTCAATTTGTCTTGCAACTTCAAGTTCTTCTTCTTGGAACCTTCATACAACTCCCTCAGTAGTTCAACCGTCTTTAATTCCTTCAGCATGTTGACATCTACTTGTTCAACATCATTACCATCTTCTTCAACCATAACTTCGTCCCATATGAACAAATCGCATGTGTCTTTACTCTGCCAAAAAGGACATCTCTAGAAGAGCCTGCCTTTATTGTGATTATTCTTGCAAACGCATGAAACCATACGAGCTTCACATCCACAAATCCTTCCTCGATGGCATCTCACAGAGGACGGGGACATGATCATGGGTTTCGAAGTAGTAGTTCTGGAATACGACATTTTCCCTCCTTTGGTGATGACGGTTTTGGTTTGCCAATATGAAAGCTTTGACTTGTAATTGATGATGACGAATTGGTTCTAGAGGTACGACTAGTGAGAAGACAAAGAGAAATTAGGGCACAAAGAGAATGAAAAGGAACAATACAACTGTGTTTGGTACCAGAAAAATTAACCTAAATAATAACTTGTAGTTGATTTACTCACGTGGAAATTAATAATTGTTAAATTATTTTAAATAAATTGGGACGGAAAACTTTATGAGAATAATTTTTTAACAAAAATATTCTAAAAACTAAAATTGAATTTTGAAATATTTATAAAGACTTGTAACATATTTAACCTTAGATATAATATTAAATACTAACTAAAATATATAAACCAAATGAGACATGAATTAAAATTTCTTTTTTCTTATATGATTTTTATAATATTGAAAACTAACTAAAGTGTGTAAACTAACCAATTTGAGACAAAAAAAAAAAAAATTAAGTTAAAAGAAACACACATAATTGGACATTATCTTATCCATCACTAGAATGTTTGTTTATTACGGTGAAAAGTCATAAATATCCTTAAATGAGGGGTTATAGGAAAAGAAGAATATAAACATATATATGAGGGGTTTGTCTAGTGCTCATCAAAGTTTTTGACATATTTGTTAGTTTTATTTTATTTTTTTCTCTCTTAAAACTGCGATAAATGATTATCATATTTATTTGTAACACATACTTCACTAATTTCCTCATTGTTAGCAAATCCTAATTGCACGGAAATTTCCATTGTGTTAGATATATACGGTATGTATGATCCATCCCTTGTCATATATTGTTGCTCTAAATATATGAATATGAAACATGAGGATAACACAAGATGAAGGCAAAAGGGACTATATCATGAAGGTGCCCTGTGAATATGAGCCTAACTAGTACTATAGGATTGTAGGATTGCAAATAATTGAATTGACCTTGATATCATGTTATCTATTTTCTATGCTGTGGGGTTTGTTTGCAATTCATCATCTTAGATTTGGTGGAAATCCAACGCATATATGTATCATTGTCACTCACTCATCATGCCCTCGCCTCTCAATTATTTTATAGCCACACAAACAATATACTATTTTTAATTAATTCATCATTCATTCTTACAACTTTCCATTTCATTGTCGCGAGGCACCCATGCTGCTACCTAGTTTATATAATTTATCAATGCTGCCTATTAGGTTACTCATCGTCATAATATGCATTGGAAAAAAAATTCTTTTAAACGGTGTGGGAATCTCCTAATGAAGTACTCTCTTTCTTTTTAAATATTACTTTTTAAATAAAAAATTGTTTTATTTTAAATGTCATGTTTCAAAATTCAAGATAATATTTGTTGTAGTTTTGTCAAAATTATCCCTAATCATTATGATAGATAAAGAAAAGATTAAATAAACTATTAAAAAGTTAAAAATATTATTGAAAAAATATTCATTATTTAGAAAGTAATAATAATCATTAATAATCTTAAAATATGTAAAAACTTAAAAATGACAATTAAAAAAGAATAGATGGAGCATTCATTTCTATTTTTATATAATTCACATGACTAATTAGATTTCTATGTTCCTAAATAGTATGTTTCATTATCTGTATCCATATGCTTCTAATCACCAACCAGATAAGCTAAGTGCATGCTACTTAAAGACAACGGAATTATTTACTACACTTCATACACTACTCCCAAATTTTATGAAAATTCAATGGAATTATTTAGTACACTTTATACACTACTCCAAAATTTCTTTTGTATTGTACAAAGAGTAAATATGAATTTTAATCTTTGGATACCCCTTTAAGACATTACTGTCGACTCATTTTTTATGTATATGTGACAACAAATGAGTGAATCACGATTCCAATTTTCAACACCCTGAGGAAAATATGTTTGTTATTTTTCTCATATATTTGATAATGAAGGTATGAATTCATATTTCAATTTTCAGATAAATCATTGAGACATTATATTTGACACTCTTCTTAGTATATTTGTTAATATTGAGATGTATCTGGATTTCAATCTCTAAATGCACCTATGAGACAATATTTCTTGAAATGTCCTATGGGGATCTCCTTCTAGCACTAATGTCAAAAGATGAAATACTCTATAAAACTATTGGATGTATATGTATATTGTAATCCATCTATGAGCAAATGGCTTAATATGTACATCCTCTAGCACCATATGCTCATGTTAGTTGGAAAATATCACATCAATTGCTATGTGGAGGACAGTGGCTTGAGCAGCAATTATGGGTCCTTAGGTGTTACCCTGTACAATACCCAGACAATCACAATACTCGCTAAAGTAGATGTGGATGCACATGTTGAAGCCCAAAAGCCATTCATCCAAAGTAATATGATATCACTTCCATAAGTTGTGTCTAACGATATGGTTCGTACAGTGAGAAACAAATAACATCCTTTAAAATGTAATCAAGGACATGTATGTACATTCCAATCGTCAGATTTCTCCTGAGTGGGTTAATCGAGCACAAGCATGGAAAAAACCAATTTCTCGGTATGATTTTTTTCAAAAAGAAAATCAAAAAGTGTTGTAATTTATCGGAAATTTTCGGTAGTGTAAAAAAATTGTCGATTATGAACTACCAGATTTCTCAAAAAAAAATCGATATTTTCTTGAAATTTCCATTAAGCGATAAAATAAATTTCAAAATAAATTTTTAAAGGAATAAGAGTAATAGCACTCATTACAAGGGGGTGCCAGGTTTAATTTTTGGGGTGACAGATTGAATTCTCTATGTTTTATATCCTGGTCTCTAAGCCCCAAATATATGATGAGGTCCATCACAAAAAAGTCCAAATGTATAAAGCCCATCACAAGATATTGACAGTCCAATTTGATTTAACAAAGTCCACCAACCAATATAACAACCTTGACATAACAATCAAAGGACTTTATTAGTCCTTCTTATAAGATACACCGAGTTTCTTAGAAGGATCATTCTAAGAGTAATATATTTTGGGAATTCCACCCCCCCCCAGTAGGTTCTTTTTCATCCCTAGTGAAATATCAAAAATACCCCTAATTTTTCTTATTTTTTCTAATCACTCATGTAATTCTTCATATCTATTTTTTTTTTTTTAAATGTAAATTAAAATATAATTTTAAAAAATAATCATAATTCATAATAAAAAATGGTTCTTATTATTTAAAATAATTTTTTTTCTTTTTACTTAAAGTAAGTTGATAAACTTTTAATTAGAGTACAAAATAACACTCAAATTGGCTATAAAAATTAAATAAATAAATAACGAGTATATATAAATTTTGTTGTGAAATTAAAATAATTAAAATAAAAAAGTAAAATAATATTTATAAATAAGCGAAAATTTTATCGATTTCATTATCCACTTTATATTTATTTTTCAATTTACAACTTAATTACTATGTACTCATTATTTGAGTTTCTTTTTGTTTATTTACATAATTTTTTAATATTATTTTATACTCTATTTAAAATCTTATCAAATATTCTAGTTTTTCATAAGTGAGGAGAATATAATTTATTAAAAATTTTAAAAAAACAGTCATAACAAATTTTACTATCTGTTTTTATTAATTTTAAGATAGTAAGACAGTAAGATATTGAACTAGTATTAATTGAGAACTAATATAGTAAGATGAGAACTACACTTATTTATAAAAATGAGAACTAAGATAGTAAGATATTGTAATAGTATTAATTGAATATATTATTATTATTTATAATTTGGGTAGTTGATTATTATATTATTATTATTATTAATATTATTATTTTACTATTATTATTAGTTAGATAATTTATTAATATTATTAATAATAGTGATTTTTTATTATTATTATTATTATTATTATTATTATTTATTTTAATTTAATATAGGATTTGTATAGTCAGGATTTATATTTAGAATGGTTAGCAAAATGACATGTGGCTAGAATGGTTATTAAGATGACATGTGGCTAGGGTTGCCATCATGACTTTTTAAAATTTATAGTAAGTAGATGTTAAATAATGCTTTTAAGATAATTTTCAAGAAATTAAAAGAGTAACGTTTTATAAAAATTTGTGTATTTAATATGTTAAAAATTTGAAACTTAAACTTTTAAAAGAAAAATAAGTTTCTTAATTTGAATCTTTAAAATATATTTCAGGGCATTCGTATACAAAATTTTATTAAATTAAAAGTATTTTGCAAGTCCCATAAATATTCAATTTTATCTTTTTTTTTTAGAATGTTTCTTTTAAGATTCTATTTAAAAGTTTAATCATAATAAATAACAAACGATCTACACTTAATGTTATTAAAATATTAAAAGAAATATTAAATTATTTAATTTAAAAATTAAATATATTTGTGGTCTACTTAAATATTTTTATTTTTTTAAATATTCTAAAAAGTTTCATTCACATTTTTGTCCTTAATACTAAAATCGTTGTTAAAACTATCGTTACCTCGTCCCCGAGTAATACAATGACATTAAAACTATCTTATAATAAGTGTTACTAAGTTGCAGGAAATATCAATTGTGAGGATAAAAAATATTTTGAAGTATTAAAAATAAAATTTAAGATATTTATTTAATATTTTAATTTATTTGTTAAATTAATAATAATTTTTATTTTTAAAATATATTCTTATATTTATAAATTATGATTTAGGTTAAATATTCAAGTAACAAAAATGTAAAAGTAATTTAAATTATTTACTACATTTTTCATTATTCTATAGTTATTGGTTTTGAATTTATTTAACTCTTTATTTATTTATTGTGTTTTATCTCAGATATTCATCTTTTGATTATGAAAATACATCTCCAAAATCTTACGAAGTTGTATTTCTGGAACATACTGATGTAGAAAGCATGAGAACAAAAAGATATAGTTTGACAAAATAAAATTAGCAAAGAACATAAAATCATCATTACATAAGTGGTGTTAACATAAATCAAACATTAAATTTTAATATTTAGGTGAACGTTTCAACATCTTCATAATATTTTTGATCGATCACAAAATCATAGCATCCACCTCGATCAAAAAATTTGTTTCTAAACGGAAAAAAAGTATTTCACATAGCTTTTAAATATGTGCACGTCTTCAGCTTATAGTTGTTGAACTCAATCTTCCTTTTATTGTCAATCAGCAGTGAACGGTAATGGAGCTTCATAATTTTTTGATTGTCTCTATAAGGTAGAAGATTCTACAATATGTACTTGTTTTATTTTCACTAATCAATTTGCCCAATAGCATTGCGTTATCAATTGATTCGTAAGAAACTTTCCGAACTGTGTTTTGATTTGATTCTAGTGTTGATATTGCTTATAATCACTTTTGATTATAAGTGTTTTTTGTATCAACACAACTTAAATAAAAATTATGAAAATTCAATTGCATACCAAGTGTTCGACAAATTGTTTTGAATAGTTCTTGTGATTAATTACCATTGAAAATAGCTTTACAAGTGAGTTGAAGTAAACATTAAATAAGTTGTAATTTGATTCAAGGTCATTAATTCATTTTATCGTCTTCAATCCATATTTTATTTGTTATTAATTTTCATATTTGAGCTTCCAATTATTGTTCGTACAAGACAACTTATTTCAAAATCTCTTCCGCTCAAATACTTTGATAAAACTATAATTTTTCTAAATTTTTAAGTTGGGTATGTATTCATCCCCTCTAGATACGTTTTCGTCGTCTAACAACCAATACCCTACAGAAAAGAAAACCTAGCATAACAACCTTAATCACTAAGATACGTCGTAGTTTAGTACTAATTTCATTATCGCCTTCTTCTAAAAGGATAATGGAAGTATCTTCTTCTTAAACTTTGACCCTTGAGCACCACTTGACGTAAAAGTCTTTTCCAACTTTCTCTTTAGGGAAAAACACGTTGTTTATTCAAAGTTTTGGATCCTCTTATAATTATGTGGATGTGTCTTGAGTGGTTACACCTCAATTTGTTTTTTGTTTGGGTTGTTGATGGGTGGGATTTTCCAAGACGTGTAGAACCACAAGATGCTTTTGAAGGCGTGAAAATTGTCCTGCAAGTTAAATGTCCCTATTTTGCATGATATGATTTTAGATACGGAGAAATTTTTTTCATAGCTTTCCAGCTTTGGTGACACGATGCCTTCTTCTTGACCCACGACATTGTGTTGGGTTTTCTGTCTCACGCAGTTTTTTTTGTTGGTCAAATAACTTCAAACACAAGAGGGATGAATTGTGTTAATTGAAAATTGAAACCAATTTATATAATATTTTCTATTCAAAACTGTTTATTTTAATTTTGATAATCACATGGAGATAAGGTAGTGGAAATAAAGAAAGAAGATTTAGATGAAGAGATATATGGAGCGAAAATAACATAAACAACATAAATTAAAGAGATAAGAGATAAAGGGAGTGCCCTAGACATTTATGCATGATCAATCTAACCATCTAGTCTACTCTTGTTTTGAGAATTTTCTCTTGAGAGTTCCATTAAACACCCTTAAGATTTTTACAAGATTTTTCCACTAAGCTTCAACAAGAGAAATAGAGTTTTATATTGGCTAAACTCAAGACCAAGCGACAGAGATTTTACACAAGTCAAACTCAAGAACATTGAAATAGAGCTTTTATAAAGGTCAAACTCAAGAAACTACAACCAAGCTTTTAAAAGATTTAGCTAGCAACCTTTACAAAATATTTTCACAAGAGAACCATGCTCATAGATACAACAAATTAAATCACAATATTGACTATAACAAAACTCTCACAGTGACTTTTTGGTATTTTTACACTACGAGAATTTTAGTGAAAGGTAAATTAAAATCAAAGAGTGAAGAAGAAAGATAGAAGGATTTCTTTTTAGAAATTCGACGTAAAATGCATTAAGGAGAAGCCTATTTTATATAGGGAAAAATTTGACTCAAATGAGAAATAATTCATAGCCCATTTTAACGACTTAATCAAATAACCATTGTTGGTAATCAATTAAGGGATTTTAAAAAGGAAGCTCTAAAATGGCTATATGGTTTAAACTATAAAAAAAAAAAAAAAAAAATCTAATCGTTTAAGAGGCCACTTATCTTGCTCTAATATATCTGATCAAGTACTTGATCAATTATTAGGTAGTGTAAAAACTTTTTCAATTGATTAGAAATACTTTTTAACCAATTCCATATAAGTCTTGATAGGTTTTTCAATAAATTTTATGATATCATAAAAGGTTTTGAGAAACGTTTTTGAGTGAATGTGTGTTTGTGATTTCCTCAATAATTCAAAACTTACTCTCGACTTTATACATTTTAACTGGTCATTCTAAAATGTTAAGCCTATAATCGGGTGAGGTTTCATACTTTTACAACTCCATATTTTCAAGTTCTCTTACTTGATACAATGTCTTAGCAATTCAATTTAAACTTGAATCTTCTGACTAATGAGACTTGAGATGTCTTCTTGATCAAATGTTATCATCTGAAGCTTTATTTGACAACTGAAATCAACTCCCCTATGTTACAAAGAATTCCCAACATCCAAAATCCTTTGACTTATGGAGTTGTTATGTTTAAAATTTCTTCATCAGTCGTCATTATCAAAATCAGATGATGATCATATGTGGATGACATAAATCCACAATTTTTCTTTTGGATAGCTTTTGATTGTCTCCAAACGGTATCCAAGTGGTTCCTTAGGAAACATTGACATCTTAGCTGGTGAAAGAGTTTTTATTACCATGTATACAAGATTTGTCATCAAGTTGGAAGTAGAGTGAAAATATCGGAGGACGTTTCTTATAGGTGGTGCCAAAAGATCAAGTAACATCTTTTTTTAGGTGTTGTTGTTGATAATGACAATAATGATGAGCTCTAATACGCCTGTGGTCGAGGCATACCTACATATATTTGACAATCAAGTCAATAATAATTATAAGTGAGAGATTTGAAGTTTTAAAATAGTGTACAACTTAGTTTAAATTGTTCTTTAGACTTTATAGTTGAATTATAAGGTTTATAAGCCCCTAGAATCTTATTTTGGGACAACTCTAGTAATTTGTTTTTCTTCAAATTAGACCTAAGCCCATACCAAAATAATTAGGTTGAGAGCATTCTAGTCTTTTATATTTTGTATTCTATTTTTATCTCTTGTATTCACGACTTTTGTTATTAATTCTTATGGGAATCCTAACTTCTCTCTCCTTCAAGTCTTCTCTAAAACTTTACTACTCTTTGTCACTTGTCCAATATCCACATCAAAAAATCCACTCGAATCTCTTTACTAATAAAAGAGTGAACCTATAAAAAAAAATCAAAAGGTAGTAAAAAAGAAAGAGAATGCATATTAGAATAGTACACAATAATACTCATGTGAATGGTGAATTGCATGTATAGGGAGCATGAAATTAGAATTAGATGTGATGATGGAAATTTCAGAGCATGAACGTGACAAAAATGTAATACAACATACTTTTAAAATAAAATACTAATAGTGGATTACACATCAATGGCTCCACGTTCACCAATTATACTATCTTATCTTGTTTGGTCTATACACATAGAAATCTTTTGTATACATAATTTGTTGTAACTAAAAAGTCAAGGTTGCTTAAGATAGAGACATATATATGCTACAATCTGTTTTTTAACATTTTCTTTAGTGCTCTTTCTTTTTCATGGGACCATTTTCTTTTTCTTAAAAACATGTCTTACATGTAAATGGCCAACACAGCACTCTTCATCTGTTAAACACTACATGTGTTTTGTGTATTGCAATTTTGTTCCTTTTCATATAACTTAAAAATTTTTGCACTCTTTTCTGGTTTTCAACTTAGCAATTATTATTATTGGTGGGTTTTCATTTCATTTTCCTACAATGTCGTCTTACACCAATTGATTTTTACACTGTTGAGTGAAAGTGATGTTTCCATCTAATTTTTTTCCCTCCCTTTCTCCTCAAATTCATCATATAGTATATAGTTTTAGTTAAACCTTTCTTAATCCTTAAAGACACTGTGATTACCTCGTTGACAAAAGATACATATGTGTAATAATCATTTTCTGTTCATTATTTGATTTATCTTTTCAGTAACTAACTAAGAATTGATCAAGTTAAATAATGATTATCAAAAATGTGTTCTAATCTAGTGCATTTTATATAACATGAAATTTTACAGATGGTATAATAGATCTATAGTCAGTATTTTTGTTTTGGAAAGTGCATATCCAAACTTTAATACTTACTAATTTAAGATTTCAATTTCACTGTCTATTGACATGGCCCAAATTCTAATAAGATAGGTTTTGAATAGACTAGTCCGACACAAAAATTAACTAAAAAATTCGACTAATATAGGAGATTAATTTCTTTGTGTATTGGTGACACACAAATTAACTTTAAAACCGACTAATATAGGAGGCCAATTTCGATGTATTGGCGATGGCCTAATTTCTGGTCGAGCTGAGGAGTTCTGTATGAACTATTTCAACACAATAAATTAACTTTAAGACCAATTAATCTAGGAGATCAATTTCACTGTCTATTAGTGATGATTCAAATTTTGGCAGATTAGGTCTCTATATGAACTAGTTTGGTACAAAAATTAAGTGAATTTCTTAACCTACCCCATAACTTTCTCACGCACCACGTGAATTTCCAAAAATGCTCCTGGAAACTGAGAATATACTTTTGATTTGCACCTTATATCATGCAAATCACGTTGAAAAAGATTAGGTGTAAACCGGAAGTATACTTCTGATTTTAAACTATATGTAATTTTTGAATAAAGCGTGTATGTGAGACCAAATTTAGAATAAATTCTTAATATTATATTATTTAGTTTGGAACCGGAAATATATTTCTGGTTTTCACCCAAATATTTTAAAATATAGTGCGTATCGGAAGTATATTTTTGATTTCCAATGACATTTTGAGATTTTCATAGAGTGCACCCCACCCCTACGGAGTGGATTAAGAATTCCACAAAATTAATTTTAAGACCAACTAATCTAGAAGACCAGTTTCACTGGCTATTGACAATGATGCAAATTCAAGTAAAACAGCGTTATGTATGAGGTAGCCAACACAATGACGAAATTTGAACCTCAAACTTTGAAAGGAATATACTCTTAAGTATAAGTAGTAAATCACTCGAGGCTATCGAGATATTGTTATAAAACTATAGTTTACCCTAATTAATTAACTAACCATGTTAATTATTTTGTGGTTAACATGAGGAATAAAAGTGGCCTACAATACATGAACACTTTGTACCTTTTTTCCTATAAAGTATAAACACATTTGTTAACTTCTTCACTAAAATCATTACTTTTCTGTTACTGCATAGCTGTCAGATGTGAAACTTTCCTTCTCCTAATTATTTATTTATTATATCATAATAATAATAATCATCTCTCACCACTATTTTACTTGTGTTGTATCCATTTTTATGTATTGTAGTATGAGTTGGTATAGCATGATATTTTAGCAGCCTTTTTCTCTTCTTTTTATAATAATTTCTTTATTTACTATTAGTGGAGATTTTATGAGATTATGTAAGATTCATAGCAAAATCTTTCTCATGATTACACTTCAATAGTTATGTAGCAGGCCAAGAAGGGTTTCTAATTAACAATAATTTTACCATCAAAATATCAAGAGAAACTTTAGGCTTTAATCCTCAAAGATGCCATCAAATTACTCATTTCTCATGTTTCTACCTAAAAAGTTTAGTGTTTTAACTTTTTCTTTTTTTAGTTTTCTCAAAAGAGTATCGTAGCGAAATTATAGATTTTAATTCGCGTCTCTGTCTTGTAGATATTTACTATTGTAGTTTATATGAGAGAAGTATAAAATTATAGATTTGAACTCGCATCCTTGTCTTGCAGCTACTTATCATATGAGTTGAACTTACTATCTAAAAGAAATAGAAAATTGTAGATTTGAACTCGCACTCATATTTTGCAGCTATTTACCATATGAGTTGTCCAAAATCGCGTATCGCCTTACTATAATATTGATGTGATGATGAGATACATAAATAGTCATGTTAAGGTATGTTGTGAAATGTAATGTAATAGGAATAGGAGTGGTTGGAAATAATTGCTCACACTTGTCCCACAAGGCACTGTTCATGTGACTTAAAGATTTGGATTAACAAAACAAGCTATAGACTACATGAGATATAATCCATTCTTAAATATTGATGTCCCTTTTATGTTTTAAAAGCAAAGCACTTATTTAAAATTCTTGTTCTGCTTATTCAGACAGCAAGGCCCATTATTCTTTTTTATTTCTTTAAGTTTGCTTCTTCTGACAAGGTATGTATGTATAGTATTCAATAAGTTAAGCATCAAGATCATAGACATAGCAACAACATAACTAGAAGCAAAAAAAGAAAAAGGTGTACCAATAGTAATATGATATTATCATCATATACATACAATACATACACCTTTGTCTTCACATTATTGGTTATAAAAGCTAACTGTGGTGACCATCATGTTTCTGTGAAGCATATTACCTCTTCTTACCTTTGAATTATCTCTTGTTTTTCTCTTAACAAAGACAGAACAGGTTTCATAAAGGTATGAGTGATTTAAACAGCGAAAGATCGAAGACGTGGAACATATACACCGCTTCGAATCCTGGTCCATCGCATTCGCAGACAGGAGGAGTAGGAATTGATGAGGAAGGTTCATGGAAAAGCTTTGGAACATCTATGAGTGCAATATCTTTTGGTTTTGTAGCCACTGCAATTTTGATTTCAATGTTTCTAATAATGGCTATATTTGAACATTTGTTTAAACCAACTCAACAGTTTTCTTCTACACCAGAATCTATGTTGCCAACTTATCAGGAACAGCACTCACTGCCAACCACAAAACTACGAAATGCGCAATCGGTAAGTCTCTTTATTATATGTTTCATCATGTTTTAACATGTATGACACATATTGTATAATGTATGTGTGTATTTGTTGCAGGTTTCATCATCTTCTTATGCTTGTGATTTGTCAGTGTTGATGCCAGGGGAGCAATACCCAACCTACATTGCTCAACCTGCTCCTCTGCCATGTCCAAGGGAAGGAGCTTATTGGCCTTCTCATCAACATCATTTTGTATTTAATAATTAGTACTAATTTTCTAACCTACAAAATATTATTGATGGATTTATCTGTAAACATTACAGACATTAAGAGATTATTATATATCTGAAGTCTGTTGTTTTCAAGTTGGCTGTTCTCAAAAGTTATGTCAATGGTTAAAAATGATATGATGGATGCTCTTCAAATTTGTGAAACTTCAACACAGTTTTCTTTTCAAATTCAACAAACATACTTCATTTTATTGTTAGACTTCACTTGAAAGATTGTGTTTTCTTTTTACTCTCATATCCATCCATATCTCACTTGTAAGTCTTGTTTTCTGCGAGAATAGTGTTGAAGTCTGGTTTTGAAATCAAAATCAAAATCACTGAGTTGATGCTTGTTTTGAAACTTTAATTCAACCAGAAGTAAGAGTATTGCACCAAGTTAAACATTAAAGTTGCTTCTAAAACAAAAACAGTAAATCGAATAAAAGAGATGACATGAATTTTTAACGTATTAAATTGATATATAATAGTGTTTACAACAGAATTTCTCTAGGTGATCAAATGAAAACACAAGGAAGATGATTCACCAGAGACCAGTGGAATTAATTCAGCTAATCAATTTTCTGCACTGTTAACAATCTACATTTTAAGTGGAATTCCAATAGGGGAAAGCCCTTGCACTTATGCATATCCCTCCGCATCAATTTCATCAAACAAATCCCCTCACTATGAATCTTTTCGTGAAATTCATGTGTCTATAATGGTTGTAAAAAGGACAGCCTACCCAATTAGGAAAACAATAACCAATTTATCTTGATGTCAAATTACCCTCCTGAAAAATGAGCACTTAGTTCTGCTGATGAAAGCAAGAAAGGCCTAAGGAATAACAAAGTCGGCTACAGATTATCCAACATGTCGTCGTCATCATCATCGTCTGGTAATATCATAGTCAACAAAGAATACTTAACCCGTAAAGAAATTTTTCCCTTCTCAACCAGAAGTCTTGCTCCAGTGACAACCCAATACCCAGGAGTCTCCTGCGGTCCTCTAGTCATCTCAGTTGTGTCAACAAATTTTAGAAGCCTGGGAGCTTGGACAGGAACAGGAGGGCCGCCCGGATACACAGCTGAATTTATATTAACATCTGCTGGACGTGGAGGCGGCTTCTGAAAAGCTCCTGTGAAATGTTGGCTAAGAGTGAATATGAGTCCTGACTTGGCTCCTAGCCCAGGCGAGCCATCCCACTCGGGATGTTTTACCTCCCTAGCTCCCAACACAGTTGAGAATTTAAGTCTCAAGAAGAGTATATTTTTAAAGCCGTAATTCTCGACTTGCAATTGTGCTCCAGTTACTATTGAAAGATCCTCCTCGGATTCCACAGGAGCAGTGCACACATGAGAGAAATTCTTCCATTGAACCTTCTCATAGAATCTCTTATCGTATGACTTTCGCCCAAGGTTTTCATTTGAATCATCTTCAAGCTGGAAGATTTTTGGAAGAGTTGAAAGGTGTTGCATATGGATGGCGAGCCGATTGCTTTTCTTACCTTCAAGATAGAGACGGAGACCAGTCACTGGTCTCTTTCCTACATCAACCTGTTATAACATGAAAAGTATTTCTGGCTTTAGAACATATGTTACAAAACATAGAAAACCAAATCAATAAATGACTAATAACATTATAAAGTTTAAGATTCAAATTTAAAAATGGTGAACTGGTATTAAATACGCTAATACTTTTAGTTTTATACTGCGTGAACTAGAAAGATGCATCTTTATGTGCAAGACTGGGTTCCACTACATGTTGATAAAAACAAATCTTAAAAGCTTCTTCACACTGATTTAGTAATTTTCCTCCGACACAACCAAAGGACGTAAGCATGACTTTTTGTCATTAGACAAGGCACTGCCTGCCACTGAATACCTAAATGTGCAGAATACAAAAGAATAAACATTTACCGGTATGGTGTTCACATAGAGCCTTGGCCCCATGAAGCTAAATTGTAAAGATGCAGAGTTCCGTTGCTTCCATTGTGGACCAAGAGGAAGTTCACTGAATACAGGTGCCCACTGCCTTGGCAGCTGGAATTCCAAGAATTGGTGGAGCTCTTCAATTGGTGGCTTATCTGCAAGTATCAATGCAGAATGATGAAACATTTAAAACTGGTTCATATAATTTGCATACAATCAGCAACCAATGAAGAAAGACAAATTAAAAAGAGGGTGATCCATGGGAATTTAATTTTTTGGGATAAAAAGTTCAGACTCCATTGTTTATGAATCATAAATTACTTTTCTGTAATAAGGGTATCATAAAATTTTAGTATTTAATACTCTAGAGCTATGATTCAACAATTTTCAAATCCTTGTGCGAGTCACCTACACACCTAAAGCAAGCACACACATTCTCCAACAAAATGCCATTTCGCTTCGAAATTTAGATGCTTAGTATTTTGTACAACAATAAGTTCGTTCAATGAAAGCAGGTTTAACTCCAAAATGAAATAAAACATCAACATCCAAATTTATGGGTTCCTGGGCCTGGTTAGTTTTAAAAACTAAGAAGGGGCTTGATAAGGCTCTAATGATTTACTGATATGGGTCGATTCCCCCTTTAAGGGAGTTACTAACTGGTAAACAACAACTGAGGGGCTTAGTTAGCTAGAAAAATGACAATGCATATATGCTATATTGGGAAGTTTGGACGGAGAGAATGGAATAGTTATAAATAAAGCATCGCAAGCAACAGTTAAAATAAAATTAGCATAATAAGGTTATTCACTTAGAATACACGCAAATAAACGTAGCAACTTTGCTCACATCGTAAATAAAGATTTATGGCATGGCTCAAGAATCCACTCCCCGGGACTCCATTTAATAGAGAAGTTATTGGAATAAAGGACATTGAGATCACATCAGGCTCCAACTGAACGGTCTGTAACCATTCATTATGTAATAGAGTTTTGTCATCACTTCCACCTCTTCTCTTGCAAAAGCTTACAATATCCTGCAAAAAACAAAAATAATATAAGGGTGACCGCTATAGTAAAGATAAATATTAAAATTTTATTCCAGCTTAAACGGTGTAAGCATACCTCCTTATGTGAATAAGAACTTGATGGACTAATATTAGCAAAGGTTAGTCTCTGCGTCCTGGTTCCAAACTGTAAGGAGAAAAAAATTAATAAGGTATTGGATAACATCTTGTAAATTGGATAGCATCTTGTAAAAGTTGACATGAATTAACATAGCAAGAATTGTAATTATCGGTATAAATAAACATCACATACAGAAAGGTGAAAGAAGAAGAATAACAATGAACTTCAATATTAGGATTTTAAACATATCGTGAAAAAAAAGAAGCATAAATTGCACAAACCTTGTTATTTGGGAAAACTTGATCAGAAGCTACGCTATATTGGCCATTAGTATCCAGAAACCTTTTATCTGCCATTTCTTTCAACTTTTTCTGAACATCAGCAGGTTGGAGAGTTGATGAGTGCTGCTGCTTCAAATATATTACATCTTTTCCTCCCATCTTCATACCAACAATAATATGTGTGCCAAAGATATCGATAAACCTGGGTTAATTGTAAAAATCAATTAGTTGGCGAGAGTCTCAAGTCCAAATAGGGTTAAAAAATACTCCCTCCGTTTCAAAATGAGAGTCGTTTTAGAGGAAAAATTTTGTTTCAAAATGAATGTCATTCTCACTTTTCAATGTAGTAATGATAACTATTTTTCCAATTGTGTCCTATAATTATTACTCTGCACACAACTTCCAATAAATTAATATGACTAATTTAGTAAAAGTGCAATGTCTTATGACAATATAATTGCATTCCTTAATTTATGTGTAAAAACCTTAAACGACACTCATTTTGAAACAGAGGGAGTAAATGGGAGTTGGGTATAGTTAATCCTAATTGAATTAGATAACCTCTAGCACAATCAATTAAAGTTGCACTCTTTAGTGTTGAGTATGACTCATAGACAGTGTCAAGAGGGGCAAGGGCGAGAGAGCCGAGCGTGTAGAGGGTATTGTTGTAATTTGGACGGTTATATTATATTGGCTTGGAACACTGTAAACCTAATTCATTCAAGTAATAATACAAAATTACAGCTAATATGTAATCACAGACGTAGGCCCATTTGGCTGTACTACGTGAACAAAAAATTGTGTTTATTGGCTTGTGATTTTTTGTCCCTTTTCTTTTTTGTTACTAGTTACTATTATAACATTTAGTCAGCCTCAATGTAATTGAACCATTCAGTCAATACAAAGATTTGGAACTGTAAAGTTTAAACTAAATTCAGAATAAGATTGAATCTAAGATTACGAACCTAATTTAACTAGAATTATCAAGGTCAAATTCTAAATTTAAATGCAAAAAACCAACTGAAGCCAAAGAACAAATATGGCAACATAAGTTTTTATCAAATGAAAATTGGATTGTAGTTGGAACATGCCAACAATGCCCTGCCTAATCATTATTAAAATATTTCGTGAAAAGAAGGTTGATAAGTAAGGTAACGCATAAGTAAAAATTGTTGGCTAAACAACATTGAATTTCACCGAAGAAATAACCAGATAGATATAACCGCAAACTGACACAAATGTGGTATTACACTCATAATATATAAGGATGGAAAATACAAATGCAAATATATAAATCCTGGGGCATAATATACTAGAGAAAAAAGACTAGTCAATACACTGAATCTGTGTGTAAAATGAGACAAATGCAAATAGAATCTCAAATTGTTAACAAAAAGAAGTATCATACAAAAAATAATCACCACCATTAATCAATATTCCATTCTGCTTCTTAAATTTGTTCAGAAATATCAGCCAACAATCATTGTAAATTTAACAGATTCATTATTCCAAAATGAATTGTGTGTATTGGCTAAATATGACCTACCAAGGAAGGACTACCAACGGAAATCAACCCTAATTTCTTTCAGTTCCTTCCTACTAGTTAAGCTAACCCTTGTTGGCTATACATTATATACCCATAACATAATTCCAGAAAGTAACCAATATTTAAGGACAAATATTCGGAGGGTAATAATATTTCACTTGACATGGAAATCGAAGATAGTTTCACCATTTATCAAGATTACATTAACAAAGCTCAACTCACCTTGCTAATGCAGGTGGGTCCCATGATGGTGGGACAGCTTTTTTAACATGATCACAGAGTACCATTTGAGACTTCTCTAATGCAACAGTGTAAAGTGTAATTAACACCCCATCAAAAGCAAGGGTCTTGGTATGCGCTGCATCTTTCTGCCAACTCCCAGAAAATTCAAACATTGAATTGAAAAGCCCCGAGGGAATTTTGCCCGTCAAAGACAACTCCTGGTTGAACTGTTCTGTCATCTGAAAAGAAGCAAACAACCGGTGAAAGGAAGAATTACTACAGAAGGAATGAGCTGTTTTCAGAGTGTAATTTTCACAATGATTACAAGGCCAATTTGGAAATTCTGAGGGTAGAGCAATAATCTTGCTATGCTTTTATTAAGGAAAATGAGTAATGTTACAAAGAGAAAAGTCCCGAAATTAAACTAATGATTATGATTGGTTACTATAACACCTTTTCCTCTATGCATTCCGCAAAACACGTAAGGGAAAGTTTGACCCGTTAATGAAAATTTAACACATATCGTTATTGGTATCGTTAGAGATTTGCGCCGTACTGAATAGCATTTCTATTTTGCTAATTCAAAACTAAATTTCCACAACATAAGATTAGCTTGTCAATGCAACTATTTGATCCAACAACTATCTAGCAAGGATGAAAAGTGTATTTAATACGGAGAACATAAACAACGCACCAAGAGGTGAAAATAAACGAGTATAATGATGCATGACAATACTCATGAGTCATGTAATATTTCTACTCAACAGCTGAAAACTTACCTGTTGAAAAGACAGAACATCAGACCTGAACCTAGTGCGTTCCCCTTTATCACATTTTATTAACTTTGAAACATTAGGTAATGAAACTCCACCAGGTAAAACAACCTCTCTTACATCATGTTCATCAATCTCAATCAAACGCGAACTAACAGAATCTCCTTTACAAAACTTGAGCCTTATATCAGAAGATATATCATATCCACGCCCAATCGATCCAATCGCAATCTCAGCAGCTGTGCGAGCCTGATATTCTTTAGGTGCCATAATAACTCAGCATAACACTCTCACTGAAATCAAAGACCAATTCCAAAATTCACCTCATCTCAATTCAACAAATTTGAAACTTAACCAACACAAAAACTCATACACAAATCATCAATTTCACTATCTAAAAAACAAAATCATTCATATAAACATGAACTATTAATAGGTAAAAAAATCTGAATGCACAGCAGAAAAATCAAAATGAATAAAAACAATAACAAACTAATAAAACTGATAAACTTTCCTAGAAATGATTGGTAATAACCCTACAAAAAAATAAAAACTTGTTACTATAGATAGAAATTTGATACCCCACTGTTACAAAACATGCAAAGACAGGCATGTACTTGAAAAAAAAAGCACTTTTAGTTAAAACTTCTAATTAAGTAAAAATTGCAGATTTAAGCAGAAAGAAAAGAAAAAAACATACACGGTGCATGAGAGTGAAGCTGAGATAATCACTGTTTGTGGATCAAGTGCTTTGTTTGTATTTGAAATTTCCAAACCCTAATGATCAAAGGGGAAAAATAGAATTGGATGGAGAGAGAAACAATAATAAATAAGACTGCTGAGAAAGAAGTAAAGAGAAGATTTTTCTTATTTTACTTTTCAAAATTAAAATTGAGATTTTTTTTAATGAATTGGGAAATGTTAATTTTGATATACTCCTATTATATTTTTATTTTTGAAGTTGTTTATTGGAAATAAATAAAGTTGTAATGATGAAAAGATAAAGAATTAAAGATGAGAAATCTTGAGTTGACTTTTCCAAATTGATGAGTAATAATGAAGAGCACTACCAAGCACCAACATAACTAGTACTCCCTCCGTCATTATAAAGTTTTCCGTTTTTCGTACATATTAAAAAAATAATTAATTTTATATGAGAGAGAAAAATTATATATGATTTTATATTATTATCATTAATTAATTATAGAGGAGAGATAAATTAAGAAAATTAAAAAAAAAAAAAAAAGAAATAAATAATAGATAGTATATTGAGAAAAATATCTTTAATGTTGCATTAAAAATATGGGACTTATAAATTTTAGACAATTTTTTTTATTAAAATGTTCTATAATTTGAGACGGAAAGAGTATATTTTTAGACTCGGGAGCTTTTTAGAAACATGAAAGTTTAATGATGAAGTAGAAAATAGAAAATGATAATTGAATTATGTGGTTACTCAAAGAATAGATAATGGTTGAAACATTATTATACGAAGCAATTTTCTTTTCTTTTTTTTTCTACTTGGGTGAATAAATTCTCAAGTAGGACCTATCATTTATTTAAAAAGATAATAAAAGAGAAAAATATTTAAATAAAGTATGTATATTTTGAATGTGCCGAGCCCATTGTTTATGGTCCATCGTTTTATCTAAAAATTAGAAGAATATTTTTTTCACCCTAAGGTGTTATCTCACATCAAGATGAAAAGTCT
The DNA here is from genome assembly GCA_021764765.1 of Vicia sativa. Taxonomy (NCBI): domain Eukaryota; kingdom Viridiplantae; phylum Streptophyta; class Magnoliopsida; order Fabales; family Fabaceae; genus Vicia; species Vicia sativa. The sequence goes on from CM038792.1 coordinate 1,393,894, forward strand.
TAAATGTCTCACTTGAAGATTCATCTTAGATGCATATTTTTTACATAAATCTTAAATGAAATTACTGAAAAACTCTTGTTATATAAAATTTGGTTATATTTTATGTTAGTCAAAGGAGTATTTAGTATGGAAGTCGAATTAACATAAGTATGTCTCCGGTGTTCTAATACAATAATATTCTGACTAAAAGATGTATGTATCACATTGTGTTGGTTTTAGAGTATTTGGTTAACAACATTTCAATCTCAACAAAAATCACATTTAATGTTTTTCGACCAATTCTTCAATCTAGCATGTGTAGATTCAACTTTGTTAGTTGTTGTATTACCAAAGTGTTGAACTTGATTGATCTATGCACAGACAATTTTCTTTCGAGTCCTCAACATATTTCAACAAATCTGGATATATCTCACACGCACTCCTGAAATATAGAACAGATCCGACATATAATTTTTAGATCTCTCATTGTGGTTCAACATATCTTACTAAGGGGAAGACATGTGGATGTATAGATCAACATGAAGTGAAAAGGCAAGCAGTTGAAAAGAATGTAACCGGTCTTTGCTGCAATCAAAACGTGCAGGTGCTTAACTGTTAGTCTTTTTATTGCTCGAAATTGTATTCTAGTCTAGAGTAGATGTTAATTTAACATTGCTCTCGGACTCTGGTTCCTAGGGGAAAGGGGTTCTAGTAGTCTAGAGCTCATGACGAGAGATCATGGCACTGGTAAATTATTATTCCCACCTAGGAATCAAACCCGGTATTCCCCAGATTATGTCCTTAGCAGGAGCTCCTTTATGACTGGAGCCCAATTGATTGGTTTGCTAATTTAACATTTCTGTTGAGATGCTTGATTCCCTGGCCTTCAAACTATGTTAATATAAATCATTGAAAAGCATTATATCGTAGACTACTGCACCTTCTGCAGACCAGATTGTTGACCAAGAAACTGCTAACTTACTGGAATGGAACAAGAAACTCATTGTTGAGTGAGTATATTTCTAATTACATGCTCACTACTGTTGGAAATCTTGGAATGATGTTAAATTGGAGTGGGAGTTGAAATGATTTATTGACATTAAATAAGCAATAAATGAGCACAAGTAAGAACTAATATGGAAGTGAATTTGAAAAGATTCATTTTAGTCTCACATAGAAGGGAACACAAATATTAGTAGTGTATATATATTCCAACTTGGACTATTGGATTGGGCCCCAAGGGGAACCTCAATTTTGTAAAGGAGTGAGGACACACCCATAAGCCATCTAGACACACACGCGTCGTCGTCGTCGTCCGTTTATCCAACCGGTCGGCTCGACTCGGTTCGGTTCGGTTCGACCTAGATGAATTAATTTTTTGGAACCCGAATTAATGAAAAATTAATTATCATTTATTCGGTGGAAATTAAATATTATTATTTAATGATAAGAAATTAATTAATTTTAATATTAATTAATTACCGATATGGTGATGTGTCCCACACCAAGACCAAGTCTTAACCTAGCTTGCCCTCCAAGAGTCATACGTGTGACTTGCTGACTAAGGAAATAACAGCTTGTTTGACTGGGCCGATTCCACTCTCTCCTTATTTTTCTCCCATATTTTCTCTTCGGTTGGGTCAGATCCTCATCTATAAATAGTGACTCTTGCATCACTTATTCTTTACTCCAAAATTCACAATCGAATTCTTTCTTCTATCTCTCTACTTTGCTTCATCATTTTATTCTTTTCTATTTTTCGACTGGACTTTTCTCTAGATACTGCGACTGGTTTTATACCATCTGAAAGTGTTATTCTTAGACCGGTTTATTACAGTGCTATTTTATCTTGGAGACGTCGTCGAAACTCAAACTGCTTTGCATAATTATTGGCAGTACGGCAAAACGTCTTAAAGAAAGCGACCTAGTACGCGACTTATCTCGATAATTTACTCAGTGCCAAATTTCTTAAATCTGAAAACAACAATTTCAAGACGTTTCAATTGCCATGTCTACTGAGGAAGTTATCAGTACTACTGTCGCCGCTACTATCTCTGACAAACTGTTTAAGTTTGAGGGGTCTCACTTCAAACGTTGGCAAGCTAAAATGAAATTTTGCTTAACCTTAAAGAAGGTTGCCAACATTTTGACTGACGACATTCCTATTGTTCCTTCTGGATCAACCGAACAAACTAATGGTGCCAAAACTATAAGTTCAGATGGAGCTGATAAAGCTGCTAAATTAGACACTGTTGCAAAAGCTACAGCAAATGATCTACAGCTCAGGAAAGCAATCGCCTTATGGAAAGAGAATGATTACCTTTGCAAAAATCATATTCTGAACAGTCTTGTTGATGATATGTATGATTACTATAGTAATTACAAGACTACTAAACAGGTATGGGAGGGTTTGCAAAAGAAATATGATACTGAAGAAGTAGGCGCAAAGAAATATGTCGTCATCCGCTATTTGAACTACAAGATGGTGGATGAAAAATCTATTAAAGCTCAAAGCCACGAACTCCAAAAATTTCTCATGAAATTATTACTGAAGGTATGCCCCTAAATGAACAATTTCAAATTGTTGTTATCATTGACAAACTGCCCCCCAGTTGGAAAGATTTCAAAAACGTGCTTCGCCGCAAAACAAAAGAATTTTCAATCGAGAGTCTGGTTACTCGCCTCCGAATTGAAGATGAAGCTCAGAGACAAGATCAGAAAGATGAAGTCTTAATTGTTTCTAACAACAAAAAGAGATTTGGTGCGGTTCTGAAGCCTACGGGCAAACCTTTAAAGAATCAGAATCGTAATGCTGTGAACCGAATTAAGAATGGTAATCCCTTTAAGGCCTCATCTGCTCCAATTGCTAGGCAACATCCACCACCTATAAGAAATGATGCTCCGGTTTTCACTTGTTACAATTGTGGAAATCGGGTCATATGGCTAAGAAATGTAAGAGCAGGCCTAAACCTGTTGCTGGTTCAGGCGCACAGGATAACCTGACTGGTGAGCAATTCATTGCTATGATCACTGAAGTCAACATGGTTAGTGGAAGTGAAGGTTGGTGGATAGACATTGGCGCCTCTCGTCATGTCTGTTATGACCGTGTTATGTTTAAGACATTCATGGATGCTGAAGATAAGAAAGTGTTGTTGGGAGATTCTCACACCACTAATGTTGCTGGAATTGAAGACGTCGAGTTGAAGTTCACTTCAGGAAAGACTTTGATCTTGAAGGACGTCATGGACGTTCATGAAATTAGGAAGAATCTTGTTTCTAGTTTTCTTTTAAATAAGGTTGGGTTTCGCAAACTATAGGGGAAGATTTGTACACCATCGCTAAGGATGGTATTTTTGTTGGGAAAGGGTACGCCATTGATAGCATGTTTAAGTTGAATGTTGATTTGAATAAGATTTCTCATTCTGTTTATTTTTTGTGTGATTTTAATTTTTGGCATGCTAGACTTTGTCATGTTAATAAACGAATTATGTATAATGCAAGCAACCTAGGTCTGATCCCTAAATTAATTGTCAATGATTCGAATAAATATGAATATTGTAGCCAAGCTAAAATAACTAAGACCTCATGTGACACCCCGATTTAATTTAAATATTAATTAAGTGAGGATTTAATTATTTAATTAAATGAAGTCTCGAGTATTCATTTTAGTGGATTAATTGGGTCATTAAATGAGGAAATGTGTTGAGGTGTGCAGAGTAAACGGTGGGTGTAAGAGAGTAAATCACTCTACTAATTATTAAGTTTTAATTATTTTATTTTATTGGAATAATTAAAAGGAATATAAAAAGGGAAAAGAAAGAAAGAATAGGTTTTTTTGGAGAAACTGTTTTCACGTGGAATTGGAGAGCAGAGGAAAAGAGAGGAAAAGCCGACACCAAGAGAATCGAAGAATCATTGCGAGGTAAGGGGTGATTTCGTTCGGTTAATATGCCTTATGGGTTTTGGGAATCATAGGGATAATTGGGTATGTTAGAGAATTTGAATTATGATGATTATGAGTTATAGGAAACAAACCCTATTTGTGTCAGTGTTGGGATTAGAAATCATAAGTATGTCAGGTAATTGATAAGAGTGAATAAACCATGTTGATTGATGTTAAAATGGTGTGAAATGACGATGAAATGATGTTCCTAATGTACCAAATCGTATTAGTAAGTTTGGGAATGAGTAAGAATGGAAAATGCTGTCAAAAAGTAGCAAAATTGCTGTCACAGGTCGTGGGAACCGGTTCCCTGTGGGGAGGAACCGAGTTCCCAGTGTTAAATTGGCCAAAATTGGGATTTTTACACTCAGGAACCGGTTCCTGTATAGGTAGGAACCGGGTTCCCATACAAAACCTGGAGCGAGTATTTTCTAAAAAATTCCAAAACTTCAAAACTTCATATTTTCTAAACCGTAACTCGATTCGAAAAGCCGCTGGCGTTATTTCTTAAATTTAAAATACTACCATTTGAAAAGAGAAAATATTCTTTGCTAAAATTATTTTAAATATAGTCGAGTTCCGATTTTTGAAAAGAGTGATTAATTAAGGATAATGGAAATTAATATGAATGGCCTGAGTTATCGGTCGAGGACTAATGTTTACAATGTTGTGTTGATTATTCATTGTGATTGAATGTGATACATTGGTGATTGGCAATAAGTGAATTATGTTGAGATCGTAATCTATGAATTGGTTTAGATTGTTTGACAAGTTGAATGGAGATCGACGCTCATGTGATGTTTCTTTCCTTGTTGTTTATTCATGATTGTATTGATATCATGTGTGGTTGTTATTATGTATACCGTGATAGTCTTACCGATTGAGGAGTAAGCGCTCGACATATTTATGCTTTGTGATAAGTAGTTCATGATTATGTTGTTATCATGCGATATATGTTGATATTGGCAATTATGTGGAATTATGTTGTTATCATATTCCGTTGAATTAATGTTGCATGCTTTTATGATGCATGCATGAGCATTTGTTAAATTGGTTCATTCCCATTGTGCGGAGGTGAACTGGCAGAGCCAATAGACTTACCTGGTGCAGAGGTAGTGAGGCTAGATTCTTGACCCGGTGGTTATGGGCGAATCATGGATTGGATTCTTGACTCAGTGTTCTGGGCGAATCATGGATTACATTGTCTTTCCACGAGTAAACGGAGCAGTGGGTGAACGCGGTTCACGTTTTGGTACCACATGCATAGAGTCTGCATTGCATATGGGATTGTAACATGCTAGGATGGTTTCCAGTGTTGCAATTTCCATTGTTTGATTATACACATGTTCATTGTGTGAACTGCCTTGTGCATTGATTATGACTTGTGTTTGGTTAATGAATTAACGATCGCTTATTCTTGTATTCTAGAAACGATAATGCATGTTATATTGAATTGGAATCTCACCCTTACTCAACATTTTCGATCCGAGGTGATTAGCCGCTTGGATTGGTGAGGATAGCTCTAGTATTGAGTCAGTTGATCTAGTCCGCGTGTCAGTGTCGTGCTCTGGTAGATGTAACACCGGGAAAACGATTGTTTGGAATCCTTTAATGGATATTTTAATAATTTTGGAATTATGTTGATTTATTATCCGGAATAACTGTTGAGTAAAGTATTCGGATTTAATTATGTTTCATTTCACCGTTAAACATAATTTTGAGTATGATTTAATGGATGAGTATTCTTCTGAAGCATGACGCTTTTGGTTAAAATTTTATGATTTAAATTGTGACGCCTTCTTGGTTGTGATTAAAATACTCGATTATTATGTATAAAACGCGGTAAATAGAAGGGGTGTTACAATAGTGGTATCGAGCATAGTCGGTCGTTGTGATCAATGTCTTAATGTCATTATTCCTTTTCAGACGCGTGTGTGTGCCTTGTTGCCTTTCGATCGATTATTGCGGAGTAGTGTGAAACTAAGTGGGGAGAAGAGATGCTTCCTGATATGTTCGAATGTAAGTCATTGGTACGAAGCATGTTGGAAAAGGCAAGTGTGGTTTAGAGTTGGAATCGCTTGGACCATGAGTCATAGTTGGAAGTGCAAAAGGTGAGTACGATTCGAGAACGGAAAGTGTGGTAATGATGGTTTATGCTTCAAGATGATTATCGGATGTCACCGACAAATTGAGGACTCGATCACCCTTAATCTCTTGTTGATAGTAGACGAAATCGTATTGGAGGGTATATAATTGTCTTGCTATCTAATTGGGACATAAAGTAATGAATATGAATGAAGTGTGGTAGAAGCTTGTGAACCATATGAGTGGACGAAGACTCTAATAAGAATAATGAATTTAGATGGAAGGTTAGAGTTGCGAGATATTAATGATGGTGTTGTGGTATTTATGTTGTATTCTTCGACGGAAGTGAAAGGAAAATATAAGAGCGATGAATTACCTAGTGAAGAATTGTCCGAGATTGTTCCGTAAGTTGGATTGCCGTGGTGGATGAATTTTCGAGGTGTTTCTAGAAGACGCGGTGAATTGCCGCCGAGAGAGGAGGAATTACTATAGATTTAATTCTTGAACTAGTCCGTGTCGATGGCGTCGATCGCAAGTCGGCATCCGAGTTGAAGAAACGGTTGGAAGAGTTAGGTGTGAATTCTAATGTTCCCGAGAATAATAGCGACTCATCGCTTGAGCAAGATGTTGAATTAGCTTGAGGCTACCCTTGGGTTGAATGTTTGAAGTAAACCAAGTGATTATGAATCGCTTTGATGAGTCGATGCATATTCTTGGCCTAGAATATATTTGGTGATCGAGAAGAATGACTCTTAGGAGATGAAGTGGTGTGGTTGGAATGTTGCAATGCTTCCGTTGATCGTGAAGTTGTCGCGTGAGTGACCTCTTTATGTTCTTGAAAAGATTAATTGTGTCAGTGTCAATGGTTGATATAAAGTATGCAATGATGTGAATTGGTTATTGGAATCGTAACTTAACGCAATTAATCATGGTGAATGATGTGTGTTGCGGTATGTTGAAGTTAGAATCTCAAATTTTGCATTCCATGATGTTTTGGGATTTTTCACTCTCACAAGGTGAGAAATCGATTACCTATTATAGGAAATTGATTTCCTGAAGCTGACAACATTATTTTTCGAGAACTTGTAAAATCCATAATTTGAGTTTTGGATGTCTGATTTGAGTTTCGTTTGAAGTGTTGGAAAGATAATGTGATAAACTTTGTTTTAAAAATGGTTCCAGCACCTGTAAGTAATTTATTTATCGTTATAATGATGGTTGAGGAGAGTCGGAGTCGTTGTTAATGTCGTTCTGGATACAAAACTTATTTCTATGACACCGTACAAGACGTCAACTTTAGATATAGAAAAATTGAAGAAGCTATTGGAAGGTGCTCAGAGAAATAGATTTGTAAAACCAAGTGTATTATTTTGGGATTCTGATTGTGAGGAAGGATTCCAAGAGTGGAAGAGGAGGTTGACTAGTGCTCCGATTTTAATTTTTCCGAATCCGGAAGGATCCCTTGTTGTGTATTATGATGCGTCATTGATGGGTTAGGTGGTGTGTTGATGAACGATAAGCAGGTTGTGGCTTATGCTTCGAGACAATTGAAAGTGCATGAAAGGAATTATCCGGCACATGATTTGAATTTGGTAGCCGGTGTATTTGTTTTGAAGTTCTGAAGGCATTATCTGTATGGCTCACGGTTTGAAGTGTTCAGTGATCATAAGAGCCTGAAGTATCTCTTTGATCAGAAGGAGTTGAATATGAGGCAGAGGAGATGGTTGGAATTTCTCAAGGATTATGATTTCGGTTGAACTACCATCCTGGTAAGGCAAACGTGGTGGTAGATGCATTGAGCAGGAAGTCCTTGTACATGTCGATGTTTATGGTTCGTGAATTGGATTTAGTGGAACAATTCAGAGATTTAAGTTTAGTATGTGAAATTACTTCGAATAGTGTGAAATTGGGCATGTTGAAGCTGACTAGTGGTATTTTGGAAGAGATTCGAAATGGACAGAAATCTGATGTTGGTTTGGTGGATAAGCTGACATTGATTAACCAAGGTCAAGGAGGTGAGTTCCGAATTGATGAGAATGGCGTTATGAGACTTGGTGATAGAGTGTGTGTTCCGGATGTTGCTGAGATTAGAAAAGTATTTTGGAAGAAGGAAACCGTAGTGGATTAAGTATTCATCCTGGTGCTACTAAGATGTACCAAGATTTGAAGAAATTATTTTGGTGGTTTGGAATGAAAAAGGAAATTACCGAGTTGTGTATGCGTGTTTGGTTTGTCAGGAATCCAAGTTTGAGCATCAGAAGTTGTCGGGATTTATGGAACCGTTGTTGTTCCGGAATGGAATGGGATGGCATTTCTATGGATTTCGTGACTGGTTGCTGAGGACGACGAAGAACTGTGATTCTCTGTGGGTTATTGTCGACCGATTGGCGAAGTCTGCCCACTTTATTCTGATAAGAATGGATTATCCGATGGAGAGGTTGGCAGAATTGTATGTTGAGAAGATTGTAAGTTTGCATGGTATTCCGTCTAGCATTGTATCGGATAGAGATCCGAGGTTTACTTCTAAGTTCTGGACAGGATTGCAGGAAGCTCTGGGTACTAAGTTACGATTGAGTTCTGCATATCATCCACAGACAGATGGTCAGACGGAGAAGACGATTCAGTCGTTAGAAGATTTGTTGAGAAATTGTGTGTTAGAGAAAGGTGGAGCTTGGGATAGCTACTTACCGTTGATAGAGTTTACTTACAACAATAGTTTCATTCGAGCATCGTAGCATGAGGCATTGTATGGTAGATGCCGACACCGTTGTGTTGGTACGAATCGGAGAAAGTGCCGTGATTGGACCGAGATTGTTCAACAAACTTCGAAAGGATTAAGATGATTCAGAGAAGATGAGAACTTCTCGAGCCGTCGAAAAGTTATCATGATAAGAGAAGGAAAGATCTTGAGTTTAATGAAGGAGACCATGTGTTCATGAGAGTTACTCCGATGACGGTATTGGTCGAGCCTCAAGTCAAAGAAGTTGACTCGCGCTTTATTGGTCCGCTTCGATTAAAAGAGTTGGGAAAGTTGCTTATCGATTGCTTTACCGCCACTTGCTAATTTGCATGATATTTTCCACGATCTCATTGAGGAGGTACATTGCGGATCCGTCTCATGAGATTCAAATAGATGATGTTCAAAAGGGATAACTTGATCGCTGAAGCGTCGCGAGAATTGAGGATCGGAAAGTGAAGCAATTGCGAGGTAAAGAGATAGCACTGGTAATAGTAGCTTGGGGAGGACCAGCTGAAGGGAATGTAACTTGGGAGCTGGAGAATCGATGAAGGACTCGTATCCCGAATCGTTCGTTTAAGGTATGTTTTCGAGGACGAAAACTCTTTTAGTGGGGGAGAGTTGTGACACCCCGATTTAATTTAAATATTAATTAAGTGAGGATTTAATTATTTAATTAAATGAAGTCTCGAGTATTCATTTTAGTGGATTAATTGGGTCATTAAATGAGGAAATGTGTTGAGGTGTGCAGAGTAAACGGTGGGTGTAAGAGAGTAAATCACTCTACTAATTATTAAGTTTTAATTATTTTATTTTATTGGAATAATTAAAAGGAATATAAAAGGAAAAGAAAGAAAGAATAGGTTTTTGGAGAAACCTTTCACGTGGAATGGAGAGCAGAGGAAAAGAGAGGAAAAGCCGACACCAAGAGAATCAAGAATCATCATGAGGTGGGTGATTTCGTTCGGTTAATATGCCTTATGGGTTTTGGGAATCATAGGGATAATTGGGTATGTTAGAGAATTTGAATTATGATGATTATGAGTTATAGGAAACAAACCCTATTCGTTGTTGGGATTAGAAATCATAAGTATGTCGTAATTGATAAGAGTGAATAAACCATGTTGATTGATGTTAAAATGGTGTGAAATGACGATGAAATGATGTTCCTAATGTACCAAATCGTATTAGTAAGTTTGGGAATGAGTAAGAATGGAAAATGTCACAAAAGTAGCAAAATTGTCACGTCGGAACGGTTCCTCGTGGGAGGAACCGAGTTCCAGTGTTAAATTGGCCAAAATTGGGATTTTACACTCAGAACCGGTTCTGATAGGTAGGAACCGGTTCCCATACAAAACCAGGAGCGAGTATTTTCTAAAAATTCCAAAACTTCAAAACTTCATATTTTCTAAACCGTAATCCGATTCGAGTGCCGTGGCGTTATTTCTTAAATTTAAAATACTACCGCTTGAAAAGAGAAAATATTCTTTTGCTAAAATTATTTTAAATATAGTCGAGTTCCCGATTTTTGAAAAGAGTGATTAATTAAGGATAATGGAAATTAATATGAATGGCCCGAGTTATCGTCGAGGACTAATGTTTACAATGTTGTGTTGATTATTCATTGTGATTGAATGTGATACATTGGTGATTGGCAATAAGTGAATTATGTTGAGATCGTAATCTATGAATTGGTTTAGATTGTTTGACAAGTTGAATGGAGATCGACGCTCATGTGATGTTTCTTTCCTTGTTGTTTATTCATGATTGTATTGATATCATGTGTGGTTGTTATTGTGTATACGGTGATAGTCTTCCGATCGAGGAGTAAGCGTCGACATATTTATGCTTTGTGATAAGTAGTTCATGATTATGTTGTTATCATGCGATATATGTTGATATTGGCAATTATGTGGAATTATGTTGTTATCATATTCCGTTGAATTAATGTTGCATGCTTTTATGATGCATGCATGAGCATTTGTTAAATTGGTTCATTCCCATTGTGCGGAGGTGAACTGGCAGAGCCAATAGACTTACCTGGTGCGGAGTGAGGCTAGATTCTTGACCCGGTGGTTATGGGCGAATCATGGATTGAATTCTTGACTCAGTGTTCTGGGCGAATCATGGATTACATTGTCTTTCCACGAGTAAACGGAGCAGTGGGTGAACGCGGTTCACGTTTTGGTACCACATGCATAGAGTCTGCATTGCATATGGGATTGTAACATGCTAGGATGGTGTTGCAATTTCCATTGTTTGATTATACACATGTTCATTGTGTGAACGCCTTGTGCATTGATTATGACTTGTGTTTGGTTAATGAATTAACGTATCTGTTTATTCTGTTGTATTCTAGAAACGTATAATGCATGTTATATTGAATTGGAATCTCACCCTTACTCAACATTTTCGATCCGAGGTGATTAGTGCTTGGATTGGTGAGGATAGCTCTAGTATTGAGTCATTGATCTAGTCCGCGTGTCGTTGTCGTGCTCGTAGATGTAACAATCGGGAAAACGATTGTTTGGAATCCTTTAATGGATATTTTAATAATTTTGGAATTATGTTGATTTATTATCCCGAATAACTGTTGAGTAAAGTATTCGGATTTAATTATGTTTCATTTTGTTAAACATAATTTTGAGTATGATTTAATGGATGAGTATTCTTCGAAGCATGACTGCTTTGGTTAAAATTTTATGATTTAAATTGTGACGCCTTCTTGGTTGTGATTAAAATACTCTGATTATTATGTATAAAACGCGGGTAAATAGAAGGGGGTGTTACACCTCACATAAAACAATTATTAAAAAATCTGATCCCCTAGATCTTATACATTCTAACATATGTGAATTAGATGGAACTCTGACTAGGAACAGTAAATGTTATTTTATCACTTTTATTGACGATTGTTCAGATTATACTAATGTATACTTAATGAAGAATAAAAGTGAAGCGCTTGACATGTTTAAATTGTATGTAAGTGAAATTAAAAATCAACTTAGTAAAAGGATTAAGAGACTTCGTAGTGATAAGGGAACTGAATATGATTCTGGGTTATTTAATTATTTTTATAAAGAACATGGAATCATACATGAAACAACTGCTCCATATTCTCCTGAAATGAATGGTAAAGCAGAAAGAAAGAATAGAACTCTTACTGAACTTGTTGTTGCAATTATGATAAACTCTGGTGCTGCTCCTCACTGGTGGGGGGAAATTTCATTGACTGTTTGATATGTCCTGAATAGAGTCCCAACGTCAAAAAGTAAGATCTTTCCTTATGAGATATTAAAGAAAATACAACCAAACTTGTCTTATTTGAGAACTTAGGGTTGTCTAGCTTATGTCAGAATTCCGGATCCGAAACGAGTTAAACTCGCTAGTACAGCATATGAATATGTATTCATTGGATATGCAGCAAACAGTAAAGCATATAGGTTTTATGACCTAAATGCAAAAGTGATCATAGAATAAAATGATGTTGAATTCTATGAAGACAAATTTCCTTTCAAATTGAGAAATAGTGGGGGGCACACAATCGAGTCACATTCATGTGATAAGAAGCACGGAAAGCAACGATAATGTAGAACCAGAACTTCGAAGAAGTAAAAGAGTAAGAGTTTCTAAATATTATGGGCCCAATTATGCGGCCTATAATGTAAAAGAAGATCCAATAAATCTTCAAGAAGCACTATCATCTATGGATGCGGATATATGGAAAGAAGCTATTAATGATGAGATAGATTCTCTAGATTCTAACAAGACCTGGTACTTAGTAGACTTGCCTCCTGGCTGCAAACTAATCGGTTGTAAATAGGTTTTGAAAAAGAAACTAAAACCTGATGGAACCATTGATAAATACAAGGCTCGCCTTGTAGCCAAGGGTTTTAGACAAAGATAAAAAGTAGATTTCTTCGACACCTTCTCTCCAGTCACTAGAATTACATCCATTAGGGTACTTATTTCAATAGTTGTTATTTATAACTTAAAAGTACATCAAATGGATGTTAAACAGCTTTTTTAAATGGTGACTTAGAAGAAGAAATCTGTATGGAACAACCTGAAGGGTTTGTGATCCATGGACAAGAAAACAAGGTCTGTAAGTTAGACAAGTCTTCATATGGACTAAAACAAGCTCCTAAACAATGGCATGAAAAGTTTGATAACTTAATGATATCAAATGGGTACAAAGTGAATGAAAGTGACAAATGTGTTTATTATAAATCTGAAAATCGCATTTGCACTATCATATGTCTCTATGTGGATGATCTAATCATATTTGGATCAACCATTCAGACAATTAATGATGTGAAATCACTATTGTGCAGCAACTTTGATATGAAAGACCTCGAAGAAGCAAGTGTGATCTTGGGTATCAAGATCACGAGATTCGAACAAGGAATTTCTTTGGATCAATCACACTATGTGGAGAAGATATCAAAGAAATATAAATACTTTGATTGTAAACCTGCGTGCACACCATATGATCCAAGTGTGAAATTGTTTAAGAACACTGGAGAAAGTGTTAGACAATCAGAATATGCGAGCATCATTGCCAGTCTTAGGTATGCCACTGATTGTAATAGACCTGACATTGCATGTGTCGTAGGATTATTATGCAAGTTTACAAGTAGGCTGAGTAATAAGCACTGGCAAGCTATTGAGCGAGTCATGAGGTACCTCAAAAGGACCATGGATCTAGGCCCACACTATCGGAACTTTCCTGCTGTACTAGAAGGATACAGTGATGCACATTGGAATACTTTGTCATATGATTCTAAAGCTACTAGTGGCTATATATTTAGTATAGCCGGAGGAGATGTATCTTGGAAATCAAAGGAACAAACTATCATAGCTCAGTCCACTATGGAATCTGAAATGATAGCACTAGCCACAGCTAGTGAAGAAGCAAGTTGGTTAAGATGCTTGCTAGCTGAGATCCCTTTTTGGGAAAAACCAATGTTAGCTGTGTTGATCCACTGCGATAGTATCGCGGCTATTTCAAAAATTGAGAACCGTTATTATAATGGTAAAAGACGTCAAATAAGAAGAAAGCACAACACCATCAGAGATTATATCTCTAAAGGAGTTGTAAGAGTGGATCATGTACGCACTGATGAATACTTAGCAGATCCTTTGACGAAAGGATTAGCTAGAGAGAAAGTCCATAATACATCCAAAAAGATGGACTAATGCCTATAAAGAAATGAGTTACTCATCATGGTAACCCGACCTAAATGACTAGAGATCCCAAGAAATAGGTTCAATGGGTAATAACAAGTTGTGAGTAATATGAGATGAGCATGCAAGTAAAGCATGAATCCTGAAGTAATGAAAGGATGAGATAATAGAAACTCTTAATGAGATCTATACTTTGTATGAGGGAGTACCTATACAACAGGAGTACTCTTGATAGACTCACCTATGTGATTGTGGAACTTAGGTCGGTTCCTATGGAATTGCAAGGTAGAATTCCTAGAGCACGGGCTATTTGAATACACATTAAGAAAAGGTTGTGTGTGGGTCTGATGTCTGAGATAGAATTTAAGACAATTGTGTCACTCTTGTTGAATCGGAATCCTACTTGCTACGCAAAGGTTCAAGTCATAGACACCTTTGCTTATGCAGAATCTTAGAAACGTTTGGCGTACTTCTAAAATCACTTTTTAAATTCAAGCGGGGGATTGTTGGAAATCTTGGAATGATGTTAACTTGGAGTGGGAGTTGGAATGATTTATTGACATTAAATGAGCACAAGTAAGAACTTATATGAAAGTGGATTTGAAAAGATTCATTTTAGTCTCACATATGAGGGAACACAAATATTAGTTGTGTATATACATTCCAACTTGGGACTATTGGGTTGGGCCCTAGGGGCACCCCAATTTTGTAAAGGAGTGAGGACACACCCATAAGCCATCAAGACACACGTGCGCGCCGTCGCCATCCGTCCGACCGGCTCAGCTCGGCTCGGTCCGGTCTAGATGAATTAATTTTTTGGAACCCGAATTAATGAAAAATTAATTATCATTAATTAATTTATTCAGTGGAAATTAAATATTATTATTTAATGGTAAGAAATTAATTAATTTTAATATTAATTAACTACGGATATGGTGACATGTGCTACACCAAGACCAAGCCTTAACCTAGCTTGCCCTCTAAGAGTCATACGTGTGACTTGCTGACCAAGAAAATAACGGCTAGTTTGACTGGGCCGGTTCCACTCTCCTTATTTTTCTTCCACATTTTCTCTTCGGTTGGGTCAGATCCTCATCTATAAATAGTGACTCATCACTTATTCTTTACTCCAGAATTCACAATCGAATTCTTTCTTCTCTCTCTATTCTGCTTCATCATTTTATTCTTTTTTGTTTTTCAACTGGACTTTTCTCCAGATACTGCGACTGATTTTATACCATCTGAAGGTGTTATTCTTCGACCGGTTTATTACCGTGCAAGTGATAAATCGTCTTTTCGAACGGACTGTTTTATCCTGGAGACGTCGTTGTTGCATAATTATTGGCAGTACGGCGAAACGTCTTAAAGAAAACGACCTAGTACGCGACTCGTCCTGATAATTTACTCAGTGCCAAAATTCTTAAATCTGAAAACAACAACTACTGATATTTAGTTTCATGAAATGCTATTATACAACTACTTGAGTTGGTTTACTGTTGCTGCTAAACCATACTAGCTACATGACATGTTTATAATTCTTTTGTATCTTGTTTGGACTTTGGAAACATTTATCATTTAATGGTCCTTAATGCTTAACTACCACATGGCAACAGGAATACACTATGAAGCAAATATCTTATGTTTCCTCTCTTTTTTCCTCACAGTTGTTTTGCATTCGAAAAGACTGAGGAGGAACTTAATCTCAAGGTAACTGTTATACAGTGAAATATGGAAAGTCACATGACTTGTGAGCAGATTAAATCTGGTTTAAATTTGTCCTCGTAGTTAGATGTTTTTGTTGGATTTGGTTAAATATTTTAGATCCCATGCATAATGTTGATAGAATGAAAATATACTGTTTGGATGTTTTGACTCATTTACCAGTCATGTGATAATAAATACTTGGTAAATCCCAATTAATTATCTGATTATGATGTTAGCATAAAGTTAAGACCACTTGTTTATTACTAGTAGTAATTTACTGCTATTCTAAGTTCGGACCTTAGTTAGATGCAAATTTCATGAAAAACATCACATGACAACACGTTCCCATTCTGGCATTCTTACATTAAACGACAATAATGGTTACAACTTTCCCTTCAATTATTTAGCTTTTGTTACTATATCCATACGTGTAAAACTCTAGTATCCACACGATTGGGTACATATAGAAAATGAAATTCCAAAATCTCAACTACATTCAGATTATCACCTCAAATTCTAAATCTACCTCTCTCTCTCTCTAATAATATGACATATTGGCACTACACAACAGGATAGTGAGTCATCATAATGTCAAAAGGAGGACTCAATTCACCTATTATTGTTCACTTCCTTGCTGAATACGACAATTTAGTCAAACAATTATTTCAACTCATTCTCATTTAGCTTAGTGTATGTTCTCATTTATATACACACTTACCCTTTACTCTAGGTAGAGCATAGATACATCACAAAATGAACGATGGTTACTCAAAGATTGGTAGCACTACAAGCCACAAATCAAGATCTATAGACTTTTCAGATATTTTCTCATTTTCTCAAACACCTAAACCAATCAAGATCAACAACACTACTGTTGTCCCTCCTCCAACCACTCTTGAAGCAGTTAATGATAAGGAGGACATGAACAAGAGGGAAGTAGATGAAGGAGAGAAATTTGGAGTGATACTAGGTAGGAGCTCTTCAGTTTCTTCATCATGTTATTCTGAATCTGGGTTTCAGGCAACAATGAAGAGAGTATTTTCAATAAGATCTTCATCAGTTTCAGAAAGGTACAGTAGGATCCATGATCAGAACATGGTAATAGCATCAGATGAGTTGGTCATAGATGATGCAACAAACATTAAGAGAAAGCAGAGGGGAGGCAAGATCCTTAAAGTCTGTAAGAGTTTGTTTGGATTTTAGTCTGTAATAGTTGTATTATTAGTATTGTAATCTTGAATAATAATGAGATTTGAAGGTTAATTAATTAACTAACTCTTTCATTCCTCTTTCTAAAAAAATTGCTTATAATTATTATCAGTGTTATAAAAAAGCAAAACTAGATTTTATCTTTGGTTGATTTATAAAGCATATAGAGTTCAAGTGGATATAGAATCAGAATCTAGTATTAAATTTCGTTGTACCGTGGAAAGGAGAACAGTACAGTACCATCCAAAAATGTCTCTTAAGTCTGAATAATGTTTTGAGTTTGGATTGGAATCGCAACTGCAGTCATGCTGTTCTTAGACACGCCGCACGTGTGTTTCACGATTGTTGGGTAAAACTTAATAGGCTTAAATGCATTTTGGTCCTCCAATATTAATTTTTTAAGCATTTTATTCTCTCTGTAAAATAAATCAACTATTAGGACCCTCAATATTATATTTTATATTTTTTTAGTGGTCATCCGTGATAAAATAGTCTAATTTGCATAAGTGATATTGAAATTATAAAGCGACATTTTTTTAATTGATCTCACGTCATTATAAATATTTAAATTTTTTTTTTTTAAGTTTTCTTTATAATAATTAAACATTTTTAATTATTTTAATTATTTTTGTTTATAAATATTTATTTAAAAATTATATATTATAAATTTTAATTCTAAAATATATATTTTTGGGTTTATTTTTAATGACATGACAACAATTAAAAAATGTCACCTCATAATTTCAATGCTACATATGCAAATTAGACTATTTTGTTATAGGAGACCTCAAAAAAAACATAAAATACGATATTGGGGGACCTAATAGTTGGTTTTTTTATAGGGGTACTAAAATATTTAAAAAATTAATATAGGAGAACCAAAAGTACATTTAAGCCAAGTTAATAATTTAAATGTTTTAATCCCTTAAAATTGATTACATCCAGAAGAAAAAATACTTTTGGAAGCATGACAAGCAGTTCAGGAGTTGTGTTAACCGGTTAACAAAACATGTTGACCGGTTACACTTGACATTGAGTTTTTATTGTTTTGTTTGTTGTAACCGGTTATAAGTTTGTCTTATAGTCATGAATTTTGGCTATTTTTTATATTTTAAGGATGTGTTTTCAGTCTCAATCATTTTGTAACACCTATATAAATATTTTAGAGAGATCTTCATCTCAAGTTAATGTAATTATTATTCTCCCTCTCAATTATCTCTCTTTATAATTATCTCCTCTCTCACTGCCTCTTTCTCCACATACTCCATAGTTCACCAATTGTGTGATTGTATGTTCCAACATTTGGCCTCAAGAACCTAGTTTTGATCCATAAACCTCCACTATGGAACATGAATTTTGTCTCTAATAATAGAGTTCCTACAAATCTATCAACCCTTGATGCGAAGAATTACGACAATGGTGTAAAAAATTTAAAATGTTGTTTAGCTATTAAGATGTTCTTGAAGGTGTCTCGGTGCCGACTAAGACAGTATATGTTGACTCACACCACTTTGTTGATCTCCAAGATGGATCCGATAAAATACATATTCGAGAAACCAGCTCTCTCCGGAAGAATAGCAAGATGGCAAATGATCTTGATCGAATACGACATCCAGTATACTACTCAGAAAGCGATCAAAGAAAGTGTAGTAGCCGATCATTTGGATCATCAAGCCGTAGATGACTATCAGTCTATGCAGTTCGAGTTTCCAGACGAAGATGTTTTGTTAATTACTGATGGCGAAGAACTAGGACCAGACGAAGGACCTGAACTGGGATCCCGATGGACCATGGTCTTTGATGGAGCCTCAAACGCACTTGGCAATGACATTGGCGCCATTATTACATCTCCCACAGGCGGACACACGCCTTTCACTACCAGATTATGTTTCAGTTGCACCAACAACATGGCCGAATACGACGCGTGCATCATGGGTATTAGAGCTGCTATTGACTTAAGAATCAAATTCTTGCAAGTATATGGAGACTCAGCTTTAGTGATCAGTCAGATAAAAGGCAATTGGGATACGAAGCATCCGAATCTCATTCCATATCAAGAGCATGTTTTAAGCCTGATCCCTCACTTCGAAGAAGTCACCTTCGATCATATTCCACGAGAAGAGAATCAGTTGGCAGACGCATTGGCTACTATGTCGCCTATGTTCAAGGTCAGGTGGGACAACGAAGCTCCCCGAATCATCATCGAAAAGCTTGACGAACCAGCATATTGTTGTGAACTTGATACATAAGAGAAACCTTGGTTCTACGAAGTGAAGAGGTATCTTGAGACTCAGGAATATCCCGCAGGGGCATCGGTCAATGACAAGAAATTCTTGAGAAGATTCGCATCCAAATTCTTTCTTAGCAACGACATCTTATACAAGCGCAATCACGACTTGTGCTTACTCCGCTGTGTAGATCAGAAAACAGCATAACGAATCATGGAAGAATTACACGAAGGCGCATTCGGTACCCACTCCAGTGGGCATACAATGGCTAAGAAGATTCTGAGAACAGGTTACTATTGGTCTACCATGGAAGCTGATTGTCACCGCTATGCTCGGTCTTGTCACAAATGTCAGATATATGCAGACAAAGTGCACGTACCTCCAGTACCACTGAATGTTCTGACCGCTCCTTGGCCTTTCGCAATGTGGGGCATAGACATGATCGGAGAAATCAAACTTGATGCTTCATATGGACACCATTTCATCCTTGTGGCAATTGATTACTTTACCAAATGGGTAGAAGCAGCCTCATTCGCATTTGTTACCAAGAATATTGTGGCTCGATTCATCTCGCATAATCTTATTTGTCGGTACGGCACTCCCGAAAGGATTATCACAGATAACGGTACCAATCTCAACAACAAAATGACAAGGACAATCTCAACAACAAATTGGATGTTATTAAATAATTAAGATAATAAGATAGTTAGTAGAAGGATGACAAGGGCAAGGTGGTACTTTTGATAGAATAAGTGAGGATAGAAAAGGGAAACCAGTATTAAGGGTCCTAAGGGTAGAAGTGATTATAAGAGAAAATAAGGATTATAATTCTCATTATTTACGATCGTGAAAATAAGGAAGAAGGGAAGAGGAAGAGAAGAAGCAAGAAATTAGGGCTTGAAGGAGAACTTCATTAGAGAAGGAAAGATAACTCATAAATCTTCAGGTAAGGGTGGGATTCCAACTTTCTAAGGGATGGTATAATCCTAGGTATGTGGGGTTGGATGTATAATTATTGTGGTGTGTTTGTTTATGAATTGGTTTGTTTGTGTGTGTTGAATCTATGATGAACTCTTGATGAAATTGCAATAGAAATTGATGAAATTGTGATGCTTATGTTGTGATTTATTGTTGATGATTATTTTGTGTAGTGATTGTTTCATAAAACCCTAATCTAGAAACTATAGGTAATGAAGGTTAGAACTTTAGGATTGAATTTGGAAGAATAGCCTTAGGTCTTGGTGTATGACCAATTGGGGATTTTTAGATGAGGATTTGAAGAAAACTGATGAAAACCATGTGTTTAATTGAATGAATAAATGAACACTTGATGAATATATGATGTTAGGATCTTTAAATAATTGTTATAGGTTGTTGATAATATTATAGAATCATAGGATTTCAAAAAATTTGAAACCGGAACTTTTTACGGAATCGAATTCGGAGGTCCAGAAGGCCTTCAACAGTTGAAATTCGCAGCAAGAAAAAAATGCAGAAAAACACTATTTTTGGGACTTGCGTCGACTCAGGAATTTGGGTGGGTCGGTGCGTAACATCTAGCAAGGTTGAGAAGGACTGTTCAGAAGACGTGCATCGACTCATGATTTCTTTGCGTCGACTTATGATTGGCTTAGGTCGACTCAGAAGACAACACTTTTGACAAATTTTGTAACGACCATAACTTTTTAACCGTAACTCCGTTGTAGGCGTCGTTCGAATCGTTAGAAAGCTAATGAAATAAACTATAAGATAGAACTAGGTTTGTTGGTATTAGATAATTTAATAATTATGTGAATTACGCAAAATGACATGTATATTTGTGTTAGTTTGTGTATTAATTGGTGATCGTGTTGCATGCGTTGTTGTTGTTAGTTTACAGCAGGTGGTTGGAAACTATAAGACATTGATGATATGTTGTGATTTGGTGTTATTGTTATTTTTATTGAATATAACATGGTGAATTGATAATATGATTTTGTGAATTGTATTGTCATGATGCGATGTTGTTGGACTTATGCAAACATGTTGTTAATTGTTGATATACTATTGCGTTGTTATCTGTTGTTTGTTTGAGAAGGTGTTGTTGTATGGTGACCGATAATGACATGTCACATTGATGATTATTAAAATCAATGTATTGTGTTGTTGATTTGCATGATTATGTCTCATGCATTCATATTGCATCGTTGTTGTTGTTGTTGGCTCAAATCCTAGATGGAGTGGATACGAGCGAGGTGAATATATTTATTCCCTTTGTTGATGGCTCTAATCCTAGATGGGGTGGATTAGTAGTTAGGTGAACCAATTGTTCACGAAAATGGTGACCCCGATTCTAGATGGAGTGGATTCGGTGAAAATCTCGGTACCGCATGGATGGTGTCTATGTTGAGTTACATTCCATAATTGTTGTTGTTGTTGGTTGTGAATTGTTATATTGCATAACTTATGACAATTGTGTTGTGGTGATGAGATGTTTGAGCACTTATAATTATGCATGATAATTTCGTATATCTCTGATTATACTCTTCTTTATATTGTTGGATATCTCGCCCCTTCTGTTGTTATGTTGCCTTTACATGGGTAACGTACAGATACTCAGGAGTAGCTCGAGTAGCAGGAGTCGAAGAGGTTGCTCTTCTTTTTAGTTCGAGTCGACGTTATGCTCTAATACGTAACACTCAGGTTGGGGATAAACGCTTGTTTTGCTTATCTTACATGGTTCGACTTTATGTTGATGATTCCTGATGGAGCATTTTAAACTCTGGAATAATTATTTGAAGTTGTTTGTTGAATTTGAAATATTTCCACTATTTCAATGAAGTTGTTTAATTAAGACTATTTTATGTTTATTCTAAAAATGTATTATGTATCTATTGAAAGAGTTGTTGTGGTTTGGAAGCATGTGACATTCTGATTTACGTTTGTTTGAATTTTTAAATTTACTCTGATTTTTATATAAATATGTCATGGGAAAGTCAGGGTGTTACATAAAAGACTCGGGTCGCTTGAATTAAAGTGGTGTGTTGTGTAAAAGTAAAATAATTCAAATATTGAAGTAGGAAAAACATTTTTGATAAGAAATAAGAGTGATGAGTAATTTTCAGTGAATATTATTTTTTATTTTAATTATAAATTTTTATAATTTTTTAGGTTTGAATTAAATCTTTCACCCGTAAAATAAAGTAAAGTGTTAATTAGATTTTATGAGGATTCAAAATTGTACATATAAAATAAAATAGTAAAGTAAAAAAGAAGTAGTACCATTAAATTTTGGCAGGAGGAGTTATTAGAAGTTGAATTGAGAAGAAAAAACAGAGAAAATAGAAGGAAAGTTGAACAGAAATATACTAATAATAAAATAAGAAAAAGCGAAAGCAAAGAAATAGCATAACTAAATTTAATCCATTCCTATGATCTTTATCTAATCTATCTCTCTCCATTTTTATACTTTTTAACCGCAAACAAACAACAATACATGCAAGAAAATGGAGGATGAATCTCCCAGAAATAAAGTCAAATTCCTTTGCAGTTATGGCGGAAAGGTTCTTCCCCGACCCTCCGATGGAGTCCTTAAGTATGTAGGCGGCGAGACTCGCGTCATTTGTATTCCTCGCGACGTAACTTTTGCAGGTATGAATATTCTATTCTATTCAATTATGGCGGTGTGATTATAATGATAATGTAGTAATGTATGTAATCAGATATGATGAAGAAGGTGAGTGGTGTGGTTGATGGAGAGGTGGTGTTGAAGTACCAGGTTATTCCTGAAGAACTTGATACATTGGTGTCTGTTAAAACAGAAGATGATCTGAAGCATATGATTACAGAACTTGATCGGCACGAGAGTGGTGGATCGCCATTGCTTCGCGCTTTTCTATTTCCTTTGAAGCCATTGATAGTTGACACCCAGAGTCCAATGCAACAGGCAGTGCCACATTTGTTAGAACAGCGTTATCTTGATGCCATCAATGGAATCATACGCCCAAGCCCGGGCTCTAAATTTGCAGCTCGCTCTGCGTGTTCTTCGCCAAAATCAACCTCCCCAGATGGATGTACTTCCGTGGAATCGCCCTTCCACTTCCAAGGTATGCAGCAGTTACAGAAAGGTATGGGTACTTCCGGGAGTATGCAGCAGTTACAGAAGGGTATGGGTTCAATGCAAAGAGTGAGAAGCTCCCCAAGTTTATCCAGTCTTACAAGCTCCTACAATAACACACAACCTTTACAGCAGCAGCCGCAACAGCATAATCATGGTATTAGTAGAAGTAGGAGTAGTCATTATCAATACCAGCACCACCCTCTTGTTGGACTTAGACCAATACAAGAACTAGGGTCGGGAATGGGGATGGGAAGGGTGTCTCCATCTCAGATGAGTTTGAATATGATTACAGATATGGGAAGGGTGTCTCCATCTCAGATGAGTTCGAATATGATTACAGATAATATGACTAGTAGCAGTAGAGGTATGAATTACTATTACTCCAATGCCAACAGACCCCATAAAGCTTATGCATACCACGATGATTCAGTTGGTCATGGTGTGTTTGAAAGACTTCCATCAGTCCCCCGGAGTCCCAGAATGTACTTAGCTGAATGACTAGTACTTCATTCCTCTCCCCCACTTTTTTCAACTATATATGTACATTAGAACAAAAGTAAATATCATACGAGGATTTACAATTTCGTAGATTAGATTGCTGCCTTGTGCTACTACCAACATTATTGGGCTCAAGAATTGGTTACTTACGTTTGAAATCTAAGCTCCTCTTATTTTTATCTTACACTTCTTCAATTAGTGTATTGTTTATAACGAGTAATAACATCATTCATGTTTTTGGAAGCAAAAGAGAAGTGGCATTAGACCTGAAATATGCAGGGATTGTATCTTCGTAGTTTTAGGAAAATTTATCTTATTTTTTATCATATCAATTACAACATTTTCAGCCCGTAAAATCCATCCACAATAGCTGTAATTCACAGACAAAATTTCCCAAAGATACAGAAACATGTAAGACAAATGAGCACCTATAATAAACAAATAAAGTCTAATTATATTAAGAGAACAACCGCCCGCACTCAATTGACAAAAATCCCTAAGAATTTAGCACAAGAGAAGCATAAAATAAAAATAATCCTATTCAATAATCTCTATAACTCATTTAGAGTCTGTAAAATCGGCATCAATCACATCTCCTTCAGGTCCCTCCTTGCCTGAGGATTCTGAAGGGCCAGACTCGCTACCAGGTGGTGTAGGTCCTGCTTGGCCTGCAGCTCCAGGTTGGTTATATAGAGACTGACCAAGCTGCATAACTTCCTGGTTGAGGGCAGCCAAGGCATCTTTAATAGTTTGAGTTGAACCACCGGTAATAGCTTCTTTAAGTTCTCCCAGTTTAGCTTCCACCTTTTCTTTAACAGGGGCAGGAACCTTTTCTCCTAGCTCTTTCAATTGCTTCTCAGTCTGGTAGACAACAGAGTCGGCCTGGTTCTTGGTGTCTATTGCTTCCCTCTTTTCTTTGTCCTCTTTTGAAAATCTCTCTGCCTCACTGACCATTCTCTCAACCTGCAAATCATTCAAGAGATAAACATCAGAACAGTTCCCCTTTATAATCTTATAAGGAGGAGTTATTCACAAAATCATCCAGTAATGGTAACAGGAAGATACCTCATCACCAGGCAAAGTGCTGGCACCAGTAATGGTAATATCTTGTTTCTTCCCTGTGCCCTTGTCTATGGCAGCAACCGATAGAATACCATTTGCATCAATGTCAAATTTCACCTCAATTTGAGGAACCCCACGAGGTGCGGGAGGGATACCGTCTAAGCGGAAGCTACCAAGAGATTTATTGTCCCGAACAAATTCTCTCTCACCTTGAAGGACGTTGATTTCTACACTTGTCTGTCCATCGGCAGCAGTAGAGAAAACCTCTGACTTTGAGGTGGGAAGGGTAGTGTTTCTAGGAATAATCTTGGTCATCACTCCACCAAGAGTTTCCAAACCCAATGACAATGGAGAAACATCCAACAGCACAATGTCACTAACATCTCCAGCCAAGACACCAGCCTAAAACCAACCAAATTAAACATAAGGATAGTGATAATAATAATAATGATCAACAATTAAAACATAGTACCCAAACAAATATTTTAATAGCACTCCACCAATCAAACAAACATTAATTCCAGCTTCAGTACAGCTTAATTGAATTGGAAAAACTGCACCATAGGACTGTGAGAAAGGCTAGCCCTACCTGAACAGCAGCTCCAAGAGCAACCACTTCATCTGGATTAACCGTGACATTTGGGTCCTTCCCAATCAGCTTCTTTACAAGCTCCTGAACAGCAGGAATACGGGTTGATCCACCAACAAGAATCACCTCATCAATGTCCTTAATTGAGAGCTTTGCATCCCTCAATGAATTTTCCACGGGTGTCCTAAGTCTGAAACACAATTCATACAAATATTACTATATATATATGAATAGTTAAAGCTAGAATATCTGTTTGTAACAATCAAGCTCAGGAACATGGTATTTTAAATTAGAGGGCGGAAATAGATTCAGTAAGTTATTGTTACCTATCAAGAAGATCTGAACACAATTCTTCAAATTTAGCCCTAGTCAGAGTGGTCTCAATATGTTTGGGGCCATCTGATGTGGCAGTTATGAATGGCAAACTGAAGACACAAATACCAATAGCTCAGTAATTCGCACAAAGGTTACAAGACACACTCGGAAACTACAAGAATTGGGTGCAAATTGCTCCATGACAAAGCAAATACCTGATGTTAGTTTGAGTCAATGATGAAAGCTCCATTTTTGCCTTCTCAGCTGTCTCGGTAAGACGTTGAAGAGCTTGTTTGTCTTTCAAAAGGTCAATACCTTCATCTCTCTTGAAGTCACCGGCCAACCAATCAACAACTCTCTATAAACCAACAGTAGAAAATAAGGAACAGTCAGCAAACATAATGTTCATCAACAAGTTAGCCAACTTATAATGATTATTAATACAAAAAAAAAAGTCCGGAAGAACAAGTCCAACCTTATCAAAATCATCCCCACCCAAGTGTGTATCTCCAGAAGTAGATAGCACCTCAAACACTCCGTCACCAACCTCAAGCACTGAAACAAAATCAAATACCAATAAGCATACATATCTCAAACCCTATCAAATCAAAAACACACAAGGAACAGATTCCAATACCTGAGACATCAAAAGTACCACCTCCAAGGTCAAACACCAAAATAGTTTCATTGTTTTTCCTTTCAAAACCATAAGCCAAGGAAGCTGCAGTTGGTTCATTGATAATTCTAAGAACCTCAAGACCAGCAATCCTTCCAGCATCCTTGGTAGCAGTTCTTTGTGAATCATTGAAGTAAGCAGGCACGGTAACGACAGCCTTAGTTACTTTATCATTCAAAAACTTGGAAGCATCATCAACAAGCTTCCTCAAAACCTATATAAACATTTCAAATATCATCAAATCAAATACATATCACAAAACCAACCTAAGAACATAGCAAACAAGTAACAAGAATTCAAAGGCAGAAAAGAAAATCACCTGAGCAGAAATTTCTTCAGCTGCAAAAGATTTACCGATAGCGGGACAATCGAGTTTCACGTTACCGTTATCATCTCTAATAACTCTGTAAGAGACCTGCTTTGACTCTTCGTCAACCTCAGACATCTTCCTTCCAATAAACCTCTTGACGGAGAAAAACGTGTTCTCGGGATTCACAACCGCCTGCCTCTTTGCAATTTGACCGACCAGCCTATCACCGTTCTTGGTGTAAGCAACAACCGACGGCGTGGTTCTCTGACCTTCGGCGTTGGTGATAATAGTCGGTTTCCCACCTTCCATGGCGGCGACGGCAGAATTGGTGGTTCCCAAATCGATACCAACGACTTTCTCATTGGCAACTCTGAGAGTAAAACCCTTCTTGAAGGTTTTGGTGCTCAGTTTGGGGAATGCAGGGCGGGTGAAGGGAGTGAAGTTAGAATTGAGACGCTGACCGAAGAAGAGGGTTTTGGAGGAAGAGGGTTTTTTGAGGGAAGAGAAAGAAGCGGTACCGAGACCGTGTATTTGAGCAGAGGAAGCCATGAAACCCTAACCCTAATTTGGAGGATAGAAAGGAGAGTGGATGAGGGTGGAATAGTAAGTATCGAAGAATGGGGTTTAGTTTATGAGAGAGTGTGGGAGGATGAGGGTTGGTTTATAATGTCGTTTGTGGTTACACGTATTCTAGAATCATCTCACCCTTTCTGGTTCTTTTCTAACCTTTGATTCAAATATAATCTATGGTCCTTGTCTCATGGCCTAATCTATAGTGCAATTTGTTTCTTTTTCCATCACATGACCATTTTATTTTAGGTTAAATATGTTTTTTATTTCTATAAATATGCAACTCTTTAATTTTGATTCCTCTAAACAAGATTTTGAATAATAGTTCTCACAAAATATTATACAATATTTATTATCAAATTTTATAATTTTTTAAAATAAGAAAAATTAAATATGAATTTTTTAAATTTCAAAAGATATTGATAAAAACAATGAAAATCTCGATTTAGAAATCAAATTTTGAGTTCTTTTTTTCGAGAAACTTTTTATAACGTTCTACACACGTCTGAAAAATCATCATTCAAAAATACACATAAATTTAGAAGCAGAGACTAAAACTACGTGCATAATAATTTTATGAGGATCATTATTCGAAGGAAAATTTTAGAGGACCAAAATAACAGGGTCGCATATTTATAGGGACTAAAAATATATTTAACCCTATTATTTTTGTGTCTAAAAAATCATTTTCTTTTTCACTCTTTTTATAACCAAAATATTATTAATATTAATCTATAATGTTATTTAATAGTATTACTATATACATAATTCTTATTGAAAGTCTTCATATAATTAGAATATGAAAATCTTCTTTAACATTCCACTTTCCGTAAAAATAAAAATAAAAAGAATGTGATTAAATAAGAATATGGCATAAAAGATAAGATAGAAATTAGACTTAACTGTGTTTTTGGTGTCTTTATATTAATTTTTTTAACATTTTAGTTTCTCTATAAAAAAAAATTAATTATTAGATCCCAAATATCATATTTCATGTTTTTTAGTGGTCTCCCATAATAAAATAGTCTAATTTGCATAGGTGGCATTCAAATTATGAAGTGACATTTTTTTAATTAATGTCACGTCATTATAAGTATTTAAAAAAAATTATATTTTTTAAGTTTTCTTTATAATAATTAAACGTTTTTAAGTATTTTTGTTATTTTTTTTATAAATATTTATTTAGAAATTATATATTATAGATTTTAATTTTAAAATATATATTTTTAGGTCTATTTTTAATGACGTGACAATAATTAAAAAACGTCACCTCATAATTTCAATGTCACATATGCAAATTAGACTATTTTGTTATGGGGGGCCTAAAAAAACATAAAATACGATATTAAGGGACCTCATAGTTGGGTTTTTTTATAAGGGACCAAAAGTGCATTTAAGTCTGGAAATTAATGATAAAAAATCTAGATTAACTTAGAATAATTTTTTTGTCTTAAAGCCAAAACTCAATAGAGTAGAGATTGCTCCCGTAGACTCTAACACCCTTCTAAACCTCAAAGAATATTTATAAATATTTAATAAATAATATCAGAGTAATTCAATAAAAAGTGCATCACATTTTATTCATGAACGCCATACATGCAATACTTACTCTGTAACATGAGTTTTCAAAAACTATTCATAGTGTGTGCATCATTAAATAGCAACATCAACACTTCAATATACTTGTATCAGAATTATAGTTTCAAAATATCTTTATTAAAAGAAACACATCATAAATACTTCATGGTTCACGATTCAAAACAACTTAAACTCCATAAATAACAATTCAAAATATCATAACAAAACAAGAACATAATTGTATTCAAAACAAGCATTCATGTCCCCGATGTTACATATCAGAGCAAGACCTTCTAGACTCAACGGAAAGTAAATCACACACTCAAGAGCTATTCTTCCAAACCTTTATGAACTATTCTTGATCATCTGCATGTTACCCACGTAAAGGCAACATAAGTAATAAACATTTGCATAATAAACCAAAAGTACCCCATCATCAATTCATCAATATCATCATCCAAGTACATCAACAACATCATCATTGAGTATTACGACATGCGAGTCAACTAATGCACATGCATGTGGTACCAACGGAGTAAAACTCCCAACGTAATCCATTGTCAGTAATTTTGAAGCACCAAGGCGTAAGCCTTCAACGTAAACAACTTTGCCCCCAACGGCTCAACGCATTCTTCCCACATAGGCCAACACAATATGCAATGTATGTATGCAATGAAAAACAACATACAACAACAACTGCAACGTAATCCACAACGTAACAGTCAACGTTGGCCATCAAGCCTCAACAACAACGACATACAACAACAACAGATTCACAAAGGAACTATTTTTAATTCATCCAAATTCTCACCTACAACACTTAAAAGCATTATAATAGGTTAACTCATGTTTCCAGCTTTCCAACGGTCCAAACGACATCAAAAACGGAGTTACGGTCGCGAAGATACGACCAAAACAATTTTCCAGAATTCCCTCTCTGTTTTTGTTCAGTATGCATCGATACAAACCTCCATGTATCGATACATACTCAGCTTGTATCGACACAAGCTTCGTATGAGTCAACTCATACGTTTTGCAAAATTCTATATTTCTGTTTTTCCTCAGTATGAGTCGATGTAAGCTCCCTTTGTATCGATACGAAACTGACTTGTATCGATACATATCACGTATGAGTCGATACAATACTCCCAAACTCGCCACATGAGTCAATGCAAGGCTCTATGCATCGATACAAGCCTTTTCTGTGCCCATGGTTTTTAAATCCATAGTTGCTTGTATTGATCCATAACATTATGCATCGACTCATGCTGCGTATTTTTCACCAAAAACCTGATTTTTCACTGTTTTGCAATTCCAATCAACACCATTCTTCACCAACAATCACAGTACAGCATATGTAGTAAAATTTGTGCATTCTTTTCATACAATTAACAACAACACAACATATAACAGAATTGGAAAATCAACAACAACAATATACACATAATACAAGATCATATATTCCAATTTGGGATTTTCTACGGTTAATCACATTGATACGACACAACCTAGCGAATCATGCATCCCTAACTACCAATTGCCCATCATATTCCCAATTATAGAGCAAGAACCTCACCCTTACCTTGGATTGAAGGTTGCTCTGAGGATTCTTGATCGTTCCAACTTTTCTCAGTTCTACGCGTCACTCTGTTCTTCTGTTCCCAAGTTCATGTTTGCTGCTTCTATTGACAACAACATTCTCAATTCTTCTTATTATTAATTTAAATAATAATCCTTATAATTACTGTTGGGCTTAACTCTTACCCCCACTTCTACTACTTGCATCTTTTCACTCTAAGCCCAATATTACTGACTTAGAATTATAATATCAATTAATAATTCGCGACCAATTAATTAAATATTTAATTAAGGAATTATAACTAATATTCGGACATTACAAAAATCAATAGTTATGCAATGCCACATAGGATGTGGTGCAAGGACATAGACTTATGCATGTGGTACCAATTCACTTGATAAACACTGGGTCATCACCCTCCAAATATCCCAATCATAGGATCGATTTCCATTTGAAATCAAAGCAAATCATAGACATTCCAAATCCACACAATGGGATTGAGACCAAATCACTGGACCGAAGTCCTAAATCATCAAAATGTACCAAACCTGACCAATGAATACATGATGCGTAATACTTAAATATAAACGATCACATCTAAGGGTGGAAATAGGCCAGACCATCCTATAGGGGCTTATGGCCTAGCCTACCTGAGGCCAGGCCTAGCCAGACTTATATTCTAAAAAGGTCAGACTTAGGCTTTTTTAAAAGCCTATTTAATTAAATATGTTAGTCTTAGGCTATTAAAAAGCCTATGAAGTCTTACAGGTCGGTCTATATTTTTATATATATTGAAAAAATCTAAAGAGAGAGAGAGAGAGAGAGAAATATTAAATAGATCGGCCTATATATACATATATAGGTCGACATATAAGGTTTCTTAAGTAATATGAATTTATTTAAAATCAGATTCGGTTGCGAGATTTTCATCGTTAGTATTTTATTCAAAGCTTCCTTGTCTCCACGATAGCACACTCACTTCTACCAGAATCATGGCGTCTGCCCCGAAAAGCATCATGTATGGAGTTTCTCAGGTAGTTGAATGAACAGTTGTGTGATAGGCCCGTAGAATCTTGTGGAGGTACTCCACCCACAAATCCTTGGCCTCGTCCAGCTTTTTCTTCATAGTAGTCAGATTGACCTTATTGGGCGACTCCGTCTGCCTATTTTCTTGAGGATGCTCTACTGAGATGAACTTGTTGACAATTTCGAGTTCCTTGCAAAACTCTACAACATAAGAACTTGCAAATTGTGTGCCATTGTCGGAGACAATGACTCGTGGGAGACTGAATTGACATATAATATTTCTCTAATAGAAACGTCTTACTCTTTCTGCTGTAATCCGGGCTACGGCCCCCACCCATTTGGTAAAATAGTCCACCGCGACGATGAGAAACTTCAACTGCTCGGGTGCTATAGGGAATGGTCCCAGGATGTCAACCCCCCACTGGTGAAAAGGCCACGGGGACACCACAGAATGTAAGAGCTTGGACGGGGTGTGAATGAAGGGTGAAAACATCTGACATTTGGTGCAATGGCTGATAAAATGGACACAATCCTTAAGCATGGTGGGCCAATAGTACCCAGTCCTAACTATTTTGCTAGCCAGAGATCGTCCTCCGAGATGATTTCCACAAACACCCTCGTGAACCTCCTTGATGACCAAATTCACATCTCCCTCAGACATACAACATAACATTGGTGAGGCTCTCCCTATTTTGTACAGCTTGTCTACTACTATGATGTATTTAACTGATACTCTTTTAATTCGTTTGGCTTCATCCCAGTCAACAGGTAGTGCATCCTGTAGGAGATACCTGATGATATGAGTCATCCATCCCACCTCTTATTCGATGGCGTCAATGCTTGGCAACATCAAAGTTTCTTGAATCATTGTTTCATTCATACTTGAACCTTTTGTGTTATCCAACCGAGCTATGAGATCGGCTCGGGCGTTATCTTTCCTGAGGATGTGGCATATCTCGAACTCTTGAAATTCCTTTGAAAGTTATAGAGCTTGTTGGACATATTTTAGTAAGGTATGATCCTTTGTTTGGAAACCTCCGCCCACTTGCCCCGCCACCAGTTAGGAATTAGTGCGGACAAGCAGGTGAGTTACTCTAACCTCTCGAGCCAACCACATGCATGCAATCAGAGCCTCATACCCGGCTTGATTGTTGCTGGTCTAAAAACTGAAACGCAAGGAATACTCCAAAATTAAATCTACGGG
The DNA here is from genome assembly GCA_021764765.1 of Vicia sativa. NCBI lineage: Eukaryota > Viridiplantae > Streptophyta > Magnoliopsida > Fabales > Fabaceae > Vicia > Vicia sativa. The sequence continues at coordinate 1,426,472 of CM038792.1, forward strand.
CCCTTCTAAGACTATGTCAGTCTCATTGCCCTTCAAATTTGATGATTCATCCACAGAGCGAATCCATTTTGCAGCCTTTTCCTCTCCTAACGGGGAGCTGAATTCAACCACGAAATTTATCAGTACCTAAGACTTTATGCTGGTGCAGGGAGTAAATTCAATATCATATTCAGAAAGCTCCACCACCCAAGATACCATTCGTCTAGCCTGATCCAGCTTCTTGAATATATGCTTCAATGGAAAATTTGTTTTTACCTGAATAGGATGGCCCTGGAAATAATGCCTCAGTTTCCTCGCAGTTGTCACTAGTGCCAAAGTTAGGTGCTCAATCTTCTGATACCTTATCTTTGCTCCCTTTAGCACCTTGCTAACGAAGTATACAAGTCGCTCCCCAACTTCTTCATCCTGAACCAAAACGAAGTTGATGTCTCTATCTGAAACTGCAAGATACAACACCAATTACATATTCTCCCTTGGTTGAGTCAATGCCTTACATAGGCCTAGTGGTAGTGCCTTATGTAAGGAATATGGAGGTAGTGGGTTCAACTCCAATTGTCCACAAAAATTTAAGCTTTTCTATCTTTTAAATTCTCACAACTTAAAATAATAATAAAGATAATGTCAAGGTGGCAATTAAAATAAACTAAAATAAATATAGCATATCCACGTCAGCATATGTTAAATAAAAAAACAAAAAAATACACAATTAGTGTGCCACCTAACCAATAACGTTTGTATTTTTCTGTCAAGGTTTAAAATGAAAGAATCTTCGTTTGGCAAGGTTTGTATTTTTTTGTCAAGGTTTAAAACGACAGAATCTTCGTTCAACAGTGTTTGTTTTACAACAAAAAAATTACAGGGAGGTAAACCAGAAATGACCTATATGGCAAAGGACAAAAGTGTTATTAACCCTAGATTTATATATATATATATATATATATATATATATATATATATATATATATATATATATATATATATATATATATATATATATATATATATATATATATATATATATATATATATATATATATATATATATATATATATATATATATATATATATATAGAAAAATATTAAATAGATCGCCTATATATGCATATATTAGAAAAAAAGCTAAATAGGTTGACATATATATATATGCATATATATTAGAAAATTGTTAAATAGGTCGACCTATATATACATATATAGGTCGACCTATAAGGCTTCTTAAGTAATATGAATTTATTGAAAAACTTAATGAGAAAAGGCTTTTAAATATGCTTTCAGGCCAGGTTTTAAAAATGTCAGGCCAGACCCAAAAAATGAGCCTACAGTAGGCCATAGGCCAGACCCAGGCCTTGTAAGTTTATCGTAGGCCAGATTTAGGCCTTATAAAGCCTAGCATAGCCTAGTTTATTTCCACCCATAACCACATCTAGTCATACACATCATCATTCGTGTATTAATCAACATCATCATATATACTCATAGAATCAAAACATCATCATTATATCATCATATCATCATATAAAACAGAAATCATCATAATAACAACATATCATCAAGGTAAACAAGTCATTATTATGGTTCGACACGAGAAACCTATCTCTATTCTAATTTTAGGTAATTTAAAAATACTCCTAAGTCCTCATTTTATTTCATCTAATTGAAGTCTACGTCATTAGCTACACACCACTTCGAACGGTGCCTTAAACGGAGTTACGGATCAAAAGTTATGGCCAAAACAATTTTGCAGTACAAAAACCTGCAATTTGTTGCAGACGCCCGTAATGTACATTACGACCCATAATGCAAAAAATCCTAAATTTCATATTTTTGGCCAAGGAGTAGACAAAAATGCTCCAAGCTGATTAATATGTGTACCTTGGCCAAGGAGGCTTCGGAAATTCTCAAGATAACTTATGAAGGTACCTTCAAAGTGGATTTTCTTTCTGGCTTGGTAGCTCTCATAGTTGATGAGTTGCACCGAACTAGGTTAACATATTGTTGTGTTCTTTATCTTTCTGCAACTCATATTTTTGTATTTGTGTTATTGTTATTGTTCTATCAACGAATGTTATAATATTTGTCGTGACATTGTGTGTTGTTAAGACATTAGTCTTAACTTCTAATATTGTGTGTGTGCCATAATTTCAAGGCATATAGTGTGTATATATATATATATAAAGGAATGTCAGTTTGTATTTGTTAACGAAGATCTATGTGGGACTATCTCTTTGGAGCATCGAAGTAGAGAATTTTCTCTCTCATTAGGATGGGATGGAGGGTAAAGTTCCCCTAATGACTCTTTGGAATGAAGATTGGGAAAATGTCCTCGGTCCGTAGATTCTCCGACTCCGAACTTATTATTTAATTTATATATTTTATATATTATATAAACTAGAATTATATAATTTTACATAAAAGTATTAATGTATTAGGAAAAAAAATATTAGTAGATCTTTTTATTTTTATGTATAATGATTTGTTTCACTATCCAAGTACACAACCCAAAAAAATACATTTAATACATAGATAGAAATGTACACACTGTCACCACTCTCACTTGTTCATCTTATTTATAGTGATTACTTTTCAATTTCACTTTACTTCTATTAATAATATATCTTTCATCCAATTAATAAATTAGTACTCATAGATTTTCAATTTCACTTTACTTCTATTAATAATATATTTTTCATCCAATTAATAAATTAGTACTCATAGATTTGTCACTCACACATAATCAACCACTTACAACGGACGACAACGATATTGTGATCACACATAATCAACCACTTACAACGGATGACAACGATATTGTGATAGTAAATTAGCAGAAACATGATAGCAACATATTGTGTTAATATATTTATTTATTTTGAAGTATTAGCAACAAGTGTTTTTTTTTATTGATGAAAGAGGCATTTTTATTTATAAAAAAAATACAAAATATATGTGTGTTTTTTAAAAGGAAAAAGTATATATGCAATTGTAAAATTTAAAATCACGTCATCTATAAAAAATTTAGCTTTTCAGTGTCCAGACATGCCTGCACAACTATGGCGGAGGTTTTTCTGTTACATGAGAAAAACAATAACAAAAAACTACTCTACATAAAAACATTCCTAGAACATTAAAGCTCAGTATAAATCAGGACAAAGGCTTTTGAATCCAATTAGAGATCCTCTCCATTTACCCCTTGAATCCTCACAACAGGAATCGAGCTTATGACTCGAATCTTGGCCAGAATGCCTGCCTGCCAGTATCACACAGATTGATCAATACTCAATGCGATACCGAACACATCGGAAAAAAGTTGGGCATTTCTCATCCATCCCCGCGAACATGAACGGGTATTCTTGTGTTTTTTGTCATCTCATTGTTGATGTAGCTGATAGAGATAGTTTACCAGAGTCACATAAACTATAAAAGTAAGATAATACAGATTGCAGAGCAATTTCAGACATAAGAGTGTGATCTTAAACAAACACTTATCATACCATATCATGAATACTATCGAGTTTCATTCTGTATTAGATAAGATGTATCAAAAGGGCCTAAGAAATATACATGAAAACGTTCACTCCTGAGCAAGAATAGAAAACAGCTCCTTTGACAAATAAAAGAAAATGAGAATCATAATATTATAATATATAATCCTAGGAACTCTTTTTGTAGCACTCTTTCTCAGATACACCCGACAATTTACAGCCTGCAAGTGAGCAACAAGGGAGGACAAAAACAAAACTTGCTAGGTGTGCAAAGCCATAAATAAGTTCTGTTTACGGGCATGTTCTGGAATAAGCCGGTTGATGACATCAGGTGGAATACCAGAAAGTTCTGCACCAATTAATGAACATATAAGTCAGGAAGATTCTTGATTCACTAATAATTGTAAAAAGTAGTGACTTATTTTCACTTTATTATTTTCACACAACTTTTTAAAACAAAAAGTGGCCCCTAGTTTCTCCAAAAGAGTAATCCTATACTCCACAACATACTAGAGGGAAGACCGAGCAGAAATTTATACAGAAAAATATGGAAGAATGTAGAATAATTGAATAGTAAATGCAAACACAAAATAAGAACAAGTGAGAAAACCTTGATGATTAACAACAACCTCCCATGCATATGCAAAATTTAACCCAGACACAATTTCCCCCAATTATGGGACTAATGCAATTTTTTTGCTTTTCCTTTCCTCCATTTTAAACACAATTTACTAACATATGATGACAATGTTAAGACAATTATATTATTGGCTTACTGTCTTAATAGAGTTGTTTCTAAGAACTTCAATTTTAGATTGTGCTCATTTCTGAACTAAGGTAGTACTTAGACTCACCCTGAGGTTTGAAGTTAAACAGCGGAGGCAGTGGGCGGCCATTGGGAAGGCGTGTGCTTGGATCTCTCAATTCATCAAAGAAGGGGTGAATGCAAGCTTCCAACTGCAGACACAATATGGCAAGCATAGCAAAATTTATTCTCCAAGACAAGAATAGAAAACAAGTACAAAAAGCAGGGAGACTAAACTTACAGCAGTGCATCTCAAATTAGGAGAGTACTGAAAGAACCTACAGACAAGATCCACCGCTTCTGGAGGTAAACGTTTCTGAAAGACCTGTCAAATCAGGATAATGTTGTAATCAAGCCATCTTGCAAACAAAACCCCTTTTAAGTAATGTAGGCTGGACAATGTATTTGAATAGCTTTGAACCCATGTGCATTACTGGGACTAATTTATAGTAATATCAATTCAACCCAACCAACAGCCAATTAATGCATATCCCTGATTTGGAAAATGTAGCCTAGAACAACTTTGACTTTTAACGAAGTACTGTTCAGCTCTCCTAGCATCTCCAGACAGGAAACTAGGACACGTCATCAATATCTACCTACACTAATCTAGCATTAATCTCATATGGCCCTTGAGACTTTTCAGCACTGATCTCATCCCATGCCAGATGGTGGGTCAGACATGTAAAACTCAAAAAGAAATAAGCTGCCTAGTTTATTCATACTCAAATCTATCTAATGCCATAATAACTCAGGACTAGGACCATATCAATTTATATCATGCTGCAACATGCACAATTGAAGGCTAGGAAGTGGCACACGTGTACAGGGATCAAATAAAGAGAAAATGCAGTTAGATAGAAGTGCAGAAAAATATGTAGAGGAAAAGTTCAGAAAGACAAGTCAGATAAAAAATAATACTTTACTTATTTATTTATTTATTATTTTCTTGAAAATAGGAGAAGGTGTTAAGAGTCTCACATCGGACAATATATAGCCTGAACATGTGTTTATAAGGGGAGACAATCCTCACCTTACAAGTCAGTTTTGTAGGGTTGAGTTAGGTCCAACCACATTTCTTAAGAGAAGGAAAATATTATTATTTATTTAGGGAGACAGGGAAGGTCATACAGTCCCTAGTAGGAATTGAACTCTGTCCGTTTGGGCTACAACACTAAGCAGTCACCACTGCGCTAACACCAATGGGATAAAATAAATATAAAGATACAATCCTCACAAAGAAGACTAGTACACTTCATTGATACTAGCTTCATTTTTATTACCCAAAAGGAAGAATAGTAGGAAGCGATGCTACTTTTATTTTATTTTATCTTTTCATTAAAAAAACTGTCTGGATATGGAGGAAACAACTCTAGAAAGGATTATGCTTCGCCTTTATGCGAAACAATGTCGCTATCTTTTTACCTCAAACCATCTCCCTTGATCACATAAGGAATAATCAACAATCAAGATATAAATTGTTACCAAGCCAGAATTCACTACAAATAGGAAAACATGCAAATGTTTTCAAATGAACGTTGTTGGCACAAGTGTAATGGAACCTAAGTGTAACTGAAAACATGCAAATGTCTTCAAATGAACATTGTCTACAAATACAGGCTCAACATATATTAGAATCTAGCTTGCCTACAAAGAGTACGTATAAGAAAATAAACCTAAATCCTGAATTACTGATTACTACAAGCATTTAAGAATAAACGTCAGAATGCAAGCAAAGCACAAGAGAGTAAACCTTGTGCCATGGATGAGGTTTTATCTGCGGAAACTTAAATTCAGTATAATTTGGGTTCATGCACTTTATCTCTTCTCTTGTAGGAGTTCCCAAAACCTGAAATGATAAATAAAAATGGAATTGTAATTTTGGAGATTTCTTTGGGGAAAAGGGAACTACAAAATCAATAGTATCAATACAATCAAGGAAAATTAGCTTTTTTTCTACTCTATCAGGGCCAAACCAAGAAGAGTTAATCAAGCTTTGAGAATTATCTTTACAATCAAGACTAACTATAACTGCACAAAATCAAAACAAATATCCCTTTCACTGAGTTAGAATGTGGAGGAACAAGTCCAATTCCCCAAAACATGTTCAATTTCTGGCAGAACCAACTAAATTTGTTGTGCATATAAAGTCTGATTCAAATGGTTAACACATCTATTAAAAATGAAAGAATTACATAATTCTTGCATGGCCAAATCAAGACTATTTTAAAATCAATGATGGTAAATCCTCATCTTGATGATTTCAACTAGCTGAGAAGTCCACTCTCCAGGATAAAATGGTTCACACATTCATTAAATATGAAAAAATTACATAATTATTGCATGCCAAATCAATGACTAACTGAAAAACATGGATGGTAAATCCTTCCTCACCTTGATGATTTCAACCAGCTGATCAACTCCACTCTCTCCAGGAAACAAAGGCTGCAATTTAAGCTGAGTTTCAGGGAAACAAGAAAGACAACAGAATACAAGGAAATGAGAGGAGAAAATTGTCAAATCACCTGTCCAAGAAGTAATTCAGCCATTACACAACCAGTTGACCATATATCTATGGCAGTTGTATATTCAGTGGCACCAAATATAAGTTCTGGGGCACGATAGTATCTTGAACAAATATATGAAACATTAGGTTCTCCTTTCACCTGATGAATTAGAATAAGAATGAAACTTGAGGGGTAGAAAAGTAACTTCCATCAATCATCCATTCAATTGGCTTTATATCTTACCAAGACTTTTGCACTCCCAAAATCACATAGTTTCAGCTGATGTGTGTGGGGGTTCACCTGCCAAGAGTACACACATTTGAGAACAACCAATAGTAACTGACTAAATGATGCAGATATAAGTATATTGGTATGCATTATATCATCTTCCAGTTGGATTAAGCAATTTCAATATGATTGCCATAAGACAATGAGAAGGAACATATATGCCCCTCAAAAGGTCTATTAAAATTGAATCCCTTAGTTCAATATTTGGCCATATTGTTATCCTCTAACCAGAACTTTATATTATTGCAGAGAAAGCCAGAGAGAGAAGTATTTAACTATTTAAGAAATCCTGTATTTTCCTCTACATGTCCGATTTCCTACATGGTGCCCATATTGCATATACAATCAATTCTATGGAGATAAACATGGAAGAAACAAAATTAACAAGGCACCACACAGTCCCGGGTTTGTTTTGCAAGCAAATTTTAAATAAATATATACAGTAGATAAATACTAAGAATGACAATGTTAAGTATTTCCCTTATTATAGTATAGATTATAAAACCTTCACATTTCATTCACGATAGATGAGAACGGACTCCAGCAAGAGAGTGATATAATAAAGTTTTATAAAGTGACAATTTGGATTATCTACGCTCCATAATTTGAACCAGAAAATAATGACATGAGATACCAGCATGCATAAAGCTGTGTGACCATCTATACTCAGTAATATAAAGCCGTACTTGTACAGCTTGTCTCTCCATCTAATAGTTCAAGCTTTTGGGAAGTAGGTCCTACACATGCTAAACTAGCTTCATTGACTAAGATTAGAGAGATAAAGCCAGTTATGGCATTGCCCTCCAATCATTTGCAAGAGTTTGTCATTCGCATGGACAAGTAATTTAGTATATAAAGTAAAGTAAGCATTCATAAAACAGTATATTCAAGTGTAAGTCCAAGCATCAGAGAAAAATTTAAGACATCGCCAAATGATCAAAGTAAACAACAATTGAAAATCTTCAAAATGAAAAATGAAAATCAAACCAAACAAGTTGTATAAACAATCTCCCATTAATTATCTTAGAATTGTGATTGGGCCTAACTCAACCTTAGAAACCCTACTTTTAAGGTGAGGATTGCCCTCACTTATAAAGATATGTTTAGGCCATAAATTGTCCGATGTGAGACTCTTTAACAAATTATATATGATCATTCATTTGGGTAATGTTTCCTTCCCATGTGGATTTAAATTGATGTGAGAGCGTTGAAATGTTTCGACTTCCAAATTAGCATGTGAAAAAACAAGGTCATAATAAGCAAGCCCATCATGAAGAATTTGGTAAAATTAATGAGTCCCGTGTAAAATAAAATTCAGCTATTCAAATAATGTCTTACAAGTAGGTTCTGAGGTTTGATGTCACGATGACAGATTCCAATGCAATTATGTATGTAAGCAAGGGCCCTGCATATCTGCAGTCAAAATCAGAGAAAAGAACAAAGAAATTTGTCAACATACATAAAAAAACTACTAGGGGTTATTGTAGAAACTGCATACTTCTTTTATGACTGACGCAAAACAACCAGGCAGAATTTTAAAAAGCTAGGTTTTCATGGGCTGGTCATATATTACTTTTATAAATCTTACTACGCGCAGAATGTAGTTTTTAAATAATAATTCGTCAAATATTTTGGGAGACTGTGACTTGCTATGGTATAATGCATTTCCAGCTTTCTGTTCCCAAACTATATACCTGGTAAGTATAAAGTTTCACGTATATTAAAGGCATTCGCTGGTTAATCCTGCTATAGTTTCTCGCAATACGATTCACGGTTTCAGGAACGTATTCTAATACAAGATTCAAGTAAAGCTCTTCTTTGTCAGTCGTCGAAAAGAAACAATGCCTCAGAGCGACAATATTTGGATGGTCCAGCATTTGCATAATCTGTAACTCTCTATTCTTGTAACGCTTGTCCTGAAGAACCTTCTTGATGGCAACAATCTCTCCTGTTTCTCTACATTTTGCCTGATAACAGCATTAATTAATTTGTTGAATGAATGAAAAAGTTGTCTGTAAGTGATATAATAACAGCATTAATTAATTAGTTGAATGAACGAAAAAGTTGTCTGTAAGTGATATAATAACAGCATGAGATTTGCAAAAGATATCAAAAGCAAACTAAGTAGTTATGCTGCCTCACTTGAAAAACAGTGCCAAAAGAGCCAGTTCCAACTACGTGCTCCGCGATATAACTAACATTCTGTCAGATTCAAAAAGAGAAATTGTCAAAGAATTTCTTAGTTCTCAAAAGTTCAAATATGATACAATACAATACTATAATATAACCACAAGGGTTTGCCAAATACCAAAATGGCCCAGAAAAATTCCTGACCTGCTTAGACTGACCATTTCGTCCACCAATGCTGGTTCGTATTACATGTCCTGTTTCAGCACCCACACCATCAATGATATCAGGCTCACTCTCCTGCAAAGTATAAAACAGTGGCAACTGAATTGACTTGAAAAATAAACAAACAAATCATCAAATTACAGAAAACAGACAGTAAACTTAGACAGTTTTATTAACTTACTCCTCCTCCGTCCCACAATAAATGACACATTTTTCAAAACTAAGCGACCCCTTGATTTTCAAAATTAAGAGACCCTTTCATTTTTAAATATAATATTAGTTATTTGTTTCCAATTGTGTCATCTGACTAATAAATATCTTGAAGTATGGTAAATTAATCAATACTAGTACTTTTCATTTAAGCTTTTTTGATATCTTTTCATAATTTTGTAATAGTAATTTATTTATGAGGCAATAAGAGTAGGCTCAGATTCATAGAAATTAAGAAAGTTGATAAATGAGCAACCAGAATAGGAAATAATCCACTATAGAAATTGCAATAACTTTGAAATAAGTTTCTTTTTACATAACCTGTTAAATTGAGTTAAGTATGCAAGTACTTACTCTGTCATCATCATCATCATGGTCATGCTCGACTTTATCTCTGAGCCTCATCTCAAGCATCTCTCTACCAAGCCAATCAACAGAACTTGAAGAACCTCTTAAAGCAGACCTAGAACTACCAACACCACCATTTCCATTTCCACTTCCAAGGCTAGCAGAAGCCATATCACAAACACTATATATGCACCAATTTCCTTGAACCACCACTCCCCCAGTGCCGTGTTTCGAAATTGAATCGAAAACACTTGAATACTAGTAAATTAGCTACTAAATAAAGCAAAACAAGAATTAGATTCGATCAGATCTAGTAATTGGGCAAAATAGTGAAAAAAGTGAAGATGAGAATGAAAATGAAAATCACCTGGAAGTGGAAGTTGAAGGAATTGTGATGGTGAGAATGGGAGCGCCGGAGTTGCATTTCAGTTACTGATTCCGATGATCGATCGGAGATCGGAGATCGGGGATCGGAGATCGGAGATCGGAGTTGGGAGACAGTGAAGTGAAGAGATGATCGGAAATTCAATCTACTTTACTCTCTCTCTAGAGATCTTGCAATTTTCCCTCTTACTACTATTTATTCTACTTTTTCTTTTTACATGTTTTTATTTTTATAAATAGATATAAATAAAAAAGAATAAACCTTTTCTTTTACTTTTGAAAATCTAAGTGCATAGTAATTTGAAATCTCAAATCGTTCAACTTTAAGTCAAAATAACTAGTATAAAAATAAAAATGATGTTTTATTCGTTGCAATCGTAGACTCACTACATTTATATCATGTTAATATTAATTAAAGTTTAAAATTCATTAAAATTTTAAATTTTAAATTATTATCCATATTATTGAGTATGGCATCAATACCTAAATAAATTAATAAACTAGTTAGACATTTTGAACAACAATTTAATATTTTGTAAATTTGGAATTATACAATTTTATAATTTAAAAGTAATATTAACTCATTAATAAAATGTCATATTTTTGTTTGTGCACTTGTAAATATTACACTTACTTCACACTTTCATTATGTTCACTTTTTAATGTTGTTGTATATTATTGTATTTCTTTTTTCAATCGGACAATCGGTGTTTGATAAAGACTTATTAGATTATTGTTCAATTATGTTAAGTGAAAATTGTTGGCTCCTATAACTTTGTCAATCACCAATTGATTTCATTCAATTGATCAAGTTTAGATTATGAGATTGGCATTGTAACCACACTAAAAGATAAGAGAATATATTAGCAAGCTAAAATTTAAAAGTGGGCAATTTCTCTCTTTAGTAAACTAGAAATAATCTCGAATTTACATAAACTTTCCAACCTAAATTGCAGCATTCAATGGTAGAGATCCAGAGTCATGTGGTTGAATAAAAAGACGTAAATTTCAAATAGTTTCATGGAGTTGTGAATAAAAGATAAAAGCATTAAGAAATCATTTGCTTAATAATGAATGAGAAAATTAAGATTTTTTTTTGAATAATCAATTTAAAAAAAAAAATCAAAAATAACTAATATTTCAATTTTTTATAGAAATAGTCTTTTTTTTTTGTCAGATTAACACAATGTCGTCAATTGGAGTGGCGACTACCCTTATTTGGAAGACAAGTTGCCACTCTCATTGGCGACTTCTCTTAAATTTGAGGGCAAGTCGTCACTTTCATTGCCGACTTCTCTTAAATTTGAGGGCAAGTCGTCACTCCCATCGGCGACGTGTGTTTAAATTTATAGGGCAAAAAAAATTTAACACAAGTCGCCAACGGGAGTGGCGACTTGCCTCAAATTAAGAGAAGTCACCAATTGGAGTGACGACATTGTGTTAATCTGGCCAAAAAATAGTCATTTTTGTAATTTTTTTGAAATATTGGTTATTTTTATAAAAAAATTCGAAAATTAATGAAGTTAGTGAAGTAAAATTAGGGGTGTCAATGGGGCGGGGCGGGAGATACATTCTCATCTCAATCCCTGCCCTCGAATTTATTCCCCATCTCCGTTTCGAGTCTCCGCCACAGAGGGATTTCGTCCCCCATCCTCGTCCCCACGGTTTTAGTGGATATTGTTTTGGACTGGACCAGCATCTGGCCCACATCTATTAAGGTCCAGTCCAATGGGCATTGAGGACCCGAAGGCCCATCTGCCCGTAATCACTAGGGAACTCCCCACGTACGTTCTAGGGCCACATGGCCAACGGTTACTTAACTGTCACCTTGCCCTCCGAGAATAACGGGTCAACTGCCCCTTTTATCTCGGAGCTGCAGATTAGGGAGGAGGCCACGTGCTGGACTCCATACTCACGTAAACCCTGTCAGTCCTTAAAGGGTTTCGCTGAAGCAACCCACTAACTGGACCTTGGCCCAGCATTGGGGGTTATAAATACCCTTTCATTCGAGAGGGTCAGGGATTCATTCTTTCATTTTCACTTCTATACTTGCTCTCTCATCTTGCCCTTTCTCACTTTGGCATCAGAGTGTCTTGCAGATACCCCTCATCTTTCTCCAACAGCAGAAGTTCGTGGGCCATCGATGATCCTTTTGATCGGGTATGATCAATGGCGTCGTGTGTGGGAACTTGTGAAGGGCATATGCATCCCCGCCTCTCGAAAGGTAAACTCATACATAGGAAATCACGTTGATGCGTATGCCAGGCATATCCTCCTAGACTCACCAGGGTAGGGATGGCAATGGGTACCCATTAGGGCGGGTACTAGTCTACCGCTACCCTCCCCATTTAATAAAAATGATATCCATATCCTCCCCATATTCGTTCGGGTATCCGTCAGACGGGTATCTGCGGATTTTAAAATATTCGTGGGTATTTACGGATATCCATTTATATTTTTTAATTCAAATTTTCTATATAATAAATAGAAAATTTAATTTTTATAAATATAAAATTATAGGTGCAGTTATGATATTAAATTCAAAAGTTATGGTTAATATGTTGTAGAATATGAGAAAATGTAAACATAATGCATATTAATTTATAATAATTGTTTATCCAAACATACTAGGTAGCTTACAACAAATGAGAAGATAAAACTAATTGTCTAGATAGAAGTCCTCAAATATAACAAAACTTTTCAATAAAACATTAAAAGTTCAAACGTCATTTTAAAAGGATTTTTGTCAAATATTCTCTAGCTGAAGCCCATGCTTGAGTTAGTATCTGCAATATGAAAAATTAAATCAGGCCAAAGATCAAAATAAAATAAAATGATATGTTCATTCTTGTGACAAAAAAAACTCCAAATAAATTTACAATTGTTCAAATTTCAACATCATAGTATCTTTGTATTACCTATTTGATCTGACATGAAAAGTATCTACAAAAGAATTCATAATTTTTCCTCGGAAATATCAGCATCTGTATCTTCCAAAATTGAGTTTATTGCAATGTTCTCAACTTTTGATTTTGTAGAACCTAATACATAAAAAGAATAAATTTAAATGTACTCAACTTTTTGTTGTTAGAATAAATTTATAATTAAAATATACAAATACGATTACCTTTCACATCCGTCCATAGCCAATCTTGAACACACATCAAAGCCTCTAGAGTATCTGAACGCAATCTACTACGATGAGGAGTAAGAATCCGACCGCTAGTGCTAAATGAAGACTCTGAAGCAACAGTCGAGATAGGAATAGCTAAGAAATCTCTTGCAATCATTTGCATCATAGGATATTTTAATCCATTAACCTTCCACCAACCTAAGATGTCAAAATTTTCATCATCTGGCAGCACTTTCTCCTCCATATAATGGTCAAATTCAGACTTATTAGACATAACACTCTTTTTTGCATTAACATGTTTTGCAAAATTAGACCTCCAGGCTTCTTTTTTTCCAACAACAACTACATCGGATACAATTTGATTTTGCATTGAGGATGAAGAACCATTATCCTTCTCTTTGATTTTCAATTCATACTCACCTATCATTTTTTGAAAGAAAGATTTTATCTTTTCAATTTCAGCCTCAGCATCATCTCCATAAATTAGAGGGAAAAAGTAATCTAACAAATCAACTTTGTACCTTGGATCTAACACGGTGCCAACTGCCATCACTCAATTAACCACCTTCCAATACTTGTCAAACTTATAAAGCATACTTGAAGCCATTTGCTTAATGACAATATCAGTATAGCCAAACCATTCAACCAAAGCCAATTTCATTTCACATACTTTGGGAAAATAAACATTTGCAGTTGGATACTCAGTACCAGAAAATAAGTTTGTAACATCATAAAAAACTTCCAACCTTTCACAAATTTCTTTTGCCTTCATCCATTCAGTTTCACTTGGCAAGGTTTTATATTGAGTATCTCGTGCTGCCAATCGATCAAAGACATCCTTATATTGTATGGCAACATTTAGCATTAAGAATGTAGAGTTCCACCTAGTTTTACAATCTTGAATAAGTTTTTTCTCATAAGAAACGTTCACTTGACCACATGTCTCTATAAACTTCTCCTCTCTTTTCGGTGTTGCTATCCAATATCCAACACTATCTCTAATATTCTCAATGGCACCTGATATTAAGGACATGCCCTCTTTCACAATTAAATTCAGAATATGTGCACAACAACGCATATGAAATAATTGACCTCCCAATATGAGTGACCCGGGTGAAATCTTATTCAAAATGCGTTCAATCATAGCATCATTAGTAGAGCAATTATCAAGAGTCAATGTAGACAACTTTCTATCTAAATTCCAATCCATCAAACATTCAAGCAAGGTATCAGCCAGAGTTTTGCTATTATGAGGAGCCGGTACATATATGAACCTAATTGAAAATTACTAAAGAAAATCAGTAACACAGTAGCATAATATAGAAAATCAAATTAAAGTAGCAGTGACTTAGCAGTACCGTACAAATATATATTATATAAATAAATAATAAGTATACAAATCAACTTAGCAATATATAAAATAGCAGTAGCATACAAATCAAGTTAAAGTAGAATATATATATATATATAGCATACAAATATATAGCATATAAATAACAAATATAAAGAATAGAAAATCATATTATTACCTTATAAGACGACTTTGTAGTTTTCATGAATCGTCAATAAAATGAGTTGTAACTGTCATATATCCTTTATTTTGGTTACTTGAAGTCCACATATCACTTGTAATTGCAATGCGACTTTGATTTTTTGACAGTAACTTCATTGTATTCTCTTTCTCCTCCTTATATAATTTCATGATGTCAGCCTTAATAGTGTTACGAGAAACCACAACATATAAAGGTTGCATAACAGCACAAAATTCTTTAAAACCAATGTGGTCAACCATCGCTAAAGGATACTCATGAAGAATTATCATCTTAGCAACCGCACGTCTTGCTATGTCTTGATTAAATGAATAAGAACCAACCATTACCGTTTGATTGTCAACTTGTTCGGTTTTGATAATAGCTTGCCTTATATCTCGAGTATTTCGAAGTGTGCAACTCTTCCAATGACTACGCAAGTGTGATGTTCCTTGTCCTGAAACACCCAAGAGTTTTGCACCACACCGGTTGCAAATGGCCTTCATCTTTCCATCTATTTCACGCCTTTGGAAATGAAGCCAAACATCCGAAGTTAGCTTTCTTTTCCGAGTATGTTGTGTGACTTGTGTCTCACCTTGAGATTCACATGGAGTTACATTTTCAATTTGTGTAGGAGTTGAATTAGTTTCAACATTAGGAACATTCGAAGCGCCGATATTAGACTCATCCGCATTTGAGAGTTCCAAATTCTCTTGTACATTTTCCATAGGAGCAAATGTTTGTTCAAAAGCCATTCTACAAAGAAGGGAAAAACATAATAAGTTTAAGAAATAAGAATCATCTAAAATAAACATCCTGCTAGACAATTTGAGTATCCAGTGTGACAATAAAACTATTTTTTAAGTATCCAATAAAACTATTTTTTAAGTATCCTATAATACAATTTGAGTCATCAACTTTATAAAATATTTATTCTTGTTTTTTATGTTAGCTAGAAATGAAAAGTGTCAAATAAAAATAATATATTGAAAAACTTGAAAATATAGAATTAATATGTAATGAGACTATTACACTTCACCTTAGTCTTTCCTATCAGTATTTAAATGCATGCATTTCCTTTCTATTCTCTCATAACTATCCAAACTCAAAGTCACAAATATAACTAAATACCATTAAACCAAATGAAGTCTTTTTCTCTCTTGTCACCTATTCTTTTTCTCTTTACCTTAACTTTGATGTGCTTTGGTTCAAACAAAATTGTGGCAGTGACTTTGATGTGCTTTTTCTCTTGAACCTTTCACCAACACCTTGCTGAAAAACCGCAACTTGGAAAGAAAATCATAATTTTATGGTATGATAGGAAAATATCGACAACATTTGAGAGGGCTCTACAAATATCTGATATTAGTAGTTCGATTGATTTTGTTTTGTCAAAAGAAGCCTCACGTCATGATGTTTGGCCGTATATTTATAGGATCTTCATGTGTATACAATATTTGAGTAGTTATTGTTTCATTCTGCTGCTATAGATATTGTTTCATTCTGCATTTATAGTCACCAAACCATTTATTTGCATTGGAAGTTTACATGAGTTGAAGAAAGAAAAATTGAATGATATAAAAAATTAAACTAAAATTGAGTGGTAGCATTATAAATCTCCCTTCTCATAGTTGGTGTCACACCTTTAGAGGATCCTTGGTGCAACATATATTTCATTAAAGTTACTGCCTCTCTTGTTCTAAATGAAGAAAGCACGGAGAATGCGTGTGAGATTCTTTTAGAATTTCCAATCCTTTTGTTTAATCTGGGTAAACTTTGAAATTTTTGTAGAAATGTTTCAATGATTTATGGTTGAAATTTTCATTTTAACCATATTAGAGGAGTTTGCTAGAAAAATTAAACTCATCTTTTGGATAATATTTTTATATGCATAACACGCATGTACATGTGGAGTTTAATTCCATGATTTCCATAAGTGATTTCCTTCTAACTTTACCATTCTTGCAGGGGATGGAGCTATATCCACGCATTGGAAAATATTTTGACATAAAAGTTTTCACAAACTGTAGATTTGGAATGATGTCGTATGTTCTTGCACTTACCTATTGCATAAAGCAGTTGAGTCTCAAAGGCTTTATTATTTATATGAATACTGAAGTCAAGCTTAACGATTGTACCATCCAGTATGTAGTTAGCTTAAACAGACGAATAATCCTTTAATTAACTATTTGTAGTTGTTGATACTTCTGCTCTAAAATGCTACTAAAATAATGACAAAAAAAACAGTTGCGAAAAGCAGTTTGGAGAAAACCTGATAATGGGCTATTCTTATCTTGTCCTGAACCTTTCACCAACCTGTGGATTTCTGAAAAACCTGCAACTTGGAAAGAAAATCACCTAATATCAACATGTATCTGCCGATTAAAATTATTTTTCAAAATGGCAAAAAGTGCAAGCATACCGAGAGAATGAGAAGAAAACGCTACCGCCGAGAGAAGAAGGGAAGAAAACGCTGCTGCTGCCGAGAGAGGAAGGGAAGAAATCACCGTTGAGTTGAGAGCGGAATGGAAGAGTTTGTGGCTGCCGCTGCTTTTGAAAGAGAGAAAGAAGAAGGTACAAAAAGAAAACACAACTAGGGTTTTTAAGTTTTACTAAAAAATAATATATCAGTATTATAGTATATTAAATTTAAAAGGATATTTAAATAATTTTATTAATTATTAACGGATACGGATACCCGCGGGTACGAGTACCATTAAATCCGTATCCATGCCCGTAAGAAAACGGGTAACTAAATATCCGTTTGTATTACCCGTGGATATCCGTTAAGCTATCCAACCCGTGCCCGTGACGGATTTTACCCGCGGGTACGGGTTTTTTTGCCATCCCTACACCAGGGATTTGGACTGCCCGTGAAGGATTCATTCTGTTGTCCAAGTCCTCGATCACGTTAAAGGTCGAGGAGGGGTTAGTAGCTATCTCAAACTTGTAATCTCGCAGTTCAGGCGCAATCCATGAGAAATTTGTGGCACGACGAACACGTCGACGATTGCTCGGACCTTCTCCATGTGTCTCCTCGACTGGTTGGGCCACTGTACCCTAAAGGCAGCGAAAGAAAAGTGAATTCGACGTCATCAAATTCACCCTTCCACGGCAATTCAAGTGAAAGGGTGAGATGATAGGCGTAATGAACACCACACGAGATTGCCCGTGACGCAACCCTTTAGCCCATGAAGTCGATCAACCTGCCCGAAGATATATCCACCTCAGGGGTCATATTCCCTGTGGAATCCATTAATCCTCGTTAAAAGGTCCGTTATAATCACGATTTTCCCTAATGACTCATACGTTTCCCCGAGAAACTCACGCCCCTGCCTGAGACGTTCATGTACCTCTTCGAGATAGTCATGACAATCTCCGCGATGTTCATAAATCTCCTCGAGATATTCATGACAATGCCCGTGACATTCATATATTTCCTCGAAGAATCATGCCTTATTGGGCCTTTTACACTTCCCCATATTGGATACGCAATTTGAGCAACGACATGTGGCACATATCATTCCTAGGCTGACGTGAACATCAGCCCACGCGTCGTGACGTTTCACATACAACCAGTTCCTCAATGATAAAGTTATTGTAAGATACCCAAAGGCAAAGACAAGCTCACTACCTATATCGACCTGCTCGACATAACAACTTGACCACGCGGCCGTCAGGAGCAAACCTCTTCTCCGATGTCCAGAGGCCTCACGAGCAGTATCCTCGATGAAAGCGTAAATTGGCTTAAAGTCATCGCTCTCCTCAAGAACGATAACTTGAGGGGCTCCTATTCTGGACTGGACCAACATCTAGCCCACATCTATTAAGGCCCAGTCCAATGGGCATTGAGATGCCTATCTGCCCATAATCGTTATGGAACTCCCCACGTGCGTTCTGGGGCCACATGGCCAACAATTACTTATCAATCACCTTGCCCTCCAAGAATAACGGGTCAAGTGCCCCTTTTATCTCGGAGCTACAGACCAAGGAGGAGTCCACGTGGTGGACTTTATACCCATGTAAACCCTGACAGTCCTTAGTGGGCTTTATAGAAGCAACCCACTAATTGGACCTTGGCCCAACGCTGGGGGTTATAAATTCCTTCTCATTCGAGAGGGCCAGATATTCATTCTTTCATTCTCACTTCTCTACTTGCTCTCTCCTCTTGCCCTTTCTCACTTTTGCATTAGAGTGTCTTGTAGGTACCCCCCATCTTTCTCCAACTGCAATAGTTCGTGGGCCATCGACATTCCTTCTGATCAGGTACGATCAGATATCTATAAACATAAATTTTTGCTTATTATTTTAAACTAATTTAATAAAAAATTCAAAAACTAACGACAATAAATTAGTAAACTAATCATCTACGATAAATATACTATTTTAACAATATTTAGTCTTGAGATTCATAAGCACAAAGTTTTCAAACTTTATAAAATTAAAATAGTGATTTAGATCGATCTCTCTCTTTTACTAACAAGTTATTTTAAATGATAAATAAACTTACATATAAATGTTAAACTATATATTAATTAATGATATAACGAAATTCTAGTGCGGGGTAGGGACTCCACGGGGCAGGGGACATGTTCGCCATCCCCATCCCCAAAGTACTTCAAGGGAACTTTATTCCCCATCCCCTTCCTCGCGGGGGAAAATTCCCCATTTTTGGGCCCCAAACGGGGAATCCCCGCGGATATTCCCGCTAACGGGTGCAAATTGACATCCCTAAGTAAAATAAACATTTTTTGATCACTTTAAATCCTATTTCCAAAATAGATTGCATATGAAAAATTGTGAGTTTAATATCTTCAATGAATGGCGGAATGCAAAGCTTATCAAAGATTTTACTGAAGTGGATGCTAGAACGACGGTTTGGGAATGTGAACAATTCTAAAAACATGTGTATGGATGACATAAATGTTTGTTTCGTGAAAGATTTTTTGGTTGACTTTAAATCGACTTAATGAATATGATGAAGGAATTCCACTCCAATGGTAAACTCACCAAATGTGTGAATAGTTTGTTCATTGTCCATGTCCCTAAGTTTATTTGCCCTTAAAGTTTGAATGGTTATTGTCATATTTCTATAACAGGATGCACTTACAAAGTCTTATCAAATGTGTTAGTTAACTGCCTAAAAAAGGCTAATGGGGAAGTGATCTAAAAAAATCCAATATGCTTTTATTGTCGATCGTCGAATCCTTGATGGATTTTTTATTGCAAATGAAGTAGTAGATGATGCAACGAGGAATAAAAAGAAACCATGGATGCAATAAAAGTGAGAAATGATTCCCTCCATAGAGGAATACATGGCAGCCCTCGACATCCCCTCACTATAATGCAAATCAAAATCGAAACCATGAATGCAATAGAAGTGAGTAATGATCCATCATTGGAAATGATTAAGAATTATCTAAGAACAAATTATTAATAGCAAAATAAATTTAATAGTTGGAATGAAAGTTATCGTGAGTAGTGTGCAAGAGTTTGTTAGTTGTCTTGTCCTTTAGTTAGAAGCTTAATTCAACTTTTATTATAAGTATACCAAACAAATAACCCCCCAATTTCACTCACTAACTGTATCCAAATCCCCAAAGTACTAGAGATATGCCACATTCACATGGTTGCACTTTTGCCCAAAAAAATGAACGTGTCAACTGAGAACATGAAGTAACACTGTAAAGCACACTCGCGGAGGTATTGAACAAAGAAATCATTGTCGTTGCTATCAGAAGATGTTGTCGCAACCAGGTGCTCTGCTTATAAGTCGACCATGAATGAGAACCTGGCATGAGCCATATTAGTTGAGGAATACTGTTCCTTTTCCTTTTCCGATTGAGCTCTCAAATACTCGACCATTCATACGATCGCTTCACCACGAGTAATCCGATAGTGGTTAAATAACTTCCCTCTAATAGGAAGGTGCATCAGGCATGCGATATCTTCAAGTGTGATTGTCATCTCCCTAATAGGAAAATGGAAAGATGGGCTTTCCTTGTGTCGTCTCTCAACAAGCGCCCTTTGTATGTCGTGGTTAATAGTAACGTAATCAGAACAATAAAGTCCAACAAGTCCAGAGCCAAGAACGAACTCCCTTAACCAATCCTGATTAGGATGATGTAAATAAACTATTTTTTGTGCGTGGTTCTTGGACTTTATGGGCAACTGCTCTTGTAAAAAAAATTAATCTTAATGTTAGTCGTTAACGTATTTGTGCGTAAATCATTTAAATGAAAGATGTAATAAAAAATATACCTCTCCGCCCCAAATACGTTGAGCGACGTGATCATTGTAATAGATCAATAAAGAGGTGTTAAAGGGCCTCTTGGATATCCTGGGTTTGGCTGCCTCATTGATGCACGTAGCCGTGTAGTCGGTGTAGAAACCTCCTTAATTTCTTGCACCCGAACATCAACCTCCTCGAGCTCTTGCTCATTATCCTGAGACGAGGACACTTGAGACAAGCGACTCCTTTGAGCTGAAATGGATCCTCCCGCCACTTCCTCCCAGGTACCCAACACCATCATTGATTCTTAGTAGCCTGCCCAACTCTCTCACGCTGAGCGGAGGCATTATGCTTGGGTCTACCAAGTCTCAACCCAACGTTCAGGTTCTCCGCCATTTTCATAAAAAAATAACAATTGCTCAAGGAAGGAACAAGTTTGAAAAATTTAAAAAACCAGGTTAATTTCAGATGTTTATATCCAAAACCATTTACAGGGATTTTCAGATAACCACATCTGAAACAACCTGCAACATCCATTTTCGAACATTTACAATTTCTTTCCCTAAATCACCAAAAAACTTCACTTTCACACCCAAACAACCACATTTCACAATTTATACTACATACAACTTAATTCACATGATTCTTAATAACATATTTTACATTTGGAAAGTAGAACAATGAACTCAAAGAAACTTACTCAAATTATGATATTTGAAGTGTTGTTAAAATGGAATGAAAATGTGTTTTGCTTATTGAAAATGTACTTTCTTCTTGAAGTGAGTACAAAGTGTTGCTCAAAAATGACAAAAGAGGGAGTTGGAATAAAGAAAGTTGAAATATAGAGAGAAATGAAAAATAAATATAATGTTTCAAAATTTTGTATATATTTAAAACGATTCGGACATGCATATCCAAAATCAACCCCTCTAAATATGTAACTTGGTGAGTTCGAATATACATATCTGAAATCAAAGATATTACGAAAATTCTGCCAAAACCTCTAAGAAATCATAAGGTGCGTTAAGAAATTACCAAAAATAAATGAGTGTAGGTGGCATAACTACCTACGGGCCTGGCCCATTGAGTTGAAAAGGCCCAATAATCCTAAACCTAGCACAATTATCTACTTTGGCACTGCAACTCCATCGGATAGTAGCCGCGGTTGCTTCTTCTTCTTCCTCAATCGATTTGCACGAAAAAGGTACGTCAAAACCCTAATTTCTAACTCTTTCTTTTCGCTGTTCTATGGTCACAATTGAATTTTGATTTAACGTCGTTACTTTCTTATACGCTGCTCAGATTTTTTCTTCTTCATCATCTTCGATTTTCAGAAAAGAACACGAATTGCACGAAAAAGGTACGCCAAAACCCTAATTCTGAAACTGTTATTTTTTTCTAATAAGATTATTATCTTTCGCTGTTTTATGGTCACAATTGAACTATGAATTGACGTCGTCCCTTTCTTATACGCTGCTCAGAACTTTTGAAAAACCATGGCTTCGCGATTTTGGACTCAGGTATGCTATTTTTATACTGTTGTTTAATTGCGTTATGCAATTGGAAAATTGATTCTTGTTGTTTTTGTTGAAATGGGATTTTAGGGTGATAGTGATTCCGAAGAGGAGGAACAAAGTGATTATGATGAGGAAATTGAAAATGCAGCAGTTGAATCTGCTGCAACTCAAGGCAATAAAAGCAATTACTACCTCCAGGGTAACGCTACTGACAGTGATGACGAGGATGGTCAGAAGCGTGTTGTTAAATCGGCAAAAGATAAGAGATTTGATGAGATGGCTTCTACCGTTGATCAGATGAAGAATGCTATTAAAATCAATGATTGGGTTAGCTTGCAGGAGAGTTTTGATAAGATTAATAAGCAGCTTGAGAAAGTTATGCGGGTTATTGAGTCGGTCAAGGTTCCTAGTCTTTATATCAAGGCTCTTGTAATGCTTGAGGATTTCTTGTCTGAGGCTTTGGCGAATAAGGATGCTAAAAAGAAGATGAGTAGCAGTAATGCCAAAGCCTTCAACTCCATGAAGCAGAAGTTGAAGAAGAATAATAAGCAATATGAAGAGTTGATTAACAAGTGCAGGGAGAATCCCGAGAGTGAGGAGGAAAAGGATGAGGAGGAGGAGTCTGATGAAGAATATGAGAGTGATGGTGAGATTATTGAGCCTGATCAGCTCCGAAAGCAGGAACCAAAATCTGATTCTGAAGCCGAGTATGAAGATGAGAAACCTGATGCTGATGGTGAAGGTGCTTGGGATCAAAAGCTTAGCAAGAAAGACAGGCTTTTGGAGAGGCAGTTCATGAAAAACCCCAGTGAGATCACATGGGACACTGTTAACAAGAAGTTCAAAGAGATTGTGGCGGCTAGGGGGAAGAAAGGAACTGGAAGGTTCGAACAGGTTGAGCAGCTTACATTCCTAACAAAAGTGGCTAAAACACCTGCACAGAAACTGGAAATTCTTTTCAGTGTGGTTTCTGCCCAGTTTGATGTTAATCCTGGTCTCAGTGGGCATATGCCCATCAATGTGTGGAAAAAGTGTGTCCAGAATATGTTGGTCATTCTCGATATTCTAGTGCAGCACTCAAACATAAAGGTTGATGATTCAGTTGAACTAGATGAGAATGAAACTAAGAAAGGGGCTGATTTTGAGGGACCTATTCGTGTCTGGGGTAACTTAGTTGCTTTCTTAGAGAAAATAGATGCTGAGTTTTTCAAGAGCCTGCAGTGCATAGATCCTCACACACGTGAATATGTGGAGAGACTCAGGGATGAGCCCTTGTTTGTTGTTCTTGCACAAAATGTCCAGGAATATCTTGAAAGGATTGGAGATTTCAAAGCTTCTTCTAAGGTGGCCTTGAAGAGGGTTGAACTCATTTACTACAAATCACAAGAAGTTTATGAGGCAATGAGGAAATTGGCTGAGATGACAGAAGATGCAGGTGAGGAGAGTGAGGAGTCAAAAGGTTTTGAAGATACACGAATTCCCACTGCATTTGTTGTTACCCCCGAGGTTGTAGCCCGAAAACCCACCTTCCCAGAGAAAAGCAGAACCTTGATGGATGTATTAGTATCACTAATATACAAATATGGAGATGAGCGCACTAAAGCTCGTGCAATGCTTTGTGATATATATCACCATGCTCTTCTTGACGAGTTCACAGTAGCCCGTGATCTGTTGCTAATGAGTCATTTGCAAGAAAATGTTCACCACATGGACATTTCAACACAGATACTTTTTAACAGGGCTATGTCACAATTAGGTCTATGTGCTTTTCGGGCTGGGCTGGTTTCTGAAGCTCATGGCTGTCTAGCTGAACTGTATTCTGGTGGAAGGGTGAAAGAATTGCTTGCACAAGGAGTTTCACAGAGTCGTTATCATGAAAAGACTCCAGAACAGGTACTAAAACCAATGTTTTTTTCTTCTTTCAAATGGATGTTTCACATGGTGGCTTTGCTTAATGTACTTATTGCTGTCATGTGCATATATATGTTCTTATTATATATGATGTTTAATGATATAACTTTAATAGATCTGACATCCATGCTCTAAAGAATTCCTGTTTGATTTTTCATCGAAATTTTTTGATGTTGATCTGAATTTCTGTTAGGGCTCATTATTTATTATATTTTTAGTGAGTAGGGTTAATTAGTTTTGAGGCTCAATAGTGTTACTCAACTAGGCTAGTTTAAACACCAATTTGATTTTATTATTGGCTGCAGATAACCTTGTATTCTTTACGGCTGATTTTCATATGAATCACACACATCTCCTGTTTTTTTGTTGCTAAGTTTGCTTTCATGTATAGTATTTTTTTTCTAGTACATATTTCGATAGCTAGTTTCATTCATCTGTCTTGAAAATGTGGAAGTTATCTTTGACATCACAGTTCAATCTTTTTTAATCGTCTTTCAGGAAAGGTTGGAAAGAAGAAGGCAGATGCCATATCATATGCATATAAATCTCGAGCTCTTGGAATCAGTGCATCTCACATCTGCTATGCTGCTGGAAGTTCCCAACATGGCTGCCAATGTTCATGATGCAAAGCGAAGGATCATCAGTAAGAATTTCCGTCGCTTGCTTGAGGTCAGTGAGAAACAAACATTCACAGGTCCTCCTGAAAATGTCAGGGATCATGTTATGGCTGCCACAAGGGTTCTTATTAAAGGAGACTTCCTCAAGGCCTTTGAGATTATTGCATCTCTTGACGTATGGAAATTTGTGAAAAACCGAGACACTGTGCTAGAAATGCTGAAGGACAAAATCAAGGAGGAGGCCCTTAGGACATACCTATTTACCTTCGCTTCATCATATGATTCTTTGAGTGTGAATCAGCTCACAAATTTTTTCGAACTCTCTCTTCCTCGTGTTCATAGTATTGTCAGTAGGATGATGGTCAACGAGGAGCTTCATGCAAGCTGGGATCAGCCATCCGGGTGCATCATTTTCCGAAATGTTGAACACTCAAGACTGCAGGCTTTGGCATTCCAGTTGACTGAGAAATTATCTATCCTTGCAGAGAGTAATGAAAGAGCTACAGAAGCAAGACTAGGCGGTGGTGGGTTGGATTTGCCTCCAAGGCGAAGGGATGGTCAGGATTATGCCGCTGCAGCTGCTGGTGGTGGAACATCTTCAGGTGGCAGGTGGCAAGACTTGTCCTATTCTCAAACAAGGCAAGGCGGTGGACGCGCAGGATATGGTGGAAGGGCATTGCCGTTCAATCAAGCAGGTGGAAGTGGCGGCTATTCAAGAGGACGCGGAACTGGTGGAGGTGGCTATCAAAGTTCAGGGAGGAATCAAGGGGGTTCAGCGCTGAGGGGATCCCACGGAGATGCATCTTCCCGCATGGTTAGCCTTAGGGGAGTTCGAGCTTAGTGTTGCATTTACTCGCTACTACAACTTTGTTTTTCATTTTTGTCTCGTTTATTATGCACTTCATCTAAGTGTTCAGATGAAAATTTTATAAGGATTTATTCTACATATATGTTCTCAATTTCATTTTCCCCACCCATGACACCTTCCCACCTTTTTAGTGGCGATAAATGAATGAACGCATGCTGGTTTGATTTCCATGTTATTTTTGCTGTGGTTTCTCGTATATCTTTATGTACTGCATCAAACTAGATTATATATTTTGGCACAATTTTCTTAAATGACATTTTTTAATTAAATTTTTTATTAATGATTCTATAAATTAATAAAGACAATGAATGTTGGATATAAAGAAATTACGAATAAAATGAAGAGATTTTTTATGTTGCATGAAAAACAAT
Organism: Vicia sativa; assembly: GCA_021764765.1. Lineage (NCBI taxonomy): Eukaryota > Viridiplantae > Streptophyta > Magnoliopsida > Fabales > Fabaceae > Vicia > Vicia sativa. The sequence continues at coordinate 1,453,027 of CM038792.1, forward strand.
AGAAAATAGAAAGAAATTAGAAGTTTCCCGTTTTTTAATTGGATGATGGGTGTGAAGAAAATAAATAGTTGTTTTAATAGCATTCTTAAACAATTACTTAGATATAGTGTGGTAAATGGTAGAAATAAAAATCACTTCTTCACTCTCTTTGCATCTCATTCCTTTACACTAGTAGGAATTTTCTTCTCTAAAAAAGGTTTCATCGTGAATTCTAGTTTCACTGACAAACTCCCAACAACACATCATGAAAATAGGTTCTTTAGGCACTTTTTAAACCGAAAAGTCATGAGGATTAATACCTTAGATCCCGAAGAATTCAAAGAGTGAAGTTTTTTCAAAATCCTAGAAGAACTCAAACTCTTAAAATTCCTCTGTGATCCCCCCAAAAAGATATATACCTATCTAGTTAAGATGTTTTACTCAAACTTTCATCTAGTTAATAGAATTATCTGCAATGAAGCTTACAAACACTATATAACAATATATGTAGAGGAACTTAGGAAATTTCTTGATCTCCCTCATGAAGACAACCTCACCGAATTATGAGATAGAGCAAATAAGTACAACTATTTCCTTGCAGCATCCTCCTTGAGGATAGAACCATCCTCACCCATTCATTTTCACTCACGGTCGGGTACATAATTCTCGAGAGTAGAATGCCCCACTACATCTCCCACATTCTCTTTTCCAGATCAGGAAAATTTGGTCTTCTAACCTAAGCAGATGTAAAAACCGTATGGTTCATAGAGAACAAAGTGAAATTAAATTGGGCCAAAATAATAATTGATTACATGATACATATTAGAACAAGAAACTCATTACTACCCTATGGAAACTTAGTCACAAAAATACTTGGAAAATATGGCTTTAACCTATGTGACAGAACTGACTTCAAAGACAAAACCAGAAATATAGGAAGAAACACTCTACCCTAAATGCATTATGAGTTTGAAAATGGAAAAGTCATAGGAAAGCTGGGAAACAACAAAAAGAAAATGAAATCTTGCACTCAAGACATACACATATAAATTATTGAAAGTGATGAAGCCCCTCCTTAGATCCTTACAACTAGAGATCTGATAAAAATTTCGTGTAAGAAAATAAAAACACTAAATGAGAAGATTAATTTCATTGCTCACCACTTGATTCCTGACAAGTCCAAACTTCCTGATCACCTCCTCAAATCATGATGATTCTGATGAAGAATAGTCCATATTAGGCTTCCTGTTTTGTTTAAATCATATGATTACGCAAAATTTATTTTCTGTTATCTTGTAATTTTCCTTCGTATAATATAAGTGTGTTTTTCCTTTACTAAGCGTCTATGATATGTTTCTGCATAACTTTTCGATAATAATAAACTTGCTTAAATAAATAAATTAAATATATGACTTAGGGAACATACTCTAGATACACCATGTACAATACCTAAGAGATTAGAAAGTCTTGTACTTCACCTTAATATATAATCTTCCAATTAGCATGATTCCTTTTCCATTATGCTATATATACTTTAGGAAACACTTTATAAAAACTTTAGAATTAGGTAAAGAAAATATATTCTCTCTATACCATGATATTTGTGTTAATTTCTTCTTTGATTATATTCTATGTTTTGTAGGAAGAGATTTATTATTAAACCAATATTGCATGCCATGTCTAGAAATACTATAGGATTGCTTATCACACATATGAAATATTTTATGTTAAATATGTTGTTTCCAAACTAAGTGTGATACATTTTATAAATGCACATGCATTATGATATCTTTCATGATACCATGATATTGACAATGACATGTTTGCTAATGTCCTATATAAATGATATAAGTGCATATGTTCCACGATATCCCTTACGATACCATTATATTTCCTATGAGATATTTGGTAAATGTCTTGCCAGGTGGAACCTTGATATCTCATACTCTTGCTAAAAATCATCCATGACACGAACCTTGCCATACATAAGTCTATCTCATCCTAAATAAATGCTTGCATGCAAAAATTTAACTTCATTGTGATGATTGATAAAATGCCTTATGTCATACTACATTAGCTTTGATACTTGATATACTTTGCAAAATTGATTGACATCAGTAAAAACATTAAATGTTATTTCCTCTTTCGACCAGTTTGAACACTATAAATAAATGTGACATTCCTCAGTTCAAATCATATAGAAGACAAAAGGTGTATTAATACACTATCTCTCTCTCTCTCTCTATGTTTTTTTTGTCACTTTCTCTCACTAGTTCTTATAGCCAAATGCCTTTGTGAGGGAATAATTTTTGTGAGTGAGCAACTGTTGTTGTACTTCTGGCTGGGTAGAAATGTATGAAGTTATTCAAGGTTGTTATTGACTTACCTTTATGAACATAATCTTATTTAGGGATAAAATTCACGTGGTTCAAAGCTAAACCCGTTAAAAGTTTTGGTGGGGATTTGTATGATTAGGTTCCCATAATCTATACAGGTTGGAGATTATCGATGTTGTCGATCTTCCCTTAAGACTATTATAAAATTTTGTTTATTCAAAGGTTGAAGATCAATTATATTGATGAACTCACCATTAGGTTCATGGTTAGCCCGTTGTAAAACAATAGGTTTGGAGATCAACCTATTAAAATCACGAGAGGTTAATGGTTATTCTGTTAAACCATTAACCTCACCATTAGGTTAATGGTTAGTCCATTATAAAAACATAGGTTAGGAGATCAACCTGTTAAAATCGCGAGAGGTTAATGGTTATCATGTTAAATCATATTGAGCTCGAATATTTTAGTAGAGAAAATTGATGGTACTTAAAACTACACTTAAGAGAGGAGCTTGACCACTTCAATCTCAACAATGGAGAAGACGTTAACGATCATATATTCCATCTTATATTATCATGGTTATAGGACAACCAATATTTCTTTGTATAAGGGGGTTCATGAGCTTTACTTACTAAAAGCTCTCAAGTATGCAATGGAAACTCTCAAGAGAAATTATTGAGGAGAGGAGTAGGTCTTTTAATTTGACCTACCCTTTATATATCCTTGTGTTTTTCTTTTCCCTCAACTTTTACTTTCTGCATTTTATTCTAAAATAATTTTTCGCTGCTAAGTTATAGAATTTATTTTTTTGAAAATATGATAGGTCTTAGGTTTTGGAAATATCCAAGATCTATCATTGAAGGAGTGTTTGAGATAGATTTATATCGTTGATTGAGTTTACTTACAACAACAATTTCTATTCAAGTATTGTAATGACACTGTTTGTGGTGTTGTATGGTAGAAGGTGTAAGATGCCTTTATGTTGGTATGAGTCGGGAGATGGTATAATGGTTGGACCTGAGATTGTCCAACAGACCTCAGAGAAGATCAACGTGATTCAAGAGAAGATAAGAGCTTCTTAGATTTTTCTAGAAAAGTTATCATGATAATTTAAGGAAAACCCTTGAATTTTGAGATGGAGACCATGTGTTTCTGAGTGTTACTCAAGTAACTGGCCTATCAAATTTCTTCGCCACCATCGCGTGTTAAGATTCATGATGTGCTTCATGTGTCTCAGTTGAGGATATACATTTTGGATCCATCTCATGTGATCCAAGTGGATGGTGTACATGTGAGAGATAAATTGAAGGTTGAGGCATCACCCATGCATATAAAAAGATTACCTTAGTGAAGGTAGTTTGGAGATGACCAACTGGTGGAAATGTGACTCAGGAACTTCAGAGCCAGATGAATGATTCATATTCAAATATGTTCACATCATGGCTGTCTAGCTGAACTCTATTCTGGTGGAAGGGTGAAAAAATTGCTTGCACAAGGAGTTTCACAGAGTTGTTATCATGAAAAACTACAGAACAGGTACTAAATCCAATGTTTTTTTCCGTTCAAATGGATGTTTCACATGATGGCTTTGCTAAATGTACTTATTGCTGTCAAGTGCATATATATTTATATATATATATATATATATATATATATATATATATATATATATATATATATATATATATATATATATATATATGATGTTTAATGATATAACTTTAATAGATCTGACATCCATGCTCTAAAGAGATCCGTGTTTGATTTTTCATGGAAAATATTTGATGTTGATCTGAATTGCACTTAGGGATCATTATTTATCATTATATTAGTATTGTGTAGGGTTAATCAGTTTTGAGGTACAATACTATTACTCAACTTGGCTAGTTTAAACACCAATTTGATTTGACTATTGGCTGCAGATAGCTCTGTTCTCTTTATGGCCGATATTCATATAAATCACACACACACACATATCTTTTGTTTATTGTTGCTATGTTTGGTTTCATCTATTAGCATTTTTAATTTATTTTCGAGTACACAGTTGAATCTTTTTTAACCGTCTTTCAGGACAGGTTTGAGAGGAGAAGCCAAATGCCATATCATATGCATATAAACCTCGAGCTCTTGGAATCAGTGCATCTCACATCTGCTGGGAATTCCCAACATGGCAGCCAATGTTGATGATGCAAAGCGAATTGAGGTCAGTGAGAAACAAACATTCACAGGTTATGGCCGCCACAAGGGTTCTTATTAAAGGAGATTTCCTCAAGGCTTTTGGATTATTGCATCTCTTGACGTATGGAAATTTGTGAAAAACCGAGAGACCGTGCTAGAAATGCTGAAGGACAAAATCAAGGAGGAGGCACTTAGGACATACCTATTTACCTTCGCTTCATCATATGATTCTTTGAGTGTGAATCAGCTAACAAATATTTTTGAACTCTCTCTTCCTCGTATTCATAGTATTGTTAGTAGGATGATGATCTACGAGGAGCTTCATGCAAGCTGGGACCAGCTATCTGGGTGCATTATTTTCCGAAATGTCGAGCACTCAAGGAGGAGCTCTCTTTGATTGACTATACTGAGAGTTCAATATTAATCCAAGTTAGAATCAAACTTAACAATAAATAGGTTATTACTAAGACTTTCAACTTTTTTTAAGCTATACAACTTAGAAAATTAACTAAGTTAAACCGCTGCTAAATAAGAACTCATATTGCAATGCCTATTTATCACCTTGATCTAAAAGTTGTACACTGTCATTATATATGCAACAAGAATCAAAAGGTTTCCCCACTTTAAAATAGTTGAACGCTCTTGAAGATGTTGTATGCAGAAGGTACAAAATGATTAACTAATCAATGCGAAAATAATAAAGATTCCAACAAAAATGAACCAGCATGTACATTACTTGGAAATTCAAAAACCTTCTCTGCCTGTAAAGATTCAGCAGAATGGCATTATTGGAAGTCTGATTTCAGTATACAGTTTTCTGTGATGAACTGGATTGAAAGTATATCTGCCTATACTGTGATTTTACTGTGCTGTATTCATGCAGCTTTATCAGATAGATGATATTTTTCACACATTTGAAGTTTGTGTGCTCTATTTTAAGTTATCATCTTCAGTATCCTTGTTCCTCACATTATTTTCTGCACTACCTGCTGTATCCATATTTGAATTATGTATGCTCTGTACATTATCTTTGTTCTTCATATTATTTTCTGCACTACCCGCTGTTTCCATGTTGGAATTTTGTGTGCTCGGTACATTATCATTACCTTCAATATGTCCATTTTTTATGCTATTATTAACATCAACATAGTCCTCATTTGTAGCACTGATTTCTTCTGCCAATTTTTCCTTATTTGTCCGTGTATCCTCTTCGTTACCCTTGAACTTGAATTCCCTAGCATTAGCATCGTTGTTCTCCTTGTAATTATTCTGTACTTGGTCCTCATTTGTGGCACTGGCTTCTTCTGCCAATTTGTTCATATTCGTCTGTGTATTCTTTTCCTCATCATTGGATTTGAATTCACTAGCGGCAGCATCGTTGTGCTCCTTGTAATTCTGTGTAATGCCTTCACTCACATGGACAGTTTCAGCTTCATCGGGTAGCTTTGTGATATTTGAAGTCTGTATCCTCTCTTCCCTGCCCTCAATTTCAGTGCGAATATTTTCACTTTCTTCACTTTTGCCAGTATTCTCTGCAGTACGCATAATTATGTCACTTATTCCGGCTTTATCTGATGAACTAGCCATATCTGACGCTTGTGTGTTCTGTTCACTATCATTATTTGTACCCGTGTCATCACTATCATCTTTCTTGGTAATATTGTCTTCACTGTTTTTCTGCTCAACAGTTATCTCCATAGGCCCTAGTGTAGATTCGATATTCTTGACAATGAAGGTCAAAGATCTTACATCTCGAGCCTTTGATAAATTGCTGCTTGGTGATGCCTGTCATATGAAACCAAAAGTTTGAATATTGATTGTAACAGAGATGGGATGACTCTTTCCAAATAATAGGGTCCAATAAGTTATAATTAATGATAATAGTTTCCAATTTCATATGTCCATCAACACAGGAAGACATGTTAGTAATTAATGTTAACACAGACTGACTGACCTGCAGAATTTGCAGCACTCGTCGTTGAAGATCGTCCCCGGACACTTCCTTGTAGGTTCCTTTAAGCAAATGCCACAAGTGAGATTGAAAGTCATCGGAACAATGCTTTTCAATCATAGATTGCGCGACAGCAGAGCGACAACCGACTGCATAAAAAGGACAATTGACAAGCTTCATGGGACAAGAAGTAATGCAATGCCTATCCATATCGCGTCTCATAATGCTACTGGGACACCTCTGTTCACACGGAATAATGTTGAAAGGACAAGTTGAATCATGGTTCTTGAAATGAGCTGCACAAAAGCTAGCATTGCATCCCTGATTCTGACATAGGATAGGTCTAAAATCGCAAGCAAGAAGATGATCGGTAAGATCTTGCTCGGAATAAAAAGTCTGGGTACAATGATATAAGTTCTTAAAATCAACATTGTTAAGCAAAGTTTGAGCAATGAGTCGTCTCCTATCAAGTGTCCAAAAACCATTGATGTCAATCTCGTGAATAAAATCATCAATCTTATCCTCTCTCTTGTCGCTCAAAAGCCAGGCGGAAACACGGCTGAAGAAATTCCTTTTGGAGCTGGCGAAATCGTCAACGAAATTGGAGATAATATCGAAAGGATGATCGGAGACTTCACCGTCGGGTCCATCTTGCAAGATAACAGAGTCAGCCACAAAGGATTCACTTCTTAGGGTAAGATATTCAATCATTTCTTTTCTCAGATCAACAGTAACTGATCCGGGAGTTTTGAAGAGACCTCCAGTCGTGTTATCAACACAAGCAGAGGCTAATCCAGGAAGGAACATTTGAGCCAATTTGTGAACAACTTCAATATCACAATGATCACAATGAAACAAAGGACCTGCTTGTTTTTCATCTTCAATCTTTTTAGCTCCAAGGTCCACATCAATGGTAGGTAAATCCATGCTTGCTAATTGCAGTTCAGAAATGAGATCTATCAAATGTGAAGCAATTCGGTTTCGGGTTTTTAGGAATGGGAATGGAAGCAATAACCAAACACCTTTCAGTTTTTTTCTTCTTTTCTCGCCCTACATTTTTTTCTTTTACTATTGTTATCTTTTAACTCATTTTCCTATTATTGCTTCACAATAAAAAATTATGGGTTAAATAGCTTTTACCCTCTATCAAATAGGCGTGTTTTGACTTTACCCCTTTTAAAAAAAATATTGTTACACAGACTTTACCAAATAAAGATTCCAACAGTTTACCCCTTGAACACATATTTGACCTAATACCACCAGTAATTGTCCTACGTGTCAGTTACGTTATTAAATAATGGAAAAGGATTGCCACGTAGCTCTGATTTTATAAGATGCTTCCATGTAGGCAAAAGTTCCGTAGAGACATGTGAAGGTCATCTTTTCTTGGTCTTCAAGGTGGATAGGAATCTGGAAAAATCCTAAATATCCATCAAAATAGCAAAAATAGGAGTGCCTTGCTAGACGCTCAAGCATTTGATCAATGAATGGTAACGAGAAATGGTCCTTTTTAGTTTCCTTATTTAATTTTCTATAATCTATACACATGCGTCATCCGCCTTCTACTCGTTTGGATACATGTTCTCCTTTATCATTTTGTACAAATGTGATACCTCTTTTCTTAGGCACCACATGTACAAGGCTTACCCATTTTCTATTTAAAATCGGATAGATAATATCTGCTTCTAGAAGTTTAAGGACCTCTTTCTTGACAATATCGCTCATTATATGATTTATTCTCCTTTGGTGTTTGTTATACCCCAAATTTTCCCCTCTTACTTCTCAAGACATTTCACATATTCATACTCAAGGATTTCACAAGGGTCGACCAGACAAACCCTCTCTTAAGTAGTTAACCCAATCAAGGGTTTTGGCCATTCTCAAATCAAGGTGGGCCTCTAACACCTCTAGTGGTCATCATGCCTCATCATATGCTTCAAAGAATCTCCATGTCAAGTTTCAAGCCTTACAAGTCAAGTTTCCTCAGACAATTGCTCAGATGGTTGAAAATCAATTATATTGGACAAAAAGTCAACTTTGGTCAACATACAGTCAAACTTCATAATTTTTGGTCAACATCAATATTTTGAAGTGATATTTATCATTTGATCAAGGGTTGATCATGATTCATAAAGAAAAGTCAAGAATTGGTCAAAAGTCAAAGTTTCTAAATTGGGTTTTCTCAGACAAAAGTCAACAGAACTTTGACCAGGCATAACTTTTACATACTTTATCAGAAATTTTTCCACCAGAGCTCATTTTGAAGAGAATTCAATTCTCTATAACTTCATGTCACACAAGCTTGGGCAGAAAATGCTTCATTTGGAAGTTATGGATCAAAACATTACATGTCATTCAAAAAGTCAACAAAAAGTCAACTTTTTGTAAAGAAGTGTTCATGAGCATGGAAACTCCAATGAAGATGTAACCAAAAATGTTGTTTAGAGGACATCTTGAGCTTTCTAAAAAGTCCAAGAACACCCAAAAATGTTAAAAATTGAGCAAGATACACCTTGCACAAATTGAGCATTTTTGAGGAGGTGCACAAAGAGAAATGCTTGACAAAACCAAACATTTTGCAAATGGGCCTAACTTTTCTTGATTCAAACATGTTCCTTAGCTGAATTGGAACCTCCAAGCCCAATGCCACGAATTAATCTTTTATTTTTTATTTATTTTGGATTTTTAATCATTTAAAAACCAATTTAATTAAAATAAAAGATAGAAAAATCAAAAATTAATTGCAAGGTGGATTTTCTCTCATTCTTGAGGTCCAAGCAAGCCATACAAGCTGTCAATTTCGAAATTCATTGATTGGAAATGGAATTGAATGAGATTTGATCAAAAAAGGCAATATTTGGTTTCATTCCAAATCAAATATTTTCTCATTGATTGGCATATAATTTCTTCATAATTCTTGACCTAATTCACTCTACTATAAATACATGATGCATCCACACGCACAAAAGACGAATTTCTGGCCTCAAAGAACCCTACCAAACATCAAAAAAATTGTGCATTGCAAGTTATTAGCAGCCCTAGTTCCAATCCAATTCAAAGCATTCTAAGGATTCCAACACATTCCTGGAGGAATTATTTAAATGAATTATTAAGGAATTATTAGTTGGAATTTAGTTGAAGAAGAAATTAAGTGAATTATCGATTTAATCGGAGAATTATTATTATGAGTAGAAACTAATTAATTTAAAGTATTTAATGAGTTTTATTATAATGTGAGAAATAAAATGGGAAGTATTAATTAATTGGTCAAATAGAATATATGATAGAATATATGATAGAATAATATTTGAATTATTAAAGGAGTAGAATAAATAATTAATTATTAATAGAGTATTATATTAAGGAGTATTTAAAGGAGTATATAAAGGAAGGATATAATAGAAATTAGGGTTTACGGGAGTAAAGGAAATCAAAGAGGAAGTGGAGGCACAAAGGCTAGGAGAGGATACCGGAAGTGCACAATCGGAACCGGAAAGTAGAAATTCGATCGGAGTTATAACCACCGTCAAATTTAAGGTAAGGGGTGGGGTTCTAACTTTATAAACGGGATTATGATAAATCGTATGTGGGGATAAAATTGTATGAAATTATCTTTGTTTGTGTAGACCGTGTGTAAATTAAATGGTAAATTTATATGTTATAGTGGGAAGATAAAATTATTGTGGTATTTGATAAATTATATAGCAGCAAGTAAGTCGACGAAGTAGTTGAATCGGAACAAAAAAATAGTGAAGAAGAAATAGGACGGACGTCCCCTGTACTCCAAAAAGAAAAAAAAGGAAAATATGACATGTAGGTGGGTGGGGGCGGACGCCCCAATGAAGGTGAAGGTGTGGGGGCAGGCGCCCCACTTGAAGAAGCACTATGTGGCAAGATGGGACGGGCGCTCCCTGTGTTCAATTGTTTGTATCGTTTTCCATCTTGTTTTGTTACTATCTTGGCCTTTAGTATATTATATACAATAATAATTTTTAGTAAAAGAAAACAACTATTATAATAACTAATTATAGTTTAGTACTATTAGAATAATAACGTATTATTATTAAGTTAGCATAGTATTTTGGAGATAAGTTTAATAATGAAATATGTGGTTGCTACATCCTTATTAGTAGAAGGATGAAAATTATTTTAGTAACAATGATGTTTCTAGCATGGTTATAAGATAGCAGTGTCATCAATTTTTATAACAGTATGAAAGTGTTGCATGAAATTAAATAATAGCAGTGTAAATTGGTAGTAATGTAGTGGAGGAAAACAATATCGAATTAACTGATTTAGTAAATTAAGCGGTATAATTAGTTGTCCAGAATTAATTGAAAATTGTCGGGATGGTTCGTATATTTTAGTAGGTGATTACGATTATTTTATTTGTTGAATTGTGTTGAACATATTGTGTTGTTGAATTGTTTGTGATTTATTGGCGAAGAATATGTTGCCGTATATTGTTGTTATTTATGTGAAGTTGCAGGGTGTTTTCAGTGACGATAATTACCTCTGATTATTGGTAATGGTAGTGATATAGGCGTATGCCTTGTGAAGTGGATCTATGTTGTTATTTGTATGTTGTAGCATCGTATTTCATTTTGCATTTGTGAAGGCCTGTATTGACGGATTTGTGAAGAAGGCTTATGCCTTGTGCCTCTTATAACTGGCAATTTAGTGAAGGGAGTTTACTCCACCGGTACCACATGCATGTGCATTGTTGTGTCTCATTTTGAGTCATGTCGTTGTTAATTGCGAAGTAATTACATGTTGCTAACGATGAATTGGAGTTGTGTTGTTGTTGATTGGGAATTTATTGTGACGTGTTAATTGTGATGTGATAATTTTATATGATTTAATCCTAATATATTATTTATCATACACCTGTTTATATTGGTAGATATCTCACCCTTTCTTTTGTTGGCCGTTACCTTTATATTGGTAACGTAGTAAAGAATTTAGTAGCTTATAGCGTCGTCGCTCTGATACGTAGCACTCGGGGGGATTAAACGCATATTTGATTTTATATTACTTTCCGTTGCAATTGTTGCATGTTAATACTTGAGAATTGTTCCTTGAATTAAGTTGTTATGAAAGATGCTATATTCCGTTTGAAGTTTTAAAATATTATAAATCCGCTGCGTAGTTTTTGAATAAATATGAAGTAATTTTGAAGACTAATTAATTGTTATAATTTCTTTGGATTAAAATGTGTTATGTATCCATTATGACGTGTTTTTATGATGACGGTTTTGAATGATGAATGTAACGCCTCATTTGTTGTAATTTCCGCACTCTGATTTTATTAAATAAACGTTGGGTAGAATTGGGGTGTTACACCTTGCTAGACGCTCAAGCATTTGATCAATGAATGGTAACGGGAAATGGTCCTTTTTAGTTTCCTTATTTAATTTTCTATAATCTATACACATGCGTCATCCGCCTTCTGATACGTTCTCCTTTATCATTTTGTACAAATGTGATACCTCTTTTCTTAGGCACCACATGTACAAGGCTTACCCATTTTATATTTAAAATCGGATAGATAATATCTGCTTCTAGAAGTTTAAGTACCTCTTTCTTGACAATATCGCTCATTATATGATTTATTCTCCTTTTGTGTTTGTTATACCCCAAAATTTTCCCTCTTACTTCTCAAGACATTTCACATATCCATACTCAAGGATTTCACAAGGGTCGACCAGACAAACCCTCTCCTAAGCAGTTAACCCAAACAAGGGTTTTGGCCATTCTCAAATCAAGGTGGGCCTCTAACACCTCTAGTGGTCATCATGCCTCATCATATGCTTCAAAGAATCTCCATGTCAAGTTTCAAGCCTTACAAGTCAAGTTTCCTCAGACAATTGCTCAGATGGTTGAAAATCAATTATATTGGACAAAAAGTCAACTTTGGTCAACATACAGTCAAACTTCATAATTTTTGGTCAACATCAATATTTTGAAGTGATATTTATCATTTGATCAAGGGTTGATCATGATTCATAAAGAAAAGTCAAGAATTGGTCAAAAGTCAAAGTTTCTAAATTGGGTTTTCTCAAACAAAAGTCAACAGAACTTTGACCAGGCATAACTTTTACATACCTTATCAGAAATTTTTCCACCACAGCTCATTTTGAAGAGAATTCAATTCTCTACAACTTCATGTCACACAAGCTTGGGCAGAAAATGCTTGATTTGGAAGTTATGGATCAAAACATTACAGGTCATTCAAAAAGTCAACTTTTTGTAAAGAAGTGTTCATGTGCATGGAAACCCCAATGAAGATGAAACCAAAAAGGTTGTTTAGAGGACATCTTGAGCTTTCTAAAAAGTCCAAGAACACCCAAAAATGTTAAAAATTGAGCAAGATACACCTTGCACAAGTTGAGCATTTTTGAGGAGGTGCACAAAGAGAAATGCTTGACAAAACCAAACATTTTGCAAATGGGCCTAACTTTTCTTGATTCAAACATGTTCCTTAGCTGAATTGAAACCTCCAAGCCCAATGCCACGAATTTATCTTTTATTTTTAATCATTTAAAAACCAATTTAATTAAAATAAAAGATAGAAAAATCAAAAATTAATTGCAAGGTGGATTTTCTCTCATTCTTGAGGTCCAACCAAGCCATACAAGCTGTCAATTTCGAAATTCATTGATTGGAAATGGAATTGAATGAGATTTGATCAAAAAAGGCAATATTTGGTTTCATTCCAAATCAAATATTTTCTCATTGATTGGCATATAATTTCTTCATAATTCTTGACCTAATTCACTCTACTATAAATACATGATGCATCCACAAGCACAAAAGACGAATTTCTGGCCTCAAAGAACCCTACCAAACATAAAAAAAACTGTGCATTGCAAGTTATTAGCAGCCCTAGTTCCAATCCAATTCAAAGCATTCTAAGGATTCCAACAAATTCCTGGAGGTCCTCTGAATCGATCCAGATACTCACAAGCCAGCCAAACACCCAGAATCAAGAAATTACGATTTCGGTTTGCACCTTTCTAACTCAAAATTGATTTCTGATTTTTATGCATATTTAACATGTTTTGATTGTTTGGTTGTGTTTAGAATGATGTTTGCAAGGTATCTGGATGGTTTAATTTGAGTTTTGATGCATAAATCGAGTTTCACCATTGTTAGGGTTCCTAAGCTCGGATTAGGGGTTCTCGGAATAGGAAAAATTGGACCAATCTAAGGGCATATTCATGTTCAGTGGACAATTTGCAATCGATCCATGGCTTTACATCTAATTTATATTGCATATTGCTTGAGTTATGATTTGTAGGGATTTAGCCACGAAAAACAAAAACCGTAGCTAAATGTTTGAATATTTGAATGGAGAAGATAACTCCTGCGCGCACTTTCTGGTCTGAAGGTTCCCAGAAACCCTTTGTATTCTTTTTGTCTTATATTTTTAACAGATAGCCCACTCAGCTCAGATGGTAAAGCAACACGTGATTGTTCAAAAGGAAATGGGTTCGAACCCTTTCTTTTTACTTAATGTTTCAAAATTTCAGGTTTTTCAGAAGACATGCCCAGAAGCTCCAACTTAAGCTCCAACTTCTGGCCTCCGTTGCAGCACGCTACGCCGCAGAAGTGCATACTTCAGGGTGTATCTCCCCTAGAAAGCCCCAGAAAGGTATACTTCTGGGCGTCCCCAGGCCAGAAAAGCCCTAGAAATTCCAATTTATGGGCACCTTCACCAAGAGACTCCCCAGAAATCCCAGCTTCTGGGAGAATTCCATCCAGAAGTGTTCTGACTCTCCTCTCTAGCATTATTTCTTTTTATTTTTCCTTTTAATTCAATTTCTTTTTAAATAGCTTTCTAATGCAGGGTTCCATTTTTTCAAATTCGTCATCCTCCATGATAGGGGTAGATGGCAATTTAATTATTGGAGATTCTCCTCGATCGAGTTCCCTTATACATTCGTCGATTATGTCGATAGCATAACATGCATCTCCTAGAACTAGTGCCATAAGGAACTTCGAGAGAAAGAATTCTATCCTTTCATTACCTAGCTCAAAAGTCAATTTTCCTCTTTTGACATCTATTATAGCCCTGACTGTTGACACTAATGGTCTTCCTAAGATAATCAAAATTTCGTTATCTTCTTTAATATCCATAAAGACGAAATCTGTCGGGATATAGAGTTGACCGATCTTGACAGGATGCCTTCTAAAATTCCTATAGGATACTTTACAAACCTATTTTCTAATTGAAGGGACATCTTAGTTGACTAAAATTCTCCTAGATTTAACCTTTTACATACTGCTAAAGGCATCAGACTTACGCTGGCTCCAAGATCCAAGAATGCTTTTTCGATAATATGATTTCTTAAAATGCAAGGAATGGAGAAGTTTCCGGGGTCCTTTTCTTTCTTAGCGAGTTTATTACTTGTGATAAAATTACATTCCAAGGGTTTCAGATCGTCAAGCCTACGTGTAACACGGTGGGAGAACTGACTTGTTTTTTTTGCGTTTGATCGCAAATGTTGCGGATAGCAAGAGTCGCCACCGACTTTTCTTTTATCAAATTAAGGGAAGGTGAAAAGAACATGAAAAGACCTTCGTTTAGATTATGTGTAAGGGAGGTGATTATGAAAAGGGAAGGTGTTAGCACCCTTTCCATCCGTAGTTATCTACGGGCTCTTAATTGCTTAGCTCACTTTGAAATTTGCTTTTTGTGTGTGTGTTTGAAAATGTTTTTGAAAAGACATTTCGCTTTGACTTCGTAATGATTCACGCTGGAATGTATACGAAGTGTTCGAAAATGTTTCGTTTTGGAAAAGTGTTTTAACTTTGTAAAAGTGTGAGGTGTAAAAAGATGTTTTGATAGAGCAAGCAATTAAGAGTCTATTACCTACTCAGAACGGTCGTCTCCGTGTTATTTTACTTTCCTTTAGAATAGTGTTATCCATATCATTAGTTGGTAGGTAACCCTATTCGTTGGATGTAAAGGGACACTCAAAGGGACATCGGATGGTCATAGAAGACAACTTGTAGGAGTATCCTAGCACATTCGTATGGACGATCATCACTTTTCGTAGGCAACAATCGAGGGACTAGATCATGTATTCGTAGGCAACATCGAGGGACTATGATCTTTGATTCGAAGGGACTATGATGATGTGTTTGTAGGCAACGGTGCTAAGATACCCCTACGTTCGAGGGACTGGACCATTTATTCGAAAGGCAAAGAGAGAGAATACCTTAGGGGGTGCATGTGTGAAGAAAATGTGTTGAATTCAGATATGTTATCTTGAGATTAGAAGTGATCTATGTTGATTTTATCTTTCCATACACGCCTAATTTACTAACAGTTTATAGGTGCGAAAGTAAATTGCGGAAATGTAAAGTGCGGAAAATAAATCTTACGCTATTACATGGCTTTGGGCAGATACATAATTGAGGAGTGCGGAAAGTAAAACTTAATTAAACTATTACATCCCATGAGCAGTTACATAATATTGAAAAAGAAAATGCGAGAAAATAGTCCTAACTATTACAACCTGGAAGCAGTTACAATAATGTTAGTGAAAAAGATTTTTTGAGTTAGGAAAAAAAGTTTAGGGTTAGCAAACCTAACTAGATGAGAAAATATTTTTTTGGGAATTTTCTGGATTGATTTTAGTATAGAAAAACAATTAAAAGTTAACTTTTCGATTAATTAAAATATGCATGCAAAATATTATTTTTTATGTTAAAAAATTAAATAAACATTTTTCTGACCTAAATGCAAAAAGAAAATATTTTTTGTGAATTTTTAATGTGTTAGAAAAATATTTGAAAAAAAATTAAATTGGAAAAGAAAATATGAAAAGAAATAAGAAAAGGTTAGTTGGAAACAAGTGTTAAAAAAGAATGATGGTCGCTGGGAATTGATCCCAGGACCTCCTGGATAAACACGCGTTGCCTTTGCCACTGAACCAACCTGCAGTTTGTGTTAGTGTAATGGAACAAAAATAATATAAGCGAAATAACATTCTGATTATGAAAGAAAACACGCGCCAAGGGGTCATCGTCCCCAATTTAAATTTTCTCAGGCTTTTAGCTATGATATTTGTTCGTTGCTATAACCTTTACCTACAGATCGCTTATGTAGCTATACCCCTGCAGAATCAAATCATCCATAATACACAAAATAAATTAACTTTGAGGGTATCAATCGATTGGAAATCATCTTTTGAGTATGATGGTGGCCACAGTTTCATCCAATTTTTCCTAAATAAGAAAACCCCAATTGGAGCTCGTGAACCCTAGCCATGGTAACTTACGATTCCTGCACTTAAAACTTAATCAAACGACACATGAAGCTTGCAAATAACATCATGAACATGAATATATAATCAAAATACGTTTAAAATGCATGAAACCATGAATTCGATTTTAAAATTTTCGAGGCAAACCGTGATGTGCAATTTCGTGTTTCTGGATGTTTTGCTTGCTTGTGAGTATCTGGAATCGATCAGAGGACCTCCAGGAATCGATTGCAAGGCTTGGAATTGTTTGAATTGAAGCAAAACTATGGCTGCTAGGGTGCTTGAAGGCCACAGTTTTTTGGACTTGGTTTAGGGTTCTTGAGGCAGCAAATTCGTTCTTGTGGCATTTGGAATCATTGTGTATATATACTAGAGTGAATTAGGTCAGGAATTGTGAAGAAATGTCATGCCAATCAATGAAAAATTATTTGATTTGGAATCAAACCAAATATTGCCTTTTTGAGCCAATTTCAATCAAACCATTTGTCAATCTTAATTATTTCGAAATAATCAGATTAATTGGCCTTCTTGGACCTCAAGAATGAGAGAAAGTCCATCTTGCACTTAATTTTTGATTTTATATCTTTTATTTTAATTAAATTGGTTTTTAAATGAATAAAAATCCAAAATAAAGAAAAAATAAAAGATAAAAACGTGGCCTTGGGCTTGGAGGTTCCAATTCAGATAAGGAACAAGTTTGAATCAAGAAACGTTAGGCCCATTTGGAAATTTTTTGATTTTCTCAAGTATTTCTCTCTGTGCACCTCCTCAAAAATGCTCAGTTTGCACAATGTGTATCTTGCTCAATTTTTAACATTTTTGGGTGTTCTTGGAATTTTTAGAAAGCTCAAAATGTCTTCTAAACAACCCTTTTGGTTTCATCTTCATTGAAGTTTCCATGCTCATGAACACTTCTTTGCAAAAATATGACTTTTTGTTGACTTTTAAAAAGACCTGTAATGTTTTGATCCATAACTTCCAAATGAAGCATTTTCTGCCTAAGCTTGTAAGACATGAAGTTGTAGAGAATTTAATTCTCTTCAAAACGAGCTTTGGTGGAAAAATTTCTGATAAAGTATGTGAAAGTTATGCCTGGTCAAAGTTCTGTTGACTTTTGTCTAAAAAACCCTAATTTAGAAACTTTGACTTTTGATCAAATCTTGACTTTTCTTGAGGAATCATGATCAATCCTTGATCAAATGAATGAATGTTACTTCAAAATATTGGTGTTGACAAAAAATTATGAAGTTTGACTGTATGTTGACAACATTTAACTTTTTGTTCAATACAACTGATTTTTAATCATCTGAGCAAACTTGACAGAGCAAAATTGACTTGTAAGGCTTGAAACTTGACATGGTGATTCTTTGGAGCACATGATGAGGCATGATTACCACTTGAAGCATTGGAATTCCATCTTGACTTGAGAATGGCAAAACCCTAGTTTGGATTGATTGCTTAGCAGAGGGTTTGTCTGGTCAACCCTTGTGAAATCCATGAGTATGGATATGTGAATTGTCTTGAGAAGTGGGAGGGAAAATATTAGGGTATAACACTACACTTGTTGGTTATGATGTCTTAAGAAATTTTGCGTAAGATGGAATTTGGGTGATGGCTTCGGTAAAAGGAATTTCCACATGAAGTTTCTCTATAACTTTTATAAATTTTTGGTATTGGTTATCAATTGTTGTTTGTTTAAGTCTTTGAGGGTACGAAATTGGTGGTTTATATGGTGGGGGTGGTGTATAAGTTCTATCCTTAGCTTTCACTTCTTGACCATCTTGTTTTTCTGGTTCTACTAGTTTTTCTACCTGGTCCGTAGGTGTAACGTCTTTCTTAGAAACTGTGGATTCATTTGATGCTGGGTTCACATGTTCATCATAAGAAGTACCACTCTGTAAGGTAATGGTGTTAGCTTGTCCTCATGGATTTGGTTGAGGTTGTCCAAGAAATTGTCCTCCAAGTGTAGTCTGGGGTGATTGGTTTTGAGATACCTGCGAGATCTAGGTCTCAAGCATTTTGTTATGAGTAATTATCTGATCAGCCTTTGTTCCTAACTACGTGATTAGCTCATTCACATGAACATTTTGGTTTAGGAACTCCGTATTTTTCTGTGTCTGGGCGGCCATGAATCCTTCCAAGACTTTCTCAAGACTCGGTTTTGGGGGAACAACTTGCATAGGTTGATTTGGTTTATTGGCTTGGAACCCTTGGGGTCTCTTGGGTGAAAAGTTCTGGATTGGGTTATTGTTTCTATAGGAAAACGGCTTTCCTTGGGTGTAGTTAACCTGATCAGTGTTGGGTTCATTCAACAAATTACATTTTGCCCCTTGATGTCCTTTGGTTCCACAAATTTCACATTTTAAATGGACAGGAGTGGAAGGTGGTGGATTTATAAATATGCTCTCAAATTTCAATGCTAAAGCTTCCATTTTGGCTTGCATTATGTCTAGAGAGTTTACCTCATTCACACCTCCCTGGGTTTCCTTTTTCTCTACCTTCTCTACTACAGTTCGGTCTACTCCCCATTGATAATGGTTTTGGGACATGTCTTCAATGAGGGAACAAGCTTCGGGATAAGGTTTGTCCATTAGAGTGTCACCAATAATAGCGTCTATGGTCATCTTAGTATTGTAATGGAGTCCATTATAAAAGGTATGAATGATTAACCATTGTTCTAGGCCATGGTGTGGGCAAGCTCTTAAAAGTTCTTTGTACCTCTCCCAAGCGTCGAAAAGAGATTCTCCTTGATTTTGAGTAAATCTGGTGATCTGGTTTCTAAGGACTACGGTCTTACTCAGGGGAAAATATCTAGCAAGGAATACTCTTATAAGGTCTTCCCAAGTTGTAATTGAGTTGGATGGAAGTGAATATAACCAGGAGTGTGCTTTGTCTTTGAGGGAGAAAGGAAATAATCTTAAATGTATGGCCTCAGGTGTAGCACCATTGGTTTTGAAAGTCCTTCTGATCAAAGGAGCCAGATTTATCTTGGAATCTTGTTTGTAACCAAAGAAAAAATTCTATGTGTTTTTGAGAGATCTATGTGGGTGTGCAGTAACCACATATTATAATGCTATTAAGGAGGAGAATGTTTAATTCTCAAGGTGGTCATATCAGTTGATGAAGAAGAATCCTTAATATGGAGTTGAATATTCTTAATATGTTAGGTATAATGTCGTGACATCTTTGTGTTGAGAATGTTTTTTCTCAACTTGGTTTGACTGATGTTTCTCTGAAACAGGATAAAGGTTGTTTACTCAAACTTGATATCACTTATCAAGTCTATGATAACATTGAAATCTTGTTCCGCTAAAGTGGAAGAGACATTATAGGGTTCTATGCAATGCAGATGCATTAACCTGAGGTAAGTTAATTTTCTGGAAAATAATTAACTTATAAGTCATGATGTGTTATCCAGAATTATTGAGAGAAGCTGGAGTACTCCTAGATAGTCTGTTTGATGGGTTGCTGATTGTACAAAACTCTATGTGTAGTGGTATGCATGGTAGAGGGAATCTCCTCTTTAGGTGAAAAAGACTTGTGATTAAACAACTCAAATGCAGATAGGTGGTATAGATTTCGTGCTTAAGGAGAAGTTCCTTGAAGTGTGTAATATGCAGGTTTCTGCATGTGTATTTGATCTGGTATTGAAGGCTGGTCAACTACTGATGGTTGATCCTCTTGTGTTCTCCCTAAAGAGTTTTTGTTTGGACTTACTATGGGTATCATCTCCAGAACCATAGTATTGGGTAAGAACTGTGGATATAGGATTGATGTTTGTCTGATGTTGCAACATCATCTTAGGTGTGTTTGTTGCTTCAGAAGGAAACTTGTTTTGAAGATCATGAGGGTGATTATTGCTGATCGCTATTGGATTTTTAAGCTGGAAGGTATGACCATGATGAAGTGTGAAATTCAATCTTTGCCTCAATGAATTCAAGATTGCTAGATATTCCACGACAACAAAATCAAAGATGATGGTAATTTTGTCTATTTTGCACTTATAGCCGAATCCGAGTCTGTTGAGATGGAAGATGCATTGAACTCTCCAAAGTGGATATGTGATACGAAGGAGGATCTGGAATTGATTAAGAAAAACATTACTTGGGAGTTGGTTGATCTACCGAAAGGAAATAATCTAATTGGTGTAAGATGGATCTATAAGGCGAAAGAAAATTCAAAAGGTGAAATAATCAAGTAAAGGGCTCAATTAGTTGAAAAGGGATTCTATCAAATAGACCGTATAAACTTTGATGAGGTAGTTGCACTGGTTTCTAGGATCGAAACCATAAGTCTAGTTGTTGGTATTGTGAATAACAATAATTGGTCTATCTATCAAATGGATATGAAGTCTGCATTTTTGAACGCCCCGCTTGAAGAAGAAGTGTATGTAGAATAACCCTTGATTTTGTTGTGAAAAATCAAGAGGGAAGGTTCTACAAGTTGAGAAAAGAATTGTACGAATTGACGCAAGCTCTGAGAGCTTGGAAAAGAATATAAGTTGTTTCCTAGTTGAGGTTGGCTTCAAGAAATGTGTGTCCGAGCATGACGTTTATATGAAGACAAATACAAATGAATATATGATCATTCTTTGTCTATACATATACAATTTGTTGATCACGGGTATCAATGAGATGTATATTTATAAGCTCAAGAGTAAGCTTATGAAAGAATTCGAGATGAGTGACCTTGGTATCATAGCGTACTTCCTTGGCATAAAGTTCCACAAGTCCAAAAAGGTACTTCTCATGCATCAAGGGAGATATGCCCTTGAGATATTGAAGAAGTGTGACATGGAGCATTATAATGCTGTGATTACACCAATCGAACCAAGGTTTCAGTTGTCCAAGAATTAAGAGGAGCAAAATGTAGATCCAACGCAATATAGAAGATTGACTGGATCATTACGTTACTTGTGTAATACGCGACTAGATTTGGCGTTTAGTGTCGCT
The DNA here is from genome assembly GCA_021764765.1 of Vicia sativa. Lineage (NCBI taxonomy): Eukaryota > Viridiplantae > Streptophyta > Magnoliopsida > Fabales > Fabaceae > Vicia > Vicia sativa. Next base: position 1,474,697 of record CM038792.1, read on the forward strand.
ATTGCAAGTAGATTTATGGAGAGTCCGTATGTGTCTCACTTGGCAGTAGTCAGTAGATTCCAGAGATACATCAAAGAATCCATTGGATGCAAAATTCTCTTTGCCGCAGCAGATACATGCAGAAAATAAAATTTGATTGATTTTACCAATTCCAATTTGTGTGGAGATAAATATGATCAGAAATCTACAGTTGGATACATCTTTAAGTTCGAAGGAGCACCGATCTCACGATGTTCGAAAACGGACCAGAAGTTTCACTTTCGTCTTCTGAGATCAGAAGTCTACAATTGGATACATCTTTATGTTCAAAGGAGCACCAATATCATGATGTTCGAAGAAGGAACCGGTAGTTTCACTATCGTCTTTTGAGGCCGAGTATATTGTCGCTTCATTTTGTGAGTGTCAAGCCGTGTGACTAATGAATCTATTAAAATAGTTGGGGAGAAATGAGGGTGAAGATATCACATTCTTGGTTGATAATGTTTCAGCTGTTAATCTTGCTAAGAACCCAATTACACATGAGAGGAGCAAACACATTGGGATGCAGTTTCATAATTAAATAAATAATTCATTAACTAAAAAAATTTAGATTTATAGAATTTATATCTTGATTTATATGATATTGCATTAACCATAAATTAGTATATTTGAATTGGTATTAGGAGGTGAAAATAGGCTTTGCTAGGCTAGACTTTATAAGGCCTGAGTCTGACCTACAATAAACTTACAAAGTCTGAGTCTGTCCTGTGATCTATTATAGACTCATTGATTTGAACTTGACCTGACCTTTTTAAAAATTTGGTCTGACCTGAAAGTCTAATTAAAAACTTGTTTCTCATTAAAGTTTTCAGTAAATTCATATTACTTAAAAGACATTATAAATCGACCTATTTATGCATATATAGGTCAACTTATTTATAATTTTTTCTAATATATACATATATAGCCTATTTGACATATATATATATATATATATATATATATATATATATATATATATATATATATATATATATATATATATATATATATATATAGACCAATCTATTATTTTTATAATATTTTAATAATCTGACCTATTTTATTAAATAAACTTAAAAAAAAACCTAAATCTAACCTTTGTCTTTATGGATCTCTGAGTGAGCAGTGGGAGGTAAATCTGCCAGCTGAGGATGTGCCGCCTGAGATTCCGGAGCCAACATTTGGTATTAACTTTGCGAGAGATGGGATGCTACAAAAGGATTGTCTATCTTTGGTTGCTGTAGACAGTGATGCTTGGTTAATTTCTGTGCTAGGTTTGGATTCAATAAAGCTGGTAGGTATTTGTTTTCCTTAATTACCTTTCTGTGCCACACATGTCGGGGTATTTTTCGACAGTTTGATGAAGGTTGAACCATGTTTTTCTTCACTAATTTTGCAGATGAGGTTTAAAAATTGGGCCTTTGACGTATCTTCATGCGATATGGGTCGGGGGAACCCTATGGGTTCGTTCGATTCAGAAATGTGAGTAGTGGATGTTGGTATGCTTCAGGAACAACCAGGTAAGATTTGGGTAAGATTGTGGTTGGAGCTTTTAACCAGGAATACTGGTTTTGGTTGGAAAAATGTTCGAATAAGCTCTGCAAGGGATTGATCCTCGTTCTCTGAGATGGTTGTTGATCTAGGATATTTTCCAGCTAGAACTAACACCTCTGGTTGATCAAATTCGGCATTCAAAGCGAAGGTAAATAAAAAAACTAATATGTGTACACAATTTATTTTTTTGAAGTGTGTGAACATGGAATTAGATCCTTTTATGTAGTAATCAAATGTGCAGAGTTGGCGTTTCAAAGCTGGAAACTGGAAATTATAAATAATTAACTTGGTTCAAGATCAAATAAAATGTTGATAAATGATCTGAGATTGAAAGAGAGTCAGTTGATTGCCATTTTCATTTAAAAGAAACATCGAAAAAGTTACTTGTTTCTAAGGTGTGCTAGCAACATCCTTTGACTTTTTCCATATTAATACTCTATTACAATTGATTGAAAATGTCTCTCTTTGAGAATAAGAAAAAGAAGATTTGTTGGAGGTGTAAAAGGGAGATTTATTGGTGAATAAGCACCAAATAGCACCGTCAAAGTGATAGAATTACTCTGTTTGGTTATGTCTCTTGCTTCGACCAATATTGTTGTAGTGGTGGCGTCTTCTAAGCTTTTTGTAGGTTTTCCTACTTGCAAACTCTTGCAGCAACAAATAAGTATGTAGGGTAGATTGAGATAGGAGATTTGAAAAAAAATTCTTGATTTCAAATTGATGTTCCTTCTATCCTGAGTTTAAGCTTATCTCTCAACTCCAGGCCAAATATTTGTCTCTCAGTTATTGAACTAATAATTTCATATTTACCAAAATGGAAAAGTGGGAACTGAGCTAATTATCTATATTATGATTGATCTGTTAACCTTTGGTTGTTTGAACAATTCAACTTTCAAATAATTATTTCATTTTGCTTTGAACCTCATTTAATAGTAGGATTGGAAGAGAACACTAATTGATATAGTTTGGAGAAACTTGTCTTGGTAATTTATGTCTCACCCTTCAAAGACGTGCTATGTGATTCAGGGGCGGTTTCAGCGTACGGCCAGGCTGGGCACATGCCCAGGCTCTGGCCCAAATATTTTTGGAGGCGGAGGATGGTACTTCACATGGCCAGCATACGAAACCTAACGGCGGCACAAACTGATGCGGAAAGGCTCAAGAAAACCCTGGTAAGCTTCTCGATAACTCCTTTTTTCTTCTTCTCCCTCTTTGATTTTGTTCTGAAATCCTGATTTAGATTAAACTTCTGAATTATTATGTGAATTGAATTCTGAGGCTGAGTAGGCTTAGGGTTTTAGGTATAGAAATTAATTAGGTTTTTGATGGTGATGGTGAGAATCGTGGTTGAGAAGTGATTGAGAGTGTTTGTTCAATGGTGGTTGAAGTGTGGTGAGGTTAATTTGTTAATGGTTAATATGTTTTGAACTTGTTTGAATGCCCTGTTTAGAATTTATATGGTAATGTGATACATGATTTATATTGGTGAGCGGCGGTTATCGATTTTGTATCGGCAGTGTGGATAATCTGGTTCTTCTCCCTCTATTTTTTCAATTCAAAATCTTTGATTGAATTTGTTGTTGTGTTGTTTGGGAGGTTGAAAGTTGCACTGAAAGAGTTTTTCAAGTAAACGCACGAAGAGATGTTCAACATGTAATCGTGAACTTTGTTGATGTGTTCATATTCCTCTCCTTTTACCTCTGTTCTTGATTAGCTTTTATAGTGAAAAAATTTGGTTTATGTTATGTTACGATTGGGAACGATTGGATGATTCTGTGGGATTGATTCACACCAGGAAGTATTTGGTTTTGGTTCGGTGCAGATTGAAATCACTGCAAATTGTGGATTAGGAATGATTCAATTATGATTTAGGATGATTTTTCTGATAATTGATTTGTGATTTGATAAATTAGGGAACATTGGTAATTGATTGAGTGCTGACATTTAAACCGTATAATCATGTATAAGGAATGCTTGATGAGGACACTTATTGCTCACACAAATTATATTTATACACAGAAGCATAACCCTTGAAACAATCTTCACCCTCTCCTTGTTTTGATATTACTCGTTTAGTATTGTGTTGTTTTTTTACCTTGTGTTTTGTGAAATATATTTGAACTGTCTTTGATAGTGAGTTTACTGTAACATACAATTACTAGTAAGCAAACAAAATCAATTATAAATAGGGTGGAGCTATTTACTTGAATCCATTGAGTATTGTAGCAATAGTATTTATGATAATCCTAGTTTTTTAAAAATAAAATTATGACAGGTTAATAAAGTGATAGAGAAAGTACTGTGAATATGTTTGACTTGTTAAAGCAACCAGAACTGGATTTAATGCAAGCTATTACTCTTCTCTGAATACAATATTCAATGTGACCAACAACTTTTGCGGCTTATTCAGATGGCAATATTGATCAAACTGGTTGATGGTTGGTCCTCTCATTATAAGTTCAGATGTTATTTAAGGCTTCTTATTTGACTTAGACATATAGAATCTGTCAAAGATATATAAGCGGCTATTTCATTTTTGGTTTGATCTGATACGGATGAAAATGATTAACAGAGTTGGAAATTTCTCTCTTTTTAATATTTTGATTGTATTGGTTTTGACATGTTTAGATGTATGTTTAGATGTTTGAATCTAATAAAATATCATAAAGATAACAGAAAATACAGTTAGATCAAATCTCAATTGTATTCATGATTGATTAGAGATACAATGATACTTCTGTTTATATAGAGAGCTAGAATAATAGAATTCTGTTATGATCTAACAAACTAAGACAGCTCAGCATTACAGCTGAACAGAACTAACTCAGAACAACTAACACAAGCTGATACAAATAGCACTTCATCTTTCAGAATCGAACTCAAAATAAGAACATAGTAATGTATTAACAAGTAAACTGATTTTGCTTAAGTCTCCACTAATCCAAACATTCACCTATTTAGGATTATAAATCACCAGCTTTTTTATCGATAATTTTTTTGCCCAGGCTTCATAATTTTCTTGGCTCCGCCACTGATGTGATTTCCTGCTGGATTTTTCCTTGATTAAGATTTTTCATTCACTATAGCAGGGAGACATGGGATATTGAGGAGGGAGGTCCTAATATGTTTTGTCAAGTAGCATGCATATGTGTAAGTAAATCTTATTACAAATCATGTGTTAAGATAGTTATATTGTGTCTTGGTTGAATACAAACTATTGTTTAGTTGACAGTGTAAAAATACATTTTACACTGTCTATGCATTCTCTTAATATTTATCGATTTTTTTGTCAATTATTTTTAACCAAGTATTTAGTTATTTCCTAATTACTGAGTATTAAAGATCACTTATATCAAATTGAATGTTTTAGTAATATACAATATTTTTAGATTAGTTCTAAAAAAAATCTATTTCTCATGTAAAAATAATTAAAAATATAATATTATAAAAAAAATTAGATTGAATGTATAAATATTAATTTATTAACATTAAATTATATTTATAATATTGAAAAACTAGAAATAAAACAGGGATTCTTGGATGTAATTAAAAAGAAATGAGGATTGCCTTATTTTGTTTAATTTTTTTTCACAAATTACTTATTTAGTTTTAGTCATGAAGTCAAATCAAATCTTACTAGATACTTATGCAACTCTTCTTCCCAATATTTGACTGTTTTCTTGTCAAGTGTTTCCCATTATCCAAGACCTAATTTTTGAAGACAAAATCAAGTCTGAAAACAGTACTAGTTTTCAAGAATTACTCAAAGTATACCAATTACCCCTAATAGAATAACCACTTAGAATAAGGAAACAGATTATATTTGTACATAAATGCAAAATCGTATGGATACAATCTTGGTTGTTCGTCTCGATCAAGTGGATGGTCTCTTTGTAGATTTCGATACGAAGGTTTTGTAAATGTGTTTCCGGATATTCCTTTAGCATTTCATCCAAGAGGAACAGTTCCTCGAACTCGAGGAATTTCTTTAAAATCCTTTTTTCTTGAATACTATTCAAGAGTTTGACCACATTGGACACAATACCTGATTTTAACAAACTCGATGAAATCTGACTGTCAAACAACATTCAATTCCTAAAGGAAATCTGGCTGTCAAACAACATTCAATTCCTAAAGGGTTTATGATTTTGAAAATCATCTAAATACTCTATTAGGGAAGGTCGAAAGTAATCATGCTATTTTTAAGGAATTGCATTGCAATGTTCTTGAACATCACACAAGATCAAGACTGTCAGAAGTTACTTCATTTAATGCAAAAAGCAAAAACATGGCAGAGGTATAATATAATTTTTTATTCATAGTTTATTTTTTGTTTATTTTTCTGTGTGTATGAATTATACTTATCAAATTTTATTTATACAGGTTAAATTCAAATAGTAGGCAATGCACAAAGTTTCATCTTGAGTTAATAAAAATTAGTAACCTACGCACGGGTTCTGATCTGATACGCGCATATTTTAAAAAAATATGTAAAAATATGCGTGGGATCGAACCGATCTTTTAAAAATATGTAAAAATATGCGTCTGGGATCGGGCCGTGCATAGGCACGGGTTTGTTACTAATTTTTATTAACTCAAGATGAAACTTTGTGCATTGCCTACAATTTAAATTTAACCGGTATAAATAAAATTTGATAAGTATAATTCATACACACAAAAAAATAAACAAAAAATAAACTATGAATAAAAAATTATATTATACTGCCATGTTGCTTTGTAGTGTGTTGATCTTGTGTGATGTTTCTTTTCATTGAAATTTTGAACAAATATAAGTAGAGTTCAAAAACATTGCAGTGCAATTCCTTAAAAATAACATGATTACTTTCGACCTTCTCTAATAGTGTTTTCAGACTTGATTTTGTCTTCAAAAATTAGGTCTTGGATAATGGGGAAACACTTGACAAGAAAACAGTCAAATCTTTCACTCTTTCACACTGCGGTCTAACGATTTGAGCCTAAAAAAAAGGTCTGATTCGGTGACCATGTTCAAAAGAGATACGTGTCAACAAAGTTGAAGGAAGAAGAGACACACTCTGCGGTCTAACGATTTGAGACTAAAAAAAGGTCTGATTCGGTGACCGTGTTCAAAAAAGATACATGTCAACAAAGTTGAAGGAAGAAGAGAAGAGGTGCAAAGTTATTGTGAAAGAGAAAACCCAAGAATGAGCTTGAAGGAAGAAGAGTTGCAAAGTTATTGTGAAAGAGAAAACCCAAGAATGAGCTTGAAGGAAGAATGAGCTTGAAGGAAGAAGAGTTGCATAACTATCTAGTAAGATTTGATTTGACTTCATGACTAAAACTAAATAAGTAATGATTAAAACTAAATAAGTAATTTGTGAAAAAGAATTAAACAAAATAAGTCAATCCTCATTTCTTTTTAATTACATCCAAGAATCCCTGTTTTATTTCTAATTTTTCAATTTAATGTTAATATATTAATATTTATACATTCAATTTAATTTTTTTTATAATATTATATTTTCAATTATTTTTACATCAGAAATAGATTTTTTTAGAACTAATCTAAAAATATTGTATATTACTAAAACATTTAATTTGATATAAGTGATCTTTAATACCCAGTAATTAGGAAATAACTAAATACTTAGTTAAAAATAATTGACAAAAAAAAAATATATATTAAAAGAAAAAAGAGAATGCACAGACACTGTCAACTAAAGTATGTATTCAACCAAGACACAATATAACTATCTTAACACATAATTTGTAATAAGATTTACTTACCCATATGCATACTACTTGACAAAACATATTAGGACCTCCCTCCTCAATATCCCATGTCTCCCTGCTATAGTGAATGAAAAATCTTAATCAGACATAAATTACCAAGACAAGTTTCTCCAAACTATATCAATTAGTGTTCTCTTCCAATCCTACTATTAAATGAGGTTCAAAGCAAAATGAAATAATTAGTTGAAAGTTGAATTGTTCAAACAACCAAAGGTTAACAGATCAATCATAGTATAGATAATTAGCTCAGTTCCCACTTTTCCATTTTGGTAAATAGTTGAGAGATAAGCTTAAACTCAGGATAGAAGGAACATCAATTTGAAATCAAGAATTTTTTTTCAAATCTCCTATCTCAATCTACCCTACATACTTATTTGTTGCTGCAAGAGTTTGTAAGTAGGAAAACCTACAAAAAACTTAGAAGATGCCACCACGACAACAATATTGGTCGAAGCAAGAGACATAACCAAACAGAGTAATTTTATCACTTTGACGGTGCTATTTGGTGCTTATTCACCAACAAATCTCCCTTTTACACCTCCAACAAATCTTCTTTTTCTTATTCTCAAAGAGAGACATTTTCAATCAATTGTAATAGAGTATTAATATGGAAAAAGTCAAAGGATGTTGCTAGCACACCTTAGAAACAAGTAACTTTTTCGATGTTTCTTTTAAATGAAAATGGCAATCAACTGACTCTCTTTCAATCTTAGATCATTTATCAACATTTTATTTGATCTTGAACCAAGTTAATTATTTATAATTTCCAGTTTCCAGCTTTGAAACGCCAACTCTGCACATTTGATTACTACATAAAAGGATCTAATTCCATGTTCACACACTTCAAAAAAATAAATTGTGTACACATATTAGTTTTTTTATTTACCTTCACTTTGAATGCCGAATTTGATCAACCAGAGGTGTTAGTTCTAGCTGGAAAATATCCTAGATCAACAACCAGCTCAGAGAACGAGGATCAATCCCTTGCAGAGCTTATTCGAACATTTTTCCACCCAAAACCAGTATTTCTGGTTAAAAGCTCCAACCACAATCTTACCCAAATCTTACTTGGTTGTTCTCGATCCATATCGCATGAAGATACGTCAAAGGCCCAATTTTTAAACCTCATCTGCAAAATTAGTGAAGAAAAACATGGTTCAACCTTCATCAAACTGTCGAAAAATACCCCGACATGTGTGGCATTTTTTTAATGCTTTTGTGACGGGGTGCTAAGTGTCAAGATGGTTTTGTGATGGTGTGCCACTTTTTTTATAATAGTATTGTGTACCTAATTAACTAGCTGCATAACTAACCTTACCCTTGATAAGTCTCTAACCAGTGCCAACCATTGAAAAAGAAAGTAATCCATATGATGCTTAACAAAGCCAGCACCAACTCTGGGATAACATGAAATTTACTAAAATGTAAAGTACAGAACATTAAAATTTAAGGAAACACGTGACAGAGCATTATGTCAAAGTCTGTTTCTGCAATAAATATCCAGATTCTGAAAAATTTGATAGTAGCACATTTACCTAATATAACATACCTTAAATTAAAGGCAAGTCTTATAAGCATGATCAACTGAACAAATTAGTAGTCATAAAACTGAGAATATTAGAGTCACCAATCTACACAAACGAACGCCTATATCAATCCACTATAGTGAAACATGATAACAAAATATCATGGTAGATTTTAATCAAATTCAAGTAAAACATGATAACTCATACGCAAACTGAATTACATTCGAAACAACAACTTTAGCAAAAACCCAACACTTAGAGCAACATTAACTTCAGAATAATTCATTACAATTTAAAAGCAATCCTAATCTAAAAAAAACAATGTCAATCTATTTCACCCAAATCAAGCAGCATGACAGTTCGACTCAAAACGTAAAAACATGGCGAAATCAAAATTTACCGAATTGTTATCGAGTCAACAAATCAGAGCTGCGCGCTGTTGGTTGAAAATCGAGGTTTGTTGTAGCTGGATAGTGGCAATCTGGAGAACTGAGAGGCAGAGAGTTGCTGTTGAGTACGAGTTGATGCTGACCGGTGAGCTGAGAGGAAGTTTGGAGGTTGCCGGCTGTGAGTGAGAGGCGCCGGAGATTGATGGAGGTACGGCCGGAGTAAAGGCAGAAGGCGAAAACAGGGGTAGAGGGTTTTGAAGGCTACGGTGGAGTGTGTTTACAGTGGAGAGGGAGTATGTATGAAGAAGGTAAAACAGTGAGATTTTGACAGCAAGAGGAAAAGGAGATTCATTTATGTTCAGATCCGCCGTTTTCTTTTCTTTTTGTTTTCAGATTTGGCTCCCTTTGTAACATTAACATAACACATATATATACCCAATAAATTAGGTTTAACAATTTTTAAAAATGTCAAAAATATCCCTTTTGATGAATTGGACCCAAAAGCTCAATAAATTAAAAAATAATCTATCATAAAACATTTTTGTTTTAATTTTTGAAGATAAAATAGACACTTGAAATTATTAAAAATGATATAAATTTGAACACTAAACTATCCGAAAAAATAAAATAAATATATTAAAATAAATTACGGGTTTCATAGATTAAAGAAAAATTATTGAAATAATTAAAATCAAAATAAAATGATAATAAAGAATACCTGATTTTAAAACACTTACGGTTAAATACGAGACTTCAAAATATATCGAAAAATTAGAGAGAGCACATTTTTATGATCTACGCGACACGTAGATTCATAAAGCAGTGAGTTAGAGACGAAAACTTGAAATATTTTTCCCACTAATTTTCGTACAGTGTCAAATTATTTTTAACCGTCTGTTTATAAAACCAAAATATTGATATCATCGACATATAAATAACTTAATACGATGCAATAAGTAGGTAAGGAGATAAAAACGAATGAAGTGGAATATCGGGTATTTTACAACTATTAAACGATGCAGATATCGATTTAAACTAACTTTTGGTCAATTTAAATACGATGAAATGATGCATATGCAATGAATGAATGACTGTTTAATGTCAATGACCTCATGGACGCGTATGCAGATGAATGTGAAGCTTAGGCCAAATAAAATCGAGATAGGAGGGCAAATTTTGGGGTGCAACACAAGGAATACTCTTATAAGGTCTTCCCAAGTTGTAATTGAGTTGGATGGAAGTGAATATAACCAGGAGTGTGCTTTGTCTTTGAGGGAGAAAGGAAATAATCTTAAATGTATGGCCTCAGGTGTAGCACCATTGGTTTTGAAAGTCCTTCTGATCAAAGGAGCCAGATTTATCTTGGAATCTTGTTTGTAACTGAAATTCCTAGCAGTAGATACGTGATGTCACAGAGAATGTTATGACACGATTCGACACTCATTAACAATTCATACGATGAAATTCAAACAGTAAAGAACACAATAAATTGTTTACCGTTCGATGTAACTACACCTACATCGGGGCTACCGAGGAGAAAATTCACTATTAGTAGAATTAATTCGGGAATAAACCAACGGTTTATCTCCTTCACTTAAAACCTACCAATGCAACTTCAATCTAAGTCCTACTTAGACCTGAGTTCCTACTCACTCCCCCTCAATCACAGCAGTGATATCAACCTATTGATTAATTAAATTGTGAAGACACTCTTCAATAAACTATCTTGATTTTGCTTCAAAGCTTTAATCAAGAGACAAACACTCGTGCTTCAAAGTTTTGAGTGATAAACTACCCTTACAACCAAATCCTAGTCCAAGGCACTTATCAATTGATAATTGCTTGGCTCACAAGAGTAACTAGAATTACACAAATAACAACCTGCTAAATCTTCAATAAAGTCCAAAGGCGCAGCAGCAGAGTAAGGGTTCTTTTCCTTTTATAGAAGCAGTCCTGAAACGTCAGTTTTGGGCTTCCATAATAATAGCTAGGGTTCACCTAATTAATCCTAAAGACTTGGTCTTTTTAACAACCAATTTAGGTTTAACTAAGATACACCAAACAGCCACGTGAGCATGCATTTTAAAAACAGATAACAATAATAAAACAGCTCAACAAACTTCTTGAAAAATCTCAGAAAGAAAACAGATTCTGCAGAACAGAATGTCACACAGAATGTCATAACATCTGTTATGACATCAATCAAACTTCTGCAGAATTTCTTGCACAACACTTGCTTCCAGATCTGAGATGTACTTAAGCATCCTTGTCATGTAGGATTTATCTTCAACTCTGAATGTCATGACATCAATCAAGACATTGTCATATCCTAGTTTTACCAAAAATTAATGCCAATTTAAAACACTAACAGTAACCAAAGAAAAAATTCTATGTGTTTTTGAGGGATCTATGTGGGTGTGCAGTAACCATATATTATAATGCTATTAAGGAGGAGAATGTTTAATTCTCAAGGTGGTCATATCAGTTGATGAAGAAGAATCCTTAATATGGAGTTGAATATTCTTAATATGTTAGGTATAATGTCGTGACATCTTTGTGTTGAGAATGTTTTTTCTCAACTTGGTTTGACTGATGTTTCTCTCAAACAGGATAAAGGTTGTTTACTCAAACTTGATATCACTTATCAAGTCTATGATAACATTGAAATCTTGTTCCGCTAAAGTGGAAGAGACATTATAGGGTTCTATGCAATGCAGATGCATTAACCTGAGGTAAGTTAATTTTCTGGAAAATAATTAACTTATAAGTCATGATGTGCTATCCAGAATTATTGAGAGAAGCAGGAGTACTCCTAGATAGTCTGTTTGATGGGTTGCTGATTGTACAAAACTCTATGTGTAGTGGTATGCATGGTAGGGGGAATCTCCTCTTTAGGTGAAGAAGACTTGTGCTTAAACAACTCAAATGCAGATAAGTGGTATGGATTTCGTGCTTAAGGAGAAGTTCCTTGAAGTGTGTAATATGCAGGTTCCTGCATGTGTATTTGATCTGGTATTGAAGGATGGTCAACTACTGATGGTTGATCCTCTTGTGTTCTCCTTAAAGAGTTTTTGTTTGGACTTACTATGGGTATCATCTCCAGAACCATAGTATTGGGTAAGAACCGTGGATATAGGATTGATGTTTGTCTGATGTTGCAACATCATCTCAGGTGTGTTTGTTGCTTCAGAAGGAAACTTGTTTTGAAGATCATGAGGGTGATTATTGCTGGTCGCTATTGGATTTTTAAGCTGGAAGGTATGACCATGATGAAGTGTGAAATTCAATCTTTGGACATGCGTCGAATACATAACTGATGAAAATATCAGACGACCAACTAGGCAAAGAGGTTTGCCTCAATGAATTCAAGATTGCGAGATATTCCACGACAACAAAATCAATGATGATGGTAATTTTGTCTGTTTTGCACTTATGGCCGAATCCGAGTCCGTTGAGATGGAAGATGCATTGAACTCTCCAAAGTGGATATGTGATACGAAGGAGGATCTGGAATTGATTAAGAAAAACATTACTTGGGAGTTGGTTGATCTACCGAAAGGAAATAATCTAATTGGTGTAAGATGGATCTATAAGGCGAATGGAAATTCAAAAGGTGAAATAATCAAGTAAAGGGCTCAATTAGTTGAAAAGGGATTCTATCAAATAGATCGTATAGACTTTGATGAGGTATTTGCACTGGTTGCTAGGATCGAAACCATAAGTCTAGTTGTTGGTATTGTGAATAACAACAATTGGTCTATCTATCAAATGGATATGAAGTCTGCATTTTTGAACGCCCCGCTTGAAGAAGAAGTGTATGTAGAATAACCCTTGATTTTGTTGTGAAAAATCAAGAGGGAAGGTTCTACAAGTTGAGAAAAGTATTGTACGAATTGACGCAAGCTCTGAGAGCTTGGAAAATAATATAAGTTGTTTCCTAGTTGAGGTTGGCTTCAAGAAATATGTGTCTGAGCATGACGTTTATATGAAGACAAATACAAATGAATAGATGATCATTCTTTGTCTATACATATACAATTTGTTGATCACAGGTATCAATGAGATGTATATTTATAAGTTCAAGAGTGAGCTTATGAAAGAATTCGAGATGAGTGACCTTGGTATCATAGCGTACTTCCTTGGCATAAAGTTCCACAAGTCCAAAAAGGTACTTCTCATGCATCAAGGGAGATATGCCCTTGAGATATTGAAGAAGTGTGACATGGAGCATTATAATGTTGTGATTACACCAATCGAACCAAGGTTGCAGTTGTCCAAGAATTAAGAGGAGCAAAATATAGATCCAACGCAATATAGAAGATTGATTGGATCATTACGTTACTTGTGTAATACGCGACTAGATTTGGCATTTAGTGTCGCTATTGCAAGTAGATTTATGGAGAGTCCGTATGTGTCTCACTTGGCAGTAGTCAGGAGATTCCAGAGATACATCAAAGAATCCATTGGATGCAAAATTCTCTTTGCCGCAGCAGATACATGCAGAAAATAAAATTTGATTGATTTTACCAATTCCAATTTGTGTGGAGATAAATATGATCAGAAATCTACAGTTGGATACATTTTTAAGTTCGAAGGAGCACCGATCTCACGATGTTCGAAAAAGTACCAGAAGTTTCACTCTCGTCTTCTGAGATCAGAAGTCTACAAATGGATACATCTTTATGTTCGAAGGAGCACCAATATCATGATGTTCGAAGAAGGAACCGGTAGTTTCACTATCGTCTTCTGAGGCCGAGTATATTGTCGCTTCATTTTGTGAGTGTCAAGCCGTGTGACTAATGAATCTATTAAAATAGTTGGGGAGAAATGAGGGTGAAGATATCACATTCTTGGTTGATAATGTTTCAGCTGTTAATCTTGCTAAGAACCCAATTACACATGAGAGAAGCAAACACATTGAGATGCGGTTTCATAATTAAATAAATAATTCATTAACTAAAAAAATTTAGAATTATAGAATTTAAATCTTGATTTATATGATATTGCATTAACCATAAATTAGTATATTTGAATTGGTATTAGGAGTGATAACACAATTTTATATAGTATATTTGATTTAATTTTCATAAATAATGTTAGTATTTTTATTTAATTATTTCATTTTATTTCCATATTACGCTGGTATTTTCATTGTTTCAGGTATTTTATTTTAAATAAACAAATTGAGCAAAGTGAAGAATTTAGGAGGATTATTTAATTAAATGAAGAAAAAGGGGTGTGAAAAGCAAAGTATGGATCAAAGATCCATTAAAGCCTACAAACCAAGCCCAAACGAAGCCAGGCCCAAGCAAGCAAACCCTACAGCCACGTTCAAGGGTGAGACGCACGTCTCAACCCCTCTCCTAAAAAGGAGGCGGCCGCCTCGGACCCTTTCCCTAGTGGAAGGCGTCCGTCTCAACGTGGCTATACGTGTGGAGAACAATCCGGGACGACCAAGGCAGTTGGACTACTATATTTTAGGAGTAAGTGGTGCGAAAATAGAGGAAGGATGGTTACACTCTACCACTATAAAAGGGCACCTAGGAATCATAATTTGAGACACCCGGTTTTGAGCATTCTTTTCCCAGTTTTAGATTTTTATTTCCAGAATTATTTTCCATTGTAATTCAGATACAGCAGTTACTTTCCAGCATTGTTCTTAGAGCTAGTTTCTTTTCAAGCACTGTGGTTTTAATTCCTGTTGAAGAACCAAGATTCAATTCCAGCATTTATTTAATTCAGGTTTCTATTTACATCGCTTTATTTAATTATTTGCATGAGATTTATTTATTTTGCCATGAATTTATTTATGAATGTTAAAACCTTTAATTTATTCATATACCTTTTATAAATATATACAGCTAAATTGTTTAAATATCGGTATGTAACGAGGTAATTTGAATTTGGATCCGGAATAAACAGGCTTATGTTATTTTATAAAATAAATACTTTTTCTGATTTAGTTATCTAATTTATTTTGTTAAAAGGTTTAGAAATCAACAGAGCGAAAGTTTGAGGTTAATAAACGCTAAGATTAGAAACCAATAAAGCGACAGTTTGAGGTTTAAAATCAGATAGTAGATACTAGGTATTGTTTTTAAAGGCTATGACAGTTTTAAAACTAATTAAACTTTATTTATTTTCAAAAAGTAATTTTAAAATCAATGGGATAAGCATACATCGAGTTTAAAATTATAGTTTACTTCAATAGGCGAAAGTTTGAGATTAGATTTTTAAATAAATACTTTTCTTTGAAAAAGAAATTATTATCATTTTAGAAAATAAGTCGGTGGAAAGCGGATTCTTTAGAATTAAGTACATACCGATATTTGCATTATTATTATTTTAATTAAAATTAAGTTTTATTACCCAAAAATTCCCCATTTTATTTATTCGATAGCTATAGCTTTACATAGTAAGTTTGGATTACGTTAGTTCGATTTATAGTCCCTTAGGTTCGATATCTTTTAAAACTACGCGATAGGGTTGTATACTTGCAGTCTCCCGATTAATTTAGACGATAAAGTCGCGATCAAGTTTTTGGCGCCGTTGCCGGGGACTATTCAAGTTGATATCGTAATTTTATTACGAAGTATAGACTATAGCAACTATTTCTTTTCCCTCTGTGTATGCCAAATACTCGCTCTCAAGGCGTGCCTTTGCATATACCTATATACGATATCGAGCGTTACCTTAGATTAAGAAGACGAATTCAAGAGTATTTAGAACGCAACAATCTTCCTTCGACCAAACTTCCTGACGTTGAAGAACTCAAGAAGATGGTGATATAGCTACTCCTCGTCCTCTTAAGGACTACTTTCCTTCTCAAGCGGAGCCTCATAATAACATTCTGCTCCTGCTATCACTCGAAGCGATTTATTGAAACCTTCGCTTCTTTCCGCGTTCAGAGAACCGGTTTTGAGCTCCTACGGCGACCGAATCTTCATCATCCGTGTTGTGCGATGCAGAACCGTAAGCGAATGGTGTAAACCCGAGGCGTCGATTGCGCCTATTTCCCTTTTCTCTTAGAGGCGAGCTCGCGCGCTCCAATCTCTTCCTTCCAACTCAATCACCACATGGGATGAGTTGAAGAAATCTTCTTGGCTAGATATTTTCCTCCAAGCAAAGCGCTATGCTCGAGCCAATATCAATGGTTTTGAGACAAAAGACAATGAATCACTCTTTGAAGCTTGGGAACGTTATAAAGACATGGTTAGACTTTGCCCTCATCATGGTTTAGAAGAATGGCTGATCATTCACACGTTTTACAATGGTCTCTTGTACAATACGAGATTGACTATAGACACTGCAGCTGGTGGCGCACTGATGAATAAACCATATACTGAAGCGAGGCAACTAATCGAAAGCATGGCTCAGAACCATTACCAATGGGGTACAGAGAGAGTTAACGTAGAGAAATCTCAAACAAAAGGTGCCATGGTAGAAGTGAACAGTCTGGATCAAGTCAACGCTAAAGTGGAAGCTCTCACTCAAAAGCTTGAGAATCTTACCTGACTCCATGACTCATGGCTGCAATTGCTCAAACTTGCGACTTATGTGGTGTTCAATCACATCTTGCTCCAGAATGCCCACTTTTAACAGGAGTTCCAGTTGAACAAGCAAATTACGTACAGAATAATCCTTACAGCAACACATATAACCCTGGCTGGAACAATCATCCTAACTTTTCATACAAGAGTAACAACGCGTTATATGCACCTGGACAAGCTCCTGCTACACCACCTGGTTATCCTAAGGCTATTCCAAATCATCCTAATAATGGGCCTAACACGTCTAATGCTCCTAGGAAGTCTAATTTGGAAGTCATGATAGAGCATTTCATTGCTACTCAGAACCAAACCAACAGTACTCAAACCCAGACTAATAAGGATGTCCAAAATCAGAATATACACATCAATGAGCAGATTAAGCAATTAACTAACAAGCTTGACGCTTTAGCTACACACAATAAAATGTTAGAAACACAAATTTCTCAAGTAGCTCAACAACAAGCGACTTGCTCCTGGTTCTTTTCTGGACAGACCTCGACCTAATCCCAAAGGACATGCAAATCTTGTTATCTTAAGCGGAGCAGTATGATGGACTGTAGATCCGAAACAACAACACTATGCAACAAAATTACATCAAACGATGAAACCCAAGATAAACCGAAAAGGAAAATCGGAAAGATAATAGTGAAGATACCACACAAAGGGAACCTTATGTACCCACCACCTTACAAACCTCGTATTCCTTATCCTCGGAGGTTAGTTAAAACTAAGGATGTGGGACAATTCAAGAAATTCGTGGATCTTAAAAGCAACTTAATGTTACAATTCCTTTTACGAAGCTATAACTCAAATGCCCTCCTATGCTAAATTCCTTAAAAGATTCTATCCAATAAGAAAAAGCTAGAGGATAATGAAGCATCATGCTTCTTCTTGAATGTAGTGCAATTATTCAAGACACAATGCCTCCTAAACTCAAAGATCCTGGAAGTTTCTCTATTCCATGTGTAATTGGCAAATTTGTCATAGATAAAGTCTTATGTGATCTTGGAGCCAATATAAGTGTGATGCCGTTATCTATATGCAAGAAACTTGACATGGGAGAACTCGGACCAACCAAAATGTCAGATTCAACTAGTAGATAGGTCAATTAAATATCCTGCGGGAGTTCTTGAGAATGTTCACATGCGCATTGGCCAATTCTATATACCTCTGATTTCATTATTATGGACATAAGGGAGGGCGAAGTTACCCAATCATTCTTGGAAGGCCTTTCTTAGCCACGGTAGGTGCAATTATAGATGTAAAGAGGAAAACTCACTTTTGAAGTAAGCGAGAGAAAATCAATTTATCCTCTCTCAATTCTGAAAGCACCTGCAATTGAAGATACTTGTTACTTCATGGATATCATCGATGAATGTAGAAAAAAGTGAGCTTGAAAATAAAGACAATCTCGATGAAAATCGAGTAGTAATCTAAGTGAATGCTTAGCTATAGCACTGATCCTACACAAAATTTAAGAAAACCATCTTTAGAACTCAAAACACTTCCTAAAAATCTAAGGTATGAATTCTGGATTCGAACTCGACGACCGGTGATAGTCAACGCAGATCTTGGCGAAACCGAAACTGAAAAACTTTTACAAATTCTGAGAAAATATCCAACAGCCTTAGGGTACAATATCACTGATCTTAAAGGAATAAGTCCCTCTATCTGTATGCATCGCATTATGCTAGAAGAAGATTGTAAAACTTCAAGAGAACACGAGAGGAGACTAAACCCGATTATGAGCGAGGTTGTGAAAAGATGAAGTTGTTAGAAGCAGGAATCATATATCCTATATCTGATAGCAAGTGGGTTAGCCCTGTGCATGTTGTACCTAAGAAAGGAGGTGTCACGGTAGTCGAGAATGAGAAAGGAGAAATAATAACTAAAACAGTTGAATCTGGATGGAGAATGTGCATCGATTATCGAAAACTTAACAAAGCCACCAGAAAAGATCATTTCCCTTTACCATTTATTGATCAAATGTTGGGCGCTTAGCTAGACACTCATTTACATTTCTTGGGCGGTTATTCGGTTTCTTTCGATACCTATTCATCCTGATGACCAAGAGAAAACAACTTTCACATGCCCATTTGGAACCTTTGCTTATAGAAGAATGCCATTTGGTTTATGCAATGCTCCTGCGACTTTCCAAAGATGCATGATGGCAATATTCGCAGATTTTCTGGACAATATTATGGAAGTCTTCATGGACGATTTTTCCGTTTGTGGACAAAGTTTGAAGAATGTTTAGAAAATCTAGAAAGCGTTTAGAACGTTGTGTGAAGGTTAATCTAGTGCTTAATTGGGAGAAATGCCATTTATGGTACAAGAAGGAATTGTCTTAGGACACATTATATCCAAAAGAGGAATTGAAGTCGATTACGCTAAAATTGAAGTTATTGAGAACCTTCAACCTCAAAAAGCTTAGAAATCCAAGCTTTTGGGGCACGCCGTTTTATCGAAGATTCATTAAAGATTTCTATAAGATAACTAAACCCTAACGAGCTATTAATGAAAGACGAGTTCATCTTGACGAAAAATGTTTAGAAGCGTTTCAAACACTTAAGAAAGCATTAATTCGCTGCCTATCATGCAAACTTGATTGGAATGAACCTTTTGAAATAATGTGTGCAAGTGACTATGCCGTGTTTTAGGACAGCGAAAAGATAAAAGACTTCACGTCATATATTATGAGAACTACGGACGAGCGGATGAATTATGCTACAACAGAGAAAGAATTCTTAGCGATGATCTTCGCGTTAGACAAGTTTCGTTCCTACTTAGTAGGATCCAAGATAATCATATACACGATCATTGCTATTAGATATCTCCTAACCAAAAGGACGCTAAACCTAGACTCACGAGATGGATATTATCTGCAAGAGTTTGATTTAGAAATCAAAGATAAGAAAGGAACGAAAATGTAGTAGCGGATCATCTCTCAAGACTAGAAAATCTTAAACATGAACAAGTGCCGATTGATGATGAATTCGGTATGATAAAGCGATTGCCCACTTGGAAGACACAGAACGGATAAACTCATGGAAACCACCTTAGCTATCTCCTCCATGCCTTGGTATGCGATTTTGTAAATTACCTTCTGCGGTGTTCTACCACCTGAACTTACCTACCAACAGAAGAAGAAATTCTTCCATGATCTTAAACAATACTATTGGGATGAACCTTTACTTTTCAAGAGAGGTCCCGATGGAATTTTCCGCCGATGTGTGCCAGAAGAAGAGATTGAAAACATTATAACACACTGTCATTCTTCACCTTACGGAGGACATGCTAGTACATCCAAAACATGTGCAAAGATCTTATAATCCGGCCTCTATTGGCCTAATCTATGGAAAGACGTACATGCCACCATCTTAAAATACGACAGGTGTCAACGCACCGGTAATATATCTAGACGTGAAGAAATGCCACAAAAAGGCATTTTAGAAGTCGAAATCTTTGATGTGTGGGGGATAGACTTCATGGGACCCTTTCCATCCTCATCCGGTAATAAGTATATACTCGTGGCTGTTGATTATGTCTCAAAATGGATCGAAGCTATAGCTTCTCCCACAAATGACACCCGAGTGGTACTTAAGCTTTTCAAGAACATAATCTTTCCTAGGTTCGGTATACCCCGACTCGTTATAAGCGACGGTGGATCTCATTTCATTTCCAAAATCTTTGAAAAATTATTAAGGAAATATGGAGTTCGACACCGCATAGCTACACCTTACCACCCTCAAACTAGCGGACAAGTTGAAGTTTCAAATCGCCAGATAAAACAAATCCTTGAAAAAACGGTCGCTACGTCCAGAAAGGATTGGTCCTTTAAACTTCCTGAAGCTTTATGGGCTTATAGAACTTGCCTATAAAACTCCCATCGGTACTACTCCTTTCAAGCTTATTTATGGTAAGTCGTGCCATCTCCCAGTTGAGTTAGAACACAAGGCTTATTGGGCCATTAAGAACCTGAACTTAAGTTACACTGCCGCTGGAGAGAAGCGTATCCTGGATATTAATGAATTGGAAGAACTTAGACAGGATGCGTACGAAAACGCTAGGATTTACAAAGAGCGCACAAAGAAATGGCACGATAAGCGTATATCTAGGAAGACTTTTAACATAGGTGACCGTGTATTACTTTTTAACTCACGATTAAAATTATTTCCTGGAAAATCACGATCTAGGTGGTCCGGACCTTTTGACATTACTCGAGTTTATCCAAGTGGTGCAGTAGAGATTAAGGGACCTTCAATTGAACCGTTTATAGTAAATGGGCAGCGTTTAAAACATTACCACCTTACCGAAATCGAGGGAAATTCTCAAACGATGAATCTAGACGAGCCACACGCTCGATTAGAAGCCTAGTCTTTAGTCTTATTTGTCGAGCTTACGACATAAAACAAAGCGCTTTGTGGGAGACAACCCACCGTATTTTATTTCTTTCTTCTTATTTTATTTCTTTATTCTATTTTTAATATCTATTTCTTTTCTTTATCTATTATATTTCTATTCTCTGTCTTATTTTCTTTCTATTCTATATCTCTCTTCTTATCGGCATTTGGCCAATGCTGATCTTCTTTTATTTTCTTCTCCTCGGGATACTTCTAGCTACTTATTTCTCTCTGTCCACTATGTCTCGTGTTGATGATATGCCAGTTAGTTTCAGAGGAAGAAATCAGCGCACCAAATATGGAGTTTTATCCGAGCGTGAGATGTTACCCACTACCTACCTTCATTATGGTGCTATGAATGCTCTTGGTATTCGTGACAGTGTGCTTTTTCTGTTGAATCAGATCGGGTGGGTAGGGATGGCAATGGGTCGGGTCGGGTGCGGGTTTCACACTACCCACACCCGCACCCAAAATCATCACCCGAACCTGAACCCGAACCCAAAGGCTATTCGGGTGACAAAATAACACCCGCGCCCGCACCCGTTGGGTTCGGGTTTTTTCACCCAAACCCAAACCCGCATCAAAAACATATAAAACATGTAACTTAATTCTTTGAAAAATAAACCCTACATTTTATTTTTAATACTTATATATATATATATATATATATATATATATATATATATGTATATTTATGGATAGTTATGTAATTTAACATATAAGCGGGTGTGGTTTCGGGTTTCGGGTGCGGGTTTAAGCTATCCCAAACCCACACCCGAAATATCGGGTGGCACCCGAACCCAAACCCAGTCAATTCGGGTTTCACCCGTTGACTCGGGTGCGGGTGCGGGTGGGGCCCGCGGGTTTGGGTCTGCTTGCCATCTCTACGGGTGGGATAATTCACGCCTGATGACTTGCTATGTCACTTATCGGAACCTCACTTTGGAATTCCTCAGCTCTTTAGCTTATTTTTCTACTCATGGGATAGCTTTACGCCGTGGACTTATTATTTTCAGACTTTTTGGCTTCACCTTCAAGTTTACCCATAAGGAATTGGCTGATCTTCTTGGTTTTCCTAGTGGCTTAGGAGTTTATTCTGAAACTCAGGAGGAGTATCTTGAATTTAGAGATCTTGACTATTTTTGGGGATCTATTTCTGGAATCCTTAACCCTGAGCCCGAGGATCTTGTATCAGAGAATATCCATAACCCGGCCTTCAGGTATTTCCATAAGATTCTGGCCCATACCATTTTTGGAAAACCCCAGAATGTCACTATTGTTTCTAAGGATGAGCTTTTTATCATGTTTTGTGCTTCGCAAAACCGTCCGGTTAATGCGATCACTTATCTGCTCCGTACCTTTGTGGATCTCATTGATACTGATCATGCACCCATTCGGATGGGAGGTCTCGTTACTATGATTGCAAATGTTGTTGGACTTCGACGACCCTTTAGGCATCTGAATGCTTTTACTGGTGTTACTTGCATGACCATCGAGTTCTGTTTCAACACTGGTATGATTGGTGATCTTGGCCCGACTCAGTTTACCTTGTTGATTAATGGTCAGGTTATGCATTTGTTTACCTTGCCTAATCCCGCTACGAGTGTGCATAACAAAGCCAATTGGCTTTATGGTCTTGATCAGCATCCTTCTCCGCCAAGCACTCCTGAGACTCCACATGACTATGAGGTTTTAGAGGACGCTGAGGAGGATCCCTCTGCTCAGCACGCTTCCACCGCTCCCTCTGTTTCCCCTGACACCGTTATGCATGAGATTCCTCCTGTTGATTATGCCACTGCCATCCACGCTCTCCAGGTGGAACATCAGGCTTTGAGGGACGAGTTCACTAATCTGCGAGCTGACTTCTTTGGTTTTATGGATACAGTTTCTGCGCAATTTCAAGAAGTTCTCTCTTATTTTCATTCTTCCTCTGCTCCTAAAGCAGGATCATCTAGTGACTGGAGTTTTTAAGTAGTCCATTTATTTAGTTTAGTTTAGTTTGATTTTTCTAGGAATTGCAATGTTTTCGTTATATTCTTTTTATTATGTTTTTTTTCTTCCCAAATACTTGTTTCTTAAATTATTAGCAACTTTGATTTTCATTCTAATGCAATTTATGTTATATTTTATTATTGCAGTAATTTATATTATATCATATTATATTAGAATATTATTACTGTTACATTGTTCTTCTTAAAATTGCATTATTATTGTTGCTACTAATTTTATAGTTACCTTGCTCCTATGTAATCCGCACCCTGCTATCATTATTATTCTTTATTTATGCTTCTCCTAGATTCCTTACATGCTGTACCTTGTGATTCGCACGCTGGCTTGTTTCCCTATATAGTGAGACGCACGCCTCAGCCCAACACGCTGACTGGAGACGCACGTCTCCAACTGTTCCACGCCATGCAGCTTTGAGACGCACGCCTCACGCGTGGTCTCCTGTGTCAGACGGTCGCCTCAGCATGTGCTTCGTGCAGAGCTAAAGTTGGTCTCCTCTTGCATTTACTTGTCTTGTCCGTTTCGTTTCTCCACTTCCCACACTTCAATTCCATTCAAACACTATTTACTATACCATTAAAAATAATATTCATTCCATTTCCCACCATCAATTCAAATTCAAACTTTCCCTCTCACTTTCCAACATCATATTATTATAATTTATAACTCTTAACTCTCCCTCCACTATAAATACCCTTCATTCTTCTTTCTTATTTCACAACATTTCTAACCATCTCTACCATTTTCTCTCATACACCCATATTTTCTACCTTTTCCCTTCCTCCACCCATATCCATCTATGGCTCCACGAAACAACCAAAGACAAGTTAAGCCCGACCGACCCCCACCCGACCTATCCAATATCATTTTCCGCGATGACGACGACGACCAACAACAACAAAAATATAAAAAATTCTATACCCGTTCAGTCATCCCTACGAAATACGTCGATTCCAATTGTTTGGATAATTTAGGAATGGAGGATAGCGTCGTATTCTTGCTCACTAATACCGGTCTACTCGGTCTGTGCACAAACCCGTATCCTACCTTTGAACCCCTCATGCTTGATTTTCTTAGTTCCTTCTCTTACACAACACCTGTCGACGACCCCTACACAACCGGAACCGCCAACTTCCGCATGTTCAACCAAGAGTACTCTCTTGACCAAGAAAGAGTCGCCGAACTCTTATCTTTTACTCGTGGCGAGCATGTTCACTACAAGCCTTTTGACGACGACAACGATCTTTCGTGGGATCAAGTCGGCTTCTCCTTATGGAATGATCTAACCGGTCAAACCACGGAAAGTTGGCGCGATCTTTATGCTTCTCAAATACATAACCCTGCATTAAGGTATTTTCACCGTGTTCTTGCTAACACCATCTTTGGTCGGACCAATAATCACAAGGTCAACCAAAATGAGTTGTTCATCATTTTCTGTGCCCTTAATGGTCAGGCTGTCAACGTCGCTCCTTTCATGCTCAGTCACATCCACTCTTGCGTGAACGCCGCAGGTACTAATCCTTTTGTCTTTGGTGGCATCATCACTTCTCTCGCTTATGCTTTAGGCCTTTTTGACGAATTGTTGACTTTATCGCCATTCATGATGCCGAGTACTTTACTTGATATAATTTATTGTCGGGATTCCCACATAATCTCTCCAAGACAAGATGGCCGGTTTACATTAGTGATAAATCGTCGTCAAATTCCAGATTTTGTGTTGCCTTGTCCGAATCGTATCGACGTCCGAATCCGCGCCAATTGGCGTTATGCTTTTGATGCACCTGCTGCCCAACAACCAGATAATCCCGCTGCAAATTTCGCAGCTGTGCAGGCTCATATGCTTCGTCAAGATCAGTTGTTCAACGCCATGCAACAAACACAGGCTGAGACTATCCGTCTCGTACAAGAAATGCGACGCGAACACCAAGAATATGCTTTTCGCCATGATCGTAATCTCGAATCATTGCAAGCTCGCATAGCAGATGCACTTCATCTTAATGATTCTGATTCTGACGAACGTCGACGACCTCGTACAAGAGGACGAAGAACTAGAGGTCAAGATTCTCGTAGCAACGAGTAAACACCTTTCTCCATCCGATTCTTCTTTGTTTTTATCGCATTGAGGACATTGCTCCTTTTAAGTATAGGGGAGTCGGATCATTTATTTCCTTTGCTCTCTTTATGGTATTTTCCTTTTATTTCTTTTCTTGTAATGCAAATTTCAATTCAATAAAATACATATTTATGCAAATTTTAATCTTTTATATTATGCAAAAATTTGTGCTTACTCGAATTCCTCTTATTTCTTGAGCCATAACAAAAAAAATATATAAAACAATTTTAAAACACATTTATAAACATTATTCAACTAGTATTAAGGTTGCCTATTATAAATGAGAATTCGAGCAACTTAGCAAAATTGCTATCGTTTTAACACTTTAAAACCCCCGACGTGTTGGATCGATTTAAGTACCCATTATACCAAAACCTTTAAAACTTAGTTCTAGATTAGCCCCGAGTAGTTTATTAAGCAGTCGGCACCGCCATAAACACAAACTACGTGGAGAACCGATGAATATAAGTGATTGATCAAATATTTTTAAGAAATTGCTTTTTGATGCACTTACTAAGTTAGATGGTCCTTACCAGATCATTTAATCCAACAGTTGCGGAAAATATAAATTTAATGCAAAATAATCCATTATGAATTGGTTCAGTGGTCCCTGGTGCTGAACTTGGTAGGGCGAATTACGGTTCGATCCCCCGCAATTTTTAATCGGAAAACGGGAGTACCAAATGTTTAATTACCAGAACTCCTAGCTGGCTTACTAAGATCAAATTCACTAACCGGTTACTCCACTATGTGCGTGTAAGGTAAAGGGCTTAATGTGATTGCACTAGAATGAAAACGGGTGAAATAGAACATAGTAATAGGTTGAGCTATAGTGATATGACTTAAATTGGTCTGCTTAAGTGGGGTTGTCTAGCGTTCCTACGATAACTTTGGTGTTTAAGTTCGACTTAGATTCTCTAACAAAATCAACCTGCAACCTGGTACAAATTGATGTATGTTCTTATATCTGTGTTTAGCTGTGTTTCAGTGATTTTCATTTTTACTTTTTTGCTTGAGGACAAGCAACGATTCAAGTATAGGGGAGTTTGATAACACAATTTTATATAGTATATTTGATTTAATTTTCATAAATAATGTTAGTATTTTTATTTAATTATTTCATTTTATTTCCATATTACGCTGGTATTTTCATTGTTTCAGGTATTTTATTTTAAATAAACAAATTGAGCAAAGTGAAGAATTTAGGAGGATTATTTAATTAAATGAAGAAAAAGGGGTGTGAAAAGCAAAGTATGGATCAAAGATCCATTAAAGCCTACAAACCAAGCCCAAACGAAGCCAGGCCCAAGCAAGCAAACCCTACAGCCACGTTCAAGGGTGAGACGCACGTCTCAACCCCTCTCCTAAAAAGGAGGCGGCCGCCTCGGACCCTTTCCCTAGTGGAAGGCGTCCGTCTCAACGTGGCTATACGCGTGGAGAACAATCCGGGACGACCAAGGCAGTTGGACTACTATATTTTAGGAGTAAGTGGTGCGAAAATAGAGGACGGATGGTTACACTCTACCACTATAAAAGGGCACCTAGGAATCATAATTTGAGACACCCGGTTTTGAGCATTCTTTTCCCAGTTTTAGATTTTTATTTCCAGAATTATTTTCCATTGTAATTCAGATACAGCAGTTACTTTCCAGCATTGTTCTTAGAGCTAGTTTCTTTTCAAGCACTGTGGTTTTAATTCCTGTTGAAGAACCAAGATTCAATTCCAGCATTTATTTAATTCAGGTTTCTATTTACATCGCTTTATTTAATTATTTGCATGAGATTTATTTATTTTGCCATGAATTTATTTATGAATGTTAAAACCTTTAATTTATTCATGTCTGCTTTTATAAATATGTCTGGCTAAATTGTTTAAATATCGGTATGTAACGAGGTAATTTGAATGGATCCGGAACAAACAGGCTTATGTTATTTTATAAAATAAATACTTTTTCTGATTTAGTTATCTAATTTATTTTGTTAAAAGGTTTAGAAACCAACAGAGCGAAAGTTTGAGGTTAATAAACTGGTTAAGATTAGAAACCAATAGCGACAGTTTGAGGTTTAAAATCAGATAGTAGATACTAGGTATTGTTTTTAAAGATGACATGCTTTTAAAACCAATTAAACTTTATTTATTTTCAAAAGTAATTTTAAAATCAATGGGATAAGAAGCATACATCGAGTTTAAAATTATAGTTTACTTCAAGAGAGCGAAAGTTTGAGATTAGATTTTTAAATAAATACTTTTTGCTGAAAAAGAAATTATTATCATTTTTAGAAAATAAGTCAGTGGAAAGCCGGATTCTTTAGAATTAACGAAGTACATACCGATATTCGCATTACTATTATTTTAATTAAAATTAAGTTTTATTACCCAAAAATTCCCCATTTTATTTATTCGATAGCTATAGCTTTACATAGTAAGTTTGGATTACGTTAGTTCGATTTATAGTCCCTTAGGTTCGATATCTTTTAAAACTACGCGATAGGGCTGTATACTTGCAGTCTCCCGATTAATTTAGACGATAAAGTCGCGATCAAGGAGGTAAAAATAGGCTTGGCTAGGCTAGACTTTATAAGGCCTGAGTCTGACCTAATAAATTTACAAAGTCTGAGTCTGTCCTATGGTCTATTATAGACTCATTGCTTTGACTTGACCTGACCTTTTTAAAAATTTGGTCTGACCTGAAAGTCTAATTAAAAACTTGTTTCTTATTAAAGTTTTCAATAAATTCATATTACTTAAAAGACATTATAAATCGACCTATTTATGCATATATAGGTCAACTTATTTATAATTTTTTCTAGGGTTAATACCTATTTTCACCCCTGACATATGGGGTGTATTTGAAAAACCCCCCTGCCAAAAAAAAAGTTCCAATTGTTACCTTGACAAATTTTTAAAGTTTCATTTTTTACCTTTAGGATGCCACATCACCTAAAAGGCTGATGTGGCTTATTTTTTTGTTAAATTTGTATTTTTTGGTTATTCCACATCACATAATTCCCAAGCAAATGACCAGAATGCCCTTAACCAAACTTGTTCATCTCAACCAAATGGATAATCCTCTCACTCTCACTGTTACTCCTCTCAACTACACTCTCAAACTCCACCAAACACAAAACCACACCTTCACCACTCTCGGATCCTACTTCACTCAAACAATGCCTTCTTTCCCAAGAACCACTTCGCACCAAACCCAGATCGCTTTATGTTCCCAATCAATACCTAAAAAAATGTACAAGAAAGCAAGCTTCTTCCCAAGTCGATCTCTCAAGATCTTCATCGGAAAACCCTAACCGACGGTGAACGCACTTCATCTCCCACATTCTTGCCTTCTTTGCCGCCTCCGACGACATCGTCTTGGAGAATCTCGCGGAAGATTCATGAAAGAAATTCAAGTCTCCGAAGCACGCCTTCTACGGTTTCGGATCGCCATCGAGAATATCCATTCCGAGATGTACTCTCCTCATCGAAACG
This sequence comes from Vicia sativa, assembly GCA_021764765.1. Taxonomy (NCBI): domain Eukaryota; kingdom Viridiplantae; phylum Streptophyta; class Magnoliopsida; order Fabales; family Fabaceae; genus Vicia; species Vicia sativa. The sequence goes on from CM038792.1 coordinate 1,503,516, forward strand.
TATATATGCGATAACAGAAGTAGGATCCGAGAGTGGTGAAGGTGTGGTTTTGAGTTTGGTGGAGTTTGAGTGTAGTGAGAGGAGTAAGAGTGAGAGGATTATCCATTTGGTTGAGATGAACAAGTTTGGTTAAGGGCATTCGGTCATTGCTTGGGAATTATGATGTGGAATAACCAAAATACAAATTTAAAAAATAAGCCACATCGACCTTTTAGGTGATGTGGCATCTAAAGGTAAAAATGAAACTTTAAAATTTGTCAAGGTAATAATTGGAACTTTTTTGGGTTTTCAAATACACCCATATGTCGGGGTGAAAATAGGTATTAACCCTTTTTTCTAATATATACATATATGTTAGCCTATTTGACATTTTTCTATATATATATATATATATATATATATATATATTAGTGTTTTAAGTTGGCACTAATTTTGATAAAACTAGACTTTAGCAATGTCATGATAAATGTCATGACATTCGAGATTGAAGATAAATCCTACCGCTAAGGATGTTAAAAGATTTCGAGCGGAAGCTAAAGTCTTTGGAAATTGCAGAATCGATGTCATACGGATGTTATGACATTCGATGACATTCGCCAGAATCTTTCTTCCCGAGACTTTTGAAGTTTGTTAGCTGCTACTTTATGTTTTCTGTTATTAAAAGCATGCTCACGTGGTGCTAGGTTAATCTTAATTAAACCTAAATTGGTTGTTGAAAAGACCATGTTTTTAGGATTAAATTAAGTGAACCCTAGCTATCTTTATGGAAGCCCAAAAACTACACATGAGGGGACATCCAAGGTAAAGATGTCAAGACTTCAGATGCTCACTACCAAATTTGAGAATTTGAAGATGAAAGAAGATGGGACTATTCATGAGTTTCACATGAATATCTTGGAGATTGCCAACGCCTCGGGAGCACTTGGTGAAAAGATGTCAAGAAAGGCGGTGAAAGATTCTCGGATCCTTGCCTAAGAGGTTTGCAATGAAAGTGACGAGAGAGGCTCGGACATCACACCTTGAAGGTTGAAGAACTTATAGGATCTCTTATGACTTTTGAGATGGGAATCAGTGAAACTGTTGACAAAAGGAACAAGAGCATAGCACTTGTATCTAATACTGAGGAAGGATGCAAGGTGGAAGATGAAGAGAAGATATCTGAAGCTATAACTATGCTTGGAAGACAGTTCAACAAACTCATCAAGAGGATTGATCCAAGGTCAAGGTCAAATGTCAAAGACATTTCATCTGACATCAGCAGATCTTATGACTCCAACAGAAAATCCAAGTCAGAGGAAAAAGGAAGTCAAGGCAGTGGAATCCAATGTCATGGATGTGAAGGATTTGGACATATTAGAGCTGAATGTCCTACCTTTCTTAACAAACAAAAGAGAGGAATGACTGTTACTTGGTCTGATGGTGAATCAAGTAGTGACTCTGAAGAGGAATCAGCCAAACTTGTCACTGCACCTTCTGAAAGTGGCAATCCTGATAATGACTCTAGTGATGAGGAAGTGACCTTTGAAGAACTTGCTGATACTTACAAGAAGTTGTGTATCAGAAGTGGTGAAGTATGTCAGCAAAATGAAAAACAGAAAAAGCTGATTGAGAAGTTGAAGGCCGAAAATGTGAAGCTGGAAGTTGAGAAGAAGGAAAATACAATCACTATAAGTCATCTCAACAGTGAGATTATAGTGTTGAGTTTCAAGCTTGATCATATGACTAAGTCTGTCAAGATGTTGACAAATGGGACTGATAAGCTGGAAGAAATTCTTCAGCTTGGACAAAATGCTGGAAATAAGCATGGTCTAGGATATGTGGTGAAAAGGAACATTAGTGACAAGAAAAAGAAGACCAAAGCCAGAGCAGATGTCACAACATAAAACAGGAAATGTTCCTGGCTTAGGGCATGTAGATGCAAAGAAATTTGCTGATAACAGGAAGAAGACTAGACCTAATAAGCCAATGTCAAAGCAGATATCACAACATTGGGGTCAACATCAGGATCAGAGAAACATGAATAAGAAGTTTCAAAGATGGAGATGTCACCATTGTGGAAGGTTTGGACACATAAAACCCTTCTGCTATAGGTTACATGCGTACCCTAATCAGACTCCCTATGTTAAGCCTAAGAACATCAAAGTACCCTACACTCAAAAGTGGAAGAAGAGGATCAACATTGATAGCACACACCTCTGAGTGTACGCCAAGGAAGATTGGTACTTTGACGTGGGTGTTCCAAGCATATGACCGTATAAAAACTGAATAATGTCAAACCTCACTCTACCACTTTGTTACTTTTGGGATGGAGCTAAAGGAGAAATCAAAGGTGTTGGAAACTTGGCCTCGGAGTTCCAAATCTAAATGGAGTGTTCTTGGTAAAGGCTTTGCTAACCTCATAAGCATAAGTCACTATGTGATATGGGATTTAAAGTCAACTTCACTAGGTCCGAATGTCTTGTAATCAATGATAAGCAGGAAGTAGTTAGAGGAGTCGGATCAAAGGACAAGCTACATGTGGGAAAAGAACACCAATCTCTTCGTGTGCTCTCACAAGGATGAAAAGGAGGTAAAGCTATGGCATCAAAAACTTGGACATCCATCTCGGAGGAATGAAAAGATCATCACTATGGAGGCTGTCAGAGGGATACCAAAACTCCATATTGATGAAGGAAGAGTCTGTGGTGAATGTCAGGTTGGAAAGCAAACTAGAATGTCACACCCAATGTCTAGACATCTGACCACTTCTAAGGTATTGGAGCTGCTGCACATGGACTTGATGGGGCCTATGCAGGTTGAAAGCCTTGGTGGAAAAAGATATGCCTATGTTGTTGTGGATGATTTCTCTAGATTTACCTGGATAAACTTCATCAAAGAAAAATCTGATGTGTTTGATGTCTTTAAAGAGTTATGCAAAAGACTTCAAAGAGAGAAGGAAAGTTGTATTGTCAGAATAAGAAGTGACCATGGAAAGGAATTTGAGAACAAGTTTGATGAATTACATTCCTCGAGGATCATCATGAGTTTTCTCCTATAACACCTCAACAAAATGGGGTTGTGGAAAGAAAGAATAGGACTATACAGGAATCGCAAAGCAATGATTCATGCTAAGAAACTCTATTCATTTTGGGTGAAGCTACGAATACACTTGCTATGTTCACAACGGTCACCTTAAGAAAGGAACTTCCCACCGTATGAACTATGGAAGGAAGAAACCAACGTGAAATATTTCCATGTGTTTGGTAGCAAATGCTATATTACGACAGATCGTGACCAAAGGAGAAAAATGGACTCTAAGAGTGATGAATGCATTTTTCTGGGATACTCCACTAACAGCAGAGATATAGGGTATTCAACTCCAGAACCCAGGTTATGATGGAGTCTATTAATGTCATTGTTGATGATCATCATCGAGAACACAATGTCCCATATGATGTTGAGACATGGTTTGAGACATCACCTCAAGTACCTGATAAGGAAGATGTACCTATTCCTACTCCACCAAAATCTGAACCAGTGGAAGCAAACAAAGATCCTTCCATCAGAATTCAGAAAGATCATCCAAAGGATCTCATCATTAGAGATTCAACCAAAGGTGTTGTTACAAGGTCGAGCATCTCAAACTCTTGCTTTGTGTCAAAGATAGAGCCAAAAATGTTAAAGAAGCTCATATGATGAATTACGGATTGGAGCAATGCAAGATGAATTGAACCAGTTCAAGCAACATGAAGTATGAGAATTAGTTCCTAGACCAGAAGGAACAAATATCATTGGTACTAAGTGGATCTACAAGAACAAGTTTGATGCAGAAGGGACTGTCACCAGGAATAAAGCAAGACTTGTTGCTCAGGGTTACACTCAGGTTGAGGGGATTGACTTTGATGAGACCTTTGCACGGTGGCTAGGCGGAATCAATCGCTTCTACTAGGGGTTGCTTGCATTCTGAAATTCAAATTATTTCAGATGGATGTAAAAAGCGCCTTCCTAAATGGGTATTTAAATGAGGAAGTATATGTAGAACAGCCTAAAGGATTTGTGGATCCAAGTTTCCCAGAACATGTCTACAAATTAAGGAAAACCCTATATGGAATAAAGCAAGCCCCTAGGGCCTGGTATGAAAGGCTAACCAAGTTCCTTACAGACAAAGGATACAAGAAAGGAGGATTGGATAAAACACTCTTTGTTAAGAATGAGGAAGGTAAGATAATGGTGGCTCAAATTTATGTGGATGACATAGTATTTGGTGGAATGTCAGACTCAATGGTGAAACACTTTGCCAATCAAATGCAAGTTGAGTTTGAAATGAGTCTCATGGGAGAGCTGACCTACTTTCTTGGACTGCAAGTCACACAGATGGAAGACTCAACATTCCTTTCTCAAAGCAAATATGCAAGGAATATTGTCAAAAAGTTTGGAATGGAGAATGCCAGCCATAAAAGGACTCATGCTCCCACACATGTGAAGTTGTCTAAGGACACAAGTGGTGAAAAGGTAGACCAAAGTTTGTATAGAAGCATGATAGGGAGTTTGTTGTACCTAACTGCCAGCAGACCTGACATTGCATTTGCTGTTGGGGTATGTGCAAGATGCCAAGCTGAACCTAAAGTAAGTCACATTAACCAGGTGAAAAGAATTCTGAAGTATGTGAGTGAAACTTACAATTATGGTATCCTGTATTCCCATGGGTGTGAACCAATTTATCTGGTTATTGTGATGCTGACTGGGCTGGTAGTGCTGATGACAGAAAAAGTACTTCTGGAGGATGCTTCTTCTTGGGAAACAATCTTGTTTCTTGGTTCAGCAAGAAGCAAAACTGTGTGTCCTTGTCCACTGCTGAAGCTGAATACATAACAGCTGGCAGCAGTTGTTCACAAATGGTCTGGATGAAGCAGATGCTGTCTGAGTACAATGTCACACAGGATGTCATGACATTGTACTGTGACAATCTGAGTGCTATTAATATTTCAAAGAATCCTATACAACACAGTAGGACTAAGCACATTGACATAAGACATCACTTCATCAGAGACCTTGTGGAGGAGAAAGTGATTAAATTGGATCATGTAGTCACTGAACTTCAACTGGCTGACATTTTTACTAAAGCTCTTGATGCTAGTCAATTTGAGAATTTAAGGAGCAAACTGGGCATTTGTCAATATGAGGAATTGTAGCAATTAAAATTGCTTACAAGGAGGGGAAGAAACCTTTTATTTTAATTAATTATGAGTGGGTCACTTTATTATTTCCCTCTTATTTTTAAAGGTTTCAAGAATATCAAGAGACACCTCCATATAATAGCCTCTTTTATTGAAAGTATCACACCCTCTCCACCCAGAAGATACTTTCAAATTCTTTGTCATTCTTGGTGTCAGTTTCTCAACATATCTCAGAGAAATATGTCTTCTTCATCCTCTCCATCCCAAGACTCTGACTATCCATCTCCCACCATGGCAGAGATAAGGGCAAGCGCTGCAGCTCTCAACGTTGAACCTGTGAAGTTCTCTCCTCAACGTTCCATGGCAACTGCCTCTCAGAAGACCGAGAATCAACATGCACAGAATACCCAAAGGTCATCCGTTTCTTCCACTGGTAAGATTTCTAGCTCATCCTCATCTGTTCCTCCTGAGATAGCCAGTAGAGAAAGAACTATGTATGTTCAAGAAACCATTGATAGGATAGTCACCAGGATCCTGCATGAAAATCTCCCTGTAACTGGCATTTCTGTTCCCCTCAACCAAGAACCTGCTTGCCCTAACTTAGCAACTGATCCCGATGTCAAAGAGAATGTTATGACATCTGATGATCACGTCCAGACATCTCCTGTGGACTCTGATATTGCTACTCCTGCTGATTCCTTTGTCAAGGCAAAGGGTGGTATCTCTGATTCTCAAGTTGAGAAGATGACCAAAGCTGGACCTGCCTCAAAGAAGCATAGAGTTAAATCTGTTGGTAGCTCCAAACCCAAGAGGACACAAATTGCCAAGAAGAGGAAGGCCCCTGAACCTGCAGAGTCTGATCAGGCTTTTGCTTTCAAGACTAAGGCTGAAGTGACAATCAGTAATGTTGTTGATGACAATGACAATGCTTCCAGTGCTTCATCAGGAAAGGAGAGCAACTGATCTGTTGCTGTGATTTTTTGTTTGTTATGTTTGTTCTTGTTATTTTTCTTGTTCTTGTGTTGCTTTTTCCCAATTTTGTTTGGATGATTGTAACTTATTGTTGACAGCATTGTACTCTTGACAATTCTTGGTACCTCCTTTAATTATTTGCTTGAATGCTTGGGGCAATTTTATTGTTTCCTTTGGCCCTTTATGGCTAAAAAGGGGGAGAAGAATCATTGTGGGAAACTATGGGCAACTGTGTGTGACAGTGGCTGGGACTTTGGGGAATTGTATGGCCTGTTTAAATTTTGTATGTGGGCAATTGTGGGAATTGTGGGATTTATGTATGGGTAGAATTTATCTTATCTCTAGGTTCTAGTTTCTTTAAGCTTAGAACTAGTTTGTCTTCTGCTGCATAGGTAGTCTGATGTGTTAAGTAGTTTTAGCCAAAAATGTGCCAAAGGGGGAGTTTGTTAGTGTTTTAAGTTGGCACTAATTTTGATAAAACTAGGCTTTAGCAATGTCATGATAAATGTCATGACATTCGAGAGATAAATCCTACCGCTAAGGATGTTAAAAGACCAGAATGGAAGCTAAAGGCAGGCGGAAATTCTGAAAACGATCGATGTCATAACGGATGTTATGACATTCGATGACATTCTGCGAGAATCTTCTTCTGAGACTTTTCGGAAGTTTGTTGGCTACTTTATGTTTTACGTTATTAAAAGCATGCTCACGTGGTGCTAGGTTAATCTTAATTAAACCTAAATTGGTTGTTGAAAAGACCATGTTTTTAGGATTAAATTAAGTGAACCCTAGCTATCTTTATGGAAGCCCAAAGCGAAGTTTCGGATCGCTTATAAAAGGAATTCAACCCTTACAACTGTCTGCTTGGATTATATTAAAGAGATAGCGACTTGTTATTTGTGTCTGTTAGGATTTATAACAGTTGGTATGTGTAATTCTAGTTTCTCTTGTGAGCCAAGCAACTATCAATTGATAAGTGCATTGGACTAAGATTTGTTTGTAAGGGTAGTTTATCACTCAAAGCTTTAAAGCACGAGTGTTTGTCTCTTGATTGAAAGCTTTGAGCGAGATCAAGATAGTTTATTGAAGTGTGTCTTCACAATTCAATTAGTCAATAGGTTGATATCATGTGATTGGGGAGTAGTAGGTACTCGGATCTAAGTAGGACTTAGGTTGAAGTTGCATTGGGTAGGTTTTAAGTGAAGGAGATAAACGGTTGGTTTATTCACAATTAATTCTACTAATAGTGAATTTCCTCCCCGGTTTGGTAAGATGTAGGTGTAGTTAGACACCGAAGGTAAACAACTTATTGTGTTTTTTGTTATTTATATTTCTGTAAATTATTAACAGTGTCGAGATGTGTCATAACATTCTCTGTGACATCACGTATCTGCTGTCAAAAATTTCAATATATATATATATATATATATATATATATGCCAATCTATTATTTTTTTTAATATATATAAAAATATAAACGACCTATAAAATTTCATAAGATTTTAATAATCAGACCTATTTTATTAAATAAACTTAAAAAAGACCTAAAACTAACCTTTTTAATAAATAAATCTGAGCTAATCTAATCTCAAATATTCTATAAACTATTCCCACCCCTACTTGGTATCTAACACTTGAATTAAAGCAATAGTTATTGAAAAAATTGACTGTAGGTGCTTTATCATTACATAATCCACCCTAGTATATAAATTATTGACATTTTAATTTTTTCACATGTATTATAAGATAAATAAAATTAATTATATTGATATTATAAAATGATTTATATTGTGATACAATTTTTTTAAAAATAATTTATAATAAAAACAGAAAATAGATATCACTTGGATGAAATCAGTGGGTATTAGGTTTTTAATACTCTTAGTAGTTTTAGTAAGAGTATATTTTAAATTTTAATACATACATAATAAGTTAAAATATTGTTTATATTTAGTTTTTTAAATGGTAGTTATATTACGTAAAAACCTTTGTCTTTATAGATCTCTGAGTGAGCAGTGGGAGGTAAATCTGCCAGTTGAGGATGTGCCGCCTGAGATTCCGGAGCCAACATTTGGTATTAACTTTGCGAGAGATGGGATGCTACAAAAGGATTGTCTATCTTTGGTTGCTGTAGACAGTGATGCTTGGTTAATTTCTGTGCTAGGTTTGGATTCAATAAAGCTGGTAGGTATTTGTTTTCCTTAATTACCTTTCTGTGCCACACATGTCGGGGTATTTTTCGACAGTTTGATGAAGGTTGAACCATGTTTTTCTTCACTAATTTTGCAGATGAGGTTTAAAAATTGGGCCTTTGACGTATCTTCATGCGATATGGATCGGGGGAACCCTATGGGTTCGTTCGATTCAGAAATGTGAGTAGTGGATGTTGGTATGCTTCAGGAACAACAGGAATACTGGTTTTGGTTGGAAAAATGTTCGAATAAGCTCTGCAAGGGATTGATCCTCGTTCTCTGAGCTGGTTGTTGATCTAGGATATTTTCCAGCTAGAACTAACACCTCTGGTTGATCAAATTCGGCATTCAAAGCGAAGGTAAATAAAAAAACTAATATGTGTACACAATTTATTTTTTTGAAGTGTGTGAACATGGAATTAGATCCTTTTATGTAGTAATCAAATGTGCAGAGTTGGCGTTTCAAAGCTGGAAACTGGAAATTATAAATAATTAACTTGGTTCAAGATCAAAAAAAATGTTGATAAATGATCTAAGATTGAAAGAGAGTCAGTTGATTGCCATTTTCATTTAAAAGAAACATCAAAAAAGTTACTTGTTTCTAAGGTGTGCTAGCAACATCCTTTGACTTTTTCCATATTAATACTCTATTACAATTGATTGAAAATGTCTCTCTTTGAGAATAAGAAAAAGAAGATTTGTTGGAGGTGTAAAAGGGAGATTTGTTGGTGAATAAGCACCAAATAGCACCGTCAAAGTGATAGAATTACTCTGTTTGGTTATGTCTCTTGCTTCGACCAATATTGTTGTAGTGGTGGCGTCTTCTAAGTTTTTTTTGTAGGTTTTCCTACTTACAAACTCTTGCCGCAACAAATAAGTATGTAGGGTAGATTGAGATAGGAGATTTGAAAAAAAATTCTTGATTTCAAATTGATGTTCAAATCTCCTACTATTTCCTACTTATTATAATCATGCTATTTCCTACTTAAAAATAGCATGATTACTTTCGACTTTCTCTAATAGAGTATTTAGATGATTTTCAAAATCATCAACAAATCCATAAGCCTCCAAACGCTTTAAGAATTGAATGTTGTTTGACAGCCAGATTTCATCGAGTTTGTTAAAATCAGGTATTGTGTCCAATGTGCTCAAACACCGTTGCTATAAGTAATTCTTGAAAACTAGTACTGTTTTCAGACTTGATTTTGTCTTCAAAAATTAGGTCTTGGATAATAGGGAAACACTTGACAATACAATAAAACAGCCAAATCTTGGTAAATCAACTTTCACACTCCCTATTAATATGGGACGAAGATGTATGTTAAATCTATCGTAAATGCAGGTCTAACGATTTGAGCCTAAACAAAAGGTCTGATTCGGTGAAATTGAAATTGAAGAAAGAAGAGGTGCAAAGTTGTTGTGAAAGAGAAAACCCAAGAATGAGCTTGAAGGAAGAGTTGCATAAGTATCTAGTAAGATTTGATTTGACTTGATGACTAAAACTAAATAAGTAATTTGTGAAAAAGAATTAAAAAAAATAAGTCAATCCCTGTTTTATAGTCACAAAAATAAAACAGGGATTGCCTTATTTTGTTTAATTCTTTTTCACAAATTACTTATTTAGTTTTAGTCATTAAGTCAAATCAAATCTTACTAGATACTTATGCAACTCTTCTTCCTTCAAGCTCATTATTGGGTTTTCTCTTTCACAACAACTTTCACCTTTTCTTCCTTCAATTTTATTCTTGGGTTTCTCTTTCACAAATATTCTTCCCTCAACTTCTGTTGACACGTATCTCTTTTGAACATGGTCACCGAATCAGATCGTTAGGCTTTATAGGCATTTACGACAGTTTTAACATACATCTTCGTCCCAAATTAATAGGGAGTGTGAAAGTTGATTTACTAAGATTTGGCTGTTTCTTGTCAAGTGTTTCCCCATTATTCAAGAGTCAAGTGTTTCCCATTATCCAAGAGCTAATTTTTGAAGACAAAAAAACAGTACTAGTTTTTAAGAATTACTCAAAGTATAGCAACGGTGTTTGAGCACATTGAACACAATACCTGATTTTAACAAACTCGATGAAATCTGGCTGTCAAACAACATTCAATTCTTAAAGGGTTTGGAGGCTTATGGATTTGTTGATGATTTTGAAAATCATCTAAATACTCTATTAGAGAAGGTCGAAAGTAATCATCCTATTTTTAAGGAATTGCACTGCAATGTTCTTGAACTCTACTTATATTTGTTCAAAATTTCAATGAAAAGAAACATCACACAAGATCAACACTGTCCGAAGTTACTTCATTTAATGCAAAAAGCAAAAACATGGCAGAGGTATAATATAATTTTTTATTCATAGTTTATTTTTTGTTTATTTTTGTGTGTGTATGAATTATACTTGTCAAATTTTATTTATACAGGTTAAATTCAAATTGTAGGCGATGCACACAGTTTCATCTTGAGTTAATAAAAATTAATAACTACGCACGGGTTCTGATCTGGTATGCGCATATTTTTACATAATATATTTATTTTAAATAAAAGGTTAAAAAAATTAGATAATAATTAAAAAAATCGTATATGAAAATATTAAGATCTATAATAGATTTTATGCGTATATCATTTAAGGATGATAAATATTTGGATCATAAATACTATTTTTCGTATATAAAAATATTTAATCAATAACATATTTTTCCTGTAAAATAATATTATTTTTGTTCTGCTATCGTTTACAAAATTATCCAAATCAATAGTAAATTTTTGTATATAATAATATTTAGATCTATAACAGATTTATTTCCAGCATACAATTTTTTCCAGATATAGCTTACAAAAATATCTAAATCAATAGTAAATTTTCGTATATAAAAAATATTTGAATCATAAATACTATTTTTCGTATATAAAAATATTTGAATCAATAATAGACTTGTTTCCGTATTCAAATATTATTTTTGTTTAGGTATGGATTACAAATATATCTGAAAATTTACGAAAAATACAATATGACATTTCTATAAATTCTATTAAGTTTCTCTCACCATTTTTATTTAAGAAAAAAGGATAAATCTATAAAAAAAAATATATAGATCTATGAAACTTGTTTAAGAACAATAAAACTTAATCTTTAAAAAGAGTAGATACGAAGAAAAAAAATTATTTTCAACTATTTTTATTTTAATAAAAGAAGTTATATTTATTATTTCTTATTCTATACTTGGAAGGATAAAATTGAAAAACTATTTGAAATTCATATTTACCTTTTATTTTGAAAAATGTATCAAATGTTAAATTAATATTATGAAATGTTGAAAGAAGAGATTTGGAAGAAGAAATTTAAACAATGAGCCAGTTTCAACATTGTGAGATAATGAAATATATATATATAAATATGGTGAGAGGAGATTTGGAAGAAGAAATTTAAACAATGAGCAAGTTTCAACATTGTGAGATAATGAAATATATATATAAATATGGTGAGAGGAGAGACATGATGAATAAGTAGGTGAGAAGAAATATATGAAGATATATGTGTTTGTTAAATAAAATGGGTTAAGAAATAAAAAAAGTATTGATGAGAGATATGATAAGATTGTCAAAGATATTTATTTTTTAATTTTCAATTTGGTTGTTATTATTAGAAATGCTTAAATACACTGAAAAATCGATCTTAATTATTCCTTATTTTCTAATAACTTTTTGCAATATTGCACCTTAAAAGAAAGATACACCGGAAATCTTAAAAAAAACAAAACTTACATATTAAAAACTTCTCTAATTAGAATATAGAAATGACATGAAGAACTTCTAACAAAAATAATCATGAAGAACTTACCAAAGAGATATCATTCTTTTTCTATTGTTTGATCTCATGTGGTACGTACTGTCAATTGTACTTGTAAAAGATCAAAACTTATAACAAATAATCATAACACCATTTAATAATTTTTTTGTTGTTGTAAAAATTGACGACTGAATCTTCATCACGTACAAGTAGTGTGCCTTTGATCAAAACTAATGAAAAATTGGCGAATGACAAGATCCATGACAAAGAAAGAAAATAAAGCACATGAAGCATGAAAAAAAATATGGGAAAAGGGCATGACTTAAACTCAACTCCAAGATTGATGGATGGTCTTAACCATAATAACTAACAGTTTGTTAGTTAGTTATAGTTAGTTACTAGGCCCTAGGCTTTCTCTATTGTATAGTGTGTTCATCTTAGCTTATGGTGTGAATCACATTCATGTATAAATAGATCGATGTAACTCTTCCTCATTTATGAGAAATATACAACATTCAACTACCTTTTGCATTCCTCTTTACTTTGATAATGCATGCTTCTATAGTTGATAATATCGTATCAAAGCAACATACCATTTTTCATCTTCTTCCTCTCCCTTCTTCCGCTGCATAAACTTCTTTCTCCTTCTTGTTTTGATCCATGGCACCTGCACGTCAAAATCCGCCATCTAACAATGATGCTGACTCCGTCTATTACATTCACCCCAGTGAAGGCCCTAATTCTGTTAAAATCACTCCCCTTCTCACTGGTTCTAACTATCTTTCATGGTCTCGCTCCATGCAACGAGCACTTGGCGCCAAGAACAAACTCTCCTTCATCGATGGCTCCATTGAAGTCCCTGCAGCTACCGATCTGAATCGTGCAGCTTGGGAACGCTCCAACTATCTCACCCACTCTTGGATTCTCAATTCAGTTTCGGAACCGATTGCCCAAACCATCGTGTTCTTGGAAAATTCGCTCGAAGTTTGGCTCGATCTCAAAGAAAGGTTTGCAAAAGCTGAAAGAATTCGCGTTGCAACTCTTCGATCTGAGCTCAATAATATGAAGCAAGGTGAGAAATTTGTTCTTGATTACTATACTTCCATGCGAGGACTATGGGAGGAGTTGAATTCTCATCGTCCGTTACCAGCGTGCACATGCTTACACCAGTGTCGATGTGAAGCTATGAGACTTGCTCGTCTTTTTCGCATCGAGGATCAAATTATCCAATTCCTCACAGGTTTAAACGATTCTTTTTCTGTTCTCAAAACTCAGGTTCTTCTAATGGAACCCCTACCTTCCATTAATCGCATTGACTCCATGGTTATTCAAGAAGAAAGCAATCACATTGCTTTGCTTCCCAAACCTGAAAACAATGCTCCTCTTGATGATTCTAATACGTTAGTCAATGCTTACGATTCAAGAAAATCTTTTGATCGCAACAAGAATTCCACTAGTTCTGGTCATAAGAAAGAGCTTCGTGTGTGCACTCATTGCAATCGTCCTGACCACACTGTTGAAGTTTGTTACAGAAAACATGGGTTTCCTCCACATTTCGGCAAGAAAGCTGTTTCTGCCAACTCTCTCAATTCGTCTGGTGCAGAAGAAGAGAATTCTCAACCCAACACTGTGCTGGTTCTTCAAATGCCTCTGCTAGTATTACTCAAGAGCAACTTTCTCAGTTACTTAACTTGCTACAACATTCAAATTTACTTCCTCATAATACCTCTTCCAATCATACCTCCACATCCAATCAACTTTCCACCCATAATGACATCAAGCCACACAGCACATCAGGTATAACTATAATCTCAAACCTAACTTGTTCTAGCCATTCCTATTCCAATTTTTGGCTCCTTGACTCCGGAGCTAATGATGATATATGCTCTTCTTTACACCTATTTTAATCATATTTTCCTATTAATCCTGTTCGTGTTAGCTTGCCAAATGGTACTTCTGTTTTGGCCAAAAACTGCAGGCACAGTTGTCTTTTCCCCCACAACTCTATCTAAATAATGTCCTACATCTTCCTGATTTTTCATTGAATCTGATTTCAGTTTCGAAATTGTGTAAATCTCTTCACTGTACCTTACAGTTTTTTGATCACAAATGCATCTTGCAGGATTTGAAATCACGGAAGATGATTGGTTTGGCTAGTGAAACGGATGGCTTGTACAAACTCTTGCAAGATGGTCCTGCTAATTCCATTCCACCAGCCTCAACTCCTATCTGTCGTGCCTTATCACATACCAGTGTTAACAATGTTTCCATCATACCATCACAAGCTCTTTGGCATTTTCGTTTAGGTCATCTTTCACATGATCGTCTTTGTAAAATGTCCAAATTGTATCCCAATATCCATCATGATAATAATGTTGTATGTGATATATGTCATTTTGCTAGACACAGAAAATTACCTTACCAACATAGTATTTATAGAGTTGTTATGCCTTTTGAGTTGCTTCATTTCGATATATAGGGCCCTTTAGCCATTACATCTATTCATGGATATAAGTACTTTCTTACTGTGCTTAATGATTTCACTCGTTACACATGGATTATACTTTTGAAATCCAAGGCTGAGGTTTCCCAACATGTACCAAATTTCATCACTTTGGTTAAAAACCAGTTTCACACATGCCCTAAATTTATTCGAACAGATAATGGACCTGAGTTTCTAATGACCAACTTTTACACGACCAAAGGTATCATTCATCAACGCTCTTGTGTTGAGTCGCCACAACAAAATGGAAGTGTTGAGCGTAAACATCAACATCTCCTCAATGTAGGGCGAGCTTTGCTTTTTCAATCCAAACTCCCCAAATCCTTTTGGTCCTATGTTGTCTCTGTTGCACCCCAAATTTTACCCTGCTATTTTTCTACTTGCATTGTATTTATATTAAAAAAAAGTCATTCACTCATTGCATTTACATCATTACGTCGTATTTAAACTGATCAAAAGTTAGTTTAAATCGATATTTGCATCGTTTTTAATTGTAAAATACCCGTTATTTTAATTCATTTATTTTTACCTCTCTGCCTGATTATTGCATTATTTTAATTTATTTTTATGTCAATGATATCGATATTTCGATTTTACAAACAGACTGTTAAAAGTGATTCGACACTGTGTGAAAATTAGCGGAGAAAATATTTCAAGTTTTCATCTTTTACTCACTGTTTTTAAAATTTACGTATCGCGTAAATCTTAAAAATGTGTTCTCCCTAATTTTTCGATACAGTTTGAAGACTCGTTTTAACTGTGAGTATTTTACAACCGAATATTTGGAATTATTATTTTGATAATTTTTCTTCAATTTTTGATACCCGTAGTTTATTTTAATGTATTGATTTATTGTCCGAACTTTTACCGTTTTTGACGATTTTAGATATTCAATTTTTATCTCAAAAAATCCAAACAAAATACTATTGGACTTGTTAATTTTTAACAGATCCATATTTGTGGCCCATTTAATTATGAAGGGCATTTTTGACATTTTGAAAAATAAATTAAACCTAATTCTTTTAGTATATATATATATATATATGTGTTACTATTACAAGAAAGGGGGACCAAACATGGAAACGGCTACTAAAAAACAGAACAAAAAAAAAATTATAAAAAAAATCATCATCTTCTCCTTTCCATCGCCTTCCTTCGGCTCACACTCCCACCGTCTTCTTCCTTTCAACCGCCGTTGTCTCTCTCACTGTTACCTCCTAACTTCATCTTTCCCTTCACTTTCCAACAAAACATCTTTCCCTGTTTCAATCCTACTCTCACCTCCAACCTTCCGCTGCCATCCCTCCGTAACACAAACCATACCAGCCTCCATTCCTCTTTGCTTCTTCAACTCACAGAAACCCTCATCAAACCGTAACCCCAGCCGTGTCCTTCATTATCCGTCACTCTCACCCCCATCTCCTCACGCCTCCTTCCTCTTTCGGAAAACCAACCGCCGCTCACACACTCTCTGCTGTTTCTTCCATTTGCCTTACCTCACGCTAACCGCCGCTGTCCCTCTTCACAGAACAGCCTTACATCCAAACTCCATATCGCCGGAACAACCTTCACAGCCACCAAACAGAACCCCCATTCAACAGTACCCGCTGCTACTCCCTAAATTTTAATGTTCTGTACTTTACATTTTAGTAAATTTCATGTTATCCCAGAGTTGGTGCTGGCTTTGTTAAGCATCATATGGATTACTTTCTTTTTCAGTGGTTGGCACTGGTTAGAGACTTATCAAGGGTAAGGTTAGTTATGCAGCTAGTTAATTAGGTACACAATACTATTATAAAAAAAGTGGCACACCATCACAAAACCATCTTGACACTTAGCACCCCGTCACAAAAGCATTAAAAAAATGCCACACATGTCGGGGTATTTTTCGACAGTTTGATGAAGGTTGAACCATGTTTTTCTTCACTAATTTTGCAGATGAGGTTTAAAAATTGGGCCTTTGACGTATCTTCATGTGATATGGATCGGGGGAACCCTATGGGTTCGTTCGATTCAGAAATGTGAGTAGTGGATGTTGGTATCCTTCAGGAACAACCAGGTAAGATTTGGGTAAGATTGTGGTTGGAGCTTTTAACCAGGAATACTGGTTTTGGTTGGAAAAATGTTCGAATAAGCTCTGCAAGGGATTGATCCTCGTTCTCTGAGCTGGTTGTTGATCTAGGATATTTTCCAGCTAGAACTAACACTTCTGGTTGATCAAATTCGGCATTCAAAGCGAAGGTAAATAAAAAAACTAATATGTGTACACAATTTATTTTTTTGAAGTGTGTGAACATGGAATTAGATCCTTTTATGTAGTAATCAAATGTGCAGAGTTGGCGTTTCAAAGCTGGAAACTGGAAATTATAAATAATTAACTTGGTTCAAGATAAAAAAAAATGTTGATAAATGATCTAAGATTGAAAGAGAGTCAGTTGATTGCCATTTTCATTTAAAAGAAACATCAAAAAAGTTACTTGTTTCTAAGGTGTGCTAGCAACATCCTTTGACTTTTTCCATATTAATACTCTATTACAATTGATTGAAAATGTCTCTCTTTGAGAATAAGAAAAAGAAGATTTGTTGGAGGTGTAAAAGGGAGATTTGTTGGTGAATAAGCACCAAATAGCACCGTCAAAGTGATAGAATTACTCTGTTTGGTTATGTCTCTTGCTTCGACCAATATTGTTGTAGTGGTGGCGACTTCTAAGTTTTTTGTAGGTTTTCCTACTTACAAACTCTTGCAGCAACAAATAAGTCAACATTGGTTGTTTGAACAATTCAACTTTCAAATAATTATTTCATTTTGCTTTGAACCTCATTTAACAGTAGGATTGGAAGAGAACACTAATTGATATAGTTTGGAGAAACTTGTCTTGGTAATTTATGTCTCACCCTTCAAAGACGTGCTATGTGATTTCCATCTGGATTTTTCCTTGATTAAGATTTTTCATTCACTATAGCAGGGAGACATGGGATATTGAGGAGGGAGGTCCTAATATGTTTTGTCAAGTAGCATGCATATGTGTAAGTAAATCTTGTTACAAATTATGTGTTAAGATAGTTATATTGTGTCTTGGTTGAATACATACTATTGTTTAGTTGACAGTGTAAAAATACATTTTACACTGTCTGTGCATTCTCTTTTTTCTTTTAATATTTATCGATTTTTTTGTCAATTATTTTTAACCAAGTATTTAGTTATTTCCTAATTACTGAGTATTAAAGATCACTTATATCAAATTGAATGTTTTAGTAATATACAATATTTTTAGATTAGTTCTAAAAAATCTATTTCTCATGTAAAAATAATTAAAAATATAATATTATAAAAAAATTAGATTGAATGTATAAATATTAATTTATTAACATTAAATTATACTTATAATATTGAAAAACTAGAATACTAAGGGTCACAGTCACAAAAATAAAACAGGGATTCTTGGATGTAATTAAAAAGAACTGAGGATTGTCTTATTTTGTTTAATTCTTTTTCACAAATTACTTATTTAGTTTTAGTCATCAAGTCAAATCAAATCTTACTAGATACTTGGGTTTTCTTAGGTTTTCAAATTCTTTCAAGCTCATTCTTGAGTTTTCTCTTTCACAACAACTTTGCACCTCTTCTTCTTTCAATTTCATTCTTGGGTTTCTCTTTCACAAACAAATTTGCAGTCTTCTTCCTTCAACTTCTGTTGACACGTATCACTTTTGAACATGGTTCTTTCAATTTAATTCTTGGGTTTCTCTTTCACAAACAAATTTGCAGTTTTCTCCCTTCAACTTCTGTTGACACGCATCACTTTTGAACATGGTCACCGAGTGAGACCTTTTGTTTAGGCTCAAATCGTTAGACATTATAGGCATTTACGACAGTTTTAACATACATCTTCGTCCCATATTAATAGGGAGTGTGAAAGTTGATTTACCAAGATTTGGCTGTTTTCTTGTAGTGTTTCCCCATTATCCAAGACCTAATTTTTGAAGACAAAATCAAGTCTGAATCTTTTGAAAATCATCTAAATACTCTATTATAGAGGTCGAAAGTAATCATGCTATTTTTAAGGAATTGCACTGCAATGTTCTTGAACTCTACTTAAATTTGTTCAAAAGTTCAATGAAAAGAAACATCACACAAGATCAACACTGTGAGAAGTTACTTCATTTAATGGAAAAAGCAAAAACACGGCAGAGGTATAATATAATTTTTTATTCATAGTTTATTTTTTTGTGTGTATGAATTATACTTATCAAATTTTATTTATACAGGTTAAATTCAAATTGTAGGCAATGCACAGTTTCATCTTGGGTTAATAAAAATGTTATACGAATATGTTTTTATTATATTAAAGAAGTCAACATTCTTTAATACAAATTCAGGGATCAAACTATGTCATTCTACATTGGTTGAGGTGATGCACTCTACAACAAAACAAGAAAATTTTTATGAGGTAATTTAATTTTAAAATTTAATTATTAATTATTTAGTTTTTAAGTTTTATCAGTCACACTAATGAAACTTTAAATACAGGTTGCATACTATATGTGCCATGATCTTTTTGAGTTGTCGAAGAATAATTGCACATATGTCATGGACAAGCTGAATCATATGCCACCTGATGTAGAGGTAATATATAAATACATTTATTTATTTATTTATATGTATATTTATTTATATTTATATAGGACCGTTTCAATTAAAAAAACAAATTTTCTAAAAGCCCATTAGATCTCAAAATTTAAAATAAGTTTAATAAATATAAATCTAAAATAAGTATTTATGCAATTCATATTTAGTGAAATAGATATATCGACTAATAATAGTGGGTAAGTGATAAAATCCTGCTGACTCTTGTTTTTTATTTATTTATATTTTCTGTTTATTTATTGCTATGAAGTTATATCATCAATATTCATAATTGTAGGTTATTTATAATATTGTTAAGAATATATTAATAAAATAAAATGTATAAGTACTATTTTTCATGTATTTATTTATCATGTCACTATGCAATCAATTGTTCATAATTCGTAAAATTAAAATTAAAAATTACTCCGTATAATTGAGTTTGATATTTTCTTATTGGAAAGCATATTCTTATAATTCAGCAAATATATGTGTAACTTTTAGGTTGAAAAAGAAAATGGAGAAATAGAGTTTGTCAAAACTATTATTAAATGTTCCACACAATGGTGCCTACTTAACATTATAGAGTTGTGTGCAAAATTTACAACATATTTGAACATCAAAGCAAAAAAAATACAGACATTATTATTATTATTTTTAAGGCTGTATTGTTTCTAATTTTTAATTTATACAACTACTACATAATTTGTATTCCATTCTTTGTAGGAAAAAATTCAATCAATATTGTTGATCATTGTTAAAGGGTTCCATCTTCATAATTGCAAGAGTAAAGAATTTGAATATCTACTTGAAACTTAATGTAAGAGGCATAATATATTAATATATGGTAGATATTCATACTTTAAAGAAATAAATGCAAACCATAATTTTGACTGCTTCTTCCAAACAGTGAAGAACTATGTCAAATCTCTTTCTCTTTGCAGAATGAGTTTGTGAAACACTTGGGGAGTTTTATATAGAAATGAATATTTCCCATATATTAGTTGAGAATTCAATTACTTCACTCTCTCCCTTGAATGTACTTTTGAAAAGTTGTGAATGTAATCTATGAGCTTCTTTCGAAAATAAAAGAGCCTATTATATAAAGAAAGACAAAAGAGATAAGTTGAGAAATATTAAATACTTTGTTATTATAAATCACAGTTATTATAGAACTATAATTGAAAAAACTATCACAAATAAAAATCAAAAAAATCATAGATAAGAAACAACAATAGTAGTGAAAACATTGAATCTAAACAAGTTGTTACTTACCTCCATTAACTTTCCATTGACAATTACCTTTTGACATAAATCAAGATAAAGATACCCAGCCAAAAAAGTAGATTGACTCTCCATGTGATCCTGCAAGAAGATAAGCAGACATCAGAGTGATGAATTTTTTAATTAAAAAAGTATGATAAACTTTATGTCAAAAAGACTTACCTTTGAAATTAGATTACGTGCAACATTTTCAATTTCATTGTCTAAAATGTTGATTTGAAAAAATCTCTCATGATTTTCAACTGTTGGGTGGGAGTTTTCAAACAAAACATAAAAATTCGGTTGAAACCCTGATTTGCTTTTTTCCAAACAATCTATGGCTGTTACATTCTTGGCATGTTCAGTAGTACTCGTACTCGATAATTTCCTAATGAATGACCAATCCAAAGAAGAAATGCAAAGTGGGTGGTTTAGCCTTCTACTCTTTCACATTAAGGTTAATCGTTTATTGAAAGAAAGTTCCATAAATCCATGCATTTTAATCACTAGCTCATATGCGTCCATGGACTCATTCATGAAACCCTAAAAATAGACAAAAAAAAACAAACAAAGACGGTCACAATAAATTTTATGTTCAAACAATAAAAAACAAAATTATTTAAAAAAAATCAAACCTTCAATTGTAATAAGTCAAAAATATTGTAAAGCAGAACCATTGTACTTTGTGATAATGCATTGTGATCTTCAATTATCGAATGATGTGCCAAGATAAGTAAAGAACCAAAATAGATATATTATTACAACCAATTCTCAAAAGAAAAAAGAAACTACCTTGAAATCAAAGATCTTATATCTAATGACAAGAGGAAATTACTAACATGTGTTTCAGTACCTCTAAAAGTTTACATAGATCATTTTGCCACATACAGAGTGTTTATTATGTTTCCGAGACTCATTCAATCTTCTCCTATTGAAGTGAACAAACTTAATGTAAAAGGCATAATATATTAATATATGGTAGATATTCATACTTTAAAGAAATAAATGCAAATCATAATTTTGACTGCTTCTTCCAAACTGAGTTTGTGAAACACTTTGGGGAGTTTTATATAGCATGAAGGTGGATATGATCTTCTGTTTCATTTTATAGCAGAATGAAGTATATTTCTTATCACTCATTTTGTTGTAGATATTGTATTCCTACACAAAATTACTTATTAGTAAATAGTTCAACTTTATTATAGATTCAATACAAAACCAAATATAATAAAATTTCTTCATAAAGTAAATATTTACCTGTTCCAAAAGTAATCCAATATTTTTCATTGATACTTTTTTGGTGGTGACAAAAGGTCTTAGTGTGATATCTACTGTTCTCATCATTTACTGATGAATACTTACATTGGCACTGCATGTATAATATATGATACAACAATTAGAATAAATAGTATGGAACATGCTGAATTCTATAATGTAAATGATCAGTAACATACTATTTATTCTAATTGTTGTATCATATATTATACATGCAGTGCCAATGTAAGTATTCATCAGTAAATGATGAGAACAGTAGATATCACACTCTTAGCGTCCTTCTGTCACCACCAAAAGTATAATGAAAAATATTGGATTACTTTTGGAACAGGTAAATATTTACTTTATGAAGAAATTTTATTATATTTGGTTTTGTATTGAATCTATAATAAATTTGAACTATTTACTAATAAGTAATTTTGTGTAGGAATACAATATCTACAACAAAATGAGTGATAAGAAATATACTTCATTCTGCTATAAAATGAAACAGAAGATCATATCCACCTTCATGCTATATAAAACTCCCCAAATGTTTCACAAACTCATTCTGCAAAGAGAAAGAGATTTGACATAGTTCTTCACTGTTTAGAAGAAGCAGTCAAAATTATGGTTTGCATTTATTTCTTTAAAGTATGAATATCTACTATATATATTAATATATTATGCCTCTTACATTAAGTTTGTCCACTTCAATAGGAGAAGATTGCTAAGAATGAGTCGGCGTCTTCAGAAACAAATATCATAAACACTCACTTGTATGTGGCAAAATATCTACATGATCTATGTAAACCAGGAGCTAACCCTTTCTTAGAGGTACTGAAACACATGCTAGTAATTTCCTCTTGTCATTAGATATAAGATCTTTGATTTCAAGGTAGTTTCTTTTTTCTTTTGAGAATTGGTTGTAATAATATATTCACTCTATTTTGGTTCTTTTACTTATTTTGGCTTGTACATCATTCACATAACATTGGAAGATCACAATGCATTATCACAAAGTACAATGGTTCTGCTTTACAATATTTTTGACTTATTACAATTTTGATTTTTTTTAAATAATTTTGTTTTTTATTGTTTGAAATTTTATTGTGACAGTCTTTGTTTTTTTTGTTGTCTATTTTTAGGGTTTCATGAATGAGTCCATGGACGCATATGAGCTAGTGATTAAAATGCATGGATTTATGGAACTTCTTTCAATAAACGATTAACCTTAATGTGGAAGAGTAGAAGGCTAAACCACCCACTTTGCATTTCTTCTTTGGATTGGTCATTCATTAGGAAATTATCGAGTACGAGTACTAGTGAACATGCCAAGAACGTAACAGCCATAGATTGTTTGGAAAAAAGCAAATCAGGGTTTCAACAGAATTTTTATTTTTTGTTTGAAAACTCCCACCCAACAGTTGAAAATCCTGAGAGGTTTTTTCAAATCAACATTTTAGACAATGAAATTGAAAATGTTGCACGTAATCTAACTTCAAAGGTAAGTCTTTTTGACATAAAGTTTATCATACTTTTTTAATTAAAAAATTCATCACTCTGATGTCTGTTTATCTTCTTGCAGGATCACATGGAGAGTCAATCTACTTTTTTGGCTGGGTATCTTTATCTTGATTTATGTCAAAAAGTAATTGCCAATGGAAAGTTAATGGAGGTAAGTAACAACTTGTTTAGATTCAATGTTTTCACTACTATTGTTGTTTCTTATCTATGATTTTTTTGATTTTTATTTGTGATAGTTTTTTCAATTATAGTTCTATAATAACTGTGATTTATAATAATAACAAAGTATTTAATATTTCTCAACTTATCTCTTTTGTCTTTCTTTATATAATAGGCGCTTTTATTTTCAAAAGAAGCTCATAGATTACATTCACAACTTTTCAAAAGCACATTCAAGGGAGAGAGTGAAGTAATTGAATTCTCAACTAATATATGGGAAATATTCATTTCTATTGCCGAGGAAGTCAAACCATTAAATTCTTCATCGAGTGACATCGACAAGACATATATCAGTCCATGGAAAATTCTCCAGGGTTACCTTGAGACTACCCTTCAGGTTTGATTTCTCTTTGATTTTTTTTGAACATATAATTGAATGTATTTAGAATATAACCCATATTTCAATTTGATATGTTGTGTAGGTTGGAATGATTTACGAAATGATTGGAGACGGAGATGAAGCTGTAGCCTATCTCCAATTGGGGAAAAACATATCTTATGCATTTAAGTTACCGTTGTTTATTGTTGCTTTCTCTTCCCTTCTAGGTATATTTATATCCTTCCCCCACCACATTCATAAGTTTTCATTATTTAATTTATAGAAAACTGATTGGTCATTTGTGTGATTTATTAGGAAAATTATATACTCATCAACAAAAATTAGATTTGGCTGAAAATGAAGTTGAACTTGCTGGAGATCTTTTAAAGGGTAAAAAGAAAATTTGTTGCACAAAATGTAAATGTCTCATGCTTGCTAATTTAGCAGTGCATTTTGGAGATTCATGCTTAATAAACTCTGAACAAGAACTTGCAAGAGATGCCTACGAAAAAGCCTTGGAGAGTTTGACTGTTGATGAATGGAGAAACTCCATTAGCAGTGATATAGATACAAGGTTAAAATTTGTAGAATGTTCATGCTCATGGCTAGAAAAAGGATCCATGCCAAACAATTCACAAGTTAATGAGCGAGTAGAAAAGAATAAGGTTTTAGGCCAGATAGTATGCACCACTTATTCTACTTGTTCGACAAAATGCACTTTCCGCACAATAGGTTGTTGGCATTGTCTTCCACTGAAAGTTGTGAAATCCGGGTTACTCAGTGATTTAATCAATCTTAAGTGGGAATTTGTTCGAAGAAAGTTTTCAATGAAGCTGCTTTCTCGGTCAGGTATGAGTCTCGTTTCATATCTTTTAACTCTCTTGCATTAGAGTTGAGATGCCTTATTGTAATTAGTAGAAACTAATTATTGTTAATACAATGTGCTACTAGTTTTTATCTCGTTAGAATTTAAAATAAAATATGATTCTTTGAGTATAAAATGTCATCTCTAGATAATTGAAAACAATTTTGATATTTTGTGATTTGAACTTGATGCGAGCACATGATATGATATTTTATCTTTCAAGCATTTAGTTCATTTGATTTAATCTTGCCTAAGTGAAAACACATTCAAGTTACATGATTATGGCTTGAATGCTTGTCGTATGAAATTAGGTGTGAATTGCTCTTTCATCTTAAAACTGATTTTTATGCGTTATGAGGAAGGAAAAGATTCCTAGATGGTAAATTTAAATTGAGTAGCAACAAACACTGTGAAGAGATTGATTGGATCCAGGAGTAATTTCCAAGCATAAACCATAACTTCATAATTACATGTTTTTTCAAATGTGAAAGTGTACAAGAGGGTTATATTATACGTGAAAGTGTACAAGAGGGTTATATTATATGATTGTGAAGTTATCCCTTCTCTCTTAGGACTAAGCATTGAATTACTTTTGACATAAGTAATTTGGTTCTTTCTTATTCTATTGTTATTGTTCACTTACAGGAAGATGTTTTGCAAATTCCAACCAAGCTGATGAAGTACGGAAAAATCTTCTAAAAAGAATATCACTTTTGGTTGCCAAAAATGCACTATCCTACACATTGTCATCTATTCCTCAATATCATTTTTGTAATTTGGTTGCAAAGGGAATCCCAAATGATTTATTTGCTATTGAGCGGGCAGAAATAGTTCATGACACTTGTTTCTATTTGATGAAGAACTACCACTCCAGTTTTGCGAGGTAATAGTTTAAGCGATAGTATATATGAAACTCTATGATGGGCTTTCTGAAATTATTTGGTCTTTCAAATAATTATATTTTGTACATTTTGGTATTCTTTTTTCAGTGAAATTTTCAGTAATCAATCTTCAATCAAGCTTAAAGAAATAAGTTCTTAGCTTATTAAAGCATTTGTACGATCCCAGGATGTTCCTATAATTTTTCAAGAGGTCATACGCTTTACCCTATTATATGATAGTTTTTGCTTAAATTGGATATGATTTCATATTTATAATGTTTTAGTTGTTGTTATTTCAAAATATTCTTTTAATTGGATATATTTATAAAGAGTGGTTACACATCAATATATAGACAAACTATTACCTAATTAATAAAACAAAAACAAAAAAAGTATGAGACGTGTACAAAGCAAAACTTTCGTAATAATTAAAATATTTCTTAATAATTCTAGATTTGTCAACACTCCCACTAGATGGAAAAGTCACATCACATTTAAGTCTTTGATAAACATTCAGCACATTTTTCAAATGAATGGAAGGTGGAAGTTGAGTGTTTAACACAATCAGTAAAGGGATCCATTAGTCGTAGTAATTTGCTTTTACAAGTTAAAATAGAGTAAGATGAAAAATAAGATGAATGGGGGAGGTCATACTGTGAGTAGCAATGATCCAAATGTTCTTAATATTTGAAGTATTAATAAGAAGCTAGAACTCTTAACAATCATGGTTAGAGACAAGAGCTAGATGGCTTACTTAGAAGAGCCTAAAAATGAAAATGTTCCAACTCTGTCTTGCTAAGAGCAGTGAAATCCCTTTTCAACATGTAGGGCGGTTGAATTTTCTACAAAACTTTCTTATTCTTTTGTTTTGTGATTAAACGCTTCAAATGGGGTGCCATTGACTCTTGGATTCTCCTTTGTATGACCAAACTTCATAAATAGTTGCACCGACGATCTTCATAGGTAGACATTGTGGGTGAGTTTCTGTAAGAGGATGAGCCCCTGAGCGTCCTGTAGTATTTTGCTACCGAAAGCTTCCCTGCTTGGCATTTAAAATCTTGTTTTCAGTCTCATAAATGCTCAACTATCTTTCTCCATATAATACCAAATCTCTTTGGCAGTAGATAAGAACATACACTACGGCTGATCTTCGGAGTTATCAAAACTTGATATAATTTTTTACAATATGCTTAAATTATTGATTGTAATGAATTTGCTGACTTCGACTTTACATGGTTTTATAGAGTACAAATACATGTAAAATTGCTTATTTCTGATTTTTAATTTTTTTAATTTCTTCATTCTTTATTGTTCTTCTATTAATCTAGTAGATCATGACCTTAACATGCTCATGATATTGCAACAGGTTTCCAAATTACTAGCGGTAATATATCAAATTTCCTCTACGAGTGAGCAATCTCCGTTGTTTATTAGCAAAGATTTAAATAAAGATCTTTGGACTTTTTATTTTCACCAATTTTCAATTGGATCTCACCTTTCTTATCAAATCTTGATAAATAAACTCAAGGTATAATCTCAGGTTTCTGCTGCAAGTTTAATTTCTACTAAATAAAAAATCATGTGCTTCAAAAGATTTTCGTTATGCTTCTAATTTTCTCATTTATTTAGTGTTTTGCGTCAAATATGATTTCTTGTGATGTAAACTGATTTATATTTTGATGAAATGAAAATTAAATAAGAATTTTCCTAAACAATGTGATGTCATCGACTAAGTTGCCACATATGTATGTCACTTGTCAAATGCACCTTAAAATTGCATGCTTCTTTTTCAATGTTGTACGTTGCTTTTGAGGTTTATGACACACTCATCCAATTGAATGATACTAACATAAGTTTAATTTCAGGGTTCAAATTGTAGTGAATCTTCTTACATCAAAGAGAGCACATTGAGCATACTCAGGTAAGAGTCTTCTTGCATCATAAAGAAAAAAATAAAATCATATATAGCCCAAAAATATCCTCTAATCATTTGTGTTGCTTCTTATTACAGACTTCCTGAGTCCACCGAAGCTCTTGAAGAACACATGAACAAATTTTTGTCTGGTCTTCCGTCCACAACTATTGTCTGTCTAAATTTTCTAGGGCACGAATATAACAATTTATTAGAGAAATTTTTGCATCATCCAACTGGTTTTAAAACATATATGCTGGTATCGACATGGGATGTTAAAGCGAAACCTCTTGCACAATTATTGCCACTGAATTCTATTTTAGAAGGTAAATAAATTTTTTAGGTGCAACATATATGTATTAAGCCTTATGATATTTGATAGAGTAATTTTTAACATTTTATGGTTTTTTGGTTCAGGCATCTCTTATAATTATAAGAGAATTAAGAAAGAATGGAGATGTCCATGGGGTGAAACTAAAACCATTGTGGATGATGTTGTTCCTGAATTCAAGAGAATTTTGGAACAATTTTACTATATGGTGAAGGAATATCATTTGTCTTCAGATGAAGAAAAAAGATTATTGTTGAAGAGCCAGTCCGCAATCTTTGATAAACATCTTGAGTCGTTGTTGAGGTGTGCAATCTTTATATGATTTTTCCTTTCTTTATATCTGATTAATAGCTTAACAATTTGTACTAAATGTGACACTATATAATGTTTACGAAGGAACTTCAAAGTTAAAATAACACTATTTGTAATTAGGTTTTGCATGGTAGAAGAGACTAGGTTTATTATAAAGCTATTAATTGTTATCCGTTGTACAATTGTTGTATTTTTCAGTAAAATTGAAGAGTCATGGTTTGGTTCGAAAAAATTCTTACTTCTTGGAGATGCATCATATCAGCCGAAAGTAGACGGGTATCCCATAATACTCGTGTTGGGTTATGAAGTACAAGTAAGTGAATTATTGTTGACTTGTTTATTATATAGTAGTGGTATGAAATAACTTCAATTTTTTTTTCCGATCGACATAATTGCTGATACATACTCGAACAAATATTCACGAAGAGGGGGTAAATATAGTGATTTGGATTTGAACCAAGTATTCCACATAAGATAGTTTTAAACATCAGTTTGTGTGTTTTGGAATTACATTATTTTGTGATATGATATAGAAAATTAATAGATTACTTCTATTTTTTGGCATTCATCGTAAAAATGAGTATTGGTTTTTATCTCTTTGAGATCATTTATCTAATATACATGTAATTTATAACGCATAGTCAAAGCAATAATATTTTTACTTATATAATGAAACTGTATTTTTTGTTTAAGGTGAAGTCTAATATGTTTTTATCCTTTTTATATCACTTAAATAAAGCTATCTTTTTGTGACAGATGCTGCCTTGGGAAAGTTTGCCTTTATTAAAGGACCAGGAAGTTTATCGCATGCCTTCAATAAGTAGCATCCATGTTGTTGTTGATAAATGCAACATTCAAAAGGAACAAGCAGAAAGAAGCTTAAAGTCATTTCAATTGATAGATCCTCTGCATGGTTTTTATATATTAAATCCAGATGGGACACTCAATATATTTCAAAAAGTATTTGAGAAGTATTTTATAAAGAAAGAACTTAAATATATGCTTAAATTTGACAAAAATGGAAGGAAAAAGCAGTAGATGTTTCTATTTATTCTATTTGTTTTATCTACATGTATAGTAAATATTAATGCCTTTATTTATTTTTTCACTTTAAAGGGAAAGGTGAATTATGAGCCCACACTCAAAGAATTGACTTCTGTATTGGAAAATTATAACATTTTTCTCTATTTTGGCCACGGATCAGGTAAGGCTTGGTTGTTTGTTGTTGTTGTTGTACTTTATTTATACATATAAAGTCATATTAATAAAGTTAGAATGTGTTTTACAGGAAAGCAGTACATTCCTGACAGGGTAGTCAAGAAATTAAAGGAATGTTCGGCAGCAATATTGATGGGATGCAGGAGTGGCTCCTTAACATTACAAGGAATTTATGCACCCCTAGGTACTCCTCTGTCGTATCTAATGGCTGGTTCTCCATTCATTGTCGCCAACTTGTGGGATTTGTTAGAATCTGAAGCATGTCTATTGGGTAAGACTCTTTTTGAGGAGAGTGATTCATCAAACAGTTATGGACACATAAGAAGAATTGGAGATTTTGTGGCCAAGGCACGGAATGGTTGCAACAGACCTTTCCTTACAGGGGCAGCTTTGGTATGCTATGGTGTACCTGTTGGAATTCATAGGCATGAAGATATTTTAGAATAGAAAGATAACTAGTATCTCTGATAAAAATTTTTATTTACAGAGAAATAGACTATTATTTCTGATGTTTGATATCAATATCATAGGTGTAGGATAATGCTTGGGATAGTTGTTTATAATTTTTTGGTGTGGATTATATGTTTGTTGGCTTCTTTCTCATTTGTTATTATGTTTTACTTTATTTTTGAAGCCACTTGGTGTTGGCATAATTTAAAAATCAAGTTAAAAAAGACTAATTAAAATTTCTCTTAATTTGATAGTTTTTTTCAAATAGTTGAGTTAACTAAGAGTAACCACGTTTTATGAATAGTTACAAATTAACACAAATACTTCACATTTCAGCGTTTTAAAAGAGTTTTTTTATTAGAATATTGCATTTTTTAAAATAAAAAACTTTTACTATTCTAGTTTCCAAAATATGTTTCAATATACTTGTTACCACAAAATGACTCAAAATATAATACTAATAATTTAGTATGATTTTGCCAAATGAAAAGGAGTGCTTTGAATTGTTCCATTTCCAAATGGTAATCGCTTATATATAAAATCAGTTTAAAAATTTGTAACATCGGTGGTCAATACAATATGGCTTATTTGATTGCATTTTAAGATTTTTTTTAATAGCTTAATATACATTTGTTTGTGTGAAAAGGTACGGAAACTAGAGGGATTTGAGTATCATAGTATAAGGGGATTTTTTTAATCCATTCCATTTATTTCTTATCCACTATGTGAAATTTAAAAAGAAAATCAAAATTAAAAGTATATTTTCAGTGTGCATATTTTTTAAATTGTATTTATATAAAATTGGAAATGCACTTCAGGTAGAAATCGGAAATGTATATTCGATTTCTAATAAAGCATAAAGTTGTTGCCATAACAACAAAAGTAGCATAAACACTTGGGATGAACATATATTCTTTTATTAAAAGTCGGAAGTATATTTTCAGTTTGTACCGGAAGTGCGTTTTCGATTCTGTTTTTTACCTTTTGAAGAGTATACCTAAAAAAAAAAATTATAAGTGATGAAGGTGCAAACTAAATGTATATTTCTGATTTTTCGAAAGTATTTTCAAAATTGCATAGAATATTTTTCACTCCTATGAGTGGAATAAGAAATTCCCATAAAATAATATAAAGATAAAATTAAAGAAGAAATTGATGCAATAGTGACGTAATATTATTATTAAATATTATTGTGATAAAATATATTTTATTTAAATTAAAAGATATATTGATGTTCAAAAAAAATATAAATGACATATATTAGTATAGATTTATATTTAAGGGGAATAGGTTGGACATAAGTTCAAACATGATTGAACTTTTGAATCTCAAATCATTCTACACTGATTCAATATTGGGAATTGCTATATGCACTCTATAAATTGCTACCACAACATAGTGTAAAATCTAAAATACTTTTAGGTTTTAGAAATGCATCTCTAAATGCATAAAAAAAACACCAATCACATTTGTTTTTGATCGACAAGTTGCCTTTAATCTAGAGATGCATCAACACATATTCAAGAACACATATTCATATTGAAGTTAAAATTAAAATTGATAACTTAAAAGATGAAACATTACATGAATAATCAAACATCACATAAATGAAACATATCAGCGTCAATCACTTGAAAGGACATCTTTTGAGTTGTATTCAAAAAAAGATCAAGACTAGAAACCATGATAAAGAACAACCATTTCTCCTGCCGGCTATCTCAGAAGGAAAGCAAGAGTTGGGAATTGGAACTTATGATCCAGAACATGTGAAGAAGTTGATTGCTGAAGCTATTATTATGCACGACTATCCACTATCAATTGTGGATCACATTGGTCTTAGAAGAGTCTTTGTTTCTCTCCAACCATTGTTTAAAGTTCCTACTCGAAACACAATCAAGAATGAGGTATTGAAAGTTTATGATTTTGAGAAAAAATGTGCTATGAAGATGTTAGATAACCATGAAGGAAGAGTGGCAATTACCACAGATATGTGGACTTCAAGCAACCAAAAAAAAGTTATATGGCGGTTACGGCTCACTATATTGATGGCTCGTGGACTTTACAGAGTCGAATCTTGAGGTAACAATGTTTATATTTTATAACTTAATTGTATCTTTTTTTTTGTTCTTAATGATAATAAGTGAAAGACTTGTTTTTTGTAAATATTATGTTAGGTTCATTTATGTTCCAGCCCCTCACACTAGTGAAAGACTTGCTGAAGCACTTGTTAACTGTTTAATGGACTGGAACATTGATTCAAAGCTTTCTATGATTACTTTAAATAATTGTAGCATAAATGACTCAATGATTAGGAAAATTAAGGATAAGTTGTCGTTGGAATGTTTAATAAGGGGTGGGTCTTTGTTACATATGTGTTGTTGTGCGCACATCCTAAATTTAATTGTTCAGGAGGGGCTACAAGTGATTAAGGATGGCATAGAAAATATTCGGGATATTGTAGGATTTTGGAGTGCTACACCTAAAAGGCATGAAAAATTTGAAGATACCGCTAGACAATTGAGAATTATTTGCACTAGAAAGTTAGCTCTAGATTGTCCAACAAGATAGAATAGCACATATAAGATGCTTGATATTGCCATAGAGTACAAGGATGTATTTATTCGGTTGAAGCAATGTGAGTCTTTGTACACTTGTCTTCCAACTAATTCACAATGGCAATTTGCTAAAGATGTTTGTGGGTGCTTAAAATTATTTAATGAAGTAACTGAGTTGATT
This sequence comes from Vicia sativa, assembly GCA_021764765.1. NCBI lineage: Eukaryota > Viridiplantae > Streptophyta > Magnoliopsida > Fabales > Fabaceae > Vicia > Vicia sativa. Next base: position 1,536,044 of record CM038792.1, read on the forward strand.
TCTGGTACAAAATATCCAACTGCCAACTTGTACTTTCCTAAGATTTGTAAGATTAAGTTGGCAATAAAGGAATGGAAGAAGTCCTCCAATTCAATTATTGAGATGATGGCCACAAGAATGATGGAAAAATCTCAAAATTATTGGAGTGGTGTTCATGATATGATGGGAGTTGCTGCAGTTTTGGATCCTAGGAAGAAGATGGTTGTACTTAATTTCTGGTTTCCTAAGTTGTATGGAGAAGAATCAAGTGCACAAGTTAGTAGAATCAAAGACATGTGTTATGATTTGCTCAATGATTATCAACAGATTAAACTTAGAGATGCACAACCTACTGCTCCATCCATTGGTATAACTGCTCTTGTTGATGACGAGGCTGAATTTGATGCATACGTTGAGACGATTGCTGTTGCCGAAGACTCAAGTTCAAGTGTTAAGTATGAGTTAGATCATTATTTGAAGGAGCCAGTTATAAAAAATACTCCAGAATTTGACATTTTGAATTGGTGGAAGGTAAATGGAGTTGTGTATCCAACACTTCAAGCAATTGCAAGAGATGTGTTAGCTATTCCTATCTCTACAGTAGCTTCTGAATCGGCCTTCAGTAATAGTGGTAGAATATTGAGTCCTCATCGTAGCCGACTTAACTGGACTACCGTAGAGGCTTTGATGTGTGCTAGGAGTTGGCTATGGGCTGCTGAGAATAACGGTATGTCATTGTCAAATTATTTTTACTTTCTACCTTAATTTTCTTGTTATATAATGTATTACTACTTTGGTATGTCATTGGCAAATAATATATTACTGATTTTTCTTGTTATATAATATATATAGGAATTTTTAGAGTTGCAGAAGAAATTGCTACTGTGTTGAATGAAATGGAGTCAGACGATGAAGGTATTTTGTAATTCATTTGGTGTAGAAGTTTTAAGCTTTAGTGTTTTATTTAACTTCAATTTATTTGTTAATACAACTGAGTTGATGGAAGGTTGTTTGGGTTACCATTTTGAAGATTAGAAGTTGTTGTTTCTATACGTTAACATGGTGAGTATTGTTGTTTCTATCTTCCAACATTGTTGCCCCGACTAATTTGCACTAATGCTTTTGATATTAGACAGTTCTTTTAGTGTTGTGCTTATGTTTCTAGACAGTTCAAAAACATGATATTTAACGCGCATGCAAGCATGATGAAAGGTAGTAGACAAACATTATTATAGGCAGTTTGATTCCAGACAGTTTTATTCCAGTTGCAAACATGATATTAAATGCTGGTTTGACTATCAAGAATATTCCAGGCGATATGTTTTCTGTGTTGTAAGCTATTACATCTCTGCATGTATCAAGAAGTGGTCTAAAGGATTCTTCTTATGAGAAACAAACATCTCTGTATGCTTCTTTGAGTACTCTATATGTTTTCTGTGTTACTTTCATAATATGGCCCACTCATAAGCTTCTGGAGGTTGAATATGGCATGTTAAATTATTACAATTTAAAAGTTCAGCATTACCAAGAATTAAGTTACATGTTTTATATATTTTAAGTTTCACATGTTTGTTATTACAATTTAAAATTATGATGATAATATCTATTAGTGTTTCTTAACATGTGAAATATATTTTCTTTGTAATAGGTAAAATAGATCAAGTGAACACAACTCCGGAGCCGGAAGGAACATCTAATCTTACACAAGAAAGTTGTAATATATTAGCTTGTTGTTGTTGAAAAGTTGTAATTTGATTGTAGAATTTAATTTTAATTGTAATGTTAAGATGTTGAAGACTATGTTAAGATAATTGTGATTGCATTTTCTTGAAGACAATGTAAAGAGACCTTATTTTAATTGTAATTTTTTTTTGGTGCGGGCTTGGGTTTGGGTGAAAAAACCTGAACCCAATGTGTGCAAGCGCGGGTGTTATTCTGTCACCTGAATAGCTTTCGGGTTCGGGTTCGGGTTCAGGTGATGCTTTCGGGTACGGGTGTGGGTAGTGTGAAACCTGCACCCGACCCTACGCGTTGCCATCCCTAACCGTTATGAACCTTTTAGTACTCAAATTTTGTACGTTCGTTTTACTTACATTTTTTTTGCATGGTAATGTTAGACTCCTACAAAATTCAAACCAAAAGATAAGGGGATTACGCGGCCAATGGAGTCAGTGGCATCAAAAAAACAGGTACAACACAATTATATGATGTTTATGCTTACATAATGTTAATTTGTCATCCTATACTTGACCACTCTAATTTTATGATATTTAGATTATTCCTGCTAAAGAGATTGAAGCTGTAAGTAGGGGTAAGGAGCCTGTAATTAGCAACATTCCCACAGAAATAAAGAGTGTTGCTAAGAGGACCAGGGCTAGAAAGAAAGCTACTTCACAGTATAGGTCGTGCCTTCAGACATATATAAGCTTCACAACTATTTCGCGAGGTGGTACTTCTCTTATATCCCTGGATGAAGGGATTTATGGTTCTGAAGGCATGACAGCAATTGGTAAGGAGGATTTGGAACAAGTTTTTGGACACTTGACATTAGGCATCGCTGTTATCAATACATACATCAGGTATACTCCAATCAATTTTGTTTAATTAATTGCATAATTTATTTACTCATTTCAATGAATAATTAATGTTAATGATGTTTTTATTTAAGGTTTCTGTATGACAAGTTGATTCGCCCGCGTGGATCGGAGTCCAAATTCGCTTTCATAAATCCCAACATTGTCCACGCAGGGTCAATCATCTCAAAACCAGATGAAGTAATTGCATTTGTTCTCAGTTTATTTATGGCCAGCAAAGATACAGAAAAACTGTTCTTTTTACCATATAATACTGGCCACAAGTAAGATTTTCATTCTAAATTTCCTTTATTCTAATTTTTTCGTTTTTTAACGTTGTGTAGAAAATTTTCATCTAACCTTTGTTTAATATTCCAGTGGACACTGGTTATTGGTTGCAATTAATCTTGTGAGAGAAATTGTATATTATCGGGATTCGTTGGGCAATGATTGGACAACATACCCAGATATGAAGAAAACAATTGACACGTAAGTGAGATTGTTCTAAAATATTCCTGTGTATATTTAATTATTTATGTGCGATAGTTCTAAATATTCGTTATTATTTTATTATAGCATTCTATAAAGTTTTCGAGCACAAATAGATATTCAAGTACCAAGGAGTAGAGTCAACAATATTTCTTGGATCAAAGTGGAGGTATAGATTTTCACAATTTTGATTACATAGCGATGATACTTGATAAAACAAGTTAAGGTGTATATCTTGATGTATATCCGTATTTTCTTTCCATGTGTAGTGTCCTCGTCAGCACAATGGTGTAGATTTCGGTTATTTTATGTTGAGGTTTATGAAAGAAACTATTCTTTTGGACCGATTAGAGATTCCATCCATGGTATGAATTTCTAACTAAGGAATTATTTTAATATTTTTCATAAAATGAATTAGTATTTTAATTAAAACATACTATGTTATATTATTATGTAGTACTTTGAGAATTCAAGTGTGCTTATTACTCAAAATATCAATTGGATGAACTTATGGAGGATTGGTGCCAATTTGTTATGGAGTTGAGAGTTTTATTATAAGATATAACTTTGAGTTTTGAGAATATAATATAAGTCGTTATAGTTGTGTTACAATATTATTGTTTTTGTTGTTGTTATTTGGTAACTTGTATGAATTTCGATTTTTTGATTTTGTTTCAGGTTATATAGGTGCAGATCGATGTAGAAGATAGAGTTATTTTGTAATTCATTGTTGATTTTGTTTCATTGTTGTATATATTAAAGTTGTTATTGTGTATATTGTGCAAAAAAGGATTGAAGATGTATCTTGATGTATATTGACGTATATTGATGTTGTTATAATATTGTTTCATTGTTGTATATTGATGTCGTTGTTGTTTAAAATGTTATATTGAAGCTATAAATTCTGGTGCAAAAATGGTGAGATTAAATTTGATAGGCAACATTTTGTTTTAAATGAAAAAAAATTATATTAAAAAAAAATAAGAAAAAGCGCTACTAAAGGGGGGAAGACAGCGCTTTTAATGATAAGCGCTGTCTAAAGTGATTGAAAAAAAATTATATTAAAAAATAATAAGGAAAAGCGCTGCTAAAGGGGGGAATAGACATCGCTTTTGCCAAGCGCTGTCTAAAGTTCCACATTAAAAGCGTTGTCTAAAGTGTAAGCGTTGCTAAAGGGGGTACCTATAGCAGCGCTTTTTAAATTACATAAGCATTGTCTATACCTTTAGCAGCGGTGGTTTTAGCAGCGCTTTTAAGCACTGTTAAAGGCCTAAAAAAGTGTTGTCTAATCCCTTGTTTGGCATAGTGTCTACACACCGAAGTAAGGCAAGATCATGGTTAAGCTTATATAGAATACCGTTACTTAGAAATAACTTGGCAGAGAACCTCCTCAGAAACTTCTTGTCGTTGACAGATACTCCCTAAGGGTATTCTTGTGCCGCAAGGTATCTCCTCACTTCGTAAAACCAGGGCTTTTCTTCTACTCCTTCAGCATCAATCTCACAATAATACGCCGGTTCGTCTAGCCTTTCAATAGTAATCTGAGGAGTTTCGTTGTCCTATATGACTTTGAACATAGATGACATGGTAGCTAATGCGTCTAGAAACTGATTTTCTTTTCGCGGAATATGCTCTAAAGTAATTTCGTTGAAGTATGGAATCAAAATCAGCACATGTTCTCAATATGGAATGAGATTAGGATGTTTCGTGTCACATTCTCCCTTAATCAGACTAATCACCAAAGTTGAGTCTCCATATACTTGCAAAAACTTGATTCTCAAATTAATAGCAACTTTAATAACCATGATGCACGCTTCATATTTGGCCATATTGTTGGTGCAGTCGTAACATAATATGGCGGTGAAGGGTGTATGGCCGCCCTTGGTAGAGATGATCATGGCGCCAATGCCATTGCCAAGTGCGTTAGAAGCTCCATCAAAAATCAAAGTCCATCGGGATCTTGGATCAGGTCCTTCGTCTGGTCCAGGTTCTTAATAATCAGTAACTAGCATGATGTTCTTGTCTGGGAATTCAAAATGCATAGATTGGTAATCGTCTACAGCTTGATCAGCCAAATGATCTGCTATGATACTTCCTTTAATTGCCTTTTGGGTAGTGTATTGAATGTCATACTCGGTCAAGATTATTTTCCATCTTGCTATTCTTCCGAAGAGAGCAGGTTTCTCAAATATGTATTTTATCGGATCCATCTTAGAGATCAACAAGGTAGTATGGGTCAACATATACTATCTTAGTCGGTGAGCGGCCCAAGCCAAAGCGCAACAAGTTTTCTCGAGTAGTGAATATCTTGTTTCACAGTCGGTAAACGTTTTGCTAGGGTAGTATATTGCATGCTATTTTCGACCAGACTCATGATGTTTCCCCAATACACACCTCATTGAATTCTCTAACAATGTTAAGCACATGATTAGGGGTCTTCCTTCAACTGGCGGCATCAGAATAGGAGGTTCTTGGAGGTATTCCTTGATTTTGTCGAAAGTTGTCTGACAATCGTCGTTCCACTCCACTACTTGATCTTTCTTCAATAATTTGAAGATTGGCTCACAAGTAGCAGTCAGATGTGAAATGAATCTAGCAATATAGTTCAAATGTCCTAGGAAACCTATGACTTCTTTCTCGATGCAGGGAGGTGGCATTTCTTGAATGGCTTTAACCTTGGCGGGGTCAACTTCAATACCTTAACACTGACGGTGAAACCTAGGAGTTTACTGCATCTTACTCCAAAGGTACACTTGCTCGGATTCAACCTCAATTTGTACTTCTTCAATGTATCAAACAGCTTATGCAAATGATCAAGATGTTCTTCTTTAATCTGGGATCGGGCTATCATGTCTTCGACATAGACTTCTATCTCATGATGGATCATATCTTGAAATAAAGCTACCATAGCGCGCTGATACGTTGCACCTGCATTCTTCAATCCGAACGACATAACCTTGTAACAGAAAGTGGGCCACTGTGTGACGAAAGTAGTTTTGTCTATATCTTCGGTAGCCATCTTGATTTGATTGTAGTCGGAGAAATCATCCGTAAAAAAAAACACCTTATGCTGAGCAGTATTGTCAACCAAAACATTGATATGTGGAAGCGGAAAATAAATATCATATAAGAATATTTGAAAGTGAATATATAATTTCTTGTAAAATAAATATCAAATTTCATATTGATTTCTCAATAAAATATAATAGTAAATAATAAACATATAAATTTTTAAGTTATAATAATGTAATTCAAAAAATTACATCTTTATGAAATATTTACATATAAAATAAATCATTGAATAAAAATAACAATCTTAAAAGAATATTCGAAAGTGAAGAGTTAATTTCTTGTAAAATAAATATTTAATTTCACATTGATTTCTCTATAAATATAATAAATATAATAAGATAATTCAAAAAATTACATCTTTATAAAATATTTACATATAAAATAAATCATTGAATAAAAATAACAATCTTAAAAGAATATTAGAAATTGACGAGTTAATTTCTTGTAAAATAAATATCTAATTTTACATTGATTTCTCTATCAAATATAATAATGACATAAGAGCCTTCAAGATTAATCTTCCATTTGCATCGACAATTCTCATCATCTTGTCTTTGACTGTCACTTTGTAATTCTTTTCGACCAACTGCCCTATGCTAAGCAAATTTCTCTCCAAGCCTGAAATGCACAACACGTTGGAAATTACTGACCTTTAGTCATATTTCCTCATAATCAAAACATCTTCAATACCTTCAACTGCCAGAGTATTGTCATTTGCAAATTTTACCATGTTCTTCATTGAGGGTTTTAGGTTGACAAACCAATATTTCCTTCTAAACATGTGTGATGAATATCCTGAATCCAAGTGCCATTACTCCTTGAATTTTTCTTCATCTCTTGTTGTAACCATCAACAACATCTCTTCTTCTTCATACTTTACAAACTTTACATCACTTTCTTGATTATTTCTCTTCTCTAGAAAATCACTCGAATAGTGACCATACTTCTGAAAATTGTAACACTGAACGTGAATTTTGTCAGGCTTTCAAACACCACCCCTTCCTCTATTAGCAACATTGTCTCTTTGGTTTCCTTGGTATGGTCTTATCTTATTCAACACATGTTCTTCATTTTGGTTTCATCTACCAGTCGAACTGTTGCATCCACCTCTACCTTTGTTGTCGAACCATTTTCCTTTGCCTTTCTTATTTTTTGTTGATTGAGCCTGCAAAGCCACACCACTCTTCGATTTCCTTGCAGCTCTTTCATCCATTCTTTGTTTATGAGATTCCAATGACCCTTGAAGCTCTTCCTTCGACATAGTTTACATATCCCTCGACTCTTCTATGGCAACTACCACATGGTTGAACTTTAGAGCTAGAGATCTCAAGATCTTCAAAACAACAACACTTGTTGTTAACGTCTCTCCACGAGTCTTGATTTGATTCACTAGTTTCGTAACCCTAGTGAAGAAATCAGATATGCTTTCGCTATCTTCTATCTGAAGAAATTGGTATATTCTTTTGTGAGTTTGTAACGTCACCTCTTTCACCCTCTCAACACCTCCAAACGATTTCTTCAGAATTTCCTAGGCTTCTTTTGTAGATTCAACATCACTAACATTTTCAAAATTGTCTGGGCTGACACATTGGTGAATTATAAAGAGAGCTTTATAATTATTCTTCTTGGATTCTTTGTATTCAGCTTCATCTGCATCTGAATCTTTTCCATCAAGTGGTTCTAATCCATATTTAACAATTTCCCAAAGACCTTGAAAACAGAATATAACCTTCATTTGTTTACACCAATTCTCATAGTTATCACCTTTAAGAATTTGGAGATTCGATGGAAAATCTCCATTCGCATAATTCATCGCCATTGATTTTCTTCTTCTTCCCTTGATAGCTTTACCTGAGCTCTAGATACCAGATGCTCAAATCCACCAAAACTTATAGTAATTTATAAAATATCGCAAATCGATCCAAAAAAATCGGAAATCACAAAAAACTGAAATTTATTGAATGTGTTTGGATGTAATTTTCTGAAAATGGATATAATCTATAGTATATTAAAAATTAATATTACAAAATAAAAATGATCGATTATAGTTAAAATAAATATATTAAACCAAACTAATAAGTAATATTAAAAAATATATAATTATCATATAATAATAAATTCACAAAACATGTCATATTAATATATATATATATATATATATATATATATATATATATATATATATATATATATATATATATATATATATATATATATATATATATATATATAATGGATCCAGTTTGGTTTGGATCGATTTTTATAACATATCATCCAAAATTGAACCAAACTGCAAAAAAATTTATCTTTAGATGCGATGAATTTTTGCCTTAAAATCTACCCAAACCGAACCAATAACATCACTAATTTCTACTACTATTTTTTTATTTCATACGATAAATTTATATTAATATTTTAAAATTAAATATATGTATATGTTATTATGAAATTATTTAATTTTAATATAAATGTTATTTAATTAAAATAATATATCTTGACTATAATAAAAATGACATTTAATTATAATAATATATCGTGACTAAGTATAAATTTTAATTAGACAAAATAATCATTTTGGTCCCTTAACTATAGGTCATGGTTCACTTTGGTCCCTTATCTTTTTTTGCGCCAAATTGATCTTTTACGTCCACTTCGTTAGTCAAAGTCTGTTAATAATCTACGTGGCACATTTGACCAACTCTTGTGACGGAGTTAGCTGTTCGCGTTAAAAAGTGACGCGCGAGGGAATCGAATCGGAATTCAGATTCTCTGGCTCGAAACAATTTACTCTTTTGATTTGTTTATAAAGATGCCGCGAGCATCAAGCTTTATTTTTTCCAATACAAGAAAAATGATTATGAAAAAGGGGAAAGCTGCAATACCCTCAATTGATATGATATGCATTACGACTAGCGTGAACTAGACGCAACGCATTGGGGAGATTCCGGGAAAGGGGGTTTGTTATATAAAGGGAATAGATGTGGCTCCCTAAATATATATAGTTATCTATAGCTTTATATATGAATATGTTTGATATGTTTGTGTGTTTTAATTGCTATTTCTATTGTTGGGAAAGTTTCTCCTTTGGATTTTAAGAAGGGAAGATTATGTGGGATCCTAGGTTTTGTTATTATTGTGCTCGCAAAGATCGTCGGGATCTTCTGCATACATATCCCTTAATGGAAATCAGAGCATTTGTAGCTCGGATCTAAAGGGATCTATGGTTTGTTTGGTTTGGGGGAGGAAGAAGTTTGCTCGCCAAGGATGAGACCTTGTGCCTACGTATTCTCAAAAGGATGTTGAGAAAGTCAGAGCAATCGTAGTTCCCACTTATGCTAGTGGAAGCAACAGGATGTTATTAAGAGACAAAGACGAATGTCATCTTAATGAAAAATGTATCTAATCTATTTCATCACATACATTTTGAAAGGAGTGATTAAATCGTTCATCGTAAGTTATAGGCGTTTTGCTTGAGTGTACAAGCGTTACCACTTACGAGTTAAGAAAGATGTTTAAAAAATGATTGAATCTTTTAATTGTAAGCATTGGGTGTTTTGCTTGAGTGTACAAGCGTTACCACTTACAGATTAAGAGATGTTTTTGTTTGAAAAGTGTTTGAAAAAGTTTTTTTGTTGTATGTGATGTGATAGATGAGATACTTCTTCCATAGAGATGATAAATGTCTAAATATCTAGGAGAAATTGATTGGATTAGGGGGATGATTTTAAGAAGCCCATGGGTCCTTGTATTGTAAGCCCAAAAGGAGGCATTCCGAGGGTCATCGAGGGTCCTTGTATTGTTAGCCCAAGAGAAGGAATTTCGAGGGTCATTGAGGGTCCTTGTATGAAGCTCAAGAGGAAGCTATAGGGTATGGCTGGCTTTGGCTTTAAGAGTGGTTTCACCGGGAAACCATCCTCTTAGGATTTTAAGAGTGATTTCACCGGGAAATCATCCTCTCAGGGTTCTATCCTAGCGCGGGTGATTCTTTGTATTGGAAGCCCAATAGGAGGCTGTTAAGAGATTTCCTGATCTCTTTCTTGTTTGATGCCCAAGAGAAGGCTAAACTCAACGAGGAGTTCTTTTGAACGAAGCCCAAGAGGAGGCTAACTCAGTAGGGGAGTGTCATCTTATATGAAGCCTAAGCAGAGGCTAAACTCAGTAAATGAGTTTTCTTATACGAAGCCTAAGAGGAGGCTAAACTCAGATGAATGAGTTTTCTTATACGAAGCCTAAGAGGAGGCTAAACTCAGATGAATGAGTTTTCTTATACGAAGCCTAAGAGGAGGCTATAGGGAACCTAGTTGTTAGACTAATTGTTATGTTATAACTGGACAGTTATATAAACAAATGTGTGATATGTATTCACAAGAGTTTATGAAGGAAATATAAACAAGTGTATAAAACGAGCGTTTAAAGCAAGTGTAACTTGAATATTTACAAAGTTTTGAATGTGTACAAGGGAATGAATATGTACACGAAGGGGTGTTTATGTACAAGGAAATGAATATGTACATAGGAGGATTGGGACTTACACCGTGAGGGAGGCCCATTGATTTTAAGAGCAGTTTCACCGGGAAATTCTTCTCTTAATACCAATGGAATTGGTGTATAAACAAGCGAATGAAAACAAACGAAAGAAGTTTATTTATGCTTGGATACTTTTGAAGATGATTGTATATGTACAAGGAAAAATTTAATATGTACATAAAAAGGATTGGGACTTACACCGTGAGGGAGGCCCATGATCAATTAAGAAATTCGAGGAAAAACTAGTTTGGTTTATCTTCAAATCGAGTCGATCAAGGAAAAAGGTGTGTAAGTTTGATGAAATGTTTTGAAAATGTTTTGAAAAGTGAAGTATATTCACAAGAAGTTTTGAAAAGTTTTGAGTTTTGAAAGTTTTGGAAAGAAAACATCTTTGAAAAGTATTAAGAAATACTTTAAAATGTCTTATTTTTTACTTAATAAAAATATAATCAAAAGAAAATATTTTTGGATTTTTTTGACATAATCATAAAATAGGTATATTAAATGACAAGTGTGCAAAAAATCATCTTAGAATGAGAAGTTTTGATTGGTTTTTGAAAATGTTGAAGTTTGATAGAAATGGTGAAGAAAACAAGTGGTAAAAATTTAATTTTGGTCATAAGGAGGTTTGAACTCATGACCTTTGGCTTAGAATTGAAAAGCTTTACCACTGAACCAAGTGCTTGTCTTATTATTTACACGCTTCCAATTAATTATATTTAAAAACAAGTCTTTGAAATGTTTTAAAAAATGAAGGAATGTGAAAAAATGACAAAATGGTCTCAGGGGGATTCGAACCCTGGACCATAGGCAAGGCAAGGAACATGAAAGGCGTGCTGGAAACCGCTGGGGCGGTAATACATCCGCTTACTTATCTAATTCCATGTTATTATATTTTAAAACAATTATTTGAATTTCTGGAAAATCAAAATCACGCGCGCAATGTTCTTCTTCTTCCTCAATCTTCATTCAATCATGGATTCTTCATTTCTTGATGAAATTGAAAGATGTAAACATCAAACTTGCTCGTTTTGAACCCATGAACACGATGGTGGTGGTTAATTTCATTTATTTTTAGTTTAAAATGATTAATTTTGATCGTGCCCAGATGAACCCTAATTCTAAGAATCAACATGAAATCGTGTATGGATCATGATTTGTTAAATTGATTGAGGGTTAATAATCAGTGATGGTGCAGAAACAAGATGGCCAAGCAATTTTTAAACTGGAATGCATGAATCATAGAGTTCGAAGTATGAGTAGCTTACCTCTTCAAACTGAAATCGGAATCCCGTTTAAAGTGTTTCTAGTTGTTGTTTGATGATTGCTACAGCACCACTGGACCTTATGGAAGGTGTTTGAACACTATGCTTGCTTTGAAATAGCCTGGATCACTCTGACCAAGTCCAACTGCAGTTACTTCATGTGAGTTTCGAAATCGTGGTTGGAGATGTTACATGTCAGGGATAATGATTTGGATCACTCATATGGAGTGTATAGATGATGTTTGAAGTGTTGAATCAAGGTTAGCTCGAGCAAAATGAGAGATGGCAAGTTAAGGCATCATTTGCAAGCTTATGGTTTTTTAACAATGATTCTGAGTTTGGGAAGTTCTTGTGATGTTTTTAAGTTTTAGACAAGTTCTATTTAGTGTTTAGAACATGTTAGACACCTAATTTCTCTCAGATTTTACAATGCTTGAAGATTGCAAAAATTCCTCACTTTGAACTATGAAACTTGAAACTTAAGCAAGAAAGAAGGAAAGCTTGATTTGGATAGCTTTGGTGTAGTTTGGAAATGAGAAAATGACCTTTATTTATAGGCCAAGAATTCTGAATGATTTGGCAAAGATATCATTGAAGGAAACTTGCAACTTGGTTAAGAGGTAATAATGAAATCTTTTGCATTTAATGCAAAAGTAACTTTCTTAACCATGGTTAAGTTTTTCTCTTTGATCCAATCCACTCCTCAATCATTCAAACTGATATTTATCAGTTATAATACACCTCTAAGTGATGACAAGGCTTCTAGAAGGAGAAGTTGCAAAAAATGACTTGTAATTTTGAAGCATGAACTTGAAATCCATGGTTTTGGAGCTCTATGTTTCAAAATCAAACGTATAGCTAGACAAAGTGTTTTTGCAAGTTCTTGGACATTTTGGAAATCTTGTAACAAGGGCTACAACTTTCATGTTTTGAGTTTTTTCTGAATCCAAATGGATCTAGGTGAAAAATGTCCATGAAAGTAGGAAAAAACCATGTTTCTTAACACTTCAAAAAATTTCTAAGTGTTAGAAAATTTTCAAATCTTGACTTTTTGTTGACTTTTTCACATTTATTTTTTTATGATCATGATGGATTATTTGAAATGTTTTTATGATGGAAAAGTTTGGTCTTGAAAAAGTTGACCAAAAGTCAAAGTTTGACTTTTCTGAGCAGATGAATTTTCATCAGATGATTCAGAATTTGTCTGATGAAAATCATGGACTTTTGTGATGTTTTGAATCAAGAAATTAGGTCAAGATGTTGCATTGAAGATGTTAAGATCAATATCCAAGCAAATAGATCATTCATTGAGCAGAAAGTCAATGATTCACTATCCTCGATAAAAACCCTAATTGGTCGATTCATGATAGATCATGAGAAAAAATTGGGAATCTGAAGATCAAATGTTGATGATTGATTAAGATAGATCAATTGAGGTGATTGGAAACTCAAACCCTAATTGATTAGATCTTGAACAGATGAAATTTTGAAGAAACCCTGATTTTGACTTCTAGAAGCCACACACGATCTATTTTATTTTGAAACTGTTAGTGATGTAGTGATGCATATGTGAGGTGGTATATTAGGTCAAAAATTGGGGTATGACATTAGCGTCCTAAAAAAACAAAACTAAAAGCTATTTATGAGTTTTTTTATTGATGTTCATCTTCTTCCCCAAATTTTTAACAATGAAACCCTTTCCATTGAATCAGCCACAATTGGTCAAAACGCTGGATTGAATCCCAAATTTCTTAGATTTCAACTTCTCTTTCATTTTACACTCACAAGTCTTCCTAGCTCAACTCAGCTAACCGACATTTTTTTCAATTACAACTTCAAATTCGTTCCAACATTTCACTATTCTACTCCGTTCAAACCACAAATACCGCTAATGCTCTTCTTTCAAACCTCGTACTTCGTTCTGTCAAATCTAAATTTTTTCTACATGGTTCTCATATGTCACCTCTTTCTCCTATGTATTTCACAAATTCATCCTCTTATTCTTCTTCCTCCACTATAGCCACGCTTCTTCGCTCCAACCCTAATGCTAAAAACTTTATACCTATGAATAATTCAAATTAAATTCTCCAAAACGCGAATTTCCAATATCAAAATTCCAATTTTTATGAGATTAAAACAACAATCCCTGACCCATATAATAAAACGATGGATAATTGTTTAATGGAGTTGAAAAAACAACTTTTTAAAGACAACGACAAAGAAGTAGAACCAAACGCGAATTCTATGCTTACAAACAATGAATGGTCTGAAACAAATCAGAATTTGATTAGCTTCGAGGAAAATCCAATTTAAATAACGGTTTTATCACCCTCTTCATCCAACAATATATATATAGAGAGAGAGAGAGATAGAGGAGGGATCGTATAGTAAAACTTTATAGATTAATCTCAAACTTTATAGGTATGATCTATATGATGATATGTTTCAATCCAACGGTTGATTTTAAAAAATATTAATCCGAAGTGACGTTTTTGAGCGAGTGTAAGTCATGGTGTAACTCTTCGGGTGTAATTTGATCCCTCCTTATATATATATATATATATATATATATATATATATATAATGTGAATATAATGGATATGTATTGACAATATAAAAAATTCATTAAAATAATTTTAAAATATATATATTATGATTTATCAAAATAAAAATAGATTAGCTTGCATATTCTAAGGTAGTATATTGCATGCTCTTTTCGACCAGACTCATCATGTTTCCCCAATACACACCCCATTGAATTCTCTAACACTGTTAAGCACATGATTAGGGGTCTTCCTTCAACTGGCGGCATCAGAATAGGAGGTTCTTGGAGGTATTTCTTGATTTTGTCGAAATCTCTCTGACAATCGTCATTCCACTCCACTACTTGATCTTTCTTAAATAATTTGAAGATTGGCTCACAAGTAGCAGTCAGATGTGAAATGAATCTAGCAAGGTAGTTCAAACGTCCTAGGAAACCTATGACTTCTTTCTCGATGTAGGGAGGTGGCATTTCTTGAATGGCTTTAACCTTGGCGGGGTCAACTTCAATACCTTTACCACTAACAATGAAACCTAGGAGTTTACTAGATCTTACTCCAAAGGTACACTTGCTCAGATTCAACCTTAATTTGTACTTCTTAAATCTATCAAACAGCTTACGCAGATGATCAAGATGTTCTTCTTCAGTCTGGGATCGGGCTATCATGTCTTCAACATAGACTTCTATCTCTTGATGGATTATATCTTGAAATAAAATTACCATAGCGTGCTGATACGTTGCACCTGCATTCTTCAATCCGAACGACATAATCTTGTAACAGAAAGTGGCCCACTGTGTGACGAAAGTAGTTTTGTCCATATCACTCTTTGCTTTGCTGGCAGCTCTTTCAATCATTCTTTGTTTATGAGATTCCAACGACCTTGAAGCTCTTTCTTTGACATAGTTGACATATCCCTCGACTCTTTTATGGCAACTACCACATGGTTGAACTTCGGAGCCAAATATCTCAAGATCTTCGAAACAACAACTCTTGTTGTTAACGTCTCTCCACAAGTCTTGATTTGATTCACTAGTTTCGTAACCCTAGTGAAGAAATCAGATATGTTTTCGCTATCTTCTATCTGAAGTAAATGGTATATTCTTTTGTGAGTTTGTGACGTCAACTCTTTCACCCTCTCAGCGCATGCAAACAATTTCTTCAGAATTTCCTAAGCTTCCTTTGCAGATTCAACATCACTAACCTTTTCAAAATTGTCTGGGCTGACACATTGGTGAATTATAAAGAGAGATTTATAATTATTCTTCTTCGATTTATAGCCACGCTTCTTCGCTCCGACCCTAGTGCTGGAAACTTTATACTCATGAATAATTCAAATTAAATTCTCCAAAACGCGAATTTCCAATATCAAAATTCCAATTTTATTAAATAATAATGTAATTCAAAAAATTACATCTTATTAAATATAAATATTTACAAATAAAATAAATCATTGAATAAAAATAAAATCTTATAAGAATATTTGAAAGTGAATAGATAATTTGTTGTAAAATAAATATCTAATTTCATATTGATTTCTCAATAAAATATAATAAATATAATAGTAAAAAATAAACATATAAATCTTAAGTTATAATAACGTAATTCAAAAAATATAAAATATTTACAGATAAAATAAATCATTGAATAAAAATGACAATGTTAAAAGAATATTCGAAAGTGAGGAGTTAATTTGTTGTCAAATAAATATTTAATTTCACATTGATTTCTATCAAATATAATAAATATTAAGTGAGGAGTTAATTTCTTGTGAGCGCCATTCTTTCAGGATCTTCATTCTCATCTTTCACCGCCGGTAAGTTGTAAGTTGTCCCTGTCTCTTTGTTGTTTCAATTTGTTCTAATATGTCTCTTTTGTTGTTTCAATTTCTTCCAATTTGTCTCTTTGTTTTATCAATTTATTTATAAAAAACTAGTTTTCTTATTAATTTTGTTGCAATGCATGTCTTCCTGTGACATCTGCTACTGCATTGGTGTCGGTAGTTTACCGCATCAGAATTACATATTCTTGCTACTTGTTTGTGTTTGTGTTATTTTGTAGGGGGGCCGGTGACAAGATCCAAAACAAAGAAAGTGAAGGAAGCATTGGAAAAGGCATGACTTGCACTCATCTCCAACCTTAAACTTATAATCTTTTCCTTGAAAAGTCTATTGTGAGCGTTTGATCTCTTGGATTTACTTTGTTTGCTCATTTGTTTTAAGACTTTATTTTTTAATTTTCAATTTGGTTGTTATTATTAGAAATGCTTAAATACACTGAATAATCGATCTTAATTATTCCTTATTTTCTAATAACTTTTTGCAATATTGCAGCTTAAAAGAAAGATACACCAGAAATCTTAAAACTTCTCTAATTAGAATATAGAAATGACATGAAGAACTTCTAACAAAAATAATCATAAAGAACTTACCAAAGAGATATCGTTCTTTTTCTATTGTTTGATCTCATGTGGTACGTACTGTCAATTATACTTGTAAAAGATCAAAACTTATAACAAATAATCATAACAATGCTCCTCCTGATGATTCTAATACGTTAGTCAATGCTTACGATTCAAGAAAATCTTTTGATCGCAACAAGAATTCCACTAGTTCTGGTCATAAGAAAGAGCTTCGTGTGTGCACTCATTGCAATCGTCCTGACCACACTGTTGAAGTTTGTTACAGAAAACATGGGTTTCCTCCACATTTCGGCAAGAAAGCTGTTTCTGCCAACTCTCTCAATTCGTCTGGTGCAGAAGAAGAGAATTCTCAACCCAACACTGATGGTGCTGGTTCTTCAAATGCCTCTGCTAGTATTACTCAAGAGCAACTTTCTCAGTTACTTAACTTGCTACAACATTCAAATTTACTTCCTCATAATACCTCTTCCAATCATACCTCCACATCCAATCAAATTTCTACCCATAATGACATCAAGCCACACAGCACATCAGGTATAACTATAATCTCAAACCTAACTTGTTCTAGCCATTCCTATTCCAATTTTTGGCTCCTTAACTCCGGAGCTAATGATCATGTATGCTCTTTTTTACACCTATTTTAATCATATTTTCCTATTAATTCTGTTCGTGTTAGCTTGCCAAATGGTACTTCTGTTTTGGCCAAAACTGCAGGCACAGTTGTCTTTTCCCCCACAACTCTATCTAAATAATGTCCTACATCTTCCTGATTTTTCATTGAATCTGATTTCAGTTTCGAAATTGTGTAAATCTCTTCACTGTACCTTACAATTTTTTGATCACAAATGCATCTTGCAGGATTTGAAATCACGGAAGATGATTGGTTTGGCTAGTGAAACGGATGGCTTGTACAAACTCTTGCAAGATGGTCCTGCTAATTCCATTCCACCAGCCTCAACTCCTATCTGTCGTGCCTTATCACATACCAGTGTTAACAATGTTTCCATCATACCCTTACAAGCTCTTTGGCATTTTCGTTTAGGTCATCTTTCACATGATCGTCTTTGTAAAATGTCCAAATTGTATCCCAATATCCATCATGATAATAATGTTGTATGTGATATATGTAATTTTGCTAGACACAGAAAATTACCTTACTTCATTTCGATATATGGGGCCCTTTAGCCATTACATTTATTCATGGATATAAGTACTTTCTTACTGTGCTTGATGATTTCAGTCGTTACACATGGATTATACTTTTGAAATCCAAAGTTGAGGTTTCCCAACATGTACAAAATTTCATCACTTTGGTTGAAAACCAGTTTCACACATGCCCTAAATTTATTCGAACAGATAATGGACCTGAGTTTCTAATGACCAACTTTTACACGACCAAAGGTATCATTCATCAACGCTCTTGTGTTGAGTCGCCACAACAAAATGGATGTGTTTAGCGTAAACATCAACATCTCCTCAATGTAGGGCGAGCTTTGATTTTTCAATCCAAACTCCCCAAATCCTTTTGGTCTTATGTTGTCTCGTATGCTACTTACATCATAAACCGAACCAACACTCCATTATTAAACCACCAATCACCTTACCAAAAATCCACAACTCTCTTCCAGAAATTGACCAGATTAAAGTATTTAGTTCTTTCTACTACGCTTCTACTCTTCAAAACCATCGAACCAAACTCTCTTGCCGAGCCAGAAAGTCCTTGTTCCTAGGATATAAACTTGGTGTCAAAGGATCTGTCCTTTTAGATCTCCATACCAATGAGATTTTCCTTTCTAGAAACGTCACTTTTCACGAACACATTCTACCATACCACTCATCATCTACTGATGCATCTCGAAACTGGGAATATTTCACTTCTACTCCTTCTATTGGTGAAAATATTCCTTCCCCCTTCAACCAAGTGCCACTTCTGTTTCTTTGCCTACTGTCCCTACTTCTCAATCCATTAATAATGACAATGTTCCCTCACCCCTTCAGCCAAATGACACTTTTGTTCCTTTACCCATTATTTCTTCCTCCCCATCTCCTAACCTTATCTCTCCACCTGATACCATCACCAATCCCAATTCTCTTTGTAGTTCTTCTCGCACACGTCAACCACCATCTCGTTTGCAAGATTATGTTTGTGCCTCCTTTCACGATGAACCTCATCAATCATCTATAGGTACACCTTATCCTTTATCTAATTTTCTCTCTTACTCCCATCTTTCTCCTTCTCATTGTCACTATAC
Source organism: Vicia sativa (assembly GCA_021764765.1). Taxonomy (NCBI): domain Eukaryota; kingdom Viridiplantae; phylum Streptophyta; class Magnoliopsida; order Fabales; family Fabaceae; genus Vicia; species Vicia sativa. The sequence continues at coordinate 1,555,163 of CM038792.1, forward strand.
TTTATCTATCACCACACATATTGAGCCTAGAACCTTTAATGAGGAAAATAAATTCGGATGTTGGAGACAAGCTATGAAAGCTGAGCTCGATGCTCTTGCTAATACTGGTACTTGGACACTTGTTGACCTCCCACCACGTGTTAAACCCATAGGGTGCAGGTGGGTTTACAAAATTAAATACCATGCAGATGGTACCATTGAACTTTTCAAAGCACGCTTGGTTGCAAAAGGATATAACCAAATTGAAGGTTTGGATTACACGGATACTTTTTCACCAGTTGCGAAACTTACAACTGTCCGCCTTGTGTTAGCTCTCGCTTCTGTTCATTCATGGCACTTACATCAGCTAGATGTCAACAATGCATTCCTTCATGGAGAACTACATGAAGACATCTATATGGGGATCCCTCCAGGTGTTTCTGTTTCAAAACCTAATCAGGTGTGCAAACTATCCAAGTCTCTCTATGGTCTTAAACAGGCAAGTCGCCAATGGTATGAAAATCTCACTTCATTACTCGTGCAACATGGCTATCAACAATCAACTTCAGACCATTCGTTGTTTGTCAAAACTATTGATACTAGCTGTTTACTGTGGAAAATGGTAAACAACCGCTGATCCTCCCCGTGTCCTAAACTAGGGGTTACTAGCGAGATCGACCAGATTGATCTCAAGACGTGTGCTAAGTTTTGGTGATCACAGTATCTCGTTCGAAGAAGCCTATGCAAGAACCGGTGTTCGACAGGCTAAAGGAAACTACTATGATGGTTTTCCACACAAACTAAGGCTTGGTCGAAATAAGTAATCCGTGACCTAAACGACTGAAGCCTCGATCGAAGGGAGTTTTCGACAGCCAAACTGGGCAAGCCAAGCAGTGACTCGTGACTCAAGGCTTAAAGCTCAGGACTTGTGCGAAACTTAAACAAAAGAACATAAAATGTTTCGCGGTTAGAAGAAAGTAACCATCGATTAGATAAAGATTGAAATAAAACTTAATTGCATTAATCGAAAAGTTGGTGATTCAACGTACATCAAAGCTTTGCGGACTCTTTCTTCCTTAAGTGCGGAATGCGAGTTTTTGCAAGCGGTTTGAGCATACGAATGAACACACCAAATTACAAGGGTTTGACTTATTTATAGTATTTACAAAGTAACCGACTATGCTAAATCGACGGCTACAACTAAACATGAAGGCAATGCTCCATAGGATCCCCGCCACCTCTCTCGCGCCAATCCTTCAAAACTATAATCAACGCCCACGTTCGCACCTCCTTTTGAAATTGAACCGCGCTCGAGAAATAATGTTCCCGCTTCCATAAGTTACGTCCAAGCCTTGAGACAATGATGCTAAATTTCTAAGAATAATCTCCAACTTGGCCTCGACGTGAATTCTTGACTCGACTTGACAATCGCTTACTCATTCGAACCCAAGATAACCACTCATAAGAATCAATGGCTTTCTACTGGTCGACTGAGACTTCGAAATTCCTCACTCTTGACCAAATTATATCCTTCTCTTCTAGAATTTTCCACGAATTTCCAGAATTGTCCCTTTAAATTAAGGACTTAGTACCTTCAGCTGGCCTTGGCATATTTTCGACCCAACAAAATGCCCCCCAGAGATGCCATTTTCGAACACACGATCGATGTTCTAAATTTCTGCAAAATACTTTGAATGCCTGTTGTCCTCGTGAGATAATGGCATCTATGAAAAATTGGTCGAAACACCAGCTCTATAACCGCTTCCTCTTTCTTTCCAAATCGTGGTACACTGTACCATCCCATCGCTGACGTCACGTAATCATGACCCAGTAGCACGTTGGCGTTTCGAAATCGTGAACATTAAATGAGACGTGACCGCACTGTTCTAACTCGTTTCAAGGCCCACACGTTCTTACTTCCATCTACCTCCACGGGTTACATCCATCGGCCACGATTCGGCACCATGCCCCACTAACTCTCCCGCTTCTTTCCTCCAAGGCGTGAGTGGCTATAAATAGCCTTCTTCCAGGATTTCCTCACTTTTCTTTCGCCTCGCCTTCATACGCATTATCCTTCACTTGCTACTATTCATCATCTTCATTCTTCTCATCACACCATACATCAGCGATTCTCTTCTTCCCGAGATGATGAAGACAAACGCCACTCAGTTCACCTCTGCTCCAGCTCCGTATCGGCTTTGCTATGTGGACGGCAAACCCTACATTCCGAACCACCATTTTCCGTTGAAAAGCGAAGGTTTGGCGTCCTGTAATAATCCTTCAACCTTGGTCAACTTGGCAATCCTCGCGCTTCGGGTCCTCTACCTTCTAGGGCACCGCCTGCAAACGTGTACAACTTTCAGTCATTTCCCACCGTGGATGGAACATTAAAAGGAAACAATGGGAAAAACTTGGGATTTACCCATTGTTACAAATGAGTCGAACGGTATTCCTTACTCCCACAGATGTTGGTGGCTGCTATCTTCTTCGGGAGGGCACTACTAATACGTTCCACAGTCGTGGAATGATGACTCTCTCCTCCGGCCATCATCGATACGGTTAGGTGGTGAACTTTACAACCATCGAGACGTCACCTATATTCTGTGCGCTTCAATGTTGGCACAAGTGGACTTCCATCTTACATCGCTTTGCGAGCATCATCACAAGAACACCATGAGATCTCGAGGAGCATGTTGCCTTTTGGCATATTGGTTAGCACGCCATATATTCGCAATAGGTGCATGCGGTCATGAGGCACATGCCACTGCTAGCCACCTACACAATGGTACCGGTTTCCATATCGACCTCATTCGCCTCACTATACTCTTCATTGATGATATCGTGGGCCAAATAAAAGCTCATGTTATTGACCCCAGAAAAATGTATTATTCCATGGCCCCTATAGCTTCTCCTATGGTTGGTGGCCACGCTCCCTGAAGTGAAACCTTTCAAAACAGAAGGTAGCATGCACACTTGATCGACCGCCGGTACCTCGTGTCGAGACTATAGTGTATGGGAAACAACATCCCTATTGAGAATAGAGTGAGGCCTCAATTTCTTGAAGTTATGTTCAATGCCATGTTGAAAAAAGGTGACTTTGACTCGTCTCTAGCCCCTTTTTCAGACAAATCCAAAGTCTCTCCTATTATTGCTGGAAATTTTTATCCAAGAGACGCCAGATATCCTCAGCGTGCCATCAACTTCTGGACTCAAGTGTTGACTCCCTTGTTCTTATCTTATGCACTTAATGGTGACAAACCAAGCCTTGTGGCATACCAACCCAACCTGGTGGCTCGCCAATTTGGGCTTTGCCAAACTCTTCCTAAATCCATTTTCGAGTCCCCTGGTCTCCTCAATGGAGTGTTTGCCAATAGTCCTTGGGGTGTCATCAAGACAGATTATGACAATGTTTGCACCAAAGCCCCCACAACTCACCTTACAATTCAAGCCCCAATATCTCTCGTACCAAAGAATTTGACACTTGGTGGCGTATATACTTCAACTCATTTGTTGGTGATTCCAAGAGTAAATTAGCTCAATCTCCGCCGCATTGCAGGGTAAGTCCATTAGACGTTGGCGTACCAATAGCAAGCAAATTCAGGGCATGCCTCATGGTACTGGCTTCTGAAGCCATTTTTTTTCGTGTCGAAACTTCTGGGCCTACTAACTTTTTCTTTTCGTTTCAGCTCCCCCTACTGAATATGCTCCAGATGTTGACGCTCCTGCTGTTAAGGACACCATAACGGGTCCTTCAACCACAAAGGTTTGTAATCAGAACCTATTGGCTTGATCTGGTTTATCTGTCTACTGATATTAATGTCGTTGCCCTTTTTGCAGAATGTCCTTGAGGACTCCGACTCAGACGCAAAACCCATTTCACACTCTATTAAGAAAACCGGTTCTTCTGTGAGCATCTTGTTTCTTACTTAGTTCTTACCCCTTTTGTTTGTCACAAATCCTTACTATGGTTATTTTCTTTTTCAGAGTCAGACACGCTCTGCGGTCTTGACTGCTCCCTCCACTAAATCCAAATTTTCCAAGAGGGACACATTACAACAAGCCGAGGGGGAGAAGGTATTACCCTACGCCTTACTAAAATCCCTCTCTTTAATTTCTGCCTTGTCCTAATTTCTTTCTAACCTTGCAGGCATCTTCGGATGTTTCTTCCCCTCATTGTTCCACCAAATCCAAACAATCAAAACGAAAGAAGGAAGACACAGGCGATGGTCCTGAGAAAAAGAAAATGAAGAAAGCAGAAAGCTCGAAAGACGAGAAAAAGAAAATAAAGAAAGCAGAAAGCTCGAAAGACGGCCTCGAGAAGGAGAAAAAGAAAAAGAAGAAACACAAATCCTCTTCCTCTAAGATTCAGCAAGGCCCAGTGGCTGAAGTTTCTAAAGAGACTGATGACGTGCCACCTCTAATCCTAAAGAGAAGAGGTAAGGTTATCTCGACACACTCCAAAGGGATTGAGATGGAAGACCAATCTGATCTCATCCTGATGCCCACAACTTTGGTAACTATGTCTCTGACACCCAATAATGCTGACGAAAGAGGTCTAACTGAAGACAAGGATGTTGGTGTCGATAGATTAACCGAGGAGGGAGTCGTCGAAACTTCAGAGAAGAACCTTGCAGTCGAAACCATTGGTCCCTTGGTCGAAAGTGGACCCAAAGTACAGGTATGCGCCTAACTCGTCGTCCATGTATTCATGCTCATTCTTTTTTATGGCAACATACTCATTTTCTTTGCCTTTCAGGATGAGGCCTTTGAGCAGCCAGGTGCGGCTTCGGAACAACAGCCTAGCACCACAGGCCCTTCTGAATACAACCCAGGGCCTGAGGAATCTTCTCCCCATCATCAGCCACTTGAAACCAATGTGGTCGTTGGTGAGTTTGTTGACTTAAATGAGGTGGCTACTCTTAGTGATGATTCTGTCACTAGTCCCGCAACACATTCGACTGGGACCGATTCTAGCTCGTCGAACTTAGCACGTGCTACTACCGCCAACCGAATGGCATGGTTCCTATTGGTACTCCCCAAGAACAAACTAAGAATGTTAATGTGGATAATGCAGGATATGAAAGGTGGTTCGACCTCCTGAGGCAAGGATGACAAAGATGGCCAAACTCCCCACGGTGCTCAAGGCTCACAGGACAAACTTCAAACCGACCCCAAAGTTACAACATCCCTTCAAGATCCCCACCTTCAACACTCAACGCTTTTCTCCCGATATTGATATCGGGAGATCAAGAACTGGATGGTTTTGTTGACAAATACATTTTCTCTCGATTCGCACCAAACCCAAGCCCTTGTTCATGCTGGCAAGTTACCTCCGAGGCTGTAAATCAAGCATTTGGTGACAAGATCAAAGCTTATGCCTTCCTCCCTGAGCTCCCTGAATCGCTTGTGAAAGACCCAAATCTTTTGCAAGAACTTCAGGAGGCCATGGCCAAACTGAGGAGCCTCGACATCACTGATTCGTGCAAGCTCATGTTGTCTACATTTGACCAGGTTCTTCTTCCTTTAGTTGAAAATGTCAAACAGGTTGCTGCTAATGAAGAAGAAATCTTTCAACAACGAGCTGTTGTTCAAGATGCCGTTACTATTGCCAAGGAGGACAGCAAAGCAATGAAAATTCTGACGGCTACTCTGAAGGACAAACGGCTCGCGCTAGTTCCCAAAAGGAAAAGAGCTGATGAAATACGCAGTCAACTAGCCGCTTTGTCCAAGGAGCTGGAGGACATCACTGCAGCCGACAAAGACCTGGAGGAATCCATTGCTGGCATTCAGGCAACATTGAGGAAAAAAGCCAAACACGCCGCTTCCCTGCGCACTCAAACGGAACAAAGAGACAAAACCATTTCGACACTGAGCGAGCGTACTGAGGAGTTGGTCGATTACGGCGTCCGTCTGCGTGGTGACCTGTCTACTTTCCAGAAGAAATTTGGAAAATTTTAATGTAACAATTGTAACTTCTTTCTTTGGCACCAACTTTATTGTAATTCTGAACAATGGCCTATGGCCACTTTTATTTTTTTTATTTTTTTTTGGTATCGATATTCATTTCTCCAGCTATCTTTCGACTTTTGTTCTCTAAGTTGTCGAAATAGTTATTTCTTGCAGGATTGGTTTATACCTTTTTAGGTACTTACCATTTACTCTTAGGATGCGTCGATCCAAGGCCAACTCTTCAAGCTCATATGCATTGTTTGAGAATACTTGGATTATCTTGAATGGTCCTTCCCAATTTGGTGACCACTTCCCTAAAACCCTATCGTTCCTATCCATAGGTAGGATTACTTTCCACACGAGATCATTGACGGCGAAATGCTTGTCTTTTACCTTCTTATTATACGCCTTGGCAATTTTGTCTTTTTGCCTTGTTATGGAATCAAAAGCTAACATCCTCTCTTCATCCAAATCGACTAGCTCATCAGCCATCATAGCCCAATAGTCTTCTATGGGTATCTCGTTTTGTCTTTGAATTCTAACCGCATGGACATGTATCTCGATGGCGCACCGTCGTGACCATATATGTTAAGGAACGGTGTGGTTCCGTAGCCTCTTTTGGAGACGTTCGACAAGCCCACAATGTTTGATCTAGCGTTTGATGCCAGTTTCTAGGTTTTTTGCCCACATGTTTCTTAATCAAGCTAACTATTACCTTGTTGGCCGCTTCCGCTTGGCCATTTGCTTGTGCATAGTAAGGGGTAGATGTTAGTAGTTTGATCCCAACTTCTTGTGCAAAAGTTTGCATCTTTTGCCCCACAAATACCGTCCCTTGGTCGTGGTGATTGTCTCAGTACCCCAAATCAGAATGATATGGTTCTGGATGAAATCAATTACAGCTTCCTGGTCGACATTCCTCAATGCCACCGCTTCGACCCATTTTGTGAAATAGTCGATTCTCACAAAGATGTATCTTTGATGTTTTGACGAGGCTGGTTTAATTTCCCCAATCACATCTAACGCTCATCCCCTAAATGGCCATGGTTTCACAATGGCATGCACTACCGGGAACATGTTGAATGCCCCCATGCACCTGACATTCTTGGCACCCTTTAGCAAACTCAATGCAGTCTTTCATCATCGAGGGCCAATAGACACCAGAACGTATTAGCAGCCATTTCATTTTGTGTCCGGCCTGATGGGCGCCACATGCGCCACTATGCACACTCGACACAGCTACATATGCCTCGTTCTCGCCTAGACATTTTAACAACACCCCCTCAGCAGTTTTCTTAAATAACTCTTCTTCAATCAAAACATAACTAAGGGCCCTATACTTAGTTTTTCTATCTGTTGATCCTACTGGGTTTCGCAAATATGCAACTAAAGGTTTTCGCCAATCACTATTTTGCCCATTATTAATTGTAAAAATTTCAAAATTTTCGGTATCAAATGCACCTAACTTAATAATGGACAAATCTGAAGGGTATAAAGCAGTACGTCGAACCTTTTCTCTTGTCGGGATGCTTTCCTCATCTTCAGACTTCTTGTACCCAGAGGCTTCTTGCGCCAAATCATTTGCTTCTTGATTTTCCTGGCGGTATGTATCGATACTTGCTTGCTCAAATTGTTTGAACAACCTTATCGCTAGCACGAAGTACATGATTAAGTTTGCTTTGACGCATTTGTATTCCTTCGACACTTGCTTTACTACTAGCTCTGAGTCACCCATAATTTCAACATTCCTTGCCCCCAGTTCTAGCAGCAGCAAGTCCGATCAAAGCTTCATACTCGCCTCATTGTTGTGCACATGCCGTCGATGGCATATTTGAACTGTGCTGGAATTCCACTTAGTGAAATTATGACTACCCCTATACCAGCTCCATTTTTATGGCTGGAACCGTCGAAGTATAATTTCCATGGAACAAAACCAACATAATTTTGTGGCATGGCCATAGCTGAGTGGTCGACCAAGAAATCTGCCACAATTTGTCCTTTCATGGCCTTTAAGGGCGCATAAGTTAGGGAATACTCAGTAAGTGCTAGGTGTGATACGGTGAACTGACTTTGTAGGATTTTTGTATCCAAATGTGCGGATAGCAAGAGTCGCCACCGACTTTTATTTTTATCCAATTAAGGGAAGGTAAAAGTAACAGAAAAAGACCTTCGTTAGATTCTGAGTTCGGGAGAATGGTTATGAAAAGGGAAGGTATTAGCACCCCTTTCCATCCGCAGTTTATTCTACGGGCTCTTAGTTGCTCTTAGATAACTTTTTTAAAATTGCTTTCTGTGTGTTTGACAAAAATGTTTTGAAAAAGGCATTTCGCTTTGACTTTGTAATGACTCATGTAGGAGTGTATACAAAGTGTTCGGAAATGTTTTTGTTTTGAAAAGAATTTGAACTTTTGAAGAAAGTGTGTGGTGTGAAAAGCATTTGATAGAGCAAGCAACTAAGAGACTTATTCACCCACTCAGAATTGGTCATTTTGTTGTACTTCTACGTTCCTTTAGAATAGCGCTAGCCATACCATTAGTTAGTAGGTAGCTCCATTCGTTGGATGTAAGCGGGACATTCGAAGGGACATCGGATGGTCATTGAAAGCAACTTGTAGGAAGTATCCTAGCACATTCGAAGGGACTATCATCATTTTTTCGTAGGCAACAATCGAGGGTCAAGATCATGTATTCGGAGGCGACATCGTGGGTCTTATGATCTTTGTATCGAAGGGACTATGATGATTTGTTTGGAAGGCAACGGTGCTAGAATACCTCTACGTTCGAGGGACATGACCATTTGAATTCGTAAGGCAACGAGAGAGAATTACCCTAAGGGGTGCGTGTGTGATAGAAGTGTGTTGAATTCAGATATTTTATCTTGAAAGTTAGTGTGAGCTACGTCCAATTATTATCTTGCCATACACGCCTAATTACTAGCAATTGATAAGGGTGCGGAAAGTAAAATGCGGAATGTAAAGTGCGCGGAAAATAAACCTACGCTATTACATGGCTTTGGGGCAGATACATAATTTAACTTGCGGAAAATAAAAACCTAGATTAAGCTATTACATCCCATGAGCAGTTACATTATTGGAAAAATAAAACAGTAAAAGAAATCGTCCGAATCGGAACAACCTGTGAAAGAATAAGAAAATCGGGAAATATGATGAAATTGAAATAAGAGAAAATGTTAGAAAAAATGCAATTTTAAATATGAGAAAATTTATGCATGCTGGAAATAAGATAAATAAGTTAAAATAATTTTTTGGGATTTTTTGGAAAAGGTTTAATAATTAAAATGCAATTAAAAGTGATTTAAATGCAAAAATAAAAATAAAATGAATATGCATGCAAAAATTATACTTTTTTAATTTATTAAATTAAATAAAGGTTTTTATGAAAATAATGTAAAAAGAAAAAATGTTTTTGGTAATTTTTTAATGCAGAATAAAATTATGAAAAGAAATTAAAATGATATGAAAATATTAAAAAAATAGGAAAATATAGAAAAATATGAAAAGTTTGAGTTTGTGAAAAGAAAACAAGAACCGGTCTCAAGGAGGTTCGAACTGGAGACCATGGAGAGCATCTGGCCACAGGAAACGCCTTAACCACTAGGCCACGTTGCATCTGGTGTTCTGAAGTTGAAAATCAATGACATATATGTGTAAACGTGTCAATGATTATTTTGAAATTAAAACACAGTCAGCGCGCGGGCCCCATTGGGAAAGGAAAGAGCGAATCGGAATGAGCCATTATGCCACGCATGCGGTCAATCAGAGTCAACCGGTCCAAGCCAGTCAGCGACGCCGGAGCCCTAGCTCCGGTCGTCTTCTCCGGCAACTACGATCCTCCAACCTGCGAAATACGAAAATTACAAGCAAAAAGAAGACCTAGTCCACCTATTTCGACCCTTCTGGATTCAATGGCGGTATCGGTTTTGGCTGAATCGGCTTGTACAAGCCGGTTCGAAGCTTTCCAGTTTGGAAACCCTAACAATGGCAACACAGATTTTGGACGTGCAAGCTCACATGTAATGACTCATATGCATTCAAATAGATGTCCTGAATTCAAATATGCAAACAAAAACTGTTAATAACACATGAATCATAAAAATCGAAATTCATTAAAATACCAAATCGGAGTTTGGTGTTCTCCGCGTTCTGGGCAGCTTTTGCTTCGAGTGAGGGGTGATTTCGAATCCTGGGAACCTCTGGGAGATGTTTGGATGGTTGGCACACCTTGAATCTTGCTAGAATTTGAAATTCGAATTTCAAGAATTCTTGGAAAATTTTGGCAAAATAAGGGTTAGTGCAAGGGCTAGGGTTTCGTCCTTGATGCTGGCTATGATGCTTGATATTTATAGAAGAAAATTGGATGGCAAAAGAGTAGAAAAAAGATTGATTCTTGAATGTGCAAATATTTTCCATTTAAAACAAATCAAATATTGGAAAAAATTTGATTTTCTCATGAATGCAAGGCTATCACGAATTTGGTAAGGGTCATGGGCCTTCTTGGACATTTAGAAAGATATAAAATCATTCCTTTTGAGAAAAATGTTTAATTTTCATATTTTATATAATTTATTTTTGAATTAAATGTTATAAAATTCAAATATAAATCATAAAAATAGAAAATAACCAAGGCCAAGCATTTATGGGTCAAGAATAGCATCATGAACAAGTTTGGATCAAAAGATTATAGGCCCATTTGGAAAATTTTGCAATTTGACCAATATGTCCTTTTGTGCAATTGTCCAAAATTCCACTTCGAATAGTGTATCTTGCTCAATTTTCCACATTTTTGAGTGTTCTTGGACTTTTTGGAAAGCTCTAAGAGTCCTCTAACCAATGTCTTTGGTCTCATCTCAATTGGAGTTACCATGCTCAAAATATCTTCAAAACAAAAGGTTGACTTTTTGTTGACTTTGAAAATGACCTGTAATGTTTTGAACTATACCTCTCAAATGAAGCATTTTTTGGACATTCTTGTGAGACATGAAGTTGTAGAGAATTGAATTTCCTTCAAAACAAGAGGTGGTGGAAAAATTTCGAGAAAGCATGAGAAAGTTATGATCACCAAAGTTCGCTTGACTTTTCTCTAAACCCTAATTTAGAAAGTTTGACTTTTGGGCAAATCTTGAGTTTTCTTGATGAATCATGATCAACCCTTGATCAAATGATGAATGTAACTTCAAAATGAGGATGTTGACCAAAATCGAAGTTTTGACCGTATGTTGACCACAGCTTGACTTTTGTCCAATACACCCGATTTTCAACCATCTGAACAATTGTTTGAGGAAACTTGACTTGTGAGGCTTGAAACTTGACATGGAGAATCTTTGAAGCATATGAGGAAGCATGAAGGTCATTGGAGATGTTGGAAATCCATCTTGACTTGAGAGATACCAAACCCTAGTTTGGGTTGATTGTCTAGAGAGAGTTTGTCCGATCAACTCTCGAGGAATCCTTGAGCATAGATGTATGAAATCTTTTGAGAAGATGGAGGGCAAATTTTGGGGTATGACAGCTGCCCCTGTTCAATCTTCTTGTACTGGAAGGTTAGATTGACATGCTTGTCTTTCGTGACCTGGAGGTAGAAGATGATTGAACACCGAGTACACCTGAAAATTTGCACTCGCCGTTGGTGGATGATGCGGGAATGGGCTTACAGATGCCATTTGGAGAAGTTGGAGACTTCGCTGGGGAGCGAGTCGTACGCTAGACTCGAGGTTGTTAATAGGAGAGTTGACAGAGATGGCTTAAGATGCCATCCGAAGGGAGTCGTACGTTAGACTTCGTGTTCACTTTGAACGAAGTTATTGGTCTGTATTGATTTTTAACCATATGCAGATTCGATAGTGAAGAGATGTTGACAAATAGTCGGAGATGGGCTTAAGATGCCATCCAAGGCAATCGAGTCGACGCTAGACTCGCAGTTCGTTGATAATCAAAATAAATTCGCCGATTACTCGAGAGAGATTGTAGTTGGCCGTAACGTGGATAGCTTCCCGTTGTGCATCGGTGTTGATCCATTGCTCGTTATCGGAGGATAACCGAGGTGGTCTTTCGGATAGTTTTCCCGGTTCGGGCTTAATCTGGACCGTCGGAGGCGGTCTTCGATAGTTTTCCGCCGCTCGGGGCTTAATCTCGACATGTTTGCCGAGGTGGTCACACTGCTTTTGAGAAAACAAGAGAAACTTTGATAGAATATTTGTTAGTCTTATGCAAAGTATGATGCATGACATGTATATGAATGACTTATGCATGAATTATGACTTTATGAGTAATGTATGAATGATGAATGTTGTGATATTTCAAAACATATCCATCTTGAAGAAGATGCGATATTCTGCTTGAAGATTTCGACTCGCCTGGGAATAGAGTAGGTGGAAGTCCCTACTTTGAAGGAGGAGAAGATATCCCGGATTCTTCCGATGCACTATCTGACCAAGTCTTGGGCCTAGATACTGTTGAGGAAGGTAGAGACTTGAGAAGCTCGTTTGTCGGAGATCTCATATATAGACCCGCCGAGGAGAGTCCGGGAGGCGATCCGCTGAGGACCTTGTATGTGGATCCCCGAGAAAATTTAAGAGGCGCCCATCGGGATTCCGAGTGTAGATCTCACGGAGAGCATTTGATGGTTGCCGAGAGACCGGCTAGAAGAGTCTGAGTCCGTTGTAATCTCCGGCCGGGGAATAAAAGGTGTATGCTTCCTCCGATGCACTATCTGACCAAGTTTCGAGTCCGGATACCGGGAGAAGGGAGGATTGAGAAATATCCGCCGGGATGAAGTGTTACCGCTGAGACCGATGTAACGTTGCTTGGTTGAGTGGAATCACCGTCGTGGATTCCTTATACTCACTGGGAAGGTGTGTGTGGATGACACCTTTATGCTCTTGTGGGGAACTATTCGTTGACTTTCGTCATCCCAATTCCTCGAACCCGTAGTAAGTACTTTGAATGTTCACTTTTCGTATGTTTGGAGATTTTATTGTCAAATGCGATAATCATTCAAAGCAAACGTTGGACTTATTGCAAATAACAACGATGTAAATTGTAAAGAGAAAGAAGTGTTTATTTGACAGTGGCGATGGCCAAGTAGTTTGTACACAAGAAAGGTAAAAAGCTATGCGGAAACAATCTCGTTAAGTTCCAACTATGCTAGTACTCATATATTTCAACTATCTCATCTCCTTCGCAAGAGAAAGTGAGTAGATCGATCTTCGCCATTTGAATCTTGAATGCCGATAATAACTGGAAGCAGTGATCCGAAGAGACATAGTCGACGCTTAAATCCCTAACTTTGCCTAGACCGCCTTTCGGTTTTCACCACCGATACCTTTTTGCCCAAGCCGCCTTTTCGTGTTTTCGACTTGCCGGTGTACATGTTTTGTATATATCCTTATTTTGCCCGAACCATTTTGGTTCGCCAGATGCCCTTATTTTTGCCTAGGCCACCGACCTAGCGGGTCTCTTTATGCGTAGTATTTTTGACTATGTCTCGCTCGTGGTGTGGAAGTCCTCGCCATCCATGGCGCTAAGTATCATAGCTCCACCGAAAACACTGCCTTGACTACAAACGGTCCCTCAAGTGGGAGTCCATTTGCCCTCGATCACCTTGTGGAAGAATGATGCGCTTGACTACTAGATCACCAACTTGGTAGACTCGGTGCTTGACCTTCTTGTTAAATGCTCGATCATTCGCTTCGATAAACTGTCCATGGCGATGGATGCGAGTCGCTTCTCATCGATCAAGTTAACTGGTCAAGCGTGTCTCGAACCCAATCGCCTTCGCTTAACTCGCCTCCCGGAGGACTCGTCGAGGGTATCCAACCTCGATGGGTAAGACGGCTTCCATACCGTATACAAGAGAGAAAGGTTGCCCTGCTGATGTTCGCTGAAGTGCGATAACCATGAAGAGCAAATGGTAACATCTCATGCCAATCTTTGTAAGTCACCGCCATCTTCTATAATCTTCTTAATGTTCTTGTTGGCGGCTTCCATCGCGCCATTCATCTTAGGCCGATAAGGAGATGAATTGTGATGCTTGATCTTGAACTGCAGAGTTCGGTGATCATCTTGTTGTTGAGATTGGAACCGTTATCCGTGATAATCCTTTCGGAGCGCCATACCGATGATAAGATTATGTTTGATAAATCGAGCCACAACATTCTTGGTAATGATGCGAACGAGGTCGCTTCTACCCACTTGGTGAAATAGTCAATTGCCACAAGGATGAAACGATGTCCATTGGAAGTCGTGGGCTTGATTTCTCCGATCATGTCAATGCCCCACATTGCAAAAGGCCAAGGAGAAGTTAAAACATTCGAGGTACGGAGGTACGGTATTTGTCTCGCATAACCGCACTTGTGACAAGATCGAGCAGCGGTGACAATCGCCCATGGTGGACCAATAGTAACTGTTCTCAAAATCTTCTTAGCCATGGTGTGTCCACCGAGTGGGTACCAAATTCGCCTTCGTAACTCTTCCATGATACGCGCTTTCTCGTCTACACAATGGAGTAAGCACATGTCGTGGTTGCGCTTGTATAAGATGCCGTCGAGAAAGAATTTGGAAGCAAATCTTCTCATGAACTTTATCATTAATGATGCCCCGGATATTCCCGAGTCTCAAGATACCTCTTCACGCCATAGTACCAAGGTTTCTCTTCTCGTCAAGCTCATAACAATACGTTCGTCGAACCTCTCAATGATGATCCGGGAGCCTCGTTGTCCCATCTAACCTTGAACATAGACGACATAGTAGCCAATGCCCGCCAACCGATTCTCTTCTCGTGGAATGTGGTTGAAAGTAATCTCTTCAAGTAAGGAATCAAACTCGAACATGCTCTCGATATGGAATGAGATTCGGATGCTTCGATCCCACTCGCCTTAATCTCGATCGATCACTAAAGCCGAGTCTCCATACACTTGTAAGAATTTGATTCTTAAGTCAATAGCAGCTTTAAGACCCATGATGCACGCTCAGACGGCCATGTTGTTCGTGCAACCAAACATAATCGCGGTGAAAGGCGGTGTCCACCGCAGGGATGTGATGATGGCGCCAATGCCATTGCCGCGCTTGAGGCTCCATCAAAGACCATAGTCCATCGAGATCCTTGTTCGTGTCCTTCGTCTGGCCCGGTTCTTCGCAATCAGTAACTAGTAAAACATCTTCATCCGAAACTCGAATCGCATAGATCGATAGTCATCTACGGCTTGATGAGCCAAATGATCGCTACCACTTCCTTTGATCGCTCGAGAAGTGTACGGATGTCATACTTCGTTAAGATCATTTGCCATCTTGCTATTCTTCCGGAGAGCTGGTTTCTTGAATATGTATTTTATCGGATCCATCTTGAAATCAACAAGGTAGTGTGAGTCAACATATATCGCCTTAGTCGGCGAGCAGCCCAGTTAAAGCGTTGCAAGTTTTCTCGAGTTGAGTATCTTGTTTCACAACGGTAAACTTTTGCTAAGGTAGTATATTGCATGCTCTTTTCGACTGCACTGCCATGTTGCCCCAACACACACCCCATTGAGTTCTCTAACACCGTCAGTACATGATGAGAGGTCTTCCTTCGGCAGCGTGCATCGATAGGAGGATTCAGAGGTACTCCTTGATTTTGTCAAAAGCGATCCGCAATCGCTGCTCCATTCCACTACTTGATCTTTCTTTAGTAACTTGAAGATTGGCTCACAAGTAGCGTTAGGTGTGCAATGAACTGCAATGTAGTTCAATCGGCCCAAGAAACCTCGACTTCCTTCTCAAGGGAGTCGGCATATCTTGAATGGCTTTAACCTTCGCGGATCAACCTCAATACCTTTTCCATCGACAACAAACCCTAGGAGTTTTCCGGATCCGACTCCAAAGGTGCACTTGTTAGGATTGAGTCTTAGTCTGTACTTCTTCAATCTGTCAAATAGCTTCTGCAAATGATCGAGATGTCCTTCTTCACCGTGATCGAGCTATCATGTCGCCGACGAGACCTCTATCTCGTGATGAATCATGTCATGAAATAATGTTACCATAGCATCGATAAGTGGCGCCGCATTCTTCAATCCGAATGGCATAACCTTGTAGCGAAAGTGCCCCACCGTAACAAAAGTAGTCTTTCCATGTCTTGGAGCCATTTTAATTGTAACCGGAGAAACCATCCATGAAGGAGAAAACCTTATGTGGTGTTGTCAACCGTAACATCGATATGAGGGAGTGGGAAATCGCCTTCTGACTCGCTTTGTTTAGATCTCCGTAATCCACACATTCGCACTTTACCATCCTTCTTAGGCACGGGTACCACATTAGCAACCCATCGGGATAGGAGGTAACGGCTAAGAAACCAGCGTTGAACCGCTTCATAACTTCGCTTTGATTTTCTCTCGACATCTCAGACGATGCGATTTAACCTTCGTTTCACCGAGAAAACCTTCTTTGTCGGCAATCGATGAACCACAATATCAATGTCTAAACCCGCATGTCTTCGTATGACCAAGCAAAACCTCAATATAGTCTCGTAGCATCCGAACCAACCTTTCTTTAACACCGCCCTCAAGACCCGCTCCTATCTTGATCTCTTTTCCTCGTCAAGCACTCCAAATTCACAACCTCAACTCGCTCTTCGTGGTGGCAGATAACTCGCTTCTTGTCAGTATGCAAGTTCTCCGGCACTTCACAATCTTCCTCACTTTCGCCTTCGGCTTGGTAGATCGGATTATCAAGTCATATTTAGCACTAGCATAGTCATATTAACTAGATTCGAGTGATTCAGTGTATCACGGTGTGTGTAAGAAACACATAGCCTTTGAAGGGTGATAAAGTAAAAAAGAAAACAAACAATTGAATGCAAAAGTCCAACGAATTTATTAAATGAAAATACGCAAACGATGATAAAACCCTCGAACGAGCCATGACGCCGCAAGGCACTTCAAAGTTTATTGTTCAAAACATAAAGAAATACGAAAAGCAAAACAAAACAAGAGCAATTACTCCCGACTAAAGGAGATTGGTATGACGCCTTCGCCTTCCAATTGCGAGCCCATGATCCGAGTTGGAAGATCCACTTGCGATGTCAAAGCCGTTGTCGCCGCCTTCTATAGCATGGATTCCACTGACCGATGCGAAAGGAAGTTGGCCGCACGTCGGGCGTATCATCTTCGACCCTTGATGGTGAAGCCTAAACCAGTCTTGTCGATTTGAAAGGAAGATTAGGGAGCTGTCCCCAAATAGCACTACCTCCTTGTTCAACAGTAGCTTGAGCATCTTTCAATGAGGCCATCCTAGGTGGAACTTGAGCAACTTCAGAGACAGAGAGTCAACAGCATGACTGGTATTGTTTCAAAAGCTTGACAGGAGTCTCAAGAATTCACCCTCCATCTCGAGATAGCGGAATGACTGTAGATGACTGACCATATACTCTTCTTCACCACACACTGTAACAACTTTCCCTTTCACCGGGTATTTCTCGATGCAAAGTAGAGGTACACCGCCCCATGTATCCAAAGGCGCTCGAGTAGGCAAGAATAAGTCGGACGGATGTCCATGACAAAGAAAGTGGAATCAAAAGTCCGGGAACCGACTTTAACAGCAGAGTGAGCTCTCCAAGCATGCGCTTAGAACCATCAAAAGCTCTCACAATAATGTCACTGGTCTCGAACCAACCCTTCGACATCAAGCCGATCAAAAGCGCCTTCGTAGGATATTCAGAGCAGTAACCGTATCCACCGTAACATGAGATAATGTAGTGCCTTTGCATTCAATGGAGATGTGCAAGGCCTTGTTATGTTTCTTTCCTAAGGAGTCAAATCAAGATCGAGAGGTTAGTTGTTGTTGGTAATACAAACTTCGAATCGACTGGTAGTGTTCACGGCACATGAGCATTCTTCGTAAACTTCACCAAGGCATTAGCATGAGCCTCGAGCACAAAAGCAAAGCGAGCATGGAAATCTTGACGGAGTCTCCTAACTGCTCCACAACATTGTAATCACTCTTCTTGATGATCTTCGATTTCCTCCATTTCTTGTTTGAGGTGTCTTCAAGAACTTCCTTTGGTACTTCGGCCGAGGTGATGAGTCAACGTTCTTTCCTCTAGCCGGGATATTGATTGAGTAGTGGAATGCGAGCTGGAGTCGCAGTGTCTTTGGAGGAGAGATATCGAGAGAATACCCTTCCGGTTCGGTCACCTTACTTGATCCTGATGTTGTCAATGTCGAATAGAAACTTCAAAAGAAGATCTTCAATGGTCGAGGGTCTTGCTTGACGCCATGATAGTAAACATCACCCATAATTCCAAGGGATAGCTTTGTCGAGGAATATGGAACCGGTCTTGAGAAGTGATAATGAGAGGTGCCACCTAGGCACGGATCGGCAGAGGAAATCCTTATTGTGTTAACATCAAGATAATCTTCGTGGAAATCGTCACCCCATCCGGTCGCTTTAACATCTCCAATAGGAATCTTGTAACTATCGTGACAGTGTACTTCACCATGTAATCATACTTTCCACTTGGCTGCCCCAAGGTATCCCACACGATGGCACGCTTGCTCGTATTGTCGATCTTCAACTTAGACATTTCTTCACACAACTTCCGCATGTGTGGTTTCCAAATAGTATCTCACGGTTATCCATCATGCATCGAACACGCCTTCTCAACCAAGCACAACCATCAAAGTAGGGCACCAACGACAATTCTCGGGCATCCCGGATTGACACCGCTTGCAACAAATTCTTCTTAATACCATCGAGGATGGTCAAGTCATCTATGTTGAAAACATAAGTATCATCGCCAACAAAGATTGGAACTCTTGTCATGGTTAGGCATAGGAGCATTGATCACATTCGAGTCTCAACAGAGGATCAAACTCAATCGCTTAGCTTCAATCATATCCCGAATCTTGTTTTCGTGAGCCCAACAATTGTCGTCGTCGTGTCGGCTATTGGAATGGTAAGCACACTTAGCATTAGGATTGTACTGGAGAGGAAGTGTTGACATTCGAGGAGGATCCTCAAGGTAATCACCGCTTTCAACATGTGTTGCAAGGCTTGTGACAATGGCATGTTGATCAGAACCGCCTCGTGGCGCTGCTCGCTACGCTGTCTCACCGAGGTTGTGCCGATGTAGGATCGAGATTACAACCGCCTCTACGATTGAGCACGGTCGGTCTTGGCTCGGCTTTTCCGACCATACAAGATTGGCTTTTCTTAGCACCAAAAGATTTCTTCGCAAATTCAAGATGTCTCTACATGAATCTTCCCACTTTGATACCCTTCAATGCGCCATCAATATCACCGGTGAATCCAGATGAAGAATTTCCAATCGATGATGAAGAATGGGCCTCTGTGTTCCCATGAACATATCAACCAACTCCCTATTGGACAAGGGTGGTTGAACTCGCCGCTAGATCTCTCCACTTCGAGCGCACCTTGAACTTCTCGTCACGACCCATAGACATGCTTTGTAGTTGCATGCGAGTGGGTGTCAATTCAAGATTGTACTCATATTGTCAGAGAAAGCATCACCAAATCACCCAAGTACGGATACGGTCATTTTCTAGCCGATAGTACCATTCCAACTGGTTCCTGACAAACTCTCTTGAAAATAGTGCATCCACAACTTTCTCGCGTGGGATTGATCTTCCGGACATAGGACTTCAAATGCTTTTAGGGCAAGACATCCCATCATACTTGGCAAAAGTAGGAACTTTGAACTGGGAGGAATCACAACACCGTGAACAAGACTCGATCATCAAAGTTCAAATGACATCTTCAAGTTTTCCACAAGATTCGACGATCTTCAAGTTGCTTGTACTTGTCATCTTCATCGAGTGTTGGCCATAATCGAATGATCCTCCTCCTTTCTTTGGCTCACGCCGATCACCTTCATCACCCTTGGTACTCCCCAGATGGACACTTCCTTCAGAGAGCTCAATACGGCCGACCACTTTAGGACCCCTTTGAAACGCTCACCCATGTTGAGGAGACCAACAACCTTCTTCTTCTTGTTGATGAGCTTCTTCGATCTTCTTGGCCTTGGACCAAGTCGGTGAACATCTGTTGAAACCGAGCATTCGAGCCCCGAGATCTTTGACACTGCTCAAGAGCCATTTCGCTAAAATAAATAGCGATCAAATGAGAAAACCAATCTCCAATGTACCGTGATGCAATGTTATGCTATGCTATGATGTTTATGCGAATGCAATGCAATGTTTTCAAGGACCTAAGAGATTTAAATTTGTTAAACAAGCAATGAGCAAACATTTATTAGTACTTCTCATTATTCTCTTTTTTCTTTTAAGTACAAAAGATAGTCCAAACAATAAAAGAAAAGCATAAAATCCTAAAGCTCTAAGTCTCCCATGGGCGCTCTCTGGTGCCGATGTAGGCGTTGATGTTTCGCTCCTCGTGAAGTAGCTTGGTCAACTCTAGAACTTTCTTCTCACTTGCATAACATCGAGCTTCAAAGGTATCCCTTTCTTCTTTAGTTGAATCCAGATCGCTTCAAGTCTTCAAAATCGAGGCATGTCGTGATGGAGAACAAGATAGGTACGCCACCTATAGCAACAGTTCCATAATTACGTAAAACAGCGTGAATGGCATCATGAGGTTTTGAGCTCGAGCTCGCACCCATTTGAGGTAAGGTTCCCAAGGAATGGAGTTCGGTGCCCCAAAGTCTTGGTATCGCCTTCTTTACCATGCCCCAAGCATGTATAAACCTTCGCTTAATTCGAGATCGTGATTGTAGTCGAACACAATATCTTGGAGAAGCATATCATGTGGACCATCCTTTCGAGCAAAACCAAACCGACGTAGAGCTAGGAAGGGTTGTAAGTAATACCTCCCTTATACCAAGTAGTGGTACATTAGGAATTCTCCACAACGCCAATGAATGTGAAGTCCTTTGAGAGAAAAGATTCCAACGGATGTCCGAATGAGAGAGTGACATCAATCTTTGAGACCATCTCAACCTTTGTTCATTCTTCAAAATCGATGGAGGAAGGTGCGAAATAAACCACCTTGAAAGTAACGGTACACAACACATGAGAGTTCCTTGTCGCTAGTAGTACGAGTGTGGAGAGAATGTAGGATGTCTCCAAGTAAGGTAGGCATGGATCGGGTAAGAAACAATTTGATAGCATTGACATCTATGAATTGATCCGAGTTAGGAATAGAACCAAACCATAAATTAGCAAGGCCACAATGTTCTCAAATGCATGGAAACTCATAACTTTGAGGAATTCTGCTTTCTTGATTAAGAACTTGGAAAGTAAACCCTTAACTCCACTTCTAGTTTCCCAATTGGCTTCAATATCCGAACGCTTAAGGTGTAATGCGATGTCTTCGAACTTAGGAACCTTTTCCAAACCGTGAATGGCATTTGGTCAAGAATAGGTACCCCAAGTAGCTTAGAGAACTCTTCTAAGGTAGGAACCAACCGATAACTGAAATGTAAAGCAATGGTGTTTCGGATCAAAGAACGGAATAGGACATGCATCATATCTTCTTCAAAACCGAGATAACCAAATCAAGTAGATAACCATGTCTTTGATGAACGAGCATGGTCGGAATTTCAAACCAATTCTTTGAGTTGAGAAGGATACCCATGAAGTTGATTCGGATAGTTTTCTAGAAGCCATAATCCCTACAAAACAGAGCAAAGATAAATCCCTAGGTCCTTGAAATAGTTAGAAATGATATGCAATGCGGATGATGTCATGATGTCATGTTTAGCACACACAAACAATTCACACAATGAGCCTATGGTTAAGGCTTGCATGAGGTATAGGTGATTACCCCACCAAAAGTTTGAGTTGGTTCATCCTGTCCTATAATAGTAACCGGGTTCTAGGAATCTCATATCACAGATCTTTCTCGTAGGCGCTTATTTCAATACGACGCCAAGTGGTCGATCGAAAATGTCCCAAAAGTCCGATCTCAATGAGCGTAGCATCGAGTATCAACCAACCTCGGTCTACACCAAAGCCGCCATCTCACTACCTTCTAATGGCCAAGATGGGTCAATTAAGGTTCTAAAAGTTTAGTTAGCTGATGACACCACGCAGCCAAATACTTTCTTCAACTTGGGAATGAAGAGTATCGGGCAACCAAAGTGTCACGCTAACGTAGCCATCATGTTGACCGTAGTTATACGCCTAACGGTCGCGATGATCTAATGCTACTTACCTAAAAGGAAACCCGATCCGGTGTAGGATCCCCAACAATATAATACCCAAGCAACCCTTAAAGATAAAGCATACAAGTCAAACAAAAGCAATAAAGGTTATCTAAAATCCCTAAGGCAATTCTCTCTTTAGGGTGCTTCCTCAGAGTCGCCAGCTCGTGATACGTGAACCGACTTTGTAGGATTTTGTATCCAAATGTGCGGATAGCAAGAGTCGCCACCGACTTTTATTTTTATCCAATTAAGGGAAGGTAAAAGTAAAAAGACCTTCGTTAGATTCTCGAGTTCGGAGAATGGTTATGAAAAGGAAGGTATTAGCACCTTTCCATCCGCAGCTTATTCTACGGCTCTTAGTTGCTCTTAGATAACTTTTTAAAATTGCTTTCGTGTGTTTGACAAAATGTTTTGAAAAAGGCATTTCGCTTGACTTTGTAATGACTCATGTAGGAGTGTATACAAAGTGTTCGAAATGTTTTGTTTTGAAAAGAATTTGAACTTTGAAGAAAGTGTGGTGTGAAAAGCATTTGATAGAGCAAGCAACTAAGAGACTTATTCACCCACTCGAATTGGTCATTTTGTTGTACTTCGCTCCTTTAGAATAGCGCTAGCCATACCATTAGTTAGTAGGTAGCTCCATTCTGGATGTAAGCGGACATCGAGGGACATCGGATGGTCATTGAAAGCAACTTGTAGGAAGTATCCTAGCACATTCGAAGGGACTATCATCATTTTTTCGTAGGCAACAATCGAGGGTCAAGATCATGTATTCGGAGGCGACATCGTGGGTCTTATGATCTTTGTATCGAAGGGACTATGATGATTTGTTTGGAAGGCAACGGTGCTAGAATACCTCTACGTTCGAGGGACATGACCATTTGAATTCGTAAGGCAACGACGAGAGAGAATTACCCTAAGGGGTGCGTGTGTGATAGAAGTGTGTTGAATTCAGATATTTTATCTTGAAAGTTAGTGTGAGCTACGTCCAATTATTATCTTGCCATACACGCCTAATTACTAGCAATTGATAAGGGTGCGGAAAGTAAAATGCGGAATGTAAAGTGCGGAAAATAAACCTACGCTATTACATGGCTTTGGGGCAGATACATAATTTAACTTGCGGAAAATAAAAACCTAGATTAAGCTATTACATCCCATGAGCAGTTACATTATTGGAAAAATAAAACAGTAAAAGAAATCGTCCGAATCGGAACAACCTGTGAAAGAATAAGAAAATCGGGAAATATGATGAAATTGAAATAAGAGAAAATGTTAGAAAAAATGCAATTTTAAATATGAGAAAATTTATGCATGCTGGAAATAAGATAAATAAGTTAAAATAATTTTTTGGGATTTTTTGGAAAAGGTTTAATAATTAAAATGCAATTAAAAGTGATTTAAATGCAAAAATAAAAATAAAATGAATATGCATGCAAAAATTATACTTTTTTAATTTATTAAATTAAATAAAGGTTTTTATGAAAATAATGTAAAAAGAAAAAATGTTTTTGGTAATTTTTTAATGCAGAATAAAATTATGAAAAGAAATTAAAATGATATGAAAATATTAAAAAAATAGGAAAATATAGAAAAATATGAAAAGTTTGAGTTTGTGAAAAGAAAACAAGAACCGGTCTCAAGGAGGTTCGAACTGGAGACCATGGAGAGCATCTGGCCACAGGAAACGCCTTAACCACTAGGCCACGTTGCATCTGGTGTTCTGAAGTTGAAAATCAATGACATATATGTGTAAACGTGTCAATGATTATTTTGAAATTAAAACACAGTCAGCGCGTGGGCCCCATTGGGAAAGGAAAGAGCGAATCGGAATGAGCCATTATGCCACGCACGCGGTCAATCGGAGTCAACCCGGTCCAAGCCAGTCAGCGACGCCGGAGCCCTAGCTCCGGTCGTCTTCTCCGGCAACTACGATCCTCCAACCTGCGAAATACGAAAATTACAAGCAAAAAGAAGACCTAGTCCACCTATTTCGACCCTTCTGGATTCAATGGCGGTATCGGTTTTGGCTGAATCGGCTTGTACAAGCCGGTTCGAAGCTTTCCAGTTTGGAAACCCTAACAATGGCAACACAGATTTTGGACGTGCAAGCTCACATGTAATGACTCATATGCATTCAAATAGATGTCCTGAATTCAAATATGCAAACAAAAACTGTTAATAACACATGAATCATAAAAATCGAAATTCATTAAAATACCAAATCGGAGTTTGGTGTTCTCCGCGTTCTGGGCAGCTTTTGCTTCGAGTGAGGGGTGATTTCGAATCCTGGGAACCTCTGGGAGATGTTTGGATGGTTGGCACACCTTGAATCTTGCTAGAATTTGAAATTCGAATTTCAAGAATTCTTGGAAAATTTTGGCAAAATAAGGGTTAGTGCAAGGGCTAGGGTTTCGTCCTTGATGCTGGCTATGATGCTTGATATTTATAGAAGAAAATTGGATGGCAAAAGAGTAGAAAAAAGATTGATTCTTGAATGTGCAAATATTTTCCATTTAAAACAAATCAAATATTGGAAAAAATTTGATTTTCTCATGAATGCAAGGCTATCACGAATTTGGTAAGGGTCATGGGCCTTCTTGGACATTTAGAAAGATATAAAATCATTCCTTTTGAGAAAAATGTTTAATTTTCATATTTTATATAATTTATTTTTGAATTAAATGTTATAAAATTCAAATATAAATCATAAAATAGAAAATAACCAAGGCCAAGCATTTATGGGTCAAGAATAGCATCATGAACAAGTTTGGATCAAAAGATTATAGGCCCATTTGGAAAATTTTGCAATTTGACCAATATGTCCTTTTGTGCAATCATTCCAAAATTCCCACTTGAATAGTGTATCTTGCTCAATTTTCCACATTTTGAGTGTTCTTGGACTTTTGGAAAGCTCTAAGAGTCCTCTAACCAATGTCTTTGGTCTCATCTCAATTGGAGTTACCATGCTCAAAATATCTTCAAAACAAAAGGTTGACTTTTGTTGACTTTGAAAATGACCGTAATGTTTTGAACTATACCTCTCAAATGAAGCATTTTTGGACATTCTTGTGAGACATGAAGTTGTAGAGAATTGAATTTCCTTCAAAACAAGAGGTGGTGGAAAAATTTCGAGAAAGCATGAGAAAGTTATGATCACCAAAGTTCATTGACTTTTCCTCTAAACCCTAATTTAGAAAGTTTGACTTTGGGCAAATCTTGAGTTTTCTTGATGAATCATGATCAACCCTTGATCAAATGATGAATGTAACTTCAAAATGAGGATGTTGACCAAAAATCGAAGTTTTGACAGTATGTTGACCAGTTGACTTTTTGTCCAATACACCGATTTTCAACCATCCGAACAATTGTCCGAGGAAACTTGACTTGTGAGGCTTGAAACTTGACATGGAGAATCTTTGAAGCATATGAGGAAGCATGAAGGTCATTGGAGATGTTGGAAATCCATCTTGACTTGAGAGATACCAAACCCTAGTTTGGGTTGATTGTCTAGAGAGAGTTTGTCCGATCAACTCTTGAGGAATCCTTGAGCATAGATGTATGAAATCTTTGAGAAGATGGAGGGCAAATTTTGGGGTATGACACTAGGCCCATTTACCAATTCGACTATGCAAAATTGGTTTGGACAACATATTAATTATATCAAAATGAGAAGAAACATACACAACCGGCTTTATATATTGCTTCAATTTGATACAAGAAAAATAAAAACAAAGGCATAGTTTTTCGATATCACTCTACCTAGTTTCAGCATCATTCAACATTCGACTAAGGTGATAAATTGGTCTTTCGACACCATTTACATTTTCTTGTACTAACATGCTACCTATTGTCGAACTGAGGTCGCTATATACAACCTCATAGGCTTATTCCACACTGGAGGTACCAACACAGGAGGTTCCACTAAATATGCCTTGATTCTGTCAAAAGCCTCCTGATGCTCTTTATGTCAGATGAACTCTTCATTCTTCAGTCGAAGCAGTGGTGAAAACACCTTAGTATTTCCACTTAAATTGAGATGAAACGCCAGAAGTTTATTTTCCCCAACAATGACCAAGTTCTTTTTATTTGACGGAGGCGCGACGCCTATGATGGCTTTGGTCTTGTGATGATTGACTTCAATGCCCTTTTTATGCACCACAAAGCCAAGGAAATCTCCTGCCTGCACACAAAAGCACATTTCAATGGATTCATCTTTAATCCATATTGTCTCATTCTCTCGAACGATCTTCGCAGATGATAAAGATGCGTCGACTCAGAGTTCGACTTAACCACGATGTCGTCGATATAAACTTGCATGAAATCTTCAATAAAATCATGAAACATCGAATTCATTACCCTTTGATACGTTCGGCATTCTTCAGCCGAATGGCATTACCACCCATTCATAGGTGCCTAACGCCCAGCAACGGAAAGTCGCTTTCGCACATCTTCTTCGAATAAAGATTTGGTTATAACCAGATAACCATCAAGCATACTTAGATATTGAACTCGCAACCGAATCGACAAGCATTTCAAAGAATGCATGGCATATTCATCTTTGGAGTAGCGATTTAAATTCCTAAAATCAATAGACTCTAAGTTTGCCATTCTTTTAAGGATCGCACAATGTTTGCCAACCACTGACATACCTTGCAGCTCGAATGAACTTGCTCTTGAGAAGTCTTTCGATCTCCTTTTATTTTCGACACCACAGGAGCGAAGCGCCGAGGCGTCTGCTTTAATGCTTCGCCCCATCTTTCATTGGTAGTTTGTGTTCCACCAAATTTCGCTTAAACTGCATTTCGTTATAATCCCATGCAAAACAATCTTTAAATTCTTAAGCAAAGAGATTACCTTCATTTTTAGTTCGGGTCGATGTTGGCGCTTATATATGGGCCTTTTATCTCCTTTTCGCCAAGGTCGACCTCCTCTAAAGGATTTTGTGGTGCATTTTCTCCGGCGCCATAGGATCTTTCTCGAACTCTAAAGGTTCTTCGTCAGATATGCAATCTAGACGATGCTCTTCGACGCCTTCTTTCGACACTTGTATATTCGGTGGTTTTGGCTCGAGCCATATTAACCTCATTTGACAACCAACCTTTGGCTACAACACCTGTTTGCCTCACCTCCGTGGTCGAATTGATCTTATTTTCAACATACCAAATCCTTTGCAAGGCTTCTAACCTATATCAGAGGTTGGTTGCCCCACCGAGGCGCAGTGTCCATATAAATCCTCTATAGGCTCCACATCCCAAACAAAGCCATGAGTTTCATGTAGCCTCAAAGATACAAAAGACTCAGACAAACTCTGGTATCCTTCTTCAGCTGGAAGGCATGGGGCAATATTAGCCAGCTTGCGGTCGAAATCAATTGGACCGACATGGTTGACATCAGCCAAGAAATATCCTTGGTCAGCATTGATATTTTCCGCAATGTCGTCTTCTCTCCAAATTATCAAGCGCTGATGCATAGATGATGGCACAGCCCCGACACCATGAAGCCACTCGACCAACCAATGATTGTAACTAGGCTTCCTCGATGACCATGAAAATGGTTTGCCTTGATACTGAACCAACACTGATGTTGACCTGGATCACCCCCATGGTATTCTTTGTATTTCCTTCGTAGTCTGATAAGACCACGTTATGAGTTCTGATATCGGTGTCCAACATACCGATTTTCTTCAGAGTATGGTAAGGCATAATGTTAATCGTAGCACCACAATCCACCAAAGACCTTGTTCACAAGTGACATCTTGGACTTTTGCCTCGATCAAAAGGCTTCAAATGGCTCTTCATGGCCATGTCGCTTTTCAAGAAAGCATCCGGTTCTCGAGAACCATTATCCATCACGGTAGCACGTTGGCTTATGAGAAGCCAATTCGACTCGACTCGCCGTAGTTCTCTACATCGGACACATTGTATTCTACAGCAACATAGTGACAACATTGACCAAGACGTCGAGCTTGCTTGCACTGGAGGCGAAATCGCTAGTAACCTCGCCGTAATCTTTGGCAACAGTTTGCCAACATATTTTTAACTGTTGCTTCACAATCGGATCCACCTTAACTTTGTATCTCTTCGGTTGCCATTCTTTCTTTTGGCATCTTCAGCAGCAGATCGCCTAACCTTTCACCGCTTCTTCCTCCGAAACGCTCCATTGAGTTCGGCTCATAGGGTTCCTCCCATGTAATTCTCGAGACATGACTTTCCTCTCGTATAACTCACACGTAATTCATCACCGATTTGCCTTTAGCCTCCCTTAGTGCAAGAAGATTGGAAGTTTCAAAGACCTAATTGAGGCTTGATCCAAGTATCCTTTGGAGCATCGCAGGGGAACGTAAGTCTTAGGTTTGATGGTGGGCGTTTAGGATCCCTTCTATTCCACCGTTGTCTTCCCTTGCAACTGCAGCAACTCAAGTTTTCGACACTGTCTGCCGGTGAGTGCTGATCTTGGGCACAAACTACAACGAGCCTTGGCTCTACACGCTTGAGGAAATCCAGCTCCTCTTCGTGTTTTGGGTAAACGTCACCATCTTGACTAACGGACTTTCCCTTCACTTTCCTCGACCATATTATCTTCGGAGAAATTTTCAACACTACCACGCTGATTTCCGCAACCTCAAAGAAACAAGGCCCTTCTTGCCTCAATGGGTCGGAGTCAATCTTCATCCTCCTGAGGTGAACTTCAGATGCCTTCTTGCAGCGATTTTTGACTAGATCCCTAAAAGAACACATTGAGAAGTAGTGTGACCAAGAAAGTTATGATATTTACAAAAACCTCTTTTCTGTTTTTGCTCTAGTGGTGGCATTTTAGCACCCACGGAATTAAAATCGACCATCTTTCACTAATGCATCAAATATCTCCTCACATTTACTAACATCAAAGTGTAAGTTTTGGTGAAATTTTGAGCTACTCGACGACAAACTTTTTCCTTTGAGGGAAAAGTGACTTGCATTCATAAGGTGTCCTGCTTCATTTCACCAAATCTATCTCCTGGCTAGATATAATCGCCTCATATATGGGCTCTGTCGTCATAGTCGACATAAGCCACTCTCTTTCTTGACCTTAGCCTTAGTGTGTCTAACTTTCTCAACTCGACGCCTAGGTGTCGAACCCTCGTCTCGCTAACTCGTGACATACTTTTCACAAATGTGGGATCGACTTTCTTCCGATAGAATAATCTAAACCTCCAAAGCACCATCTACTAACTCATGCTCAGCACTTGGGTGAAACACCTAGCTTTTAGGGACCTAAACCTATTAAGATAGTCGTCGATGGTCTCAAAGAACTTTCGCTGATGTGGATAGTTCACCAAACCGATTTTCAAATGTCCTCATAAACCGCCATGGAACATTTTCTCCAAAGGTTTCGACCAATTATCGATCGAATTTGAGGCAGTAGTCGTAAACTGTAAACCGGCTTTGGTTAAGGATGAGGGGAAATGTTTGATTCTAAGACCCTCATTTTTAGCCATATCCCCCGACTCGGTTAGGTATCTAGCTATATGTTCGACGGTCGATTCTCCTGTCTCTCCCCCAAACTTAGTATATTTTGGTGTCTTCCATCCTCTAGGGTTTTCAGTCCGCAAGATATAGTCACCAAAGGTGATGAATATGTTGGCCTCGCAGAGTGTTTAGGCCATTCCTAGCCATGATTCTTTCGACGAGCGTAGTGAGGTTACCTCGGCAATTTCCTCTCGTCGAATATCCTCAAGGACCGGTCACCATGGGGACGCCGAATCACTACTCTAGGTTCTAAGGCCACATTTTGTGGTCTTCGTGCCTCGATGAATATTTTCACCGCCCCATGTTTATCCGGCTTGGGCAAATTTCCTTGCTCAGCGCGGTGGCACCATCTCGTGCTGGTCGACCGTATCTTGGGGGCCCTAGAAATTACACAAACGTGTCATGTGCAATCACTGGCGGTTAGTTTCGGATAATCTATTGGCCGCCTCTTGCACTATGGGATTGAAGACATTACCCATTTGATTGGTTAACATATTAACCATTTCATGGTTACTATCATCCATCCGCTGCCTCATGCTGACGGACGTGTTAGTTATGATTGGAAATCCCTCATCAGAATCGTCCTCTGGCATCCCATAGGGATGTCCCGACGTGCGGTATCGAGGAATCGTGGTATCAGGATTCGTTGTTTGTGGTTGACTTTGACGATTTCCTCCAATACGGGTTTGAAGGTAAAGATCCCAGGATTTCGCCCCTGTTACGACCGGGGATTAGACATCCCACTTGTGTCTCCCCTAGGAGGTTTGTTGTATTTTTTGGTAAAACTCCCACTCCTAAGTCTCATACACGTTGTTACTTAGCACTATGGTCCCACCGTGTGCCAATTTGTTTACTGTGGAAAATGGTAAACAACCGCTGATCCTCCCCGTGTCCTAAACTAGGGGTTACTAGCGAGATCGACCAGATTGATCTCAAGACGTGTGCTAAGTTTTGGTGATCACAAGATCTCGCTCAAGAAGCCTATGCAAGAACCTGTTCGACTAAAGGAAACTACTATGATGGTTTTCCACACAAACTAAGGCTTGGTCGAAATAAGTAATCCGTGACCTAAACGACTGAAGCCTCGATCGAAGGGAGTTTTCGACAGCCAAACTGGGCAAGCCAAGCAGTGACTCGTGACTCAAGGCTTAAAGCTCGTGACTTGTGCGAAACTTAAACAAAAGAACATAAAATGTTTCTCGGTTAGAAGAAAGTAACAGATCGATTAGATAAAGATTGAAATAAAACTTAATTGCATTAATCGAAAAAGTTGGTGATTCAACGACATCAAAGCTTTATGGACTCTTTCTTCCTTAAGTGCGGAATCGCGTAGTTTTTGCAAGCGCTGAGCATACGAATGAACACACCAAATTACAAGAGGTTTGACTTATTTATAGTATTTACAAAGTAACCGACTATGCTAAATCGACGGCCACAACTAAACATGAAGGCAACTGCTCCATAGGATCCCGCCACCTCTCGAGCGCCAATCCTTCAAAACTATAATCAACGCCACGCTCGCACTCCTTTTGAAATTCAACCGCGCTCGAGAAATAACTGCTCCCGCTTCCATAAGTTACGTCCAAGCCTTGAGATAATGATGCTAAATTTCTCTAAGAATAATCTCCAACTTCGGCCTCGACGTGAATTCTTGACTTCGACTTCGACAGCAATCTGCTTACTCATTCGAACCCAAGATAACCACTCATAAGAATCAATGGCTTTCATCGGTCGATCGAGACTTCAAATTCCTCACTCTTGACCAAATTATATCCTTCTCTTCTAGAATTTTCCACGAAGTTCCAGAATTGTCCCTTTAAATTAAGGACTTAGTACCTTCAGCTGGCCTTGGCATATTTTCGACCCAACACTAGCATCACCATTCTTTTGGTGTATGTTGATGATGGTTTGCTTGTAGGAAATTCCGTCACTGAGTTTACTTTCATCAAGAAAGCACTGCACGCTGCCTTCAAAATCAAAGATCTAGGCATCCTGAAATACTTCCTTGGCCTGGAAGTTGTTCATTCCTGCAAGGGCATATCCCTATGCCAGCGCAAGTATTGCTTAGATCTTCTTACTGATTTTGGACTCCTTGGCTTGAGACCTGCTTCAACACCATCTGATCCAGCTATCAAGTTGTCCCATGATGATGTTGAACCATTTCTCGACGTTCCAGCTTATTGTAGGCTCATTGGACGCCTCATTTATCTTAATACCACAAGGCCTGACATTACTTTCATCACTCAGCAATTAAGTTAATTCCTATCAAATCCATCCATCACGCATCATAATGCTGCTTGTAGAGTCTTGAGATACCTCAAATCTTGTCCTAGAAGAGGATTATTCTTTCCACGAAGCTCCAAATTACATTTGCTTGGCTTTTCTGATGCCGATTGGGCAGGCTGCCGTGACACAAGATGTTCCATTTCTGGCTCGTGCTTCTTCCTTGGTCACTCCTTCATTTCACGTAACATGTAGCAAGCCACATGTTCTCTACTACGACAATCAGAGTGCTCTCCACATTGTTGCAAACCCAGTTTTCCATGAAAGAACCAAACACTTGGAGATCGATTTGCCACATAGTACGAGAGAAATTCATGGTCGGGGTTATGAAACTCCTCCCTATCTCCTCCAAGAGTCAGCTTGCTGATTTTTTTACTAAGTCCCTACTTCCGCGGCCTTTCAATTTTCTCATGTCCAATTTGAACTTGATTAATATATATCAAGTGTCAACTTGAGGGGGGATAATAACCATAATAACTGACAATTTGTTTGTTAGTTATAGTTAGTTACTAGGCCCTAGGCTTTCTCTATTGTACAATGTGTTCATCTTAGCTTATGGTGTGAACCACACTCATGTATAAATAGATCAATGTAACTCTTCCCCATTTATGAGAAATATACAGCATTCAACTACCTTTTACATTCCTCTTTACTTTGATAATGCATGCTTCTATAGTTGATAATAGATGGCATGCTTAATTCTAGTATAATTAGACTAATTGTGAGCCCTTATTCAAGTCGAATTATTTTAGTTGGGAAAAAGACAGAGAATGACAATGTTATGTTTATTCAAAAAAACTTTATGCGAAAACATAATAAGTATATTGTGATGCCTTTTGAATGAGAAATTAACTTGTTACCCTTAATATTATACTCCCTCTGTCTCAAAATAAATATCTTTTAGCCATAAATATTTGTCTCAAAATAATAGTCTTTTTACATTCTCAATGCAACTTTTACCAATTTTACCCCTCATTTACACTCTTTTCAAGATATGACAATATATAACAACCAATAGTAGTTAAGGGTAATTTTGTAAAAATACTACCTTTATTGATTCAATCATTACTTTTCTTAATCTGTGTGTAACAACCTTAAACGATTTATATTTTGAGACAGAGAGAGTACATGCTACGTTTGAAATTTCATTATTACCAAATTATCCCTTTCACTATTTACTCTAAATTTTTTTATTTTTTGTCAAAAAAAATTACCATTGGTCAAAGGAGTTAAAAACCAAAATTTTCGATACGCTAAGTAAATTTTTGGTGTCGAATTTGGTCGCTATCAGAAAATCATTACATTCTACAAATTTCTGATTGCGATTAACCAGAAATTTCAAAATTTTCGGTCGCGAGTCACCAAAATTTTAAAAATTTGTGTGTCAATTTTCAAAAGTTAGCACATGTATCGCAAATTACACAAATTTCCAATAGAAAATGTTAACCGGAATTTTGAAATTTTTGGGGTACCTGAAATTTCAGTTATACTTGAAACTTCCAGTATGTCAGCAGATGAAATTTTATATCTTTGCGGTCTTGAACTAGCAGAATCAGCTTCTTCCGTTGTATTTCATCTTTATTAGGATGGGGCAAGATGGCAGTTATTTGGTTCATAATCAATTGGATACTCAAGTCCATCAACATGCTGACTTGTTTTCCAAGTTGTTCTATAACACTGTCTATGTTGTTAGGACTTCGTTACAAGTAAAACGCTTGGGTTTGCAGGGTAAGGATAAATGGATGGAGATTCTTGATATGGGTTATCCTATTGCTTCTAAATACGAAATCATATTTGTTTCCATTTCCATGAGACATAACATAACATTTTTCTCTCTTCTCATAGCTCCGCCCCCTTACACGAGTCGACATACAATCATTGATGTTGGTTTTGTCAATGATAATCATTGGATTCAGCTAAAATTGAAACACGGTTGTCCACTACCTCTCGTCACTACTCGTTGGAGGGAGAATTGTTCTAATGAAAATCAGCATATGCGGGTCAATTTAAGCATTGAGAAGAGTCTTCTATGAAGTGATTGTAGTTTTTTTAATGCATATATGTATGACATTTATTCTATTTATATATTAAGTTGGGGTTTGCTATTTCACCGTGTATTTTATTCAAGTAAGCTAAAAAAAATTAAAAAAACAGTTCTAGTACTATCGAAAATTTTAAATTTCTGGTTTTTTATACACACCAGAATTTTCAAATTTCTGATCCTTATAAGGATGAAATACACCAGAAATTTGAATTATTCGGTATCAGAATTTTCAAATTTCCGATTAAGTTCATATAGCACGTTAACAAATTAAAAACTCAACGAATTTTCAGGTATTTTCATGAAATTTTTGGTACTACACCAAGACTGGAGGAATGTCATGTATAATATGGGGGATGACATGTTAATTCCTCCTTTTGGACTCACTAATTCACCTTCTACATTCAGATACTAAAGCCCTGTGTGAAGAAGCTTGTTTTGATAACGGTTACTAGGACAACCAGCCGAATAAAAGTAAAAAGAAAGGTGTTAACATCCTAAATCTCAGCCTCATTTTTAAAAGATTGAAATTGAAAGGTCGATGGATGACATACCTAATTCTAATATAATTAGACTAATTGTGAAACCTTGTTCTAATCTTAATTCTAGTATAAGTAGATTAATTGTGAGCCCTTATTCTAGTCGTATTTATTTGGTGGGAAGGGAAAAAAAGACGAAGAATGAGTAGGGTTGTAACCTGGTCGGTTTTGACTGATTTTTGGTCAAAAAGAGGTCTAAAGCAATGATATCTTCATCCGTTTGGTTTGGTTTGGTTTTTAACAATTTTCAAAAATAGAACCAAACCAAACTAATTGGTTGGGTTTGATTTGATTTGGTTGATCGATTTACAATATTTTTCTCAAATATTATATCCATCGGTTTATTCTCCACTGTCATGTTTTTTGATGTATTTTATGCTTTTATTTTTTTTTAAGTAATATATCATGTGCTCTATTTTTCAAACAAACTCTATGTTGCTTTTATCCATACGAAACAATGACATGATTCTCATTGCATCACGAAATAAGTTCAATACCAAATATAAAAATTGATACTTTACATCATAAGCTTGGAAACATATTTGATAGATAAACAAATAGAACACTACAAAACACAAATCAATTAACATGTTTCACAACTCAAACACACATTAAAACTGTTTGTAAAGATAACTTTAACACAAAAAAAATTGTGACTTATAGTTTCTACTTTCTATGTTTTGGAGTTTGGTTCTAGATACATATTTTGTTAAAATGAAGTATAAATAAAGATGGAGAATGGTTGAAATGATTCAAAATTTGGACTTAATTATGGGTGGAATAAAAAATTAGAGTGTAATTATACATTGGTTCAATTCATCGGTTTGACGGTTTCTAAAAATTAAAATCGAGAATTGAACCAAACCTCATCGATTTTTATTGATTCGGATCAATTTTAAAACCGAACCAGAAACAAGCGTTTTTATTTCATTTAGCTTGAATTGTTAGTTTGACTTGTCAATTTAATTGATTTTTTCTAATCCGCTTACACCCCTAAGAATGAGAATGTTGTGTTTTTTCAAAAAACTTTATGAGGACCTTATGAATTTATTGTGATGCCTGATGTGCGATCGACCTAATGTGTCTAACGGTATCTTAACTGCAAGTGCACAGCCTATCGCGGTAGTAATAAAAAGATGTCGAACCCACAGGGACTTTGTAATCACTCTAGTGCTATAAAGGTTTGCTAGTTTAGCTAAGGAGGATGTTGTCACGTTTGGTTTTTGGAAGTTAAAGTGGAGGAAAACTAAATCGAACTAAGGAAATAATAATAATAAAGCGGTCGGTATGTAATATAGTGAACCTAAGCGGATTTAATCGAACCTAAGCGTATAAAGATGTTTAGCTTAAATGGTTCTGTAGAAATTATCAGTTTAAAAACCCTCAACTCACACTCTCGTGGTCTTATCTCGGATTATACTCCTAAATCCCTATGCCTGCTCTCGCTAGCCCATAAGTGTTTAGAAAATACTCTTTGAAAACTTAATAGAGTCTAATTCGTTTTAAAGTGCTATCGCTGTATTTAAATCGAATGTCTAACTTTAGCTATCCGGTTAAAACCTCACACTCTCGTGGTCTTGATCCTAACCTATTCTACTTCTCTTACTCTCGTAACAAAAAGATTGATTTTAATTATAAAAAGTCACAGCCAGAAATTAAGTTAATTTGTATTTTAGCTTAGGAACAATTTAATCAAATTCGGTTACTGTTATCACATACCCACAATGGAAATTTAGCTAGACATAGTATTTTAAACAAACACACAGACGATATAATTGGAAAGCAGTAAAGCATTCATCGTAAATAAATAACAGTA
The DNA here is from genome assembly GCA_021764765.1 of Vicia sativa. Taxonomy (NCBI): domain Eukaryota; kingdom Viridiplantae; phylum Streptophyta; class Magnoliopsida; order Fabales; family Fabaceae; genus Vicia; species Vicia sativa. The sequence goes on from CM038792.1 coordinate 1,591,448, forward strand.
ATTTAACATAAACAAATTGTATTTAAAATTAAATGCAATTAAAACCTGAATAATAATACTATTCCTCAAGCTCCCTCTTCCACAAGTCGGCAAGATTTGAACCTTTGAACCTTCGGAATCAAAACTAGAAACGAAGTCTGGGGCTAAAAACAAATCCTAACTAAAATAGCAATTTCCTAATGTTGGAAATGGCTATTAAATGGTAAAAGGAAGTAAAAGCAAGAATAGCAGAAAAAATAAAAACTGGGAATTGGTTCGTAAAATCGGCAGAGCTTCCGCAAGAAATTTCTAAAATAAACTTTGTGTCTTCTTCATCGAAGTCTCTGCTATTTATAGATGAGAAATTTACAGTTGAAAATTAACAACGTGGGCTTTTGCATTTGAACTGCTGCGAAAAACCAGGAAGGTGGGCGTTGTTGAGGTTGAGAGATTTGAGGAGTATCTCAAGACTCCTTCCCCCACGTCTTCACTTCATAAAGTTGGATTTAGCGTGTAACGGTCGTAAGTGGTGTGTGACAAGCATTCTTCAAGTAAAAAGCGCGTTACAGTCGTAACAACAAGGTGACGGGCGTAAGACGCTAAACAAATACATGCTCAGAAGAGATGTGTGACAACCGTCACAGCATCAAAAACTGCAGAACTTTGCAGAATTTTTCCTTTTTTTCTGGTCTTCATGTTAACTTTCTTCATCTGATCTTTTTCTACTAATTTGACTTGAGACATGTAATACCTGTGAAAAGACATAAAAACTCAGAACAATCGGGAGTTAAATGGATTAATGCAATATGAAAACGGGCTAAAAACATAGCAATTGTACGATACGATTTCTCGTTATCAAATTCCCCCATACTTAAACCTTTGTTTGTCCTCAAGCAAATAATCATTTAGAAAAATTGGACAAGTTTTATCAGACGCACATGCATAACATACCTTTGGTTTTCAAAACAATTACGGGAAATCAATCGTTAGTTTGACCGATACTTAAGTAAAACACTAACGATACACTAATGACACAAGCAACAAGCTAAGTCGTGGACTTCCATTTTAAACAAACTGTCCAATAATTCTGTTATAATTCTACCTAGAGTCTCTTGTAGCTATTTCACCCGGTTTCGTTCTAGCGCAATCACATTAAGCCCTTTGTCTTAACACGGACGTAGTGGAGTAGCCGGTTAGTGACTTTGATCCTTTTTAGTACGGGGTCTGATACACGAATGTGGCAATCCTACACATATTATCTAAATTGGAGGTTCTGGGGGATCGAGCCGTAGCACGCTCTACCAAGTTCAGAACCAAATACCTCTGAACCAACCAACAATGGACCCCTTCATTATTTGCTCATCTCTTATATGCGACCTTGTACTTTGGTGCAAATTTCCCTTTTTAGCAGCGAGGTAAGAAGGATATATCATTGATTAGGCATCAAACACTTATATTCATCGGCTCCCCACGTGGTTTGTGTCTAGACGGTGTTGACTGCTAGTATAAACTACTAGGGGTTACTTTAGAACTAAAACTCAAGATATAGGTATAACGGTTATTAAAACGGATCGCGTAAGTAGGAAGTCTAAGGTGTCATAACCATATCGATCTTGTTGAATCGTTCTCGGCTTCCTAACTTAAGATTTCGTTAAGGTAGGTATGTCGGGCTATGCGAAGGTAAAGCGGAAAATTTTCGGTATGGCTAAATAAAGCGGGGGAAAATTGAAACTGAGAAATATCATAAAAATTACTTGTTTAATGGAAAATGCGGAAAGGGAAAGGTACCTCTCCCACACTATATCAGACATTGTCTCAATGTTGTGATATAACAGCGGGGAAATACAAATACAAGAATAAACAGCAAATACAAACTAATTAAGAATAAAAACTACTGATGTCCACGTCCTCTACTCCTGGTGCGTGATCGTCTGGTAGGCGTGGCTTCGGAATCAGTGCTCTGGGAGCCAAGAGTGTTGATGTCCATCCTTAAAGAGTTCAGTTCAGACAAGGCCTCGTCTAGGTTCTCGTTCATGCTCCGCTGGCCACTCAAAATTTGAGTGTTATGTGCACATAAGCTGTCATATTGCTCCTGTTGTTTTCTTGCAAGTGTTGCACCAATTTGATTTTGCTGGTGGATGGCTCGGAGAATTTCTTCAAGAGTGATAGGAGGTGGTGCGGATGAAGTCTCCGGAATGTCATGAACGGGGGCAGCTCGGTCCAATTCTTCTTGCATCTCGTCCGCGGGGGCATCAGGTTGTTCCTCATGAATAGGAATATGGCCTTCGGGAGCTGCAGGATCGAATAGCCAATTGGCTCTGTTTTGCGGATCAATTCGGTCCCTACAAGGCAAGATAATGTTTGGAAAAATGATGTTTCATATCACAGGGTGGAATTTTCCATGTTCCCGCTCGTGGATGAGGTGGGCAGACTTGCAGTGGTCCAAAGTAAGCAAAGTCGGTGCCATAGAAGGCAAATCAGTGAGAGCGGCACCATGATTCAAAGCTAAAGCAAGAAAAGTGATAATCCCTCCGAAATATAAGGGTTTGTCGCCTCTAGTGCAGATGGAGTGAATGTGGGCCAAGAGAAATGGAGTGACGTTGATCTTCTGGCCGGTAAATGCACAGTGCATGAAGAAAAGCTCCTTGGAGTTGAGTTTGTGGTTGCTATCTCTGGCGAAGATAGTGTTGCAAAGGATGCGGTGAAAATATCTGATGGTCGGATTATGGATATGGGTGGCGTTGAGGTGGTCATAAGAGTTGGCACGATTGTTTGTCATGTTGTGCCATAAGTTGAATGCATCCTCGCTGAAATTATCCGGCACACGAAGGTGGACACCTTCATCAGAACTGAAACCGAGCAGACGCGCGATATCAGTTTGTGTAAGCTGATACTCAATGCCGAACATGCGGAATTTGGTTACGCCAGAGAGTTGGTTGGTGGCTCCAGTAGGGGTGATGTAAGAAAACGAACTCAGAAACTCCAAAGTGAGAGTTTCATAGATAGGTTGTGGTTGGTTGCACAGAGTCCACAAATTGATATTTTGCAGGAGTTGTTGGACGCTCTCTAGCAGTCCCAAATCCCTCAGATGGTCGAGGTCGACATACCGAGTTGGTCGGCGTTGGAATTTTTGGAACTTTGTTCTCTGGGTTTCTCCTTGGTCACCTTCTCTGAGGATGATGTTGGGGATTTATTGCTGGTTGTTGGCCATAGCATGCAAGGTGAGTGAAATGTGAAAGGGATTGGATTTGAGAGATATGGAAAGAAAAAGAAGTGGGAAGTTTGAAGGAGAAAACGCTCGAAGTTCGTAAAACGTTTCGTAACGTGACGATCACAAGGATGACTGATAATACTGTTAAACGGGTGTTACGATCGTTACAGGGGCATTACAACCATTACAACTTTAATATTTGCAATTCTTAACCGGACAACACTTATATTAAATTTGAAACAGATTAATTCCAACACATTAATTCAGCAATATATATTAGACACAATATCAGTCAATTTGAGTACACACCCCAACAATCATACAACCAATCAACCAGAACAAAATTGCAAAAATGCAAGTATCAGTATAATAGCTTACTGATAATAACTATGCAGTGAATTGAATTTTGCTATAACATGCACTAAATTTAATGAAACTTGTAAATAAAAACAAACTGAAATTTGCATTGAAATGAATATTTGCTCTTTGACAAAAAGTAAACTTATGCAGAATTAAAATTAAATCTTAAATTTGCCGAAAAGGAAACTACCTAGAAACAAAAACAGAAAGAAAAGTAAAAACTAAAACTGATCACTGCTACTCCTCAGGGTCTTGTTTTTTAAATCTTCTAAAGCTTAATTCATGTGATAAAATTGTTCCACAGTTATGTCAGTCAAGCCTATCATGTCCAGACACATGCTCTTCAATTCGTCCTTGATTCCATTAATGTCAGTCTGATAAACATCCAGTGTGGTTAAGATTTTGTTCAAATTCTCAGTGTATTCCCCTTTGGTTATTTCAGGGGCTTCAGTATCCTCTGCAGTGTTGTTAATGTCATAATAACCAGGAGGGGTCTCAGGATCACTCTTATCAGACATCTTATCATCAATAACTTGGTAGGATTGTGGTGTTTCAGGTGTTGAAGGATGGTCAGGAGGGTTCAGCTCATAAATCCATTTATCGCGATTGTGGACACTCACTTTAGCATGGTTTGGAAGGGTAAATAAAGTGACAACTGCATTCCTTATTAGGTATTCAAAAGGTGCAGGACCTAGGTTTCCTATTATGCGTAGGTCGAAACAGAAATCAATATTCATAGGGCGAATCGCCCCAAGGGTGTACACTTATGCAGTTGGTATCGAAGTCCGAGGGAATTGGCAATCATGGTGATGAGGCCTCCTACGATGACCGGTTCATTAGGGTCCTCAACAATGCGAGAAAAGGTTTGCACCATGAATGGTACAGCATTAACAGGTCGGCCTTGGGTCATACAGTACAGTAAAAACATCTCATCCTTAGACACTGCAGTACGGTTCTGTTCCTTTTCGAATACAGTATGGGCTAGAATCTTATGAAAATAGCGGATAGCAGGGTTGTGTATTTCATTGTTGTCCATGCTATCCGGCTCAGGGTGATAGTTTTCGGTTAAGGTTCCCCAAAAGTAGTCTAGCTCGAAATCCATTAATTCCACCTGGGTGGTAGTAAAAGCAAAAGGTCCGCTAGGGAATCCTAGTAGGTCATCTAAATACTTATGGTTATAAATGAATTCAATACCGAATAGTCTGAAGGCTATAATTCCTTTTTTGGCTTCGACACCGTGCTCAGGTATATAGACTATGGAGCTCAAAAATTCAAAAGTAAGCTCGTGGTATGTGACAAACCTAGACTTAATGTGGGCTTTTTCCCATCCCAGTTGGTTAAACAGATAAAGGACAATATCTTTTATACCTAAGGTGTCCATGGTTGGTTCATCGTAATACAGAGTCATACCAATGCTCCTTTGTGACAATTCCTCATATCTCCTCCTTTGGTTCCTTCCTCTAAAGGTGGTTTCCATAAACTTATGTGGTTGTGGTTCCATAGCAAATATTAAATGGGGAAACAAATCAGGGAAGAAGGTAAGATAGAAAAAGACTTTTCAGAAATCCTGTAGCAAGTAAAGTTGTTTTGAAATCAGCAGCAGTTTTATAAAGATTTTTAGAAAAATGGAAAAGAAAATAATGAAAATAAGGCTTTAAAGAAAATAAATGCAGAAACGGAAAAGAAAATTAAAAGTAATGAATAGAAACAAACGGAAACAATAACAAAAACAAATAGGTGGGTTACCTCCCACTAAGCGTTGTTTTTAACGTCATAAGCCTGACATAGTGCTTAGCACTAGATCATTCAGGGGAAATAGTGGGCAATTCTAAAAGCTTTAGGCTATTCGCATAGTCTCTATTCTCAATGTGATGATATTGTTTTAATCGTTGTTCGTTCACTATGAACGGGTCACTATTCCTATCCTTAATTTCTATTGCTCCATTAGGGAACACTTTTGTAACTTTGAAAGGACCAGACCATTTGGATTTCAGTTTTCCAGGAAAGAGCCTAAGTCTAGAGTTGAATAGGAGAACAACGTCTCCCACACTGAATTCTTTCCGGGATAAGCGCTTATTGTGCCATCTTTTGGTTCTTTCCTTGTATATCTTAGCGTTCTCATAAGCGTCTAATCTCAATTCTTCCAGTTCATTTAAGTCGAGGATTCGCTTCTCTCCAGCAGCAGTGTAGTTTATATTGAGCGTTTTGATTGCCCAATATGCTTTGTGCTCTAATTCTATCGGGAGATGACAGGATTTTCCGTACATAAGCTTGAAGGGTGTAGTTCCTATAGGAGTCTTGTAGGTTGTCCTATAAGCCCATAAAGCCTCGTTAAGCTTAAATGACCTATCTTTCCTAGATATGGCGACAGTTTTCTCTAGGATTTGTTTAATTTCTCTGTTCGAGACTTCAACCTGTCCACTGGTTTGTGGATGATACGGTGTTGCTACACGGTGTTTGATTCCATACTTAGATAATAATTTGTCGAATATCTTCGAAATGAAATGAGAGCCACCGTCACTAATGACAAGTCTAGGCACACCAAATCTTGGAAATATTGTATTTTTAAAGAGCTTAATTACCACTCGTGTGTCATTTGTAGGAGAGGCTATAGCCTCAATCCATTTTGAAACATAATCGACAGCTCCGAGTATATACTTGTTTCCGAAAGAAGATGGGAAGGGTCCCATGAAATCAATTCCCCAAACATCAAAGACTTCTACTTCTAGTATTCCTCTTTGAGGCATTTCATCGCGTCTTGAAATATTACCGGTGCGTTGACACCGATCACAGTTTTTAACAGCGATGTGGACATCCTTCCATAGATTAGGCCAGAATAGGCCGGCTTGTAAAATCTTTGCACAGGTTTTAGAAGTGCTTACACGTCCGCCATAGGGAGATGAATGACAGTGAGAAATAACATCTTCTATCTCTTCTTCAGGTATGCATCGGCGGAAAATTCCGTCCGATCCTCTTTTAAATAATAATGGTTCATCCCAATAATAATACTTGAGATCATGGAAGAATTTCTTTTTATGTTGATAAGTTAAGTCTGGTGGGAGCGCGCCTGTAGCTAAGTAATTGACTATGTCAGCATACCATGGCAGTCCCATGGTTGTATGGATTGCTTCCACGACTTCCTTGGCTTTTGGTTTATTTAGATCCAGTTGAGCTAGATCGCTTCTTATTTGCGCTATCAGCTGTTCATACGGAAAATCATCGTTAATCGGTACTTGTTCGGGTTTTATACCTTCTAATCTTGACAAGTGGTCTGCTACAACGTTTTCGGTTCCTTTCTTATCCTTAATCTCTAGATCAAACTCTTGCAAAAGTAGGATCCTTCTGAGGAGTCTTGGTTTTGCATCCTTCTTGGTTAGTAGATATCTGATGGCAGCATGGTCTGTATAAATGATTATCTTCGCTCCTACTAGGTAAGAATGGAATTTGTCAAGCGCAAAGACAACTGCTAACAGTTCTTTCTCAGTTGTGGCGTAGTTCATTTGAGCTGAGTCTAGCGTTCTACTGGCATAGTAGATTGCGTGAAGTTTCTTGTACTTCCTTTGTCTAAGAACTGCGCCTACGGCGTAGTCACTCGCATCGCACATGATTTCAAAAGGTAATCTCCAATCGGGTGGTTGCATGATTGATGCAGTGATAAGGGCTGATTTTAGAGTTTCGAACACTTTAAGACAATCGTCATCGAATATGAACTCAGCTTCTTTCATTAATAGACCGGTAAGTGGTTTAGTGATCTTCGAGAAATCTTTGATAAATCGTCGGTAGAAGCCGGCGTGTCCTAAAAAACTTCGTATTTCTCGAACGGTCTTAGGTGGTTGAAGTTCTTTTATGACTTCTATCTTAGCTTTATCGACTTCAATTCCCTTATTAGATATAACATGTCCTAGTACGATTCCTTCTCTGACCATGAAATGACATTTTTCCTAGTTAAGCACGAGGTTTACTTTCACACATCTTTCTAAAACCTTTTCTAAGTTTGATAGGCATCCTTCAAAACTTTGCCCGCATACAGAGAATTAGTCCATGAACACTTCCATGATGTTATCGATGAAATCTGCAAAGATTGACATCATACATCGTTGAAAGGTTGCTGGGGAATTGCACAATTCGAAGGGCATTCGTCTGTAGGCGAACGTTCCATAAGGACATGTGACTGTAGTCTTCTCTTGATCATCAGGGTGAATAGGAATTTGGAAAAATTCGGAATAACCATCTAGATAGCAGAAGTAGGAATGTTTGGCTAATCGTTCTAACATTTGATCTATGAAGGGTAAAGGAAAATGGTCTTTTCGAGTAGCTTTGTTTAGTTTTTTGTAACCAATACACACTCTATGCCCATTAACCACTCTTTGTGTTATCGATTCCCCTTTTGCGTTCTTTACAACAGTGATACCTTCTTTCTTCGGTACGACGTGTACTGGGCTAACCCATTTACTGTCGGAGATTGGATATATGATTCCAGCTTCCAATAGCTTCTTAATTTCATCTCTGACTATCGTGCTAAGGATTGGGTTAATTCTTCTTTGAGTTTCTCTAGAGGTTTTGCAATCTTCTTCTAGCATAATACGTTGCATACAAATTGAAGGACATATTCCTTTCAAATCGGATATGTTATAACCTAATGTAGTCGGGTACTTCCTTAGGACGTCTAAAAGTTTCTTAGTTTCGAGCGTTCCTAAATTGGAATTGACTATTACTGGTTGCGTACATTCGGTATCTAGGAATTCGTATCTTAGGTTTCTGGGTAAGGTTTTTAATTCTAAACCCGTTTTTTTGGACATGGCATATGATCAGGTGTAAGTGCTAGACTTTCGCTTAGACTATCATCTTGATATGGTTCACGCCAATTGTCGTCTTCGAATATCGGAGGGGTTTGGATTTTCATTATTTCAGAGTATGTGGTCTGTTCTGCTTCCATCTCTCTTACGCACTCGTCTATAACGTCGATTAGATAACATGTGTCATTCATGGTTGGTGCTTGTAAGAATTGAGTGAGGATGAATTCCACTTTTTCCTCTCCAACTTCGAATGTTAGTCTTCCCTTTTTTACGTCAATTATAGCTCCAACTGTGGCTAGGAAGGGTCTTCCTAATACGATAGGGGTAACTGAGTCCTCGGTAATGTCCATGATTATGAAGTCAGTCGGGATATAGAATTGACCTATTCTAACTGGAACGTTTTCCAGTATACCTACAGGGTATTTAACTGATCAGTCAGCTAATTGAACGGACATTTTTGTGGGTCTAAGTTCTCCCATCTCCAGTTTTTTGCAAATAGATAGGGGTATGACACTGATACTTGCTCCCAAGTCGCATAGAGCTTTCTCTATGACAAATTTTCCAATGTTACAGGGTATAGAGAAACTACCTGGATCTTTTAACTTAGGGGGCATATCATTTTGAATAATAACACTCAGTAGTAAGTGTAACTGTTCCGTTGTCCTCTATCTTTTTCTTGTTAGATAGGATTTCCTTGAGAAATTTAGCATACGAGGGCATCTGAGTGATAGCTTCTGTAAAAGGTATTGTGATATTCAGTTGTTTCAGAAGTTCAACGAATTTCTTGAGTTGGCCCATCATTTTGGAATTGGTTAATCTCTGAGGGTACGGAATCAGCGATTTATAAGGTGGTGGAGGCACATAAGGCTTCTCTTTCTCCACTGCCTCTTGGTTTTCGTTTTCCTTTTCTTTTGGTTCATTCTCATTTTCAGTTATCTTGTTCTGCTTTTGGTACATGGCTGGATTTTCGAGTCTTGGATCAACAGGTCCGTCAAGTTCTTTTCCACTTCTTAGTATCACAGCATTAGCATGTCCTTTTGGGTTGGGTTGTGGTTGACAGTGGAAAATTCCAGGCAGCGAGATGCTTGTTGTTGAGCTACCTGTGAAATTTGAGTTTCAAGCATCTTATTATGGGTAGCTAAAGCGTCAACTTTACTAGATAATTGTTTAATCTGCTCATTAGTATGTAAATTCTGATTTAGAACATCTTTATTAGTCTGAGATTGAGAAGCAATGAAGTGTTCTATCATGATTTCAAGGTTAGATTTTCTAGGGACATTTGATGTATTAGGTCCATTATTATGGTGGTTTGGGATAGCTTTCGGATGACCAGGTGGTGTGGCAGGAGCTTGTCCAGGTGCGTATACCGCATTGTTGCTTTTATAGGAAAAATTCGGATGATTCTTCCAACTAGGGTTATAGGTATTACTATATGGGTTTCCATGTACGTAATTCGCTTGTTCAGCTGGAACTCCTATTAGAAGTGGGCATTCTGGAGTAGGATGTGATTGAAGACCACATAGATCGCAAGTTTGAGCTACTGCAGCTACGGTCGCTGCGGGAGCAGTGGTAAGATTTTCTAGCTTTTGGGTAAGGGCTTCCACTTTAGCGTTGACTTGATCCAGACTATTCACTTCAACCATGCCACCTTTTGTTTGAGTTTTTTCCATATTAGCTCTCTCGCTTCCCCATTGATAATGGTTTTGAGCCATGCTTTTGATAAGTTGATTTGCTTCGGCATACGGTTTATCCATCAGTGAGCCACCAGTAGCAGCGTCTATAGTCAATCTTGTGTTGTACAAGAGACTGTTATAGAACGTATGAATGATCAACCATTCTTCTAAATCATGATGAGGACAGAGTCTAATCATGTCCTTATAGCGTTCCCACGCTTCGAAAAGTGATTCGTTATCTCTTTGTCTGAAACCATTGATGTTAGCTCTGAGCATAACAATTTTGCTTGGTGGGAAATATCTAGCCAAAAAGACCTTCTTCAAATCATCCCATGTGGTGATTGAGTTTGAAGGAAGAGATTGGAGCCATGCCCTAGCTCTGTCTCTTAAAGAAAAAGGAAATAGGCGCAATCGTATCGCCTCGGGGTTTACACCATTCGCTTTTAAAGTGTCTGCATATTGCACAAATACTGATAGATGCAGGTTCGGGTCGTCAGTAGGAGATCCAGAAAATTGGTTCTGCTGAATGGCGGAAAGAAGCGAAGGTTTCAACTCGAAATCGTTTTGAGCGATAGCAGGAGCAACAATGCTGTTGTGAGGTTCCGCTTGAGAAGGAACTGCGTAATCCTTGAGAGTATGGGGTGGAATTGATGTGTCATCCATCTTTGATTCTTCAATTAACTCAGGGATTGAGATATCAGGAAGCTTAGTTGGAGGAAGATTGTTGAGATCACGGTATTCTTGAATCTGGGGTCTTACTCTGAGATAGCGTTCGATATCGTTAATTTGTAGATGCAAAGGCTCGCTTCGGGAGCGAGTATTTGGCATACAACAAAGGGAAAAATAAATAGTTGTCTTAGTCTAGACAGTGCTACTTTAGGAGTGCACTAGTGACTAAATCAAAGTCCCCGGCAACGGCGCCAAAAACTTGATGTGCGATCGACCTAATGTGTCTAACGGTATCTTAAGTGCAAGTGCACAGCCTATCGCGGTAGTAATAAAAAGATGTCGAATCCACAGGGACTTTGTAATCACTCTAGTGTTATAAAGGTTTGCTAGTTTAGCTAAGGCGGATGTTGTCACGTTTGGTTTTTGGAAGTTAAAGGGAGGAAAACTAAATCGAACTAAGGAAATAATAATAATAAAGCGGTCGGTATTTAATATAGTGAACCTAAGCGGATTTAATCGAACCTAAGCGTATAAAAATGTTTAGCTTAAATGGTTCTGTAGAAATTATCAGTTTAAAAATCCTCAACTCACACTCTCGTGGTCTTATCTCGGATTATACTCCTAAAGCCCTATGCCTGCTCTCGCTAGCCCATAAGTGTTTAGAAAATACTCTTTGAAAACTTAATAAAGTCTAATTCGTTTTAAAGCGCTCTCGTTGTATTTAAATCAAATGTCTAACTTTAGCTATCCGGTTAAAACCTCATACTCTCGTGGTATTGATCCTAACCTATTCTACTTTTCTTACTCTCGTAACAAAAAGATTGATTTTAATTATAAAAAGTCACAGCCAGAAATTAATTTAATTTGGATTTTAGCTTAGGAACAATTTAATCAAATTCGGTTACTGTTATCACATACCGACACTGGAAATTTAGCCAGACATAGTATTTGAAACAAACACACAAACAATATAATTGGAAAGCAGTAAAGCATTCATCGTAAATAAATAACAGTAATTTAACATAAACAAATTGTATTTAAAATTAAATGCGATTAAAACCTGAATAATAATACTATTCCTCAAGCTCCCTCTTCCACAAGTCGGCAAGATTGGAACCTTCAGAATCGAAACTAGAAACGAAGTCTGGGGCTAAAAACAAATCCTAACTAAAATAGCAATTTCCTAATGTTGGAAATGGCTATTAAATGGTAAAAGAAAGTAAAAGCAAGAATAGCAGAAAAAATAAAAACTGGGAATTGGTTCGTAAAATCGGCAGAGCTTCCGCAAGAAATTTCTAAAATAAACTCTGTGTCTTCTTCATCGAAGTCTCTGCTATTTATAGATGAGAAATTGACAGTTGAAAATTAACAACGTGGGCTTTTGCATTTGAACTGCTGAGAAAAACCAGGAAGCCAGGAAGGTGGGCGTTGTTGAATTTGAGAGATTTTAGGAGTATTTCAAGACTCCTTCCCCCACGTCTTCACTTCATAAAGTTGGATTTAGCGTGTAACGGTCGTAAGTGGTGTGTGACGAGCATTCTTCAAGTAAAAAGCGCGTTACGGTCGTAACAACAAGGTGACGGGCGTAAGACGCTAAACAACGCGTTACGTTCGTAAGAGATGTGTGACGACCGTCACAGCATCAAAAACTGCAGAACTTTGCAGAATTTTTCCTTTTCTTCTGGTCTTCATGTTAACTTTCTTCATCTGATCTTTTTCTGCTAATTTGACTTGAGACATGTAATACCTGTAAAAAGCCATAAAAACTCGGAACAATCGGGAGTTAAATGGATTAATGCAGTATAAAAACGGACTAAAAACATAGCAATTGTACGATACGATTTCTCGTTATCAATGCCTTTTGTACTCACTAATTCTCCTACATTCTAGTACTAAAGCCCTTTTGGTAACGGTCACTAACCAGGCGGATAAAAGTAAAAAAGAAAAGTGAGAATAGGTAGACAACTATTGTGTGGGAAAAAGAAAGTGAGGGGTCAAGCTCTCAAACTATTGGAGTGCGAATTCATTTTATTGGTCCTATCAATTCATCATATTAATCAATTTCGGTCCTGTTTTCCTCGTGTGTTAGTTTTCTATCAAAATCCTACGTCTGATTTGTCATAGTAGAGATTACCTAAATGAGGCATAAAAACCAGTAAATTTATAGTTGAAGATGCTCAAAGAGTACACCCAACAGTAAACATCATAAGATTGTGTCATTGATGCCATAAACAGAAAGAGCATTATGCAACTCAGTATTCAACAGATCTAGTAAATACCTCAACCTCTGCCACTGAAGCACACCAACAAAAGCAGGAAAACTTTGATTATAAAGTTGACAGATTGCCCATTCACACAATTCAACACAATGGATAACATAATTAAGAAACCAGCAACATCATATAACAGCTTTGTTATGCAACACCATACTGTGCATAGATATTTTATAGAAAATTAAAATCCACACACTAATAATTCCAATACTCTTTGATAGTAAACACACCATGTTGCCATCTAAGACATTTCAGTGTTTCAGCTCTACAAGAAACTTCAGTGCCAACAAAAAAAACCAAGGACAAAATCCTGCTATGTCGTCCATGAATTGTTCCATGTAATTAGCAAATCACCCAGGAATAGAGCAAGCGCTGACTTGTATTTGAAAAACAGCTAAAATAACAGATTGTTTATATAGATACCATACCCTTAGCTAATAAGGGATTGTATATATTGAGGGAATATTTACACTATTTAAGATATATAAAGCCAGACAACTTGCCAGCCAAATCTATCCATAATTCTTCAAACAGGTAACAGCTTGAAAATGAGTCACTGCTCTCATTTCTCTTTTTTCTCAGAGCCATCTTCAATTAAGTTATGTCCAAATATTTAAGCCAGATCAAATCCATCACAGTACTTCCCTCCCATGTGTTGTAAAATATTGTTTTAATCACACTAACTCCTTCACTTGTAAGAATCCGTCGACCAAAAAGAGACAGAATCCAGCGGCTAGCAAATGTATGCATGCTCCAAAATTGTATGTCAGCAAGCTTAGCACTGCAAGGGAAAATCATCAACTTTGGTACAAGTAATTACATAAATAGTAAATTAAGCTAACATTTACATAAGCATGTGAATGAAACGGACTTGGTAAAGATAACTCAATTATTGAAATACTATAACAACTTCCACGGCAAGGAATCAAAGTAATGAGCCACTGCCCACAAGAAAAAATCATATCATATATCACATGCAGCTGCATCACTAGACTATATAGGCCTGATGAAAGGAATGTGTCTCACCAATCTAAATACTCTAGGTCCCAGAACTTGCTTTTTGGACCCAAACTTGTTTCTGCATAGTAAAGAGATTTATCATTTAGTGAACCAGAGAAGAACATGCAGTGTTTTAATGCAGAAATCAAATTTAGGTACCTCGTTGGAACCATAAGCAGAGGTACTAGGTTTTCTAGGATGCTTCCCCTCACTAATAGAATAGCCATCAACATCCTTCACCCCGTGTATTGGTCCACGGCGACCAAAATGCCTACTGAGACCTAAACAATCACGAGCAGTGAAATTTAAGCAAACATTAACATGAGTATAAAACATAAAAAAAATATAGATTCTGCTAATCAAAGCCAGAAACCAACCATTTTCTGATGAATGACTGGCACGGAGATTTCCAAGAGATTTTACCTCCCCATTTCTTGCACTTGGTGTGTCATGTTTAAACTCTGCATGACCTCCTGATTTGTACATAATACAATAAAGTTTTTCAACTTGTGAAGAACATGCAACTGTAAGGCGGTAGTAGACTTTCCAAAAAGGTAATATTATATGCATTAATTATTTGTCAGTTGTTTAGCTAATAAAAAATGAGTTTCAATCGTTTTCCCCTTTTAAATAAGCATAAAGGAGTAGTTCACAATTGCCGAATCAAAGCATGTACCTTCCAAAGGATCTACTTGCGAAGAGACTGAGGATGACAAAGATTCATCACCTACATTGGAACGACTTGTCCAAACACCACGGTCAGGTCTATCCCTATGTCTAAAACGCCTCTCCTGTCTCTCATTAGAAACATGTAGACCATGCACGGTAATCCTATTCTCTGGCGCACCATCAGTGCCCTTCAAAATCAATTGCACATGTACAGGGCGAGCAGGTTGTTTTTCTTTTTCTAGATTTGATGTTTGGATCTGCCGCTCAGAATAGGCTCTGGAAGACTGACTTTGTCGCTGATCTTTGTTTGTGAGTATGCTTCTGATAATCCTTCCACTACCTTCATGCCGCTGATTCTGTTTCAGAACCATAGAACTATGAATTGTTTTAGTTGAAGATGCTATGTTATGATGCTGCAACATGCTATCTGAATCAGATACCTGCATAATAAGAAACAAACAAAAGCAAAATACTCGTAAGAGAGCTGTAGTAAAAACCCATCCATGCCCGAATTGATAACGAATTATTGATTCATCATATTTCATTGAAATACCTCATACATCATGCGGCAATTAGACAGCAGATTATAGAAAACAAATCCTATCAAACCATTCGAATCATTATATCTATGGTTCACATTTTTACTAGTGTTTTTGTAAAGCTCAGTGACAGTCACTGATTGATTTGTATGCGAGACTACTCAGAAACATATTTAACCTTTAATTTCTGATTAACATTTTAAACAGGAGAAAGATGAATTACAACCTGAGTTTATCAACAATTCCACTTATTAAAACAATAATTTCAAGATTAGCTGAAATGTGCATGTCAGTTAAAAATGAGTCTGGCAAAACTAAACTTATTTTGAATGAAAAAACGAGAGAATGGTTGAGATTTTTAGTTCTAAGAAAATAACAAATTCAAGTTGCTTCCAATCAGAATAAAACAATCAACTATACATTCAACCCAAGTCAGGCTGTCTATTGGTACATGTTGACCTTCATAAGGAAAGGAAATACTCTGCAATCAATCCTTTTGCAAGATATGCCAAGCATAAATAGAAGAGATTTATAAAGATAATAATCTGAAATTTACAGTAATTACTTCTCTTTCTTTCCCTTTATGAAGCAGTACTTTCTTTTTCCCAGCATCATTACTTCCGGAAATTCCTGAAATGACAGACGAGGAGGTAAGAAAATTCCCATAACTGAGACAATACAAAAAAATGAGCAGTTATTCAACATCGGAAAATTCCCAGCATCATTACTTTAATTATAGAATACTCAACATGTCAGAATTTTCAGAAATGAGAGGAGACGCCTCTAAGATATTAACATCGGAAATTTGAGCGGAAAGGAAAAACAAGGGGGGAAATTGTGCATGAAAAGTTGCACAAACCATAATAAAACCCAAAAAAAAATTGCACATGAAAAGTTGAACAAAATATCAACCTCACCATTCTCATCAAAAGTTTGGTTTCCATCTGAAGAAGCTATATTTGAAGATTTATTTGAAATATTTTGATCACCGTGCCTGGGAGCCAAAATATAAGTTGATTTGTCTTTAACAGTAGAACTTTTCCCTTGGTCCCTTGCAACATACTGTTCACCATAAAAGCAAAAGTTTGACGTGTTAAAACACAAAAGAGTAGAAACCAAGAATCGGTACTTCATATGTATATGCAAGCAATTGCGACTAGCGAAGTATCATATACTCATGTTGTTTCCATTATATTAGAAGTTGAATAAAAACATTTTACTAGGAAATACATCTCTCAAACTTTCCTCTGCAATAAAACAAAATGCTTGGAAAATTCAGAAGTCTAGCAAAATGCGAAGTTGAAAAAAAAAAGGATAGGCTAGTTTTAACTAACATTTTGAACCAATGGCTACTTACTCTCATGTTAGTAATAAAATAAAATCGATGATTTTCTTAAGATTAGGACTATTCGAGTATAATCAAAGGACCACAATAGTATCTTCAGCAAGAAAACCTTGTACACTAGTTATATCATTCAACTCTAGACTTCTAATATTTGATTTCTCCATAGAGCCATAAATTGAAAATCTTTTCCAGACAACCATATATTCAAAGTTTCAAAGCAATGTGCAGTAAAAAAATCAGGAAAATGGAAATAATTATTTATCCAGGCTATAAAAAACATGTGATTATTTAGGTAACCAAAAAAATTTCTCTGATGAAATCAAAAAGGAATAATAGTTAAAGCTTATAAGCATAAATGCACAATACCATTGTGGTGGAAACTCTCTTTTTTGCATAACCGCGTCTTGTTGGGGCAGAACTAGAGGTTCCATTTGAAGGTGTGCCAGTTCTTCTGCTCACTTTTCCATTCGACAATGGTCTCTGTACAAATTCCAAGTAGAATATTAGGTAAGCAAGGAAAAGATGGTGCTTCTAGATATAACAAAAAGAATTGTTATTTATGACTGACTTGGATCAGAATGAATGCACCCACTCTTATCTACATGTGCTCTCACAAATAGAAACATACACATACTCACATACTTAGAGGTGCGTGTAAAACAACAAGAAAAACCGAATAAATTTCTGTAACATATCAATCATAAGCAAAAATACCCGTGGTCCCTTGGAAGCTCTTTTCTGGCGCACAAAGTCCATCAGTGGTGTAACTATAGGATTATCTTTCCCAGCACCTGCAAACGATACAAATCCAATAAATAAAGAATAAAAAAATATACTCTACTGATTCATTCTGTGTATGCGCACTCTTTTTCATCTCTAAAATACAAAATCATATTTGTTCGAAAATAAAATCAAAATTATAGCGCCCAGCATATTTTAAGCATTAACTTACGAACCAGATCGTTCTGCCTCCCTTTTCTCCAACTGTATCTCAGCACTAGGGAGATTCTCAACGGGCTTGGCAAGTTGTTCTAGAAATTCCAGATACTCGGGATCTAGATGTTCACCATGTAAAAATTATATTACATTCACCAAAAGGACTCTACACATAACTCCTATTGAGGATCATCTATATCAATTGTAATTTATTCCAATCCCTGTCAAAACGGTACCTTTATATATGGTTCCATCGCGACCATCCTTTTTAGACCACTGCTTTGGGACACGTTGCGAAGGAGCATATTCGACGGTGACTTTGAATTGTGTTCCTGGGAAGGAAAACCAGTGAGACAGTGAACCATATTGAGCATATAATATCAGAGCTCCAAGGCTTCTGATACAAAATAGTTAAATAAGCATGTAAACTATATACAGAATCTGTTTAGTAGCGAAGCGAATTCTATTTAGAATGTAATTTAAAAGGCAATGGAAGGTTGTCAAAATCCGATCTAGATCTTAAAATCTTACGATTTTGCAATCCCACTCACCCTCTACCGTCTCGATCTTAAGTAGAATAGTGTGTTATAGCCAAATTGTGAAAAAAATCGTTAAACCATTGGTTATGTGCGATATTGACCAGATTAGGCCACGGTCGACCATTTTCCGGTCACCACAATTACAAGCGAAGAAGGATGACAAGATACCGAGGGAGGCGAAACAATTACGGTTTGGCGGAGGCCATTTTCTCTCGAATATACTTGCCTAACAAAATATCATGTAAAAAACTTCAAATATATAGTATTAATTTTCATTTTAGTAATATCTTATGATTTTTGTTAAGATATTATGTATTACAATCTTACTACTCCTTCTGATCGTACAAAAATAACTGGGTAGAATCTCACGATCTTAGTTACGATCTTATGTTTTACAATCTTACTATCCCCTCCCAATCTTGACAACCTTTACTTCCAATAATAAACATAAGACACCAACACGGCAGCACTTCATATATACTAATTAATTTATTATAATTGAATAAAATATTAATATTTTTAATATTATTATCAATAAAAGATTGAAATTGAAAATCAAAATACATACATGTGCATCTAGATTGAGAAGTTTATTTATCCATTTACTATGAAAACGAAAAAAACAATTGTTGTAATCGAATTTAAAGTCTTTAACTCCTCGTTGACCAGAAGCATCCAATGTGCGGATAAGGTGTGTCTATGCATATAAAAATACATTTTTGGGACATTTGTCTAGTCCATTATCTTACGAGTGTCATGTGTCGGACAACGGTCCAAGGAATGTCGAAGCAAAGGGAAAGATAATGTTTTGGGACACTTTGGAATATCCAACAGGTGTTGTAGGAGTAACCGACGATTGTCGGACACTACACACTTAATACTAAAGGTGTTTGTGCTTCGTTCATAGTGTCTAATCAAAAGTTGAATTGATATGACTGGTTACCCTTTTCGTTGACAAAGACATGTCCATTGAAGAATTCAGCAAACTCTATAACATCCTCAGGCTTCTTGAAGTCAATGTAAGCTCTACAATATGAAGCATACTTCTGGCTGAAAATAATTTAGAAAGAGACTACAAAATTAAAAGGATATAAATTATAATCATGTAATTTGCATGGCATCATAAACATTGAGTTAATCCTAATAACATTAAAAAACACCTGACTTTGGCCGGACGGAAAGAGAGCCAGTTGTAGCGACCGACAAAGGCGGAATCGATTAGGGGTAAAAGAGAAGCTTCAGTGATGGTAGGAGGCAAGTGGCGCACGACCACCTTGGTCCGATCCGACATGACAAAAACCCTAGAAAATTGTCGGATTTGATAGATAAATTACAGTTAGTTAGAATTCCAAAAGAAAAAATCAATATAATAAGTAGGATCACATCTTCTCCGCTGAATGATTGTGAATTTGGAGAAGAAGAAATCAATGGATCTATCAAGAAATTGCGTGCCCTAATTTGAGAGAAAATCCCCAAATTGCCATATGAACAGAGGAAGGGGTGTGTTTGGTTTGGTGTAAATAAAAGAAAGCGAGTTGGGAGTTGTTGGAATTGGAAGGCAGTCAGATGAAATACTAACAGCATATACGGTCTGCGTTTTGTGTTTCTTTTTCTTTCGCTTTACACGACATCACATATCACATGTATATATATACTCGCTTGATATGTTTCTATTTTTTTCATTTTGACTTTGATTTATCAATAATATTTATTCAATTCCAATTTCTAGAGTTTGACAAAATGATCGGTCCTTCTGCCATGGAAAATGAGATAGAGTAACGTGTAAGTACTTAGAGAGATATCTATAAAAAAACCTCCACTTAAATTTTGAGTTTGATGGTGGCAGCCTAAGTAGCCTTCTTTCGTTTTAGAGTGGTTATCTCCCATAGCAGAACTAAGTCACTTCTGAAAAATTCTTTATCACCATCATAAAGTATCACAAGTCGTCTCTCTATTCAATAATGGTGGGTGTATTTTTTTCATTATATCTTCTCTTATATCTATCTTCGTTATCTGCTCCAATACCTTAAATGTTTGATGTTGTCAACTTTTCGTCCTACCCACAAGCTGCCATAGATCTTTTACCGTTGCAGTTTATTATTTTATCAGATTTATCTATTATTGTTTTAGTTAGTGTTTTCTATTTTTTATTTTTGTCTGTTGGGTATAAATTTGTATTCCAGTTGTTTGATAAAAGCTTTTGTCTTTTTTGGATATAAGTCTGTATTACAGTTGTTTGATGTTGGAGCAACATTTCCTCTAGTTATTGATTAACATTTTAACAATCGATAAAACTTTTGTCTTTTTGGTATAAGTCTGTATTCCAGCTGTTTGATAAGAGTTTCGTGTTTTGGAACAACATTATCTCTGGTCATTAATTAACATTTTGAAATTTGATAAAAATGGGCAACCTCAAAACTAAATTAGTGAAATATACAAACACACAGCGCCGAAGAATGGAAAAAGAAATATCATTCATATATTGTCACGGAAAAGAAATATCATTCATATATTGTCAGTGTTCTGTCATTTTTCTGTCACTGTTTTTAATAGAGTAGATGCGTGATATGTGGTTGTCTTTTATGTAATTTTTATTTTTAGAGATTTATAGATGGGGTATGTCATATGTCATACGTCTCTTCTTTATGGAATAGTGTTTACTATAAAAAAAATACATGTTATCTTTTGCGGAAATGTAATTATTAACATAAATGACAAGATTTAGGTAAAATTAATGAGTATTGTTTGATAATTATCTATTGAGATAACAATGATAAAATTAGAGTTAAAATGAATATTTAATTAAAAAGAGTATAAGTGATCAAAGGATAATAGAAATTGATAGTTTTTTTATGGGTTTTATGAAAGATAAAGATGAAATAAAAAGATTGAATTTTTGGAGAAGAAATTTGTGGAGAAAAAGTGGAAGAATGATGTTGATTATACAAAAAAAAAATATATATTAGATAAATTATATTGATGTTTTTCGTTTTAAATATGAATATTTTTGGTCAAATTATTGATTTAGTCCTCCATTTAAATTCATTTATGAAATCAGTCTTTTATTTTATTTTTAAAAAGTTTTGATCCTTTTGTTAAAAAAAAAAGTAATAACGTGTTATTCTTTTAATAGTGGATAAAATTAAGATGAATGTCCACATCATTTAAAAGTATTTATTAAATAATATTGATCGTACCTGATCAGAAGGTGTCTTGACCCAATCTGCAACGGTGGTCCAAGTGAAAGAGAAAGGGGGGGTACCTGCAAGATACTCTGATGCCAAAGTAAGTAGAGGTAGAGAGAAAGCAAGCAAGTAAGAAGAGTAGAGAATGAGATACGACCCTCAAGTGAGAGGGTATTTATAACCCAATTGGCCAAGATCCGATTAGTAAATCCAAGCCCACTAGCGGATTGCTAGGCGTGTGCGAGAGGCAAGACGTGGCCTCCTCCCTAGATGTCGCCCGGAAATTCGGGTTTGTTGCGAATATCACGGAGGACGTGTGACTTGAGGAGATCCAAGTAAAGGGTCCGATTTTATCGGGGCACGTGGCGATCGAGGACCGTTGGCCACGTGGCAAACACTCGTCTATTGGGCCTAGAGGAAGTATCAGAGCCCCCAAGTCTTTGCCAGACAAAACCCCAATGCAGTAATAATGACTTGGCCACACGTCTAACAGCGACGACAGCCCCGAAAACCGTCGCCGTGCCATTTGAATTGAACCACATCCCGGGAAAGCGTCGGTCGAATCCGGTCCTGATGCCACTTGTCATCTTTGATGCCACTTGCCTAAAAGGCGTGCCGCGTAAGAAGTTTGGCTATAAAAACCTTTTAGGGTTTCATTTGTTTATTCTCCTCCAATTCTCCAACTCAAAGCTCTTGAACGCAGAATCTTCCACAACCTCTTATCTTGAACTCTCAACATGTCTTCGACTCCAAATGCAGGTAAACATCCCTAATTCTTTGTTAATCTCTTTCCAATTCATGTTTTTAGGATGAATTTAGGGTTTATTTTTTATGAATATCGCGGGGAGGAGATTGAATGTCGCGGGGAGATACTTGCATATAGCGGGGAGAGAGTTGAATGTTACGGGCAGAGAATATGATGATATGGGTAGGAACTTGAACACCACGGGTAGGAACTTGAGTGCCACGAGCAGAAGCTTGAACCTCGCGGGGAGATACTTGAGTGACACGAGCAGAAACTTGAACCTCGCGGGGAGATTGTTGAATATCACGGGGAATCCTATAGTTATTACGGGGAGGTCCGGATGATTAGTTGATACGTTCGAGTACGTCGGAGGGGGATGCGATCCGTGCGGGGTCCTCGACAGGGATTAATGGTTGATCGATGTTGCTTGTGTTTCTTGGCCCCTCGCCGTGTCACTTGAGTCGTGGTGGAGGGGTGGATTTGATATCCTCGAATTCACTTTTCTTGCCGGTGTCGGGGACCAAGCACAGCGAAGGCGGACTCGCCAGATAAGACCGGACCTCTCTGGTTGCGCCCGAGGACTTCCGCCGGACTTCTCCACCGATTCCTCCTCGTTCGATAGAAGACGTGGATGAGGGTGTTGAACCTTCCCGGAGATTCCCGGGCGAGGAGGATCGCTCGTCGATACTTCTACCAGTTTCCAATGTACGAGTTTGCATTCCGGAAGCGGGCCGCCGGTTTCCATCGTCTTCACGTGGTTGCATCCAATGCCATCCCATGCCGCCGAGATCGTCCGTTATCGACATAGGTGTCACCTCCCCTCTTCACATATTCCATCTACATCGGGGATAAAGATGCGGGTATCGTTCAAACAGGCAAGCTCTTCGCACTCTCTGCGGGACTTTAAGCGGTTCTATGTGGTAAAGCCCCACAAGAGAGGCCGAGGATACCTGCGCCAAAACGAAGGAGGTGGAAAGAATATGGGCAAGTTTCCCAAAACACTATGAACGGGACCGATTTCTATTCCGTGAAGTCCGAGAATGGATAGACCAAAAACTCTTTTTTAAAAGGAAATTTATCGAAAAACGTAACAATCCCTCCATTCCGACGAACGCCGGGCTCTTAGGTATTTAAGTATAAGAAACAAAAATGGGGAGGAGTTGCTCGTATATTCTTGACATGTTTTCTTCGTTTGTTTTGCAGATAAAATGGCGGCCATGGAGGAGCGTATGCTCAAGTTGCGATCCAAAGGTCCCCGTGTGACCGCCAAAGATCGAGTTGTTGATCTTCAACGGCAGGCGCGTGAAGACTCTCAGCCCGCCGCCAACACTCCTTCCCCGGCTTCTTCCCCCGACCAACCACTCAAGAGGCGAAGAGCTGAACGTTCCGAGCAGGGAGCGCAGGGGACTTCGGTTTCAACCGGGGACGCTTTGTATTGCCTCCATGCTTCGCTCAGAGGCAACTTTTTTAGGGGAAACCCCCGGCGGTCCAGGCGGCGGAGAGGGAGATGATCTTGGGGCTCGACCCGAAGGTGCGGGGAGAGGGCCTGAATGCCGATGTATCCGCGGTCATCCGGCTGCTCGAGACCTCGTTGACTCTCAACGACGAGGTGGTCAACTCCCGGGCCCAAGCCTCCAAAGCCAACGATCGGGCTGCTGCCCTGGAGCTGGAGAATATGGCGCATTGGAATGAATTGCAAAAGCTCCGGGGTTTGGATGCTAGGCACAAGGCGTTGGCGGCAGAGCTAAGGGAAATGACGGACAAGTACGAGCCACTGGTCGAGGAGAAGAACAAACTGGAGGCCGAGGTCAAATTGCTGAGGGAGCGAACGGCCCCTGCTGAGGACGAATCTGCTGATGAGCAGGCGCTTCTATCCCGGGCAGATTTGATTGGCCGGGTGAGGATCCTCGAGGAGGACACCGTGGAGGCGCTGTCATTGCGGTTTGATCAGGCTCTCCAGCAGGTGCAGATAGTGAACCCCGGGGTGGAGCTGGTGACTCTTGGGACTGGCCCTTTCCACCGTGTGGTCGACGGGGAGATCGTGGCTCCTGATTCTTGACTTGTAATTATTTGGGCCTGCGAGCTCGTTATCTCTGGCCTGTGTGCCCCTTGTTATTTATGTTCGTACACTGGGCTTATGCCCGTTTTGTTTTTTTTGGATATTTGTAATTTGGGTCTAGTGCCCGTGGATATTTTGCTGGCTGTTGTCGGCCATTTATTTACAAATGCTTTATGATAATTGTGGTGATTGTTTATTGCTATATTTGTTCGTTTATATAGATAGATGCTCGACCTTGTTATTCCTAGTTCATATGCTAGGCTTGGAGTCTTGAGGCCTCCGGGCGAGGATATGGTCGTGTTAAGAGACCACATACTCGGGGCGTGGATTGTCCATCGCGAGCCGGACATCCTGCCTAAGGTGCATGGAAAAACCCGCGGATCTCGATCGAGGATTCCGCATCGAACGGGGTCTCTACTTATCGTAGTCGAGTAGGTCCCCGCTTATCAGTGGCCTGGGACGCGTATGAGCACCATTCCGCGACTCAAGGCTGAGCTAAATCTCCGTGGAGGAGATTGAGGGCCGCCAGGCGTTGAGCATGTGGTCGTTCTAGCTCAGCTGTAATACTGTTTGAGCTTTGTAGCATTCCAAGGTCGAGGGAGTTGTACTCCGTTTAGATCTTCAAGGTAATAAGCTCTTGTGCCCGTCTTTGCTCGGACGCGATATGGCCCTTCCCAGTTGGCGACCAACTTTCCTTCTCGAGATTCCTTTTGATTCCTACGGAGGACCAGGCTGCCGACTTCGAACTCGCGCTTGATGACCTTTTGGTCGTGGCGCAACGTGATCTGTTGTTTCAAACGTGCTTCTCGTAACGCCGCGCCCAGAACAAATATTATTAATAAAAATAATTATGCAAATTAAATGAAAAAATAGATTAAAAATGGGAAATTAATCTGGACTTTAAATCATCACCTTCGTCATGAAAAGCAAAAAGATAAACCAATATGCTTTTCTTCATACACAATGAGCATTCCAGTAACTATATGTCAAGATGAATCCATCAAAGTCTTGATCACTTCCTCATCATCATCAACATCAACCATAATTTCTTTAACATAAATATAACTTGTTTGTAATTTCTTTTTCAATTTAATGGAAGGAACAAATTTTATAACAGAAGATTAAAGACAAACTAAAAACTGTGAATAATATTTTCTCCAATTTCAACAAATAACTATAGAGGAGAAAACTCAACACAAAACAAATCTAGCAAGTATAAAATTCTAAAAGCCTCAAAAGAATAAAAGGATATCATTATAAAAAGAAAATAGAACAGGAAAACCAAATTAAAAAAATTCACCAAAAAATAATGTTTTAAAATTTAATCGAATGATCGATTGGTCAAATTATTGGATAACTAGATTACTGACCGAGATCAAGTGGTTCATTGATGATCAGACTACATGACTTTTAATAATGTGAAAATATAATTTTATTTTTCTTTAATAACGCGATTTTCTTAAATTTTTGTTAATTTATAATATTATTTTATCGTATAATTAATTTTCTAACCTTTTAAATTTATTATACTATTATAGATTAATAATATTACTAATATATAAGTTTATTGTGAATTAAATTAGAGAAAAATATTATGATCGTAGAATATATAACTTTACTAAATAGTGCAACTTAATATTATTATTATTATAAACAATTATAAATATTAACAAATTTGAATTTTAAAACAGGAACGTCAAAACATAAGAAAAATTGAAATAAGGGAATTAAAATTTTATAAATTAAGCTAAAAATATATAAAAAGATCAATAATCAAGAAATTTAGTTAGATCACATCTATTTTCATCGGATCAATCGTAATTATGTTTTAAAATCTTTATCCTACCTCTCTATCCTCTGGTTCAAGATTCAAACTGTTGGATTTTAAAACATTGAAAAAAAACACCATTCACAAAATAGTAACAATGACAAAAAAGCTCGGAGAAAGAATTCAAAACATAGTAAAAAAAATATTTGAAAGTGTGATAAAATCAAATCTTTTCAAAATGAATCTTCATAAAAAATAATAATTTATTAGACCTTCAACTTTACAAAAACATATATATTTTGTCTTTTTATAAATAAATTGCATCAATAAAAAAATGCAAAAGCACTTGTAGTTGCTAATTTTTTTATTAAAAAAACAAATAAATATTCTTCTTAACTTATTGCTACCCCTTTTCTCATTAGAGAAGTATTTATCAGTTGAATAAACTCACAACTAAATAGCTTTTATTATGTATTTTCAAATTTCTCATATAAACAATACAATGTAATCTCTTCATTATCAAGAAAATATATGAGTTCTTTACGGAAAAAATTTCGTTGTATTGTTATATTAATGACATGTTCGTTCTCGATCTGCACAAAGTCTAAATCACGTATAAGAAACAAGTGTTGTCAAAAACACCGTGACTGTATGACTAAATCAGTCTAATATTACTTAAGATAAGTCATTCAATTAAGGACAATGAAACCTCAAACACAAAGGCGGTGATCCATGCTCGCTATTTCTTTAGTGATAGCTTCTCCATGACGTAAGAGGTGAAACCCTCATATATCGACCTCAAACCAAGCTTTTACTTGAGGGCAAAGGAAAAGAACATACATTCGTCCGTGTGTGCTCCTCCGAGACATCCAATATAGTCAAGCACATTTTTGCAATGGGTACTAGATACTGAGAACATTGACCTTGAATCAAGGGCGGTAAGAATAAGCATGATAAATCTTGTGTTATTAAAAATAGAGTCATAGTCATAACTCAATTTTAAATAAAAAAATGTCATAAAACAAAGAAAACTCATACACAAAAAAAGAGGAAACAACAAGAAAATTTTGTTCATCAATGACATCCTTACAAGCAAAAAAACTGAGAATGTCCTGAGAAACCACCCATCAGGTACACAAATAAAATAAATACATTATAGCCTATGAAGTAGGCTTCGCAGAAAGAACAACCACTTTAGCATATAATATTTCATGTTCAAGATGAATAAATTCCCTCGAGATTTTTACCCCCGTGTGAAAGAATTCTACATGCATATTCGGATAATTAAAATTAATGTCTTTCACATTTTCTTTGGTCAAATGAACCTTTTTAGACTACACCTCCTGCAATTTTTTTAGCTCATTTCAAACTATTTTGAGCTTCACTTAAAATCTTATTGAACTCCCTTTTAGTCGTATGTGAAAAGTCCAAAGCCCCGCTTATGATGGCCAAAGCAATTTATGTATCAAACAACGTATTTTGGACATCGACCAAGGTATTTTCTTTATGCCATATCCCACTTTTATCTTAAGTTTTGTCGACATAGTGAACTAGTGAATGAGCCCGTCTCATTTAATAACAAGTGAACAAAAACATTCTTTAAGGATTTCCTTATCCGTTATAAGACTCTTTAGCGCCAAAACTCTTAATTTATTATGGCTTCCAAATTTTACAAAGCAGTTTCCCTGTGCATTTAGTATGGCATTTCCACCATATCCTATAGACAGTTTGTCTTTGCTTTACTTGAAAAATATGAATAATCTTCTTCAGAAATGTAAGAGTAAATCTCCTTAGCATTCCTATGATCGAGATGAACGAGAAATGACAAAGACAAGATTATTAGAGACGAAAACATGCTCCCTTCATGATTCGACATTATTGATATTAACACGGGCTCACTAAAAAATGCCCATCATCCGTGTCCCTTTATTTTGGGAACCTTTTCCAATTATCCTCGATGAAGGCCTATAAATAATCTCATCAGGTCGACGAGAGAACTATTGTGTTTGTGCCCGATTACCTTTAGTTCATGGAGGAATTCCTGTCTCAGGTTGCTATGATTAAAGAACGACTAACAAAGTCAAATTTGGAGGACCATCCTCTGGATGAGCCTCTCTATGAGGCCGTGTAACAATAGATGGTGGAAATATACTCCTCAGAGTTCTTATCATCAAAAGCATCATCTTTAGACAACTCATCTTGTATGGAGGATCATACAAAGAAATGTAAGAATTAGTAAGTGTTTTGATTCATAATAACACAATATACATAAGGTGTTTTAACACATATAAAAGACGTTACATATCTTCTCTTTGGTGGCAACTTCCAATAATATACAAGTCTCGATATACCACATCTTTTGCTTGTTGGAGGTAACAACAAAAGATATGACGCTATCAATAAAGTCGAGGCCTTCCTATAAAGTAAGTCAAGGCCTTCATATAAAGTGGTGAGTTTATCCTTCAAATACATTTCATTTTGGGATAAATCATATGGCATATATCTGCACGTCCTTGGTCTTGTGAAAAAGTGGTCTTGATGCCAAGATTTAGGGAACTTATTGGTACAACTCAAGGTGACACCAACCCGAATCTCACATATATTCTCGTGACTAAAATTGGTTAATGGCGTGACCAAGTAATATGTGTTCTTGAAATTTTCAGCTATCGACATATACCCAAATCAACTTTTTATATAGCTCGAAGGAAGAAAAACCATAAACCCAATATGAGTTGGTCGACGTTTGTCGAATGTTGAGAAAATGGGAGAAGAGTGTTAGAGTTGGATCGTCTTTCTTATGTTCGCATAAATACTAAAAGGCTTTAACATAAGACTGACTTCAGAGGTGTAACCGTGAATTGAGGGGGTCCTTATATGATTAAGAACCCACCTAAAAACCATTAAAGGGAAATTGAAATTCCATATAAGATTAAAGACACCCGTGAAAAGTAATAACCCACCTAAAAAATTGACTTCAAAACTTCTTATCACTTTCTTAGGGATCAACCCTCAATTATAAGAAAGGTCGACATCAGTGAAGGAATTATCCAAACACCCTTTGTCTGCAAAGACGAAAGTTGTGTCCAACGTCTCTTGATCAACCCAAAGAAGATAATCATTGACTTCAAAATCTCACTATTATGTTGGTCATCTTAATTCTTTACCACTTAATTGAGATGTTCACACTCGACTGAATTCATCCACATATTCTAGTTGGTTAAGTGAAAATATGGGAAAACAGAGCCTTTAGAAACTTCTTTGAGGCCAATACTAGTATAAACAATTTCCTTCTCTATAAATGCAAAACCTTGGGTTCCCCATGGAGACCATACCTAAAATACTAACAAATAGCAGACAATGTTGTAAAATTATTTTTTTTTACCTTAAGAGCCAACAACATTCGACGGTCCAACCAAAGAAAATATATGTTGCTGCGGTAAAGTTGGTAAGATATATAGTTAGGTATTATCGTGTTACGGATTGATTATTATCTGTTGGGATTATTAAATCAAAAAAATAAAAAAAAAATATAAAATGAACTTATCCAACGAATGTAAACTACCTGTCACAGACTTAAATCTACCACCCATGTCATACTCGGCCTACGATACTCATCCGTGTCATCACATACCTCTCATAACCTTAGCTATTTCTAACCCAAATTGAGAATCCTCCCGAATCATCTCAATATCCATTTCTGGCCTATCTCAACAACACAGAAGTCAACTACGTCACCTCCATACCCATCTTTGGCATACTTCACCAATGCAGAGGCATTAAGTTCAGATACTCTATAGTGAATGTCAGATCTAAACTCATCTCTAGTATTCAGAAACTAACAAATAATCATCCTAGGAAAGAATCTAAGCAATCTATCTCTAGTAAAGCTCAAACCCCTAACATAGAGTAAAAACCTAAGACAATCACCAACACAGATTCATAAAGCAAGCTTTGTACAACGTCAAAGGCGACAAATATACATGAGTTAGAGTAGATATACATACAAAACTCAACAAAAGAGATTACAAAGAGAAGAGAAGAAGAGGAACCAAACATTTCTTGGTTTGTCAACACCAATCGACGAAAGATTCGACTCCGGATCATCCAAATGTAAGCTCCAATGTTGTTTTCTAAGCAAATCTATCAAAAAAATGATGTTGATGGTGTTGGGACTCAAAAATACCCAACCCATAACCTAAAAATGTGTTTTTAGCCCCTTTTAAAGAATTTTGAAGTCGTAGGGCACGCTAAGCGCGGTCTGTGATGTTCAGCATCTTGTTTTTGCCATATCTTGAGAACCGTAACTCGGAATTGCGCTCGGTTTGAAGCGTTAGAAAGCTTATTAAATTTCCTATCTAACCATGACAAAATATCAATCAAATTGATGATTTTTATTCTTTGATTTTGAGTTTTATTCGTTGATGAGTTGCTCAAATCGCGCGTTTGAAGCCGTGTCTTCGACACTTTATTACTCAATGCTCCAATTATGAATGAATACCTATAAAAGAGATGAAAACTATCGAATGATACAATATTTACACAAAAAATCAATTATTCTATTATGTACACATTTATACAAAAAGTGGGGAATTTATTCGAAGAATATTAACAAAAGAACCGATAAGTGCCACTAAACATATATACAAAATAACTAAATTTTGGCACTTATCAACTCTCCCCAACTTGAAACATTGTTTGTCCTCAAACAAAGTCAAGTAAACCTAAAGAACCAATGAACGATAATCAAAGAATCAAGAATCAACAAGTTTTTAAAACGAAAAACAAATGTATGGTTCAAACAAAAACGTACACGACAAAATACAAACTTACCACCATACTACAACAATAACATATAAACGAAACAAATCCTAAGTACAAAAATCATGCAAAACATTCTAAAACAAAACAAGCTCAATCATGAATTACACCTAGTAAAAATTCATCGGTAGATGAAGAACACACAAAGGTGAGGGATAAAAAACACTCATCGACAATCTTGCAAACAATAGACTAAATTATACATTCATCCAAAAACGTATTGAAAATACAAATGCAAGAATCACAAGGGCTTTTCAAGGTTGTAATGTGGCTTGGTTAACAAACAAGTGATAATTCCTAAAGCTAATCGAAACAAAAACTTGCCTAAACCTAAAGAAGTGATCAACTCGAAAAGACTCAAGCATAAAATCTCAATCAAAATTATTCTTCATCCCAAATTGTAAAACCAAATCACCTCACTTATTAACACAACATTATTCGTATTCTTTTTGTTTTTCTTTTTCAAAGTTTTTCTCTTTTCTCTTTCTTTTTCTAATATTTCTTTTTCACATTTTTTTTTCTTTTTCTTTTCTCTTAACCTCATACCAACCACAATATAAGTATATAAACATTTCTCTCCCCAACTTGAATTCAACCAACATCATTATGTGAATACTCCCTACTTTCTAAGGTAAGGTAAAAATTCGTACAACAACATATAGTTGAGGGTTCAAGAAACAAAGAAATCAACACCCATACAAAAAAAGGTGAATTGACACTCATAGACAAGCATCGAGTTCAAATAAAAATGGACGTTGATAAAAGTTCAAAGGGGAAAACAAAGGTTCACACACTCACAAGGTGAATTGAATATTTGGCCAAAGTAGTTATGCTCAAAATCAACAAAATGCCTTGATCATTTTCTTGCAATCATACAATCAACACAAAACACAGGATTAAGCATAATAAAATCTAGTTTAAACAAGAATGTGGACTCTCATATGTAAACAATGGAAAGCTTCCTCACATTTATGGTTAAAAATGGTACTAAAGTGATTCAATTCATGAGCAAGTAATGCAAAAAGAATGAATAGCATGGTAATTATACAAATGATAAATTTCCTAAACATGTTATGCTATAGAAAGCGATAAACGAGTACCTGACATGTACCAACTTTGAAACTATCATTACCATACATCCACGAGTTGAAACGATCAAACTCGGAAAATCACCTCAAAAGTCTTCAAGTTACCAGACCAAAATTTGAGTCCAAACAACAACAAAAAAATTAGAAAAATAAAATTTACAACCAACAAAACTCCTCAAGCTAAACACGACAAGCTCGAGAAAAACACAATTTACGTACGAAACAAAAGCAAATTACGATACGAAAAACTTGGTGACAATGAATTAACAAGTTGAAAAGTGAAGATTTAAAATTAAGAATAAGTCCTATTTCAACTTGTTAAAACACAAGTCATCACACACATAAACAAACATAAACAAACATGCTTGTTTTACGTCGTAAGCTCGACGCCTTTATTGTGCGAGCACTAGTAACCTCCTCTCATCATGTCATGGTATTGTCACACCGCGCAAACCTAAAGAAAGTGTCCTAACAACCACACAACAAACGTTACGAATACGAGACAACTTACAACAATACTTGAAAACAAGGAAAAACACACATATGTTCAAGTATGGAAAGTAAACACACAACATGTACATGTAACAATATACAAGTTCATATTCAAAGTCTATACAACATATACATTAATTACAAAACTCAAAAACAACGGAATTATCGCAATATAGAAACAATAAAACCAATCCCCGACAACGGCGCCATTTTGTTGTTGCGGTAAAGCGGCAAGCAAAGAGTTAGTATTATTTTTACCGGGTGATATATACCGGTTAGGTTATATCGTATCGTGTCCACAGAGATTGGTTATTGATCCGTCGTTCGACAATTCTACCGTTAATGAGTTTGAGATTAAAAGAAATGAAAAAGACAGAAAGTAAATGAACAAAAAGTATAAAGGATAGACAGCTTATCCGGAACGAATGTAAACTACCCGTCACAGACTTAAATCTACCACCCATGTCATACTCGGCCTACGATACTCGGCCTACGATACTCGTCCGTGTCATCACATACCTCTCACAACCTAAGCTATTTCTAACCCAAATTGAGAATCCTCCCGAATCATCTCAATATCCATTTCTGGCCTATCTCAATAAAACAGAAGTCAACTGCGTCACCTCCATACCCATCTTTGTTATACTTCACCAACACAGAGACATTAAGTTCAGATACTCTATAGTGAATGTCAGATCTAAACCCATCTCTAATATTCAGAAACTAACAAATAATCATCCTAGGAAAGAATCTAAGCAATCTATCTCTAGTAAAGCTCAAACCCCTAACATAAAGTAAAAACCTAAGACAATCACCAACACAGATTCATAAAGCAAGCTTTATACAATGTCAAAGGCGACAAATATACATGAGTTAGAGTAGATATACATGCAAAACCCAACAAAAGAGATTACAAAGAGAAGAGAAGAAGATGAACCAAACATTTCTTGGTTTGTCAACACCAATCGACGAGAGATTCGACTCCGGATCATCCAAATGCAAGCTCCAATGTTGTTTTCTAAGCAAATCTATCAAAAAAATGATGTTGATGGTGTTGGGACTCAAAAATACCCAACCCATAACCTAAAAATGTGTTTTTAGCCCCTTTTAAAGAATTGTCGCGGCGCTTATTCGCGCTAAGCGCGGTCTATGATGTTCAACATCTTGTTTTTGCTATATCTTGAGAATCGTAACTCGGAATTGCACCCGGTTTGAAGCGTTGGAAAGCTTATTAAATTTCCTATCTAACCATGACAAAATATCAATCAAATTGAAGCCGTGTCTTCGACACTTTATCACTCAATGCTCCAATTATGAATGAATACCTATAAAAGAGATGAAAAACTATATCACTCAATGCTCCAATTATGAATGAATACCTATAAAAGAGATGAAAAACTATCAAATGATACAATATTTACACAAAAAATCAATTATTCTATTATGTACACCTTTATACAAAAAGTGGGGAATTTATTCAAAGAATATCAACAAAAGAACCGATAAGTGCCACTAAACATATATACAAAATAACTAAATTTTGGCACTTATCAATATACATAGGCAACTGTTGACCCCATGATTTATAACCAAAGAATAAAAAAACACCAAAGTACAATCAATAGTTCAAATTTGACATCGATCATGTAGCGACACTCAATTACTCTAAGGACATTATCCAATATCCTAAAAATACAAGTCTACATAGAATATTTATATTATGAAGTGTTTCAATTACAAGACATACATTTAATATACGTATTCCCAAGATCACATCTTCTGAACACACCTAAAACTCCCCCAATGTAGATTTACACACAAATGCCTTGAATCAACAAATAAGAACATTGTAAAAGGGATATCTTACCACTTCTACAGCTATCATAGCTCCATATTTTACAACAATGACTTAAGAGACAATTGTTATGGAACGACCAAACGCCAATAAGACTGACACAATTAGAATGCTGAACCTAGAGTTTTTTCGACATAAAGATGAGAAAAACGTAAACCTTCATCGAGAAGCTGCACATTGGAACCCGACAATGTGCTCATCAAATTCGTTGGAATTAATCCAATTGTCTATTGTAACCCACAACGCATTCACCGAGTGTAGTTTTAACCTTCACTTATATACAAACACGATTATGTGGCATAAACAAGTACAATTCGTTCACTCTTGAATGTTATATCTTTCTGACCTCACCCACTTTAATATTTGAGTGTTAATCTTATAAATACACACATTACTCAACTTACGAGAGATCTTCACCGTCGTACCAAAGAACTTCTATTACGACTTTCAACTCCACACCAAAATATAAATAATTTTTTAATAAATAATTTATAAATATTAATTTATTTTTTATAATTAATTAAAAAAAGAGTGATTCAATGAATGTGTGAATAAAAAAAAATATATAAAGAGGTAGCCGGCAACACTCTTATTTCTCTTTCTTCCTCCTTTGGACTTTGGTTGGTAGTGTAGTCACCGACTGTAGTGTCGTGGCTCACCATCGCCCGCTTCTCTTCTCTCATCCGCCTCCGTAACTCCGTAAGTTAACTAACCCTCTCTCATCTAACCTATAATCTCCTCTTCGTTATTCGATTCCTTCATCTCAGTTCATGCTGAATCATTTGCGTGGGTCCTACTAACCTAACTAGGGTTTGTTGTTCTTGAAAATTGCAGAACAAGATGGGAGAGAGGATCCCATCTGGCAATGGGAATGGAAGTTATTTTCAGTTCCCTCCTCCCGGTCCTTCTCCTATCAGGTCTTCCGATCATCGTGAAAGGTTCGCTTCGTTTTTCTCATCAATTCATTCATGCTGTTTCTCTTTTCAATTTATTCATTGTTAATTCTTTGCAGATTTTTGGCTGAACTATTGGCGGAGAGGCAGAAATTGGGTCCCTTTTTGCAAGTTCTCCCACAATGTACCAGGCTCTTAACTCAAGGTTTGTCAATCACATTTCTCTTATTTCACATCTTCATTTATACTCCACCAAGCACAGACACCGGAAACACGGTGTTGATACAATTTGAAAATATAAATAATCCTTGGAAACCATGCACTTTACTATCCGCACCTCCAATAATGCTTCTTTGTTTAAGTTTTTGTAGTTTCTCTCTGATTCTAATGTGCATTGCAGAAATCAGACGGATATCTGGATTTAATCAAGGTTTTCCGGATCATGAAAGATTTGAGCAAGACAGTCCATTTAGGCCGATAGGTCAGCATCCTAATAGTAGGCCAATGGATTTGGAGGGATGGCCTGCTGTACCTAGAGAGGTGATGCTACTTCATTCTTTTATTAATGCATGAATGCTCTAGTTATTTCATAATATTTATCATGGCCTATTATTTGTTTTCTAATTATTGTTCACTTTTTTTGCTGGAAAAATAAACTTATAGCAATTTTAATTGCATGCATGTGCACAATCTTCGTTGTTGACTAAAATTGTTTAACATTTAGCAGTTGAGGTTTGCTGTTTGTTTGCAAAGCTGTGCCATTACCTTAGATGATTTTATAGTTTTGCTCAAACATATGTTTTTTAAACATAAACACCAAGTGTGATCTGTGTGCTTTTTGTTTTCCGTATTTCATTTTTATACCAGATTTAACACCAGAGTCCTTCTATTTTGTTTTGCTCCTCACTTGCCAGGAGGTTCTGTGGTATTTTCTACACACCTAAGGGAAATACTCTGCCTATCACTATCAGATATTTTTTAACCATTTCTGCATTATGACTTTTTACAAGTGTTAACACCCATTTCATGGCAAAGAGCAAAATTCAAATTCAATTTCTTTTAGGTTTGTATTTTCTAATTACTCCTGAGCATTTTTAGATGGATCTTTTACTACACTTGGTAATACAGGTCTTTAAAAGATCTGTATGAGAAGCATCTGCCATGCATCAGAATGCACAAATGTAACTTGTTTTCAGGATATTTCACCATAAAAAGCATCCGGAATTACACATAGAAGAACTAGTAATTCGACATTGTGATCGACAGTTTTGAAAATTGATGTTAGTTTTTTAGCTTTTAATCCTGCCATCTTAACCTCAATTTCTGTAAAGTTCTTAGAAGTTATTGTTATATTTCTTAACCTGCCTAATACCAGTCAATACGCTTGCCAAATAGCTCCGTGATCCTAGAAACCTAGTGCTATGAAGATTTTGTAATAGAAAGATCATGAAAGGGGGGCCAGGCCCATTGTGGGACTATTTTATGCAGCCTCCTTTCTTTTCTTGTATTTCGCAAACGGATTTTATGATGTGAAAACATGGTTGCTATTTGTTGCCAGATTTTGGCTCTTTAGAGCTTCAAAATTTGAGTGCCTTAGCATATGCTGCATTGAATGACTAAATGCTCACAATTGGGCAATATACCTTGGTGGCAAGGGAGTTTGAGTTTTGATCTAAACTTGTGTTTACAAGCGGAGTTCTAAATAGTACTAAAGTTCTACATGCAGGACAATGGAAATCTCCAAAGAATGGGACCGTTTCAAGCACCACCAGTGGGTTGGCATGGGGCACAAGGAATTCCGACGACTCCTGTAGTGAAGAGAGTTATCAGGCTTGACGTCCCTGTTGACAAATATCCAAATGTAAGTCCAAATCGTGTTTTTTCACTCCAGACCATATCAGTTTATCTTCTCAGCAATGTAATAACATTTTTTTTTTACTCAAATCACAGCAGTATAATTTTGTTGGTCGGATTCTGGGACCTCGCGGGAACTCTTTAAAAAGAGTTGAAGCGATGACAGAGTGTAGGGTTTACATCAGAGGCTGTGGCTCTGTGAAGGATTCTGTTAAGGTAAAATTGGTATTTAAATATGCACTCTAAACAACTGTAAAAAGGGAAACTAGATTCCAGAAAGCTCCTACCATGGCTGGCAGGGTCCTTCACTTCCATTTTGGATCTATTGTTGACACCCATGAAACACGGACACAGCACTGACATTGACACGTCAATACCGGTAATAATATGAAAAATGGATGAATTGAACGTCGCAAGTGTCAGTGTCGTTCTGACACAAAAACGGATAGGGACACACCTTTTTTAGGAGGTGTCAGTGCTACAGAGGTTGGCACCTTTAACTTTAAATTGAAGAATTAGTTTGATTTGATTTTTTTAATCTTTAGGTTTAGTAAACTTCTAGTCATTCACATGCACAAAGTAATGTGATAAACATACAACACATTATCTATCTTAATATACTAAATAAATTTTGGCAATTCTTTTCCAACTCAAGTTGTTATCCCACAGCCTTTGGGTTTCTCATACTAATCAGAGCCTCATGCTGCCTCTTTTTTTGTCTTTCCTGTATTTTTCTTATTATAGGAAGAGAAGCTTAAAGATAAACCTGGGTATGAGCACCTTAATGAGCCATTGCACTTGTTGGTGGAGGCAGAGTTTCCTGAGGATATAATCAATTCACGCCTAGACCATGCTGTTGCAGTACTTGAAAATCTTTTGAAGCCTGTGGTATAAATTTATTTTCATATTTAATTGCATTAATTGTTGTGCCTCACACTTGTTTAGGGCTAATCCTTCTAATATGTGGCAACCTTGCTAGGATGAATCACTTGATCACTATAAGAAGCAGCAATTGAGGGAGTTAGCCATGCTTAATGGTACTCTGAGGGAGGAAAGTCCCAGTATGAGCCCTAGTATGAGTCCGAGTATGTCACCATTCAATAGTAATGGAATGAAACGCGCCAAGACAGGAAGATGACCCCAGTATGTTAACAGTGGATCTTACAGTTTTCTCAAGCTAGGTTATTAGCATCTGATTTAGAATTTGTTGCTGTCTTTCTGCTGATTTTATTCACCAGAAACACCTTTGGGACTGAATCTCCTCAACCAGCTTGCAGGGAAGGTCAATGGTCTATCCGCCTAATTTCTCTGTTCTATTTTGGCGTCTATTCTTTGGTGTATTAACCGCAAGAATATTGACCGTCGTATTGCCGTTATAGATATCGCTGTTATAGTGCAGTATTAACTAAGTTGCCGTGCTACTTATTAGCATACTCCTGGTTTGATACTTTTTTTAATAAAAAAATTGCATTGTCAAATTATTTAATTTCTTGCATGTGTATATCTAAATATGCATGGTATTGACGCCTCTTGAGCTAAATAAAACAGATGTAGTAGTGGCTTTGATTGTATTGTGACATCAATAATGTTTGTTCAATGATTGTCATTTCATTTATTGAGTTAGCCAGTAACCTTTGTGGTAGTTTTATGTAATTGAATTTGATTTTGGAATATTTATCCTTGAACAGCAATAAAGGCAATCTATTATATTGATATGTCTTGCAATATTTTCCTTGTTGTTGCTAAATTCAAGCTGCTACTATTTATCCACTAACTTTCTTTGCAGGAGAGCAGTTTACTTATAACTTGTAGTTGTGGTTGCAAATGCCTGCAATAGGACTGGAAATCCAGCATAGGTTTTTTCATGTTTGAAAAATGTTTACCTTGAATTGCTCCACATTTTAATTTCGTTGTAGTGTAACTTTCATTAAAGTACATATGCAGCCAAATAAATTAGCACGGGTTACTCCTTGGTCTAGTTATTTAATTGCTAATGCTTATATTGGACTGTTAAAAGCTGTAAATTTCGTTTGATAAATTGTCAAAATTGTGTTATGGCTCATATCATATGGCAAAATGCTTCCTCAAAATCCTTGAAATTGTGAGTTCAAAGTAAAAGAAATAAAAATAAAAAGAAGACTTAAAGAAATTGTGAGTTCAAAGTAAAAGAAATAAAAATAAAAAGAAGACTTAAAGATAACATGTCTATGCCTCTTTATTAAGCCATTTAGGTGGCTGTGTGGAACACTTGAATATTACTATATAGTTTGAGAACATCTTTTAAATCCTCCTAATGAGAAGATTAGCTTATATATGATGCCATATAGATAAGTAATTAGTGCTATTAATATATTTTGTATTTAAACAGATCTGGAATCTAAAGTTGGGGGGTATGAATTGACTTGAGACTTGATGTAAAGGTGATATCTCTTAGGATTTGTGGAGTTGAGGTTGTGGTTTACAGTCAAACTTCCAAGAGAGCCACTCAAATACACTCTAGAAGTGTAGCATGACATTTACAGAGCATGAGCTAGCATGAAACTCATCTAAAATTTTATAGGTATGATTTATATGATGATATGTTTATGTTTCAATCCAACGGTTGATTTTAAAAAATATTAATCCGAATTAACGTTTTTGAGCGAGTGTAACTCTTTGAGTATAATTTGAAAAGTTGAAGGTCTAATAAATTATATATATGTTTTTGTAAAGTTTAAGGTCTAATAAATTATTATTTTTTATGAAGATTCATTTTGAAAAGATTTGATTTTACTACAATTTCAAATTTTTTTTTTTTTACTGAGTTTTGAATTCTTTCTCCGAGCTTTCTTGTCATTGTAACTATTTTGTGAATGATGTTTTTTTCCAATGTTTTAAAATCCAACAGTTTGAATCTTGAACCAGAGGATAGAGAGGTAGGATAAAGATTTTGAAACATAATTACGATTGATCCGATGAAAATAGATGTGACCTAACTAGATTTCTTGATTATTGATCTTTTTATATATTTTTAGCTTAATTATAAAATTTTAATTCCCTTATTTCAATTTTTCTTATGCTTTGGTGTTCCTGTATTAAAATTCAAATTTGTTAATACTTATAATTGTTTATAGTAATAATAATATTAAGTTGCACTATAGAAAATTACAGTTTTTAGTTTGTCTTTAATCTTCTGTTATAAAATTTGTTCCTTTCATTAAATTGAAAAAGAAATTAGCAACTATAGAAAATTACAGTTTTTAGTTTGTCTTTAATCTTCTGTTATAAAATTTGTTCCTTTCATTAAATTGAAAAAGAAATTTCAAACAAGTTATGTTTATGTTAAAGAAATTATGGTTGATGTTGATGATGATGAGGAAGTGATCAAGACTTTGATGGATTCATCT
This sequence comes from Vicia sativa, assembly GCA_021764765.1. Taxonomy (NCBI): domain Eukaryota; kingdom Viridiplantae; phylum Streptophyta; class Magnoliopsida; order Fabales; family Fabaceae; genus Vicia; species Vicia sativa. The sequence goes on from CM038792.1 coordinate 1,631,579, forward strand.
TGACATATAGTTACTGGAATGCTCATTGTGTATGAAGAAAAGCATATTGGTTTATCTTTTTGCTTTTTATGACGAAGATGATGATTTAAAGTCCAGATTAATTTCTCATTTTTAATCTATTTTTTTCATTTAATTTGCATAATTATTTTTATTAATAATATTATTTAATAAATACTTTTAAATGACGTGGACATTCATCTTAATTTTATCCACTATTAAAAGAATAACACATTATTATTTTTTTTTAACAAAAGGATCAAAACTTTTTAAAAATAAAATGAAAGACTGATTTCATAAAAGAATTTAAATGGAGGACTAAATCAATAATTTGACCAAAAATATTCATATTTAAAACGAAAAACATCAATATAATTTATCTAATATATATATTTCTTATAATCAACATCATTCTTCCACTTTTCTCCCCAAATTTCTTCTCCAAAAATGGAATCTTTTTATTTCATCTTTATCTTTCATAAAACCCATAAAAAAAACTATCAATTTCTATGATACTTTAATCACTTATACTCTTTTTAATTAAATATTCATTTTAACTCTAATTTTATCATTGTTATCTCAATAGATAATTATCAAACAATACTCATTAATTTTACTTAAATCATGTTATTTATGTTAATAATTACATTTCCGCAAAAGATAACATGTATTTTTTTTTATAATAAACACTATTCCATAAAGTTAAGAGACGTATGACATATGACATACTCCATCTATAAAAATTACATAGACATAGACATAAAAGACAAGCACATATCATATCCACACTATTAAGAACAGTCGCAAGAAAGAACAGTGACAGAACACTGATAATATATGAATGATATGTCTTTTCCGTGACAATATATGAATGATATTTTTTTTCCCATTCTTCGGCGTTGTGTGTTTGTACATTTCACTAATTTGGTTTTGAAGTTGCCCATTTTTATCGAATTTCAAAATGTTAATTGATGACTAGAGATAATGTTGTTCCAAAACACGAAACTCTTGTCAAAGAGCTGGAATACAGACTTATACCAAAAGACAAAAGTTTTATCGATTATTAAAATGTTAATCAATGACTAGAGATAATGTTGCTCCAAGATCAAACAGCTGTAATACAGACTTATATACAAAAAAGACAAAAGCTTTTATCAAACAACTGGAATATAAACTTATACCCAAAAGACAAAAATAAAAAATAAGCAACACTGATTGAAACAATAATAGATAAATCAACAATAATAGATAAATCTGATAAAATAATAAACTGTAACTGTAAAAGATCTATGACAGCTTTTAGGGGGCGAAAAGTTGGCAACATCAGGTATTGGAGCAGATAATGAAGATAGATATAGGGGAAAATACAATATGTGATACTTCGTGATGGTGATAAAAAGTTTTTGAGGAGTGACTTAGTTTCGCTATCAAATAGAATGAAATAGTCACCCTTCACAGAGAGATAACCACTCTAAAACAAAACTTTTAAAAATAAAATGAAAGACTGATTTCATTAATGAATTTAAATGGAGGAGTAAATCAATAATTTGACAAAAAATATTCATATTTAAAACGAAAAACATCAATATAATATATATATATATATATATATATATATATATATATATATATATATATATATATATATATATATATATATATATATATATATATATATATATTTATAATCAATATCATTCTTCCACTTTTTTCTACACAAATTTCTTCTCAAAAAACCCAATCTTTTTATCTCATCTTTATCTTTCATAAAACCCATAAAAAAAACTATCAATTTCTATTATACTTTGATCAAGTATACTCTTTTTAATTAAACTAGTAACAAACCCGTGCCTACGCACGGGTTCTGATCTGGTGCACATATTTTTATATAATATATTTATTTTAAATAAAAGGTTAAAAAAATTAGATTAATAACTAAAAAAATCGTATATAAAAATATTAAAATCTATAATAAATATAATGCGTATATCATTTAAAGATGATAAATATTTAGATCATAAATACTATTTTTCGTATATAAAAATATTTGAATCAATAATAGACTTGTTCCCGTATTCAAATATTATTTTTGTTTAGGTATCGATTACAAATATATCTGAAAATTTACGAAAAATACAATATGACATTTCTATAAATTCTATTAAGTTTCTCTCACCATTTTTATTTAAGAAAAAAAAGGATAAATCTATAAAAAAAAATATAGATCTATGAAACTTGTTTAAGAACAATAAAACTTAATCTTTAAAAAGAGTAGATATGAAGAAAAAAATTTATTTTCAACTATTTTTATTTTAAAAAAGAAGTTATATTTATTATTTCTTATTCTATACTTGAAAGGATGAAATTGAAAAACTATTTGAAACTCATATTTACCTTTTATCTTGAAAAATGTATCAAATGTTAAATTTATATTATGAAATGTTTAAAGAAGAGATTTGGAATAAGAAATTTAAACAATGAGGAAGTTTCAATATTGTGAGATAATGAATATATAAATATGGTGAGAGGATAGACATGATGAATAAGTAGGTGAGAATAAATATATGGAGATACATGTGTTTGTTAAAAAAATGGGTTAAGAAATAAAAAAAGTATTGATGAGAGATATGATAAGATTGTCAAAGATAACATTGGGAATGAGAAAGAAAGATAAAAATATGAATATGATTTTTTGATGCACATGAAATGATGAACAATCATGTGGAAATTGGTTTGAATCTATAATAAAAAGACAATATTTAACCTCAAATTTGTAATATGTTTGAAAAATAATAAAGGGTAAAAGGGTGATTTCCAGAACATCAACTTTTCTTATATTATAGATTATATATATTCATTTTAACTCTAATTTTATCATTGCTATCTCAATAAATAATTATCAAACAATACTCATTAATTTTACCTAAATCTTGTCATTTATGTTAATAATTACATTTCTGCAAAAGATAACATGTATTTATTTTTATAGTATTCCATAAAGTTAAGAGACATATGACATATGACATACTCCATCTATAAATCTCAAAAAGTAAAAATTACAAACAGTGACAGAATAGGGACAGAACGGTCACAAAACAGTGACAATATAGGAATGATATTTCTTTTTCCATTCTTCGGCGTCGTGTGTTTGTACATTTCACTAACTTTGATTTTGAGGTTGCCTATTTTTATCGAATTTCAAAATGTTAATGGATGACCAGAGATAATTTTGTTCCAAAACACAAAACTATTATCAAACAACTGGAATACATACTTATACCAAAAGACAAAAGTTTTATCGATTATTAAAATTTTAATCAATGACTAGAGATGTTCCTCCAAGATCAAACAACTGTACTACAGACTTATATCCAAAAAGACAAAAGCTTTTATCAAACAACTGAAATACAAACTTATACCCAAAAGACAAAAATAAAAAATAGACAACTGAAACAATAATAGATAAATTTGATAAAATAATAAAACCGGAAAAGATCTATGACAACTTTTAAGTAGGGTAAAAAGTTGACAACATCAAATGTGTAAGGTATTGGAGCAAATAATGAAGATAAATATAGGAGAAGATACAATGAAAAGAGTACACCCACCATTATTGAGTATCTCTCAATAGAGAGACGACTTGTGATACTTCATATGATGGTGATAAAGAGTTTTTGATGAGTGACTTAGTTCCGATAAAAATATGAGTCAAATAGTTACCTTCATAGGAAGATAACCACTCTAAAACGAAAGAAAGCTACTTAAAAATGGGAGGCTGCCCCCATCAAACTCAAAATTTAAATGAAAATAAAAAATAGGCTACACTGACTGAAACAATAATAGATAAATCAACAATAATAGATAAATCTCATAAAATAATAAACTGCAACTGTAAAAGATCTATGACAGCTTCTAGGGGCGAAAAGTTGGCAACACCAATCGTGTAAGGTATTGGAGCAGATAATGAAGATAGATATAGGGGAAGATACAATACGACTTGTGATACATCATGATGGTGATAAAGACTTTTTGAGGGATGATTTAGTTCCGCTATCAAATAGAATGAAATAGTTACCCTTCACATAGAGATAACCACTCTAAAACAAAACTTTTTAAAAATAAAATGAAAGACTGATTTCATTAATGAATTTAAATGGAGGACTAAATCAATAATTTGACCAAAAATATTGATATTTAAAACGAAAAACATCAATATAATTTATCTAATATATATATATTTTTTATAATCAACATCATTCTTCCACTTTTTTCTACACAAATTTTTTCTCCAAAAACCCAATCTTTTTATCTCATCTTTATCTTTGATAAAACCCATAAAAAAAACTATCAATTTCTATTATACTTTGATCAAGTATACTCTTTTTAATTAAATATTCATTTTAACTCTAATTTTATCATTATTATCTCAATAGATAATTATCAAACAATACTCATTAATTTTACCTAAATCTTGTCATTTATGTTAATAATTACATTTCCGCAAAAGATAACATGTATTTTTTTATAGTAAACACTATTCCACAGAGTTAAGAGACGTATGACATATGACATACTCATCTCTAAAAGTAAAAATTACATAGACATAAAAGACAACCACATATCATGCATCCACTCTATTCCGTGACAACATTCCGTGACCACAGTGACAACAGTGACAGAACATTCCGTGACAATATATGAATGATATTTCTTTTTCCATTCTACGGCGCTGTGTGTTTGTACATTTCACTAATTTGGTTTTGAGGTTGCCCATTTTTATGGAATTTCAAAATGTTAATTAATGACTAGAGATAATGTTGTTCCAAAACACGAAACTCTTATCAAACAGCTGGAATACAGACTTATACCAAAAAGACAAAAGTTTCATCGATTGTTAAAATGTTAATCAATGACTAGAGATAATGTTGCTCCAACATCAAACAGCTGTAATACAGACTTATATCCAAAAATACAAAAGCTTTTATCAAACAACTGGAATACAAACATATACCCAAGAGACAAATATAAAAAATAGACAACACTGACTGAAACAATAATAGATAAATTTGATAAAATAATAAAACCGGAAATGATGTATGACAACTTTTAAGTAGGGTAAAAAGTTGACAACATCAAATGTGTAAGGTATTGGAGAAAATAATGAAGATAAATATAGGAGAAGATACAATGAAAAAAGTACACCCACCATTATTGAGTATCTCTAAATAGAGAGACAACTTGTGATACTTCATAGGATGGCGATAAAGAGTGTTTGATGAGTGACTTAGTTCCGATAAAAATATGAGTCAAATAGTTACCTTTATAGGAAGATAACCACTCTAAAACGAAAGAAAGCTACTTAAAAATGGGAGGCTGCCCCCATCAAACTCAAAATTTAAATGAAAATAAAAAATAGGCAACACTGACTGAAACAATAATAGATAAATCAACAATAATAGATAAATCTCATAAAATAATAAACTGCAACTGTAAAATATCTATGAAAGTTTTTGGGGCGAAAAGTTGGCAACATCAAACGTGTAAGGTATTGGAGCAAATAATGAAGATAGATATAGTGGAAGATACAATACGACTTGTACTTCATTGATGGTGACAAAGAGTTTTTGAGGGGTGACTTAGTTCCGCTATCAAATAGAATGAAATAGTTACCCTTCACAGAGAGATAACCACTCTAAAAAAAACTTTTTAAAAATAAAATTAAAGACTGATTTCATTAATGAATTTAAATGGAGGACTAAATCAATAATTTGACCAAAAATATTCATATTTAAAACGAAAAACATTAATATAATTTATATATATATATATATATATATATATATATATATATATATATATATATATATATATATATATATAATCAACATCATTCTTCCACTTTTTTCTACACAAATTTCTTCTCCAAAAACCCAATCTTTTTATCTCATCTTTATCTTTATTAAAACCCATAAAAAAATAATCAATTTTTATTATACTTTGATCAAGTATACTCTTTTTAATTAAATATTCATTTTAACTCTAATTTTATCATTGTCATCTCAATAGATAATTATCAAACAATACTCATTAATTTTACCTAAATCTTGTCATTTATGTTAATAATTACATTTCCGCATGTATTATTTTTATAGTAAACACTATTCCATAAAGTTAAGAGACGTATGACATATGACATACCCATCTCTAAAAGTAAAAATTATATAGACATAAAAGACAACCACATATAATGCATCCTGTGACACCCCGATTTAATTCGAATATTAAATAATAAGGAATTTAATTATTTAATTAATTAAAGGCTTGATTATTTATATTTTTGGATTTAATTGGATTAATTGAGGAAAGAAGGGTTGGAGGTGTGCAGAGTAAATATTGGGTGTGAGGAGTAAATCACTCTACTTTTACTAATTATTAATTATGTGATTTATTTGGAAATAATAAAGGATTATAAAAAAGGAAAAGAAGGAAAGAAGTCTTTTTGGAAAAAAGGTTATTTCACGTAGAATTGGAGAAGAGAAGAGAAGAGAGGAAAAAGCCAACGCCGAGGAAATCGAAGATTATCGCGAGGTAAGGGGTGGTTTCATTCGGTTTTAATGCCCTATGGGTTTTGGAAATCAACCGGGTGATTGGGTATGTTAAGGAATTTGATTTAGGTGAATATAGGTTTATAGGATTAAACCCTATTTTGTGTCGGATTATAGAATTAAGATCATTAGTGTGTCGAATAAATAATAGGAATGATGAAACTATGTTGTTTGATGTTATAATGGTGTAAAGTGGTTGTAAATTGGCGTTCCTAATGTCACAATTCGTATTGGAATGTTTTGAAGTGATTTGAAATCCATAAGTGCTGTCAAAATAGCAGAAAATGGTTCTGCAGGTCGTGGGAACCGGTTCCCTGTGGGGAGGAACCGGGTTCCCAGTGCTCACATTTCAAAACTGGGGAATTTTGTACGTAGGAACTGGTTCCCAGTGGGGTAGGAACCGGGTTCCCATACAAATTTCAGGAAGCATGTTTTTCAGACTTCGCAGGAACCGGTTCCCGTATAGGGAGGAACCGGGTTCCAATGTAATTTTTAAAAATACTTAAAACTTCAAAAATTCATATTTTTCAAACCGTAACCCGATTCGGGTGCCGTTTTCCGTATTATTTCTTAAATTTAAAATATTATCTTTTAAAAAGGAAAAATATTATTTTGCTAAAATTATTTTAAAAAGAGTCGAGCTTCCGATTTTGAAAAGTGTGGATTGTTAAGGATAATGGGACATTAGTATAAATGATCTGAGTTAATGAGTGAGGAATAATGCTTACAATGTTATGTTTGGTATTCATTAGGATTGAATGTAATACATTGATGAATTGACATTATGTGAATTATATTGATATCATGATTTGTGAAGTGATGTTGCATGCTTTTATGATGCATGCATGAACATTTGTTAATTTGGTTCATTCCCATTGTGCGGAAGTGAACTGGCTGAGCCAATAGACTTACCCGGATTTAGAGGTAGTGAGGCTGGATTCTTGACCCAATGGTTATGGGCGAATCATGGATTTCCGCTGTCTTTCCACATGTAAACGGAGCAGTGGGTGAACTCGGTTCACGTTTTGGTACCACATTGTCATACCCCAAATTTTGACCTAATATACCACCTTACATTTGCATCATCTGCATAACTAACAACTCAGATAGCATTAATCGGGTATAGCACTCACAGGTCAAAATTAGGGTTTCATCAGATTTTCATCTGATTCAAGAGCCAACCAATTAGGGTTTGAGATTTTCTCACTCCATTTGATCTATCTTGATCAAATCATCAACCTTCAATCCTCAGATATCAAATTTTCTCACAAATCAATCGAGGATCGACCAATTAGGGTTTTGATCGGGCATGAGAATTCTCTGACTTTTTGAACAAGAAATGACTTTTTTGGATGGAGATTGGTCATTATATCTTAGATACAACATCTTGACCTAATTTCTGGATTCAAAACATCACAGAGGTTCACAGGATTCATCAGTCGTTTTTAGAAACATCTGATGAAATTTCATCTGTACAGAAAAGTCAAACTTTGACTTTTGGTCAAATTTTTCAAAACAAAACTTTTTCCATCATCAAAATACTTAAAATGATCCATCATGATCATAAAAAATCAAAGAATTTGGAAAAGTCAACAAAAAGTCAAAATTTCTATAACTTAGAAAAATTTCTAAGTGTTGAAATTTCACATTTTTTCCAAACTTCAAGCCATTTTTCACCTAGTTCCAATTGGAATTTGAAAAAACTCAAAACATGAAAGTTGTAGATCATGGAAAAATATTTCCAAAATGTCCAAGAACTCTCAAATCCATGGAGTCTAGCTACACTTTTGAATTTGAAATTTAGAGCTCCAAAATCCATAATTTTCAAGTACAAACTTGTAAAATTATAGGTCATTTTGTGTTTTTTCATTTAAACCACTTGCCACCTTGCCAAATTGAGTCATCAAACTGATAAACATCAGTGAGAAGTGATGATTGAAGATTGGATCAAGTTTGGATAAATTCACACATGGTAAAAAAGGAACCTTCCTTTTGCTTTACAAATGACAATCTTGCCCTCTAAGCTTTCTTTGAATATCCAAATGCCATGGACATTTGCCTAACATTTCAGAGCCTATTTGTCTATAAAAGGATCATAGTTCAAGCTTCAATCAACACCAAAAACAAAGACAAACCCATGCTTTCTTTCACTTTCTTGAAAATCAAGCAATTAGTGCAAAGTTGAGAAACATAACATTTTTTAGTTTGAGCTAAAAACATGGTAAATTTTGGTGTCTAACATGTTTCAGTACCAACATGTAACTGGTTTGTAACTTAGAATCAAACTAAAAACAACTAAAAAACAGATTTTGAATTTCATGTTCATGAACTTGTACAAACTGCCTAAGCTTTCGAATTTGGATTTTGGCTGGAGCAATTGATGTTCTAATCACTCAAACATCATCACCATACTCCATGGACATGAAGCAGACCATTAATTCTGAACTGTAACACTCTTAACCCCAGTTTCGATTTTCATTTTAAGCTGACTGTAGGTTGACTTGGCTAGAGAGATTGGAGCAAGCTCAAAGCAAGCATACCATCCACAAAGCTTCCATACATGCCGATGAAGGTGTAGCAATCCTCAAACAGCAACTGGAAACATCACAACCCAGAATTCGATTCTCACTTTTTCAGGTTAGAACACGAACTGAGATATCATGATTCCTTGCACCATTTGAAAAAAACTCACGGCCATTTGTTTTCTGCACTAATAACGAATGATAACCCTCAAAAAAATCAAAGAATCATCAACTACAAATCATTTAATTTGAATTCTTCGTTTTAGGGTTCATCACGATTTCCAGAATGTAAAACATGATAGGCTTAAAATAAATGCAATTAATCACCATCATCATATTCCTTGTTAAAAATCAAGCAACTTTCATGTTTACATCATGTGATTTCATCAAGAAACGAGTGATATAGGTTGGATTGAAGATTGGAGAAGACGATGCAAGCTGCGCGCGTTTTTTTCAAAATTCAAACAAGTTTTTATAATATATTTAACTGAATTAACATAAGTTATTGGATGTATCACCGCCCCAGCGGTTGCCAGCTCACTCTTAAAACTCTCTTGCCTTGCCACGCCATCATGTCCCCGGTTCGAGCCTTGTAGGGACCAATTTTTTTTCAAACTTCTCATTTTTTCTTCAAACTTTGACTCTTTCAAAACCCAATCAAAACTCCTCATTTTGAGGTGATTTTTTGTACACTTGTCAATTAATATGTCTATTTTAGGACAGTGTCAAAAATTTTCAGAAAAACTTTCGTCCGATTATATTTTGATTAAGCCGAAAACGGTACTTCGAGTACTTTTCAAAACACCTTTAAAGGTGATTTTTTTTCAAACTTTCGAAACCCAATTCTTTTCAAAACTTTTCATAAATCAAATTCACATTTCAAAACATTTTCAAAATCATTCTTCAAAACTTTTTTTCATCAAAACTTGCATCTTTTACCATAATCGATCCAATTCAAAACGATAAAACTGAATTCGTTTCTTCTCGAATTTCTCGATCGATCATGGGCCACCCTTATGGTGTAAGTCCCAATCCTTTATGTAAATATTTAGCTTTATTTGTACATATTCAAATCATCTTTGTTAATATTCAAACATAAACAAATTTCTTTCATTTGTTTTCATTCGTTTGTCTATACGCCGAATCCATTGGTTCTAAAGATAGAATTCCCTGTGAAATTTCTTTTTAATCAATGGGCCTCCATCACGGTGTAAGTCCCATAACATTCTTTTATGTACATAATATTTCTTTGTACATATCAAACTTTTGTCAAATATTTTTTACAAAGTTTTATCTGTATATAATACAGATACTCCTTTTATACTCAAGTACAGACAAACTTCGATCGTTTGTTTTCACATCACTTGTGTAAATTCAAAACAGTCTTTTGTGTATATATTTTCTTTGTATATACCAAATTCTTTTTTTTTCATACAATTTTTTTTTCATCTGTACATAACACAGATACTTCTTTTTCAAAATACTTTTTATCTGTACATAACACAGATAGTTAAAAAACAAACTTTTCATCTGTACATAACACAGATAGTTAAAAACAAACTTGTTATCTGTACATAACACAGATACTCCTTTTTCAAAACTTTTATCTGTATATAATACAGATACTCTTTCTTTTGAAAATACTTTTTACAGATAAACTTTGATCAAACATTTCATTTCATCATATGAATACCATTGGTATTGAAAGGAGCATTATTCCTGTGAAGCGCTTTCAAATCAATGGGCCTCTCTTCTGATGTAAGTCCAACCCTCCTATGTACATCCATCTTTGTGCATACATAAAAACTCGTTCGTGTACATATTCATTTCCTTGTACACAGTTCAAACTTGTAAATAATCAAGTTACGCTCGTTTCAAACGTTCGTTCACAGACACTTGTTTATATTTCATAAACTGCTGTAAATAAACATCATGCATTGTTTATATTTCCTTCATAAACTCTTGTGAATACATATCACACACACACACACACCTGTTTATACAAACTGTCTAGTTATAACATAACAATTAGACTAATCAATAGGTTCCCAGAGTCAGCCTCCTCTTGGGCTTCGTTCAAAAGAACTCTTCTTTGAGTTTAGCCTCCGCTTGGGCTTCATACAAGACAATCCATCCCCAGCATGGGTTAGCCTCCGCTTGGGCTTCATACAAGATATTTTATCTCCAACAGAGTTTAGCCTCCGCTTGGGCTTCATACAAGATAACTTATCCCCAACATGGGTCAGCCTTCTCTTGGGCTTTGTACAAAGAAACTCTCCCCACAGAGTTAGCCTCCGCTTAGGCTTCATATAAGACAAACACTCCCCTGTTGAGTCAGCCTCCTCTTGGGCTTCGTTCAAAAGAACTCTTCTTTGAGTTTAGCCTTCTCTTGGGCATCATACAATGAAAGAGACAGGAAATCTCTTAACAGTCTCCTCTTGGGCTTCCAATAGAAAGAATCACCCGCGCTAAGATAGAACCCTGAAAGGATGGTTTCCCGGTGAAATCACTTTCAAATTCCCCATAGAGTAAAATTTCCCGGTGAAATTGCTCTTATTCAGAAAAGGATGATTTCTCGGTGAAATCCCTTTCAAGCCAAAGCCAGCCATACCTTATAGCTTCCTCTTGAGCTTCATACAAGGACCCTCGATGACCCTCGGAATGCCTCATCTTGGGCTAACAATACAAGGACCCACAGGCTTCTTAAAAGCATCCCTTTAATCCAATCAATTTCTCCTCGAGATTTAGACATCTATCATCTCTATGGAAGAAGTATCTCATCTATCACATCACATACAGTTAAAAACTTTTCAAACTTTTTAAACTATTTTCAAACAAAAACATCTCTTAACAGTAAGTGGTAACGCTTGTACACTCAAGCAAAACACCCAATACTTACAGTTAAAAGATTCAATCATCTTTTTCAAACATCTTTCTTAAACATGTAAGTGGTAGCGCTTGTACACTCAAGCAAAACACCTAATACTTACGACGAAAGATTTCAATCAATCAAACTTTTCAAAATGTATGTGATGAAATAGATTAGATACATTTTCATTAAGATGACATTTGTCATCTCTTACTAACATCCGTTGCTTTCCACTAGCATAAGTGGAACTACGATTGCTCGACTTTCTCAACATCCTTTTGAGAATACGTGAGCACAAGGTCTCATCCTTGCCGAGCAAATTTCTTTCTCTCGGACCAAACAAACCATAGAACCTTGTAGATCCGAGCTACAAATGCTCGATTCCCACTAGGGATATGTATGCGGAAGATCCACGATCTTTGCGAGCACAATAATAACAAACCTAGAATCCCACATAATCTCTTTCTTAAAATCCAAAGGAGAAACTTTCCCAATCATAGAAATAGCAATTAAAACACACAAACATATCAAACATATTCATATATAAAGTGTAGATAACTACATATAGTTAGGGTGCTCCATCTATTCCCTTTATATACCAATCCCCCTTATTCAGAATCTCCCAATGCGTTACGTCTAGTTTGCGCTAGTCGACGCATATCAATATCAATTGAGGGTATTTCACTTTCCCTTTTTCATAATCATTAAATCATCTTTCTTGTGTTGAAAATAATAAAGCTCGCGGCATCTTTATAAACAAATCAAAAGAATTAAATCGTTGCGTACCAGAGAATCCGAACTCACGTTCGCATCCTCAGGCGCGTCACCTTTTAACGCGAACACACATGCATAGAGTCTGCATTGCATATGGGATTGTAACATGCTAGGATGGTTTCCAGTGTTGCAATTTCCGTTGTTTGTTATATTACATGTTCATTGTGTGAGATGCCTTGTGAATTGACTACGACTATGTGTTTAGATAATGGACTAATGTATTCAATTATTCTGTTGTATTTAAAAACGTATAATGCATTTTATATTGGATAGAAATCTCACCCTTACTTTGATGATTTGATTTGAAGTGATTAGGCTTGAATCGATGATAGCTTCTAGAGTCGAGTCATTAGTTAATCCGCGTGTTGTCGTGCTCGATAGATGTAAACTGGGAAACGCTTGATTTGAAATCCTTTTTGGAATATTAAATATTAGTTTGTTTGATGTTTAAATTTATTTTCCTGGAATGATTATGAACGACATATTTAGGATTTTGTTATGTTTCATTTCCGCTGTTAAACATAACTTTTAGTTTATTTATTTAATGATTTTCTTCAGTGAAAGCATGACATCTGTTATTGGTTAATTTTGAATTGTTTAAATTGTGACGCCTCTTGATTTATGTTATATACTCTGATTAATATTTATAAATCGCGGGTAATTAGAAGGGGTGTTACAATAGTGGTATCAGAGCATTAGAAGGTTTCCTGATTTAGTTGACTGTAGTAGGATTCTGGAAGAAGATCTTGCTAGTACTAAGTCGAATGCTCAGAGTTATGCTGACCGTAAGGGCAAGAGACAGATGGATCGTGGTAAGCCTTATGATAGGAATAATCAGAAATGTGGTGGTTGGAAGAAGCCTAGTGGGGGAGACTCTGGTTCTTCTGGTTCTTCCGTAAAGTGTTACAGATGTGGTGAATTGGGTCACCGAGCTCCTGAATGCAAGAATGATGCGAGGAAGTGCAACAACTGTGGAAGATTTGGTCATTTAGCTGCTGAGTGTAGATCCAGAAGGATAACTTGTTACAACTGTGGCGAAGAAGGACACACTCGTCCGCAGTGTACTAAGCCAAAGAAAGAGCAAGCTGGTGGTAAAGTGTTCGCTTTGTCAGGATCAAACGTTAAGCCAGATGATAGGTTGATTAAAGGTACATGTTTTATTAATGGCATACCTTTAATTGCAATTATTGATACTGGAAGAAGTTAAAGGTACATATCTTTTATTGCTTTGGATTGTGCTAAAAGATTGAATCTGGAAATTTCTAATTTGGATGGAAGTATGGTTATTGACATTCATGCGTCGGGTTTAGTGACTACTTCGTATGTTTGTAGGAGTTGTCCTATTGTTATTTTCGATAGAGGTTTCGGTATGGATTTAGTGTGCCTACATTTAGAACAACTTGATATTATCCTTGGAATGAACTGGTTGGTCTTCAACCAGGTTCATATCAATTGTTTTGAGAAGGCGGTCATATTTCACGAAGAAGTTAAAGTGGAAGATGGGACTATGTCGGTTAAGCGGATGAATTCAAATTGTTAGAGAGGGTGTTGTAGTGTTTATATTCTTGACGGAAGTGAAAGGAAAGGCTAAGAGTGGTGAACTACATTGTGAATAAATTTCTAGAAGTGTTTAGGAAGATGTTAGCGAGCTACCACGAGAGAGAAGTGGAGTTTGCTATAGATTTGATTCCTGGAACTAGTCCGGTGTCGATGGCGCTTTATCGCATGTCGGCATCGAGTTGTCGAGTTGAAGAAAGCAGTTGGAAGAGTTGCTTGAGAAAAGTTTATTCGGCCTAGTGTTTCACCGTAAGTGGTATTGTTGGTTAAGAAGAAGGAAGGAACGATGAGGCGTGTGTTGATTACAGCGGTTGAATAAAGTGACAATCAAGAATCGGTATCCATTGCCGAGGATTGATGATTTGATGGATCAGTTAGTTGGAGCTTGTGTATTTAGTAAGATTGATCCGAGGTCCGGATCATCATTCGTGTTAAGGCGGAGATATTCGAAGAGAGAGGTATGGGCATTATGAATATTCATTATGCCGTTTGGAGTTACTAATGCACGGTGTTTTATGGAGTATATGAATAGGATATTTCATCCGTATCTTGACCAATTTGTGGTGGTATTTATTGACATTTTGATCTATTCAAAGAATGATGAGGAGCATGCAAAGCATCTTAGGATTGTGTTGGAATTATTGAAGGAGAAGAAACTTTATGCGAAGTTGTCTAAATGCGAGTTTTGGTTAAGCGAAGTGAGTTTCCTTGGTCACGTAATTTCCAAGAATGGTATTGCTGTTGATCCTACAAAAGTAGAAAAGCGCAAGAATGCTTGAGATTCGTAGTTTTCTTGGTCTTGCAGTTAAATTCATTGAGGGTTTCGAAGTTAGCTTTACCGTTGACTAAGTTGACGAGAAAGGGTCAAGCGTTTGTTTGGGATATAGATTGTGAGGAAGGATTCCAAGAGTTGAAGAGGAGGTTGACTAGTGCTCCGATTCTAATTTTGCCGAATCCGGAAGAATCTTTCGTGGTGTATTGCGATGCGTCTTTGATGGGTTTAGGAGGTGTCTTGATGCAAGATAGGCAAGTTGTGGCTTATGCTTCAAGACAGTTGAAGATTCATGAAAGGAATTATCCGACTCATGATTTAGAGTTGGCAGCTGTCGTGTTCGTTTTGAAATTGTGGAGGCATCATCTGTATGGTTCACGGTTTGAAGTGTTCAGTGATCACAAGAGCCTGAAGTATCTTTTTTACCAGAAAGAGTTGAACATGAGGCAGAGAAGGTGGTTAGAGTTTCTCAAGGATTATGATTTCGGTTTGAATTACCAACAACGATCAAACAATAATAGATAAATCAACAATAATAGATAAATCTCATAAAATAATAAGCAGAAAAGATCTATGATGACTTTTAGGGGCGAAAACTTGGCAACAACAAACGGTATTGGAGCAGATAATGAAGATAGATATAGGGGAAGATACAATACGACTTGTGATACTTCATTGATGGTGATAAAGAGTTTTTGAGGGGTGACTTAGTTCCGCTATCAAATAGAATGAAATAGTTACCCTTCACAGAGAGATAACCACTCTAAAACAAAACTTTTCAAAAATAAAATGAAAGACTGATTCCATTAATGAATTTAAATGGAGGACTAAATCAATAATTTGACCAAAAATATTCATATTTAAAACGAAAAAAATCAATATAATTTATCTAATATATATATATTTTTATAATCAACACCATTCTTCCACTTTTTTCTACACAAATTTCTTCTCCAAAAACCCAATCTTTTTATCTCATCTTTATCTTTATTAAAACCCATAAAAAAATTATCAATTTCTATTATACTTTGATCAAGTATACTCTTTTTAATTAAATATTCATTTTAACTCTAATTTTATCATTGTTATCTCAACAGATAATTATCAAACAATACTCATTAATTTTACCTAAATCTTGTCATTTATGTTAATAATTACATTTCCGCATGTATTTTTTTTATAGTAAACACTATTCCATAAAGTTAAGAGACGTATGACATATGACATACCCATCTCTAAAAGTAAAAAATTACATAGACATAAAAGACAACCACATATAATGCATCCACTCTATTAAGGAATGTGAACAATATGAGCAATGTAACAACGACAATATATGAATGATATTTCTTTTCCGTGACAATATATGAATGACATTTATTTTTCCATTCTTCGGCGCCGTGTGTTTGTACATTTCGGTTTTGAGGTTGCCCATTTTTATCGAATTTCAAAATGTTAATTAATGACTAGAGATTATGTTGTTCCAAAACAAGAAACTCTTATCAAACAGCTGGAATACATACTTATACCAAAAAGACAAAAGTTTCATCGATTGTTAAAATGTTAATCAATGACTAGAGATAATGTTGCTCCAACATATAATAAAGACTTATATCCAAAAAGACAAAAGCTTTTATCAAAGAACTGGAATACAAACTTATACCCGAAAGACAAAAATACAAAATAGACAACACTGGAACAATAATAGAAATTTTTATAAAATAATAAAACCATAAAAGATCTATGAAAACTTTTAAGTAGGGTAAAAGTTGACAACATCAAATGTGTAAGGTATTGGAGCAAATAATGAAGATAAATATAGGAGAAGATACAATAAAAAGTACACCCACCATTATTGAGTATCTCTCAATAGAGGCGACTTGTGATACTTCATATGATGGTGATAAAGAGTTTTTGATGAGTGACTTAGTTCCGATAAAAATATGAGTCAAATAATTACCTTCATAGGAAGATAACCACTCTAAAACGAAAGAAAGCTACTTAAAAATGGGAGGCTGCCCCCATCAAACTCAAAATTTAAATGAAAATAAAAAATAGGCAACACTGACTGAAACAATAATAGATAAATCAACAATAATAGATAAATCTCATAAAATAATAAACTGCAACTGTAAAATATCTATGAAAGTTTTTGGGCGAAAAGTTGGCAACATCAAACGTGTAAGGTATTGGAGCAGATAATGAAGGTAGATATAGGGGAAGATACAATACGACTTGTGATACTTCATGATGGTGATAAAGAGCTTTTGATGGGTGACTTAGTTACGCTATCAAATAGAATGAAATAGTTACCCATCATAGAGAGATAACCACTCTAAAACAAAACTTTTTAAAAATAAAATGAAAGACTGATTTCATTAATGAATTTAAATGGAGGACTAAATCAATAATTTGACGAAAAATATTCATATTTAAAACGAAAAACATCAATATATATATATATATATATATATATATATATATATATATATATATATATATATATATATATATATATATATATATATATATATATATAATCAACATCATTCTTCCACTTTTTTCTACACAAATTTCTTCTCCAAGAACCCAATCTTTTTATCTCATCTTTATCTTTATTAAAACCCATAAAAAAATTATCAATTTCTATTATACTTTGATCAAGTATACTCTTTTTAATTAAATATTCATTTTAACTCTAATTTTATCATTGTTATCTCCGTAGATAATTATCAAACAATACTCATAATTTTACCTAAATCTTGTCATTTATGTTAATAATACATTTCCGCATGTAATTTTTGTTATAGTAAATACTATTCCATAAAGTTAAGAGACGTATGACATATGACATACCCATCTCTAAAAGTAAAAATTACGTAGACATAAAAGATAACCACATATCATGCATCCACTCTATTAAGAACAGTGACAGAACAATAACAGAACACTGACAATATATGAATGATATTTCTTTTCCGTGACAATATATGAATGATATTTCTTTTTCCATTCTTCGGCGCTGCGTATTTGTACATTTCACTAATTTGGTTTTGAAGTTGCCCATTTTTATCGAATTTCAAAATGTTAATTGATGACTAGAGATAATGTTGTTCCAAAACACAAAACTCTTGTCAAAGAGATGGAATACAGACTTATACAAAAGACAAAAGTTTTATCGATTATTAAAATGTTAATCAATGACTAGAGATAATGTTGCTCCAAGATCAAACAGCAGTAATACAGACTTATATACAAAAAAAGACAATAGCTTTTATCAAACAACTGGAATATAAACTTATACCGAAAAGACAAAAATAAAAAATAAGCAACACTGACTGAAACAATAATAGATAAATCAACAATAATAGATAAATCTGATAAAATAATAAACTGCAACTGTAAAAGATCTATGACAGCTTTTAGGGGGCGAAAAGTTGGCAACATCAAACGTGTAAGGTATTGGAGCAGATAATGAAGATAGATATAAGGGAAGATACAATATGTGATACTTCATGATGGTGATAAAAAGTTTTTGAGGAGTGACTTAGTTCCGCTATCAAATAGAATGAAATAGTTACCCTTCACAGAGAGATAACCACTCTAAAACAAAACTTTTAAAAATAAAATGAAAGGTGATTTCATTAATGAATTTAAATGGAGGAGTAAATCAATAATTTGACCAAAAATATTCATATTTAAAAGCGAAAAACATCAATATAATTTATCTAATATATATATATATATATATATATATATATATATATATATATATATATATATATATATATATATATATATATATATATATATATATATATATATATATATATATATATTTTATAATCAATATCATTCTTCCACATTTTCTACACAAATTTCTTGTCCAAAACCCAATCTTTTATCTCATATTTATCTTTCATAAAACCGATAAAAACTATCAATTTCTATTATACTTCGATCAAGTATACTCTTTTTAATTAAACTAGTAACAAACCCGTGCCTACGCACGAGTTCTGATCTGGTGCACATATTTTTATATAATATATTTATTTTAAATAAAAGGTTAAAAAAATTAGGTTAATAACTAAAAAATCGTATATAGAAATATTAAGATCTATAATAAATATAATGCATATATCATTTAAAGATGATAAATATTTAGATCATAAATCTATTTTTCATACATAAAAATATTTGAATCAATAATAGACTTGTTCCCGTATTCAAATATTATTTTTGTTTAGGTATCGATTACAAATATATCTGAAAATTTACGAAAAATACAATATGACATTTCTGTGAATTCTATTAAGTTTCTCTCACCATTTTTATTTAAGAAAAAAAAGGATAAATCTATAAAAAAAATATAGATGTATGAAACTTGTTTAAGAACAATAAAACTTAATCTTTAAAAAGAGTAGATATGAAGAAAAAAATTTATTTTCAACTATTTTTATTTTAAAAAAAGAAGTTATATTTATTATTTCTTATTCTATTGTTTCTTATTCTATACTTGAAAGGATGAAATTGAAAAACTATTTGAAACTCATATTTACCTTTTATCTTGAAAAATGTATCAAATGTTAAATTAATATTATGAAATGTTTAAAGAAGAGATTTGGAAGAAGAAATTTAAACAATGAGGAAGTTTCAATATTTTGAGATAATGAAAATATTTATAAATATGGTGAGAGGATAGACATGATGAATGAGTAGGTGAGAATAAATATATGGAGATACATGCGTTTGTTAAAAAAATGAGTTAAGAAATAAAAAAGTACTGATGAGAGATATGATAAGATTGTCAAAGATAACATTGGGAATGAGAAAGAAAGATAAAAATATGAATATGATTTTTTGTTGCACATGAAATGATGAACAACCATGTGGAAATTGGTTTGAATCTATAATAAAAAGACAATATTTAACCTCAAATTGGTAATATGTTTGAAAAATAATAAAGGGTAAAGGGTGATTTCGAACATCAACTTTTCTTATATTATAGATATTCATTTTAATTCTAATTTTATCATTGTTATCTCAATAAATAATTATCAAACAATACTCATTAATTTTACCTAAATCTTATCATTTATGTTAATAATTACATTTCTGCAAAAGATAACATGTATTTTTTGATAGTATTCCATAAAATTAAGAGACATATGACATATGAGATACTCCATCTATAAATCTCTATAAGTAAAAATTAACATGAGCAAACATAATGACAATATGTGAATGATATGTCTTTTACGTGACAATATATGAATGATCCATTCTTGGCGTTGTGTGTTTGTACATTTCACTAACTTTGATTTTGAGGTTGCCTATTTTTAATTTCAAAATGTTAATGGATGACAGAGATAATGTTGTTCCAAAACACGAAACTCTTATCAAACAAGCGGAATACGACTTATACCAAAAGACAAAAGTTTTATCAATTGTTAAAATGTTAATCAATGACTAGAGATAATGTTCTTTATGTCTGACTTATATCCAAAAAGACAAAAGCTTTTATCAAACAAGCTGGAATACAAACATATATCCAAGAGACAAATATAAAAAATAGACAACATTGAAACAATAATAGATAAATTTGATAAAATAAAACCGAAACGATCTATGACAACTTTTAAGTAGGGTAAAAGTTGACAACATCAAATGTAAGGTATTGGAGCAAATAATGAAGATAAATATAGGAGAAGATACAATGAAAAGTACACCCACCATTATTGAGTATCTCTCAATAGAGACACGACTTGTGATACTTCATATGATGGTGATAAAGAGTTTTGATGAGTGACTTAGTTCGATAAAATATGAGTCAAATAGTTACCTTCATAGGAAGATAACCACTCTAAAAGCGAAGAAAGCTACTTAAAATGGGAGGCTGCCCCATCAAACTCAAAATTTAAATGAAAATAAAAAATAGGCAACACTGACTGAAACAATAATAGATAAATCAACAATAATCGATAAATCTCATAAAATAATAAACTGCAACTGTAAAAGATCTATGATGACTTTTAGGAAAAGTTGGCAACATCAACGTGTAAGGTATTGGAGTAGATAATGAAGATAGATATAGGGAAGATACAATACGACTTGTGATACTTCATGATGGTGATAAACAGTTTTTGAGGGATGACTTAGTTCCGTTATTAAATAGAATGAAATAGTTACCCTTCACAAAGAGATACCCACTCTAAAACAAAACTTTTTAAAAATAAAATGAAAGACTCATTTCATTAATGAATTTAAATGGAGGACTAAATCAATAATTTGACCAAAAATATTCATATTTAAAGCGAAAAACATCAATATAATTTATCAAATATATATATATATATATATATATATATATATATATATATATATATATATATATATATATATATATATATATATATATATCAACATCATTCTTCCACTTTTTCTACACAAATTTCTTGTCCAAAACCCAATCTTTTATCTCATCTTTATCTTTATTAAAACCCATAAAAATTATCAATTTCTATTATACTTTAATCAAGTATACTCTTTTAACTAAATATTCATTTTAACTTTAATTTTATCATTGTTATCTCAATAGATAATTATCAAACAATACTCATTAATTTTACCTAAATCTTGTCATTTATGTTAATAATTACATTTCCGCATGTATTTTTTTTATAGTAAACACTATTCCATAAAGTTAAGAGACGTATGACATATGACATACGCATCTCTAAAAGTAAAATTACATAGACATAAAAGACAACCACATATAATGCATCCACTCTATTAAGGCGGTGTGAACAATATGAGCATTGACAAAACACCGACAATATATGAATGATATTTCTTTTCCGTGAAAATATATGAATGATATTTCTTTTCCATTCTTTATGTGTGTTTGTACATTTCACAAATTTTGCTTTGAGGTTGCCCATTTTATATAATTTCAAAATGTTAATTAATGACTAGAGATAATGTTGTTCCAAAACACGAAACTCTTATCAAACAATTTGGAATACAAACTTATACCAAAAAGAGAAGTTTTATCGATTGTTAAAATGTTAATCAATGACTAGAGATAATGTTGCTCCAACATCAAACTTATGTCTGAGACTTATATCCAAAAAGACAAAAGCTTTTATCAAACAACTGAAATACAAACATATACCCAAGAGACAAATATAAAAAATAGACAACACTGACTGAAACAATAATAGATAAATTTGATAAAATAATAAAACCGGAAATGATGTATGACAACTTTTAAGTAGGGTAAAAAGTTGACAACATCAAATGTGTAAGGTATTGGAGAAAATAATGAAGATAAATATAGGAGAAGATACAATGAAAAAAGTACACCCACCATTATTGAGTATCTCTAAATAGAGAGACAACTTGTGATACTTCATAGGATGGCGATAAAGAGTGTTTGATGAGTGACTTAGTTCCGATAAAAATATGAGTCAAATAGTTACCTTTATAGGAAGATAACCACTAAAAAGAAAGAAAGCTACTTAAAATGGGAGGCTGCCCCATCAAACTCAAAATTTAAATGAAAATAAAAATAGGCAACATTGAAAAACAATAATAGATAAATCAACAATAATAGATAAATCTCATAAAATAATAAACTGCAACTGTAAAATATCTATGAAAGTTTTTGGGGCGAAAAGTTGGCAACATCAAACGTGTAAGGTATTGGAGCAGATAATGAAGATAGATATAGGGGAAGATACAATACGACTTGTACTTCATTGATGGTGACAAAGAGTTTTTGAGGGGTGACTTAGTTCCGCTATCAAATAAAATGAAATAGTTACCCTTCACAGAGAGATAACCACTCTAAAAAAAACTTTTTAAAAATAAAATTAAAGACTGATTTCATTAATGAATTTAAATGGAGGACTAAATCAATAATTTGACCAAAAATATTCATATTTAAAACGAAAAACATCAATATAATTTAATATATATATATATATATATATATATATATATATATATATATATATATATATATATATATATATATATATATATATATATATATATATATATATATATATATATATATATATATATATATATATATATATATATATAACATCATTCTTCCACTTTTTCTACACAAATTTCTTCTCCAAAAACCCAATCTTTTTATCTCATCTTTATCTTTATTAAAACCCATAAAAAAATAATCAATTTTTATTATACTTTGATCAAGTATACTCTTTTTAATTAAATATTCATTTTAACTCTAATTTTATCATTGTCATCTCAATAGATAATTATCAAACAATACTCATTAATTTTACCTAAATCTTGTCATTTATGTTAATAATTACATTTCGCATGTATTATTTTTATAGTAAACACTATTCCATAAAGTTAAGAGACGTATGACATATGACATACCCATCTCTAAAAGTAAAAATTATATAGACATAAAAGACAACCACATATAATGCATCCGTGACACCCGATTTAATTGAATATTAAATAATGAGGAATTTAATTATTTAATTAATTAAAGGCTTGATTATTTATATTTTTTTAATTGGATTAATTGAGGAAAGAAGGGTTGGAGGTGTGCGAGTAAATATTGGGTGTGAGGAGTAAATCACTCTACTTTTACTAATTATTAATTATGTGATTTATTTGGAAATAATAAAGGATTATAAAAAGGAAAAGAAGGAAAGAAGTCTTTTGGAAAAAGGTTATTTCACGTAGAATTGGAGAAAGAAGAGAGAGAAAAAGCCACCGAGGAAATCAAGATTATCGCGAGGTAAGGGTGGTTTCATTCGGTTTAATGCCTTATGAGTTTTGGAAATCAAGGGTGATTGGGTATGTTAAGGAATTTGATTTAGGTGAATATAGGTTTATAGGATTAAACCTATTTTGTGTCGGATTATAGAATTAAGATCATTAGTGTGTCGAATAAATAATAGGAATGATGAAACTATGTTGTTTGATGTTATAATGGTGTAAAGTGGTTGTAAATTGGCGTTCCTAATGTCACAATTCGTATTGGAATGTTTTGAAGTGATTTGAAATCCATAAGTCTGTCAAAAATAAAGTGGTTACTGTGGGAACGGTTCCCGGGAGGAACGGGTTCCCAGTCACATTCAAAAAATTTTATGCGTAACGGTTCCCTGGGGTAAACAAAATTTCGGAGGAACCGGTTCCGTATAGGGAGGAATTTTAATTTAAAATACTTAAAACTTCAAAATTCAAAAACCCGATTTTTGCCGTTATTTCTTAAATTTAAAATATTATCTTTTAAAAAGGAAAAATATTATTTTGCTAAAATTATTTTAAAAAGAGTCGAGCTTCCGATTTTGAAAAGTGTGGATTGTTAAGGATAATGGGACATTAGTATAAATGATCTGAGTTAATGAGTGAGGAATAATGCTTACAATGTTATGTTTGGTATTCATTAGGATTGAATGTAATACATTGATGAATTGACATTATGTGAATTATATTGATATCATGATTTGTGAAGTGATGTTGCATGCTTTTATGATGCATGCATGAACATTTGTTAATTTGGTTCATTCCCATTGTGCGGCCGAGCCAATAGACTTACCGGATTTAGAGGTAGTGAGGTGGATTCTTGACCCAATGGTTATGGGCGAATCATGGATTTCATTGTCTTTCCACATGTAACGCGGGGTGAACTCGGTTCACGTTTGGTACCACATGCATAGATCGCATTGCATATGGGATTGTAACATGCTAGGATGGTTTCAGTGTTGCAATTTCCATTGTTTGTTATATTACATGTTCATTGTGTGAGATGCCTTGTGAATTGACTACGACTATGTGTTTAGATAATGGACTAATGTATTCAATTATTCATTGTATTTAAAAGTATAATGCATTTTATATTGGATAGAAATCTCACCCTTACTTTGATGATTTGATTTGAAGTGATTAGCTTGGAATCGGTGAGGATAGCTTAGAGTCGAGTCATTAGTTAATCCGCGTGTCGTTGTCGTGCTAGATGTAGATGGGAAACGCTTGATTTGAAATCCTTTTGGAATATTAAATATTAGTTTGTTTGATGTTTAAATTTATTTTGGAATGATTATGAACGACATATTTAGGATTTTGTTATGTTTCCGTTAAACATAACTTTTGGTTTATTTATTTAATGATTTTCTTCAGTGAAAGCATGACATCTGTTATTGGTTAATTTTGAATTATTTAAATTGTGACGCCTCTTGATTTATGTTATATACTCTGATTAATATTTATAAATCGCGGGTAATTAGAAGGGGTGTTACAATAGTGGTATCAGAGCATTAGAAGGTTTCCTGATTTAGTTGACTGTAGTAGGATTCTGGAAGAAGATCTTGCTAGTACTAAGTCGAATGCTCAGAGTTATGCTGACCGTAAGGGCAAGAGATGATGGATCGTGGTAAGCCTTATGATAGGAATAATCAGAAATGTGGTGGTTGGAAGAAGCCTAGTGGGGAGACTCGGTTCTTACGGTTCTTCCGTAAAGTGTTACGATGTGGTGAATTGGGTCACCGAGCTCATGCAAGAATGATGAGTGCAACAAGTGTGGAAGATTTGGTCATTTAAAGTGTAGATCCGAAGGATAACTTGTTACAACTGTGGAGAAGAAGGACACACTCGTCCATGATGTACTAAGCCAAAAAAGTGGTAAAGTGGACGTTAAGCCGGATGATAGGTTGATTAAAGGTACATGTTTTATTAATGGCATACCTTTAATTGCAATTATTGATCTTGGGCGACACATTCTTTTATTGCTTTGGATTGTGCTAAAAGATTGAATGGAAATTTCTAATTTGGATGGAAGTATGGTTATTGACATTCGGGTTTAGTGACTACCATATGTTTGTAGGAATTGTCCTATTGTTATTTTCGATAGAGGTTTGGTATGGATTTAGTGTGCCTACATTTAGAACAACTTGATATTATCCTTGGAATGAGTCTTGTTCATATCAATTGTTTTGAGAAGACGGTCATATTTCAAGAAGTTAAAGTGGAAGATGGGACTATGTCGTTAAGCGATGAATTCATTTAGAGGGTGTTGTAGTGTTTATGTTATATTCTTGACGGAAGTGAAAGGAAAGGCTAAGAGTGGTGAACTACACGTGAATAAATTTCTAGAAGTGTTTCCTGAAGATGTTAGCGAGCTACCACCTGAGAGAGAAGTGGAGTTTGCTATAGATTTGATTCCTGGAACTAGTCCGGTGTCGATGGCGCTTTATCGCATGTCGGCATCCGAGTTGTCGAGTTGAAGGCAGTTGGAAGAGTTGCTTGAGAAGAAGTTTATTCGGCCTAGTGTTTCACCGGGTATTGTTGGTTAAGAAGGAAGGAACGATGAGGCTGTGTTGATTACAGCGGTTGAATAAAGTGACAATCAAGAATCGGTATCCATTGCCGAGGATTGATGATTTGATGGATCAGTTAGTTGGAGCTTGTGTATTTAGTAAGATTGATCCGAGGTGCGGATATCATCATTCGTGTTAAGGAGAAGACGCATTTAGAAGGTATGGGCATTATGAATATTATATATGCGTTTGGAGTTACTAATGCACCTGGTATTTTTATGGAGTATATGAATAGGATATTTCATCCGTATCTTGACCAATTTGTGGTGGTATTTATTGACGACATTTTGATCTATTCAAAGAATGATGAGGAGCATGCAAAGCATCTTAGGATTGTGTTGGAATTATTGAAGGAGAAGAAACTTTATGCGAAGTTGTCTAAATGCGAGTTTTGGTTAAGCGAAGTGAGTTTCCTTGGTCACGTAATTTCCAAGAATGGTATTGTTGTTGATCCTACAAAAGTAGAAGCGGTATCTCAGTGGGAAGCGCCGAAGAATGCTTCAGAGATTCGTAGTTTTCTTGGTCTTGCAGGTTACTACCGGAAATTCATTGAGGGGTTTTCGAAGTTAGCTTTACCGTTGACTAAGTTGACGAGAAAGGGTCAAGCGTTTGTTTGGGATATAGATTGTGAGGAAGGATTCCAAGAGTTGAAGAGGAGGTTGACTAGTGCTCCGATTCTAATTTTGCCGAATCCGGAAGAATCTTTTGGTGTATTGCGATCGTCTTTGATGGGTTTAGGAGGTGTCTTGATGCAAGATAGGCAAGTTGTGGCTTATGCTTCAAGACAGTTGAAGATTCATGAAAGGAATTATCCGACTCATGATTTAGAGTTGGCAGCTGTCGTGTTCGTTTTGAAATTGTGGAGGCATCATCTGTATGGTTCACGGTTTGAAGTGTTCAGTGATCACAAGAGCCTGAAGTATCTTTTTTACCAGAAAGAGTTGAACATGAGGCAGAGAAGGTGGTTAGAGTTTCTCAAGGATTATGATTTCGGTTTGAATTACCAACACTGACTGAAACAATAATAGATAAATCAACAATAATAGATAAATCTCATAAAATAATAAACTGCAACTGTAAAAGATCTATGACAGCTTTTAGGGGGCGAAAACTTGGCAACAACAAACGTGTAAGGTATTGGAGCAGATAATGAAGATAGATATAGGGGAAGATACAATACGACTTGTGATACTTCATTGATGGTGATAAAGAGTTTTTGAGGGGTGACTTAGTTCCGCTATCAAATAGAATGAAATAGTTACCCTTCACAGAGAGATAACCACTCTAAAACAAAACTTTTCAAAAATAAAATGAAAGACTGATTTCATTAATGAATTTAAATGGAGGACTAAATCAATAATTTGACCAAAAATATTCATATTTAAAACGAAAAAAATCAATATAATTTATCTAATATATATATATTTTTATAATCAACACCATTCTTCCACTTTTTTCTACACAAATTTCTTCTCCAAAAACCCAATCTTTTTATCTCATCTTTATCTTTATTAAAACCCATAAAAAAATTATCAATTTCTATTATACTTTGATCAAGTATACTCTTTTTAATTAAATATTCATTTTAACTCTAATTTTATCATTGTTATCTCAACAGATAATTATCAAACAATACTCATTAATTTTACCTAAATCTTGTCATTTATGTTAATAATTACATTTCCGCATGTATTTTTTTATAGTAAACACTATTCCATAAAGTTAAGAGACGTATGACATATGACATACCCATCTCTAAAAGTAAAAAATTACATAGACATAAAAGACAACCACATATAATGCATCCACTCTATTAAGGACAGTGACAGAACAATAACAGAACAGTGACAGAACACTGACAATATATGAATGATATTTCTTTTCCGTGACAATATATGAATGACATTTATTTTTCCATTCTTCGGCGCCGTGTGTTTGTACATTTCGGTTTTGAGGTTGCCCATTTTTATCGAATTTCAAAATGTTAATTAATGACTAGAGATTATGTTGTTCCAAAACAAGAAACTCTTATCAAACAGCTGGAATACAGACTTATACCAAAAAGACAAAAGTTTCATCGATTGTTAAAATGTTAATCAATGACTAGAGATAATGTTGCTCCAACATATAATAAAGACTTATATCCAAAAAGACAAAAGCTTTTATCAAAGAACTGGAATACAAACTTATACCCGAAAGACAAAAATACAAAATAGACAACACTGGAACAATAATAGAAATTTTTTATAAAATAATAAAACCATAAAAGATCTATGAAAACTTTTAAGTAGGGTAAAAAGTTGACAACATCAAATGTGTAAGGTATTGGAGCAAATAATGAAGATAAATATAGGAGAAGATACAATAAAAAAAGTACACCCACCATTATTGAGTATCTCTCAATAGAGAGCGACTTGTGATACTTCATATGATGGTGATAAAGAGTTTTGATGAGTGACTTAGTTCCGATAAAAATATGAGTCAAATAATTACCTTCATAGGAAGATAACCACTCTAAAACGAAAGAAAGCTACTTAAAAATGGGAGGCTGCCCCCATCAAACTCAAAATTTAAATGAAAATAAAAAATAGGCAACACTGACTGAAACAATAATAGATAAATCAACAATAATAGATAAATCTCATAAAATAATAAAAACATAAAATATCTATGAAAGTTTTTGAAAAGTTGGCAACATCAAGCGTGTAAGGTATTGGGAGATAATGAAGGTAGATATAGGGAAGATACAATACGACTTGTGATACTTCATGATGGTGATAAAGAGCTTTTGATGGGTGACTTAGTTACGCTATCAAATAGAATGAAATAGTTACCCATCATAGAGAGATAACCACTCTAAAACAAAACTTTTTAAAAATAAAATGAAAGACTGATTTCATTAATGAATTTAAATGGAGGACTAAATCAATAATTTGACGAAAAATATTCATATTTAAAACGAAAAACATCAATATAATTTATCTATATATATATATATATATATATATATATATATATATATATATATATATATATATATATATATATATATATATATATATATATATATATATATATATATATATATATATATAATCAACATCATTCTTCCACTTTTTTCTACACAAATTTCTTCTCCAAGAACCCAATCTTTTTATCTCATCTTTATCTTTATTAAAACCCATAAAAAAATTATCAATTTCTATTATACTTTGATCAAGTATACTCTTTTTAATTAAATATTCATTTTAACTCTAATTTTATCATTGTTATCTCCGTAGATAATTATCAAACAATACTCATAATTTTACCTAAATCTTGTCATTTATGTTAATAATACATTTCCGCATGTAATTTTTTTTTATAGTAAATACTATTCCATAAAGTTAAGAGACGTATGACATATGACATACCCATCTCTAAAAGTAAAATTAGTGCAGGTCACAATAACGAACAACGACAATATATGAATGATATTTCTTTTCCGTGACAATATATGAATGATATTTCTTTTTCCATTCTTCGGCGCTGCGTATTTGTACATTTCACTAATTTGGTTTTGAAGTTGCCCATTTTTATCGAATTTCAAAATGTTAATTGATGACTAGAGATAATGTTGTTCCAAAACACAAAACTCTTGTCAAAGAGATGGAATATAGACTTATACAAAAGACAAAAGTTTTATCGATTATTAAAATGTTAATCAATGACTAGAGATAATGTTGCTCCAAGATCAAACAAGATGTCTGAGACTTATATACAAAAAAAGACAAAAGCTTTTATCAAACAACTGGAATATAAACTTATACCGAAAAGACAAAAATAAAAAATAAGCAACACTGACTGAAACAATAATAGATAAATCAACAATAATAGATAAATCTGATAAAATAATAAACTGCAACTGTAAAAGATCTATGACAGCTTTTAGGGGGCGAAAAGTTGGCAACATCAAACGTGTAAGGTATTGGAGCAGATAATGAAGATAGATATAAGGGAAGATACAATATGTGATACTTCATGATGGTGATAAAAAGTTTTTGAGGAGTGACTTAGTTCCGCTATCAAATAGAATGAAATAGTTACCCTTCACAGAGAGATAACCACTCTAAAACAAAACTTTTAAAAATAAAATGAAAGGCTGATTTCATTAATGAATTTAAATGGAGGAGTAAATCAATAATTTGACCAAAAATATTCATATTTAAAACGAAAAACATCAATATAATTTATCTATATATATATATATATATATATATATATATATATATATATATATATATATATATTTTATAATCAATATCATTCTTCCACATTTTTCTACACAAATTTCTTGTCCAAAAACCCAATCTTTTTATCTCATATTTATCTTTCATAAAACCGATAAAAAAACTATCAATTTCTATTATACTTCGATCAAGTATACTCTTTTTAATTAAACTAGTAACAAACCCGTTACAGTTCGATGTGCACATATTTTTATATAATATATTTATTTTAAATAAAAGGTTAAAAAAATTAGGTTAATAACTAAAAAATCGTATATAGAAATATTAAGATCTATAATAAATATAATGCATATATCATTTAAAGATGATAAATATTTAGATCATAAATCTATTTTTCATACATAAAAATATTTGAATCAATAATAGACTTGTTCCCGTATTCAAATATTATTTTTGTTTAGGTATCGATTACAAATATATCTGAAAATTTACGAAAAATACAATATGACATTTCATGAATTCTATTAAGTTTCTCTCACCATTTTATTTAAGAAAAAAAGGATAAATCTATAAAAAATATAGATCTATGAAACTTGTTTAAGAACAATAAAACTTAATCTTTAAAAAGAGTAGATATGAAGAAAAAAATTTATTTTCAACTATTTTTATTTTAAAAAAAGAAGTTATATTTATTATTTCTTATTCTATTGTTTCTTATTCTATACTTGAAAGGATGAAATTGAAAAACTATTTGAAACTCATATTTACCTTTTATCTTGAAAAATGTATCAAATGTTAAATTAATATTATGAAATGTTTAAAGAAGAGATTTGGAAGAAGAAATTTAAACAATGAGGAAGTTTCAATATTTTGAGATAATGAAAATATTTATAAATATGGTGAGAGGATAGACATGATGAATGAGTAGGTGAGAATAAATATATGGAGATACATGCGTTTGTTAAAAAAATGAGTTAAGAAATAAAAAAGTACTGATGAGAGATATGATAAGATTGTCAAAGATAACATTGGGAATGAGAAAGAAAGATAAAAATATGAATATGATTTTTTGTTGCACATGAAATGATGAACAACCATGTGGAAATTGGTTTGAATCTATAATAAAAAGACAATATTTAACCTCAAATTGGTAATATGTTTGAAAAATAATAAAGGGTAAAAGGGTGATTTCCAGAACATCAACTTTTCTTATATTATAGATATTCATTTTAATTCTAATTTTATCATTGTTATCTCAATAAATAATTATCAAACAATACTCATTAATTTTACCTAAATCTTATCATTTATGTTAATAATTACATTTCTGCAAAAGATAACATGTATTTTTTTGATAGTATTTGATAACACGATTTTATATAGTATATTTGATTTAATTTTCATAAATAATGTTAGTATTTTTATTTAATTATTTCATTTTATTTCCATATTACGCTGGTATTTTTATTGTTTCAGGTATTTTATTTTAAATAAACAAATTGAGCAAAGTAAAGAAATTAAGAAGATTATTTAATTAATTGTGCAAGAAATGAAGAAAAGGGGTGTGCAAAGCAAAACAATGGATCAAAAGCCCAAAGCAACCAAAGGCCCAAACAAAGCCAAGCCCATTGCAAGCAAAACCCTAGCAAACA
The DNA here is from genome assembly GCA_021764765.1 of Vicia sativa. NCBI lineage: Eukaryota > Viridiplantae > Streptophyta > Magnoliopsida > Fabales > Fabaceae > Vicia > Vicia sativa. The sequence continues at coordinate 1,663,928 of CM038792.1, forward strand.
ACCCTAATTGCCACGTACAAGAGTGAGACCCGTCTCAACTCTTTCCCTAGTGAGGCGCCCTCGGACACTCTCCTAAAAGGAGGCGTCAGTCTCGACTCCACGTAGCCCTAGGAGTTGCTTGAGACACGTCTCAACGTGGAGGAAAAAGGAGGCTTTTCGGACGACTTAGGCGATTGGGACGAGTATTTTGAGGAGAAAATGCTACGAATATTTAGGAGCGGTGGTTACTTCCTACCACTATAAAAGGACCTCTCGGATCATAATTTCACAGACCGATTCTCACTTTATTTCCAGTTTCAAAGTTTACTTTTACGCATTTATTTTCCATTGTAATCCAAATTCGGAGTTATTTTCCCACTATTTACATTCTGTTGAAGAACCGAGACGTTATGCGAGTTGTTTCATTTCGAATTATTTCATTTATTTAATTCGTTTTTATTTACATTGCTTTTATTTATTAATTGTTTGCATGAGATATATTTGTTTTGCCATGAATTTATTTATGAATGTTAAATCCTTTAATTTATTCATGTTTTTATGAATATGTACGCTAAATTATTTAAATATCGGTATGTAATGAGTTAATTTGAAAGTGTCCGTATAAACGGCCTAATTATATTTTATAAAATAAACACTTTTTCGATTTAGTTATCTAATTTGTTTTGTTAAAAAGGGTTTAGAAACCAACAGAGCGAAAGTTTGAGGTTAATAAACCGACTAAGATTAGAAACCAACAGAGCGTTTGAGGTTTAGAATCGATAGTAGATACTAGGTATTGTTTTTAAAAAAGCATTTAAAACCAATTAAATTTTATTTATTTTCAAAAGTAATTTTAAAACCATTGGGATAGCGAAGCATACATTAGAGTTTAAAATTATAATCTACTTCAATAGAATTTTGAGAATAGGTTTTAAATAAATACTTTTTGAAAAAGAAATTATTATCATTTAGAAAATAAGCCGTGGAAACCGATTCTTTAGGATTAACGAAATACATACCGATATTCGCCTTATTATTATTTTAATTAAAAATTAAGTTTTATTGCCCAAAATTCCCCAATTTATTTATTAACTATAGCTTTACGATAAGCTTAGATTACGTTAGTTCAATTTATAGTCCCTTTGGTTCGATATCTTTTAAAACTACGCGATAGTATATGCAGTCTCGATTAATTTAGGCGATAAAGTCGCGATCAAGTTTTTGGCGCCGTTCGGGACTATTCAAGTTGATATCGTAATTTTATTAAGTATAGACTATAGCAACTATTTCTTTTCATACGTATGCCAAATACTCGCTCTCAGCGCCTTTGCATATACCGATTCTGACGTCGGCGTTATCTTAGATTAAGAAGGCGAATTCAAGAGTATTTAGAACACAACAATCTTGATCAACCAAACTTCGACGTTGAAGAACTCAAGAAGATGGGCGATATAGCACCTCCGCTCCTCGTCCTCTTAAGGACTACTGTTCCTTCTCAGCGGAGCCTCATAATAGTATTCTTGCTCTGCTATTGCTCAAACGATTTGAACTAAAACCTTCGCTTCTTTCCGCTCGAGAACCGGTTTTGGAGCTCCTCGACGACCCAAATCTTCATCTATCGGTGTTTGTGCGATGCGAGACCGTAAGCGAATGGTGTAAACCCGGCGATACGATTCCTATTTCTCTCGGAGACAAAGCTCGCGATGGCTCCAATCTCTTCCTTCCAACTCAATCACCACATGGGATGAGTTGAAGAAAGTATTCTTGGCTAGATATTTTCCTCCAAGCAAAGCGCTATGCTCGAGCCAATATCAATGGTTTCAGACAAAAAGACAATGAATCACTCTTTGAAGCTTGGGAGCGTTATAAAGACATGCTTAGACTTTGTCCTCATCATGGTTTAGAAGAATGGTTAATCATCCACACGTTTTACAATGGTCTCTTGTATAATACGAGATTGACTATAGAGCGCGTGGTGGCGCGCGATGAATAAACCATATGATGAAGCAAAGCAACTTATCGAAAGCATGGCTCAGAACCATTACCAATGGGGTATGGAGAGAGTTCTTGAGAAATCTCAAACTAAAGGTGCCATGGTTGAAGTGAATAGTCCGGATCAAGTCAACGCTAAAGTGGAAGCTCTCACTCAAAAGCTCGAGGAACTTACCCGCTCCCGCGACTCATTGCGCAATTACTCAAACTTGCGACTTATGTGGTATTCAATCACATCTTGCTCCGAATGCCCACTTCTAACAGGAGTTCGGTTGAACAAGCGAATTACGTGCGAATAATCCTTACAAACACATATAACGGTGGAAGAATCATCCTAACTTTTCCTACAAGAATAACAACGCGTTATATGCACTGACAAGCTGCTACACCACCTGGTTATCCTAAAGCTATTCCAAATCACCCTAACAATGGTCCTAACACAACAAATGCTCCTAGGAAGTCTAATTTGGAAATCATGATAGAGCACTTCATTGCTACTCAAAACCAAACCAATAGTGCTCAAGCCGAGACTAATAAGGAAGTTCAAAATCAGAATATACACATTAATGAGCAAATGAAGCAGTTTTCTAACAAGCTTGATGCTTTAGCTACACACAATAAAATGTTAGAAACACAAATCTCTCAAGTAGCTCAACAACAAGCAGCTTCTGCTTCTCCTGCTGGTTCATTTCCTGGTCAACCTCAACCTAATCCCAAAGGACATGCAAATGCTGTTATCTTAAGAAGCGGGACAAAGTATGATGGACCTGTAGATCCCAGAAACAATAGCCCAGCTATGCAACAAAATTCATCAAACCATACGAAACTAAAGATAAACCAGAAAAAGAAATTCAGAAAGATAATAATGAAGATACCACACAAAAGGACGAACCTTATATACCCCCACCACCTTATAAGCCTCCTATTCCATATCCTCAAAGGTTAGTTAAAACTAAGAATGTGGGACAATTCAAGAAATTTGTGGATCTTCTGAAGCAACTTAATGTTACAATTCCGTTTACTGAAGCTATAACCCAAATGCCCTCTTATGCTAAATTCCTTAAAGAGATTCTATCCAATAAGAAAAAGCTAGAGGATAATGAAACTGTCATGCTTACTGCTGAATGTAGTGCAATTATTCAAGACACAATGCCTCCTAAACTCAAAGATCCTGGAAGTTTCTCTATTCCATGTGTAATTGGCAAATTTGTCATAGACAAAGCTTTATGTGATCTAGGAGCCGATATAAGTGTGATGCCGTTATCCATCGCAAGAAACTTGATATGGGTGAGTGAGACCAACCAAAATGTCCGTTCAACTAGCGGATAGGTCGCTTAAATATCCTGCGGAGTACTTGAAAATATTCACATGCGTATTGGCCAATTCTATATACCAACCGATTTCATTATCATGGACATAAGGGAGGACGGTTACCCCAATCATTCTTGGAAGACCTTTCTTAGCCATAGGTGCAATAATAGATGTGAAAAGAGGAAAACTTACTTTTGAAGTAGGCGAAGAGAAAATCGAATTTATCCTCTCTCAATTCTGAAAGCACCGCAATAGAAGATACTTGTTATTTCATGGATATCATCGACGAATGTAGAAAAGAAGCTGAGCTTGAAAATACGGATAATCTGGATGAAAGTCTGGATAATAATCTAAGTGAATGCTTAGCTATAGCACCAGATCCCACACAAAGTTTAAGGAAACCTTCCTAGAACTCAAAACACTTCACGAAAATTTAAGGTACAATTCCTAGATTCCAAACTCGAACGTCGATGATAGTCAACGAAAACTTGGAGAATCCGAAAAACTTTTACAGATTCTGAGGAAATATCCAACAGCCTTAGGGTATAATATCACTGATCTTAAAGGAATAAGTCCCTCTATCTGTATGCATCGCATTATGCTAGAAGAAGATTGTAAAACTTCAAGAGAACACCAGAGGAGACTAAACCCGATTTTGAGCGAGGTTGTGAAAAAGGAAGTAATGAAGTTGTTAGAAGCAGGAATCATATATCCTATCTCTGATAGCAAATGGGTTAGCCCTGTGCATGTTGTACCTAAGAAAGGAGGTGTCACAGTAGTCGAAAATGAGAAAGGAGAAATTATAACTAAAAGAATCGAATCTGGATGGAGAATGTGCATCGATTATCGAAAACTTAACAAAGCCACCAGAAAAGATCATTTCCCTTTACCATTTATTGATCAGATGTTGGAGCGCTTAGCTAGACACTCTCATTTCTGTTTCTTAGACGGTTATTCAGGTTTCTTTCAGATACCTATTCATCCTGATGACCAAGAGAAAACAACTTTCACATGCCCTTTTGGAACCTTTGCTTATAGAAGAATGCCATTTGGTTTATGCAATGCTCCTGCAACTTTTCAGAGATGTATGATGGCAATATTCGCTGATTTTCTGGACAATATTATGGAAGTCTTCATGGACGATTTTTCCGTCTGTGGACAAAGCTTTGAAGAATGTTTAGAAAATTTAGAAAGGGTATTGGAACGTTGTGTGAAGGTTAATCTAGTGCTTAATTGGGAGAAATGCCATTTTATGGTACAAGAAGGAATTGTTTTAGGACACATTATATCCAAAAGAGGAATTGAAGTCGATTCTGCTAAAATCGAAGTTATTGAGAACCTTCAACCTCCAAAAACCGTTAGAAATCCAAGCTTTTGGGACACGGTTTTATCGACGTTTCATTAAAGATTTTCTAAGATAACTAAACCCTAATCGAGCTATTAATGAAAGGCGAGTTCATCTTCGACGAAAAATGTTTAGAAGCGTTTCAAACACTTAAGAAAGCATTAATTTGCGCCTATCATGCAAACTCAGTTGGAATGAACCGTTTGAAATAATGTGACGCAAGTGACTACGCCGTTGGAGCTGTTTTAGGACAGCGAAAGGATAAAAGACTTCACGTCATATATTATGCAAGCGAACTACGGACGAAGCGCGATGAATTATGCTACAACCGAGAAAGAGTTCTTAGCAGTGATCTTCGCTTTAGACAAGTTTCGTTCCTACTTAGTAGGATCCAAAATAATCATATACACCGATCATGCTGCTATTAGATATCTCCTAACCAAAAGGACGCTAAACCTAGACTCGAGATGGATATTATCTTGCAAGAATTTGATTTAGAAATCAAAGATAAGAAAGGCGAAAATGTAGTAGCGGATCATCTCTCTAGACTAGAAAATCTTAAACATGAACAAGTGCCGATTGATGATGAATTCGTATGATAAAGCGATTGCCCACTTGGAAGACATGAACCGGATAAACTCATGGAAACCACTTTAGCTATTTCCTCGTGCCTTGGTATCTTGATTTCAGAATTACCTTCTTGCAGCGTCTACCACGAACTTACCTACCAAGAAGAAGAAATTCTTCCATGACCTTAAACAATATTCTGGATGAACCTTTACTTTTCAAGAGAGGTCCGATGGAATTTTCGCCGATGTGTGCGAAGAAGAGATTGAAAACATTATAACACAATGTCATTCGCACCTTACGGAGGACATGCTAGTACATCAAAACATGTGCAAAGATCTTACAATCCGGTCTCTATTGGCCTAATTTATGGAAGGACGTACATGCCACCATCTTAAAATGCGACGGTGTCAACCGCAATATATCTAGACGTGACGAAATGCCACAAAAGGCATTTTAGAAGTCGAAATCTTTGATGTGTGGGGATAGACTTCATGGGACCCTTTCCTTCTTCATCCGGTAATAAGTATACTGTGGTGTAGATTATGTTTCCAAATGGATTGAAGCTATAGCTTCTCCAACAAACGACACCGAGTGGTACTTAAGCATTCAAGAACATAATTTTCCTAGGTTCGGTGTACCGACTCGTTATAAGCGACGGTGGATCTCATTTCATTTCCAAAATCTTTGAAAAATTATTAAGGAAATATGGAGTTCGACACGCATAGCTACACCTTACCACCCTCAAACTAGCGGACAAGTTGAAGTTTCAAATCGCGGATAAAACAAATCCTTGAAAAACGTCGCTACATCCGTAAAGGATTGGTCCTTTAAACTTCATGAAGCTTTATGGGCATATAGGCGCCTATAAAACTCCCATCGGTACTACTCCTTTCAAGCTTATTTATGGAAAGTCATGCCATCTCCGGTTGAGTTAGAACACAAGGCTTATTGGGCCATTAAGAATCGAACTTAAGTTATCGCTGGAGAAAGCGTATCCGGATATTAATGAATTGGAAGAACTTAGACAGGATGCGTAAAACGCTAGGATTTACAAAGCGCACAAAGAAATGGCACGATAAGCGTATATCTAGGAAGAATTTTAATATAGGTGATTGCGTATTACTTTTTAACTCACGATTAAAATTATTCCCTGGGAAATTACGATCTAGGTGGTCTGGACCTTTCGAAATTACTCGAGTTTATCCAAGTGGTGCAATAGAAATTAAGGGACCTTCGATTGAACCGTTTATAGTAAACGGGCAGCGTCTAAACATTACCATCTTACCGAAATCGAGGGATATTCTCAAAAGATAACTCTAGACGAGCCACAAGCTCGATTAGACGACTAATCTCTAGTTTTATTTGTCGAGCTTGCGACATAAAACAAAGCGCTTTGTGGGAGGCAACCCACCGTATTTATTTCTTTCTTCTTATTTTATTTTATTTCTTCATTCTATTCAAAAACAAACAAAAATATCTATTTCTTTTTTCTATTTTCTATTATTTCTATTCTCTGTCTTACATTCTATTCTATATCTCTCTTCTTATCGGCATTTGGCCAATCCTGATGTTCTTTATTTTCTTTCTCCTCAGGATTCTTCTAGCTACTTCTTTCTTTCCACTATGTCTCGTGTTGATGATATGCCAGTAAGTTTCAGAGGAAGAAATCAGCGCACCAAATATGGAGTTTTATCTGAGCGTGAGATGTTTCCTACTACCTACTTTCATTATGGTGCTATGGATGCTCTTGGCATTCGTGATAGTGTGCTTTTACGCTAAATCAGTTGGTGGGATAATTCACGATGACTTGCTTTGCCACTTATCGAACCTCACTTTGGAATTCCTCACTCTTTAGCTTATTTTCCTACTCATGGGATAGCTCTGTGGACTTATTATTTTCGGACTTTTGGCTTCACCTTCAAGTTTACCCATAAGGAATTGGTGATCTTCTTGGTTTTCCTAGTGGTTTAGGAGTTTATCTTGAAACTCGGGAGGAGTATCTTGGGTTTAGAGATCTTGACTATTTTGGGGATCTATTTCTAGAATCCTTAACCCGAGCCGAGGACCTTGTATCGGAGAATATCCATAACCCGCCTTGGTATTTCCATAAGATTCTTGCCCATACCGCTTTTGGAAAACCCGAATGTCACTGTTTCTAAGGATGAGTGTTTATCATGTTTTGTGCTTTGAACCGTCCTTAATGCGATCCCTTATCTGCTCCATACCTTTGTGAATCTCATTGATCGATCATGCACCCATTCGGATGGGAGGTCTCGTTACTATGATTGCAAATGTTGTTGGACTTGACGACCTTTTAAGCATCGAATGCTTTTCTGGTGTTACTTCCATGACCATCGAGTTCTTTCAACACCGTATGATTGGTGATCTTGGCCCGACTCGGTTTACCTTGTTGATTAATGGTCAAGTTATGCATTGTTTACCGCCTAACCTACTAGTGTGCATAACAAAGCCAATTGGCTTTATGGTTTTGATCAGCATCCTTCTCCGCCAAGCACTCCTGAGATTCCACCAGGTTTTGATGTTTTAGAGGACGCTCAGGAAGTTCCCTCTGCTCAGCCCACTCCCACCGATCCCTCTGTTGCTCCTGACACTGTTATGCATGAGGCTCCTCCTACTGATTATGCGACTGTTATCCACGCTCTTCAGGTGGAACATCAGGCTTTGAGGGACGAGTTCACTACTCTGCGAGCTGACTTCTTTAGTTTTATGGATACAGTTTCTGCACAATTTCAAGAAGTCTTATCCTATCTTCATTCTCCCTCTGCTCCTAAGGCAGGACCACCTAGTGGCTAGAGTTCTTTAGTAGTTAATTTAGTTTATTTAGTTTAGTTTAGTTTGATTTCATTAGGATTTTATAATGCTATCATTATGTTTTTTATTTATTTATTATGTTTCTCTTCCAAATACTTGATTCCTACATTGTAAGCAACTTTGCTCTCCATTCTAATGCAATTCATGTTTCCTTTATTATAATGTTGCATATTATATTATATTACATTATTATTACTGTTGCATTATTCTTCTTAAGTTGCATTATTATTGTTGCTACGTATTTACTCACCCATCTTTTATTTCGATTCTCCTTTGTTTTTATCGCACTGAGGACATTGCTCCATTTAAGTATAGGGGAGTCGGATCATTTCCTTGCTCATTTATATTGCCTTTGCTCTCTTTGTAGTATTTTTCCTTTTATTTATTTATTTTCTTGTATCGCAAATTTCAATTCAATAAAATACATGTTTATGTTAATTTTAATCTTATATGCAAAATTTAATGCTTATTCGAATTTTTCCTATTTCTTGAGCCATAACGAAAAATTTAAAACACATTTATAAACATATTCAACTAGTATTAAGGTTGCTTATTTATAAATAAGAATTCGAGTAAAAAAACTTAGCAAAATTGTCATCGTCCTAACACTTTAAAACCCCCAATATGTTAGATCGATTTAAGTACTTATTATACCAAGAACCTTTAAACTTAGTTTTAGATTAGCCCCAAGTAGTTTATTAAGCAGTCGGCACCGCCATAAAACACAAACTACGTGGAGAACCGATGAATATAAGTGATTGATCAAATATCTTTAAGAAAATTGCTTTTATTTAAGATGCACTTACTAAGTTAGATGGTCCTTACCAGATCGTTTAATCCAAAAGTTGCTGAAAATATGAATTTTATGCAAAATAATCCATTATAGAAATTGGTTCAGTGGTCCCTGGTGCTGAACTTGGTAGGGCGAATTACGGTTCGATCCCCCGCAATTTTTAAATTGGAAAAAGGAGTACCAAATATTCTATTACCAGAACTCCTAGCTGGCTTACTAAGATCAAATTCACTAACCGGTTACTCCACTATGTGCGTGTAAGGTAATGGGCTTAATGTGATTGCACTAGAATGAAAACGGGTGAAATAAAACATAGTATTAGGTTGAAGCTATAATGACATGACTTGAATTGGTCTGCATAGATGGGGTTGTCTAGTGTTCCTACGATAACTTTGGTGTTTAAGTTTGACTTAGATTCTCTAACAATATCAACCTGCAACCTGATACGAATTGATGTATGTCTTATATCTGTGTTTAACTATGCTTCAAAGATTTTCATTTTTACTTATTTGCTTGAGGACAAGCAATGGTTTAAGTATAGGGGAGTTTGATAACACGATTTTATATAGTATATTTGATTTAATTTTCATAAATAATGTTAGTATTTTTATTTAATTATTTCATTTTATTTCCATATTACGCTGGTATTTTTATTGTTTCAGGTATTTTATTTTAAATAAACAAATTGAGCAAAGTAAAGAAATTAAGAAGATTATTTAATTAATTGTGCAAGAAATGAAGAAAAGGGGTGTGCAAAGCAAAACAATGGATCAAAAGCCCAAAGCAACCAAAGGCCCAAACAAAGCCAAGCCCATTGCAAGCAAAACCCTAGCAAACAACCCTAATTGCCACGTACAAGAGTGAGACCCACGTCTCAACTCTTTCCCTACAAGTGAGGCGCCCGCCTCGGACCTGCTCCTAAAAAGGAGGCGTCCGTCTCCAGCTCCACGTAGCCCTAGGAGTTGCTTGAGACGCACGTCTCAACGTGGAGGAAAAGAGGAGGCTTTTCGGACGACTTAGGCATTGGGACGAGTATTTTGAGGAGAAAATGCTACGAATATTTAGGAACGGTGGTTACTTCCTACCACTATAAAAGGACCTCTCGAGATCATAATTTCACAGACCGATTCTCAGCTTTATTTCCCAGTTTCAAAGTTTACTTTTCGCATTTATTTTTCCATTGTAATCCAAATTCGAGTTATTTTCACTATTTACATTCTGTTGAAGAACCGAGGCGTTATACGAGTTGTTTCAGTTAATTATTTCAGATTTATTTAATTCGGTTTTTATTTACATTGCTTTTATTTATTAATTGTTTGCATGAGATATATTTGTTTTGCCATGAATTTATTTATGAATGTTAAATCCTTTAATTTATTCATGTCTGTTTTTATGAATATGTCTGGCTAAATTATTTAAATATCGGTATGTAATGAGTTAATTTGAAAGTGTCCAATAAACCGGCCTAATTATATTTTATAAAATAAACACTTTTCCGATTTAGTTATCTAATTTGTTTTGTTAAAAAGGGTTTAGAAACCAACAGAGCGAAAGTTTGAGGTTAATAAATGACTAAGATTAGAAACCAACAGGCGACAATTTGAGGTTTAGAATCGATAGTAGATACTAGGTATTGTTTTTAAAAACCAACATTTAAAACCAATTAAATTTTATTTATTTTCAAAAAGTAATTTTAAAATCGATGGGATAGCGAGCATACATTAGAGTTTAAAATTATAATCTACTTCAATAGAGCGACAGTTTGAGAATAGGTTTTAAATAAATACTTTTTTGAAAAAGAAATTATTATCATTTTCGAAAATAAGCCGTTAAACCGGATTCTTTAGGATTAACGAAATACATACCGATATTCGCCTTATTATTATTTTAATTAAAATTAAGTTTTATTGCCCAAAATTCCCAATTTATTTATTCGACACTATAGCTTTAGAAGCTTAGATTACGTTAGTTCAATTTATAGTCCCTTTGGTTCGATATCTTTTAAAACTACGCGATAGGGCTGTATGCTTGCAGTCTCCCGATTAATTTAGACGATAAAGTCGCGATCAGTATTCCATAAAATTAAGAGACATATGACATATGAGATACTCCATCTATAAATCTCTATAAGTAAAAATTACAAACAGTGTGGTACATACGTGACAATATGTGAATGATATGTCTTTTCTGTGACAATATATGAATGATCCATTCTTCGGCGTTGTGTGTTTGTACATTTCACTAACTTTGATTTTGAGGTTGCCTATTTTTATCGAATTTCAAAATGTTAATGGATGACCAGAGATAATGTTGTTCCAAAACACGAAACTCTTATCAAACAACTGGAATACAGACTTATACCAAAAAGACAAAAGTTTTATCAATTGTTAAAATGTTAATCAATGACTAGAGATAATGTTGCTGTAATACAGACTTATATCCAAAAAGACAAAAGCTTTTACCAAACAACTGGAATACAAACATATATCCAAGAGACAAATATAAAAAATAGACAACACTGACTGAAACAATAATAGATAAATTTGATAAAATAAAAAAACCGAAAACGATCTATGACAACTTTTAAGTAGGGTAAAAAGTTGACAACTTCAAATGTGTAAGGTATTGGAGCAAATAATGAAGATAAATATAGGAGAAGATACAATGAAAAAGTACACCCACCATTATTGAGTATCTCTCAATAGAGACACGACTTGTGATACTTCATATGATGGTGATAAAGAGTTTTTGATGAGTGACTTAGTTCCGATAAAAATATGAGTCAAATAGTTACCTTCATAGGAAGATAACCACTCTAAAACGAAAGAAAGCTACTTAAAAATGGGAGGCTGCCCCATCAAACTCAAAATTTAAATGAAAATAAAAAATAGGCAACACTGACTGAAACAATAATAGATAAATCAACAATAATCGATAAATCTCATAAAATAATAAACTGCAACTGTAAAAGATCTATGACAGCTTTTAGGGGGCGAAAAGTTGGCAACATCAAACGTGTAAGGTATTGGAGTAGATAATGAAGATAGATATAGGGGAAGATACAATACGACTTGTGATACTTCATGATGGTGATAAACAGTTTTTGAGGGATGACTTAGTTCCGTTATTAAATAGAATGAAATAGTTACCCTTCACAAAGAGATACCCACTCTAAAACAAAACTTTTTAAAAATAAAATGAAAGACTCATTTCATTAATGAATTTAAATGGAGGACTAAATCAATAATTTGACCAAAAATATTCATATTTAAAACGAAAAACATCAATATAATTTATCAAATATATATATATATATATATATATATATATATATATATATATATAATCAACATCATTCTTCCACTTTTTTCTACACAAATTTCTTGTCCAAAAACCCAATCTTTTTATCTCATCTTTATCTTTATTAAAACCCATAAAAAAATTATCAATTTCTATTATACTTTAATCAAGTATACTCTTTTTAACTAAATATTCATTTTAACTTTAATTTTATCATTGTTATCTCAATAGATAATTATCAAACAATACTCATTAATTTTACCTAAATCTTGTCATTTATGTTAATAATTACATTTCCGCATGTATTTTTTTTATAGTAAACACTATTCCATAAAGTTAAGAGACGTATGACATATGACATACGCATCTCTAAAAGTAAAAATTACATAGACATAAAAGACAACCACATATAATGCATCCACTCTATTAAGGACAGTGACAGAACAATAACAGAACAGTGACAAAACACTGACAATATATGAATGATATTTCTTTTCCGTGAAAATATATGAATGATATTTCTTTTTCCATTCTTCGGCGCTGTGTGTTTGTACATTTCACAAATTTTGCTTTGAGGTTGCCCATTTTTATATAATTTCAAAATGTTAATTAATGACTAGAGATAATGTTGTTCCAAAACACGAAACTCTTATCAAACAGCTGGAATACAAACTTATACCAAAAAGACAGAAGTTTTATCGATTGTTAAAATGTTAATCAATGACTAGAGATAATGTTGCTCCAACATCAAACAGCTGTAATACAGACTTATATCCAAAAAGACAAAAGCTTTTATCAAACAACTGAAATACAAACATATACCCAAGAGACAAATATAAAAAATAGACAACACTGACTGAAACAATAATAGATAAATTTGATAAAATAATAAAACCGGAAATGATGTATGACAACTTTTAAGTAGGGTAAAAAGTTGACAACATCAAATGTGTAAGGTATTGGAGAAAATAATGAAGATAAATATAGGAGAAGATACAATGAAAAAAGTACACCCACCATTATTGAGTATCTCTAAATAGAGAGACAACTTGTGATACTTCATAGGATGGCGATAAAGAGTGTTTGATGAGTGACTTAGTTCCGATAAAAATATGAGTCAAATAGTTACCTTTATAGGAAGATAACCACTCTAAAACGAAAGAAAGCTACTTAAAAATGGGAGGCTGCCCCCATCAAACTCAAAATTTAAATGAAAATAAAAAATAGGCAACACTGACTGAAACAATAATAGATAAATCAACAATAATAGATAAATCTCATAAAATAATAAACTGCAACTGTAAAATATCTATGAAAGTTTTTGGGGCGAAAAGTTGGCAACATCAAACGTGTAAGGTATTGGAGCAGATAATGAAGATAGATATAGGGGAAGATACAATACGACTTGTACTTCATTGATGGTGACAAAGAGTTTTTGAGGGGTGACTTAGTTCCGCTATCAAATAAAATGAAATAGTTACCCTTCACAGAGAGATAACCACTCTAAAAAAAACTTTTTAAAAATAAAATTAAAGACTGATTTCATTAATGAATTTAAATGGAGGACTAAATCAATAATTTGACCAAAAATATTCATATTTAAAACGAAAAACATCAATATAATTTAATATATATATATATATATATATATATATATATATATATATATATATATATATATATATATATATATATATATATATATATATATATATTATAATCAACATCATTCTTCCACTTTTTCTACACAAATTTCTTCTCCAAAACCCAATCTTTTATCTCATCTTTATCTTTATTAAAACCCATAAAAATAATCAATTTTATTATACTTTGATCAAGTATACTCTTTTAATTAAATATTCATTTTAACTCTAATTTTATCATTGTCATCTCAATAGATAATTATCAAACAATACTCATTAATTTTACCTAAATCTTGTCATTTATGTTAATAATTACATTTCCGCATGTATTATTTTTATAGTAAACACTATTCCATAAAGTTAAGAGACGTATGACATATGACATACCCATCTCTAAAAGTAAAAATTATATAGACATAAAAGACAACCACATATAATGCATCCTGTGACACCCCGATTTAATTCGAATATTAAATAATGAGGAATTTAATTATTTAATTAATTAAAGGCTTGATTATTTATATTTTTGGATTTAATTGGATTAATTGAGGAAAGAAGGGTTGGAGGTGTGCAGAGTAAATATTGGGTGTGAGGAGTAAATCACTCTACTTTTACTAATTATTAATTATGTGATTTATTTGGAAATAATAAAGGATTATAAAAAAGGAAAAGAAGGAAAGAAGTCTTTTTGGAAAAAAGGTTATTTCACGTAGAATTGGAGAAGAGAAGAGAAGAGAGGAAAAAGCCAACGCCGAGGAAATCGAAGATTATCGCGAGGTAAGGGGTGGTTTCATTCGGTTTTAATGCCTTATGAGTTTTGGAAATCAACCGGGTGATTGGGTATGTTAAGGAATTTGATTTAGGTGAATATAGGTTTATAGGATTAAACCCTATTTTGTGTCGGATTATAGAATTAAGATCATTAGTGTGTCGAATAAATAATAGGAATGATGAAACTATGTTGTTTGATGTTATAATGGTGTAAAGTGGTTGTAAATTGGCGTTCCTAATGTCACAATTCGTATTGGAATGTTTTGAAGTGATTTGAAATCCATAAGTGCTGTCAAAATAGCAGAAAGTGGTTCTGCAGGTCGTGGGAACCGGGTTCCCAGTGCTCACATTTCAAAACTGGGGAATTTTGTACGTAGGAACTGGTTCCCAGTGGGGTAGGAACCGGGTTCCCATACAAATTTCAGGAAGCGTGTTTTTCAGACTTCGCAGGAACCGGTTCCCGTATAGGGAGGAACCGGGTTCCAATGTAATTTTTAAAAATACTTAAAACTTCAAAAATTCATATTTTTCAAACCGTAACCCGATTCGGGTGCCGTTTTCCGTATTATTTCTTAAATTTAAAATATTATCTTTTAAAAAGGAAAAATATTATTTTGCTAAAATTATTTTAAAAAGAGTCGAGCTTCCGATTTTGAAAAGTGTGGATTGTTAAGGATAATGGGACATTAGTATAAATGATCTGAGTTAATGAGTGAGGAATAATGCTTACAATGTTATGTTTGGTATTCATTAGGATTGAATGTAATACATTGATGAATTGACATTATGTGAATTATATTGATATCATGATTTGTGAAGTGATGTTGCATGCTTTTATGATGCATGCATGAACATTTGTTAATTTGGTTCATTCCCATTGTGCGGAAGTGAACTGGCTGAGCCAATAGACTTACCCGGATTTAGAGGTAGTGAGGCTGGATTCTTGACCCAATGGTTATGGGCGAATCATGGATTTCCGCTGTCTTTCCACATGTAAACGGAGCAGTGGGTGAACTCGGTTCACGTTTTGGTACCACATGCATAGAGTCTGCATTGCATATGGGATTGTAACATGCTAGGATGGTTTCCAGTGTTGCAATTTCCATTGTTTGTTATATTACATGTTCATTGTGTGAGATGCCTTGTGAATTGACTACGACTATGTGTTTAGATAATGGACTAATGTATTCAATTATTCTGTTGTATTTAAAAACGTATAATGCATTTTATATTGGATAGAAATCTCACCCTTACTTTGATGATTTCAGATTTGAAGTGATTAGCTGCTTGGAATCAGTGAGGATAGCTTCTAGAGTCGAGTCATTAGTTAATCCGCGTGTCAGTGTCGTGCTCTGATAGATGTAACACTGGGGAAACGCTTGATTTGAAATCCTTTTTGGAATATTAAATATTAGTTTGTTTGATGTTTAAATTTATTTTCCTGGAATGATTATGAACGACATATTTAGGATTTTGTTATGTTTCATTTCCGCTGTTAAACATAACTTTTGGTTTATTTATTTAATGATTTTCTTCAGTGAAAGCATGACATCTGTTATTGGTTAATTTTGAATTATTTAAATTGTGACGCCTCTTGATTTATGTTATATACTCTGATTAATATTTATAAATCGCGGGTAATTAGAAGGGGTGTTACAATAGTGGTATCAGAGCATTAGAAGGTTTCCTGATTTAGTTGACTGTAGTAGGATTCTGGAAGAAGATCTTGCTAGTACTAAGTCGAATGCTCAGAGTTATGCTGACCGTAAGGGCAAGAGACAGATGGATCGTGGTAAGCCTTATGATAGGAATAATCAGAAATGTGGTGGTTGGAAGAAGCCTAGTGGGGGAGACTCTGGTTCTTCTGGTTCTTCCGTAAAGTGTTACAGATGTGGTGAATTGGGTCACCGAGCTCCTGAATGCAAGAATGATGCGAGGAAGTGCAACAACTGTGGAAGATTTGGTCATTTAGCTGCTGAGTGTAGATCCAGAAGGATAACTTGTTACAACTGTGGAGAAGAAGGACACACTCGTCCGCAGTGTACTAAGCCAAAGAAAGAGCAAGCTGGTGGTAAAGTGTTCGCTTTGTCAGGATCAGACGTTAAGCCAGATGATAGGTTGATTAAAGGTACATGTTTTATTAATGGCATACCTTTAATTGCAATTATTGATACTGGAGCGACACATTCTTTTATTGCTTTGGATTGTGCTAAAAGATTGAATCTGGAAATTTCTAATTTGGATGGAAGTATGGTTATTGACATTCATGCGTCGGGTTTAGTGACTACTTCGTATGTTTGTAGGAATTGTCCTATTGTTATTTTCGATAGAGTTTTCGGTATGGATTTAGTGTGCCTACATTTAGAACAACTTGATATTATCCTTGGAATGAACTGGTTGGTCTTCAACCAGGTTCATATCAATTGTTTTGAGAAGACGGTCATATTTCCTGAAGAAGTTAAAGTGGAAGATGGGACTATGTCAGTTAAGCAGATGAATTCAGCTGTTAGAGAGGGTGTTGTAGTGTTTATGTTATATTCTTCGACGGAAGTGAAAGGAAAGGCTAAGAGTGGTGAACTACCTGTTGTGAATAAATTTCTAGAAGTGTTTCCGGAAGATGTTAGCGAGCTACCACCTGAGAGAGAAGTGGAGTTTGCTATAGATTTGATTCCTGGAACTAGTCCGGTGTCGATGGCGCTTTATCGCATGTCGGCATCTGAGTTGTCTGAGTTGAAGAAACAGTTGGAAGAGTTGCTTGAGAAAAAGTTTATTCGGCCTAGTGTTTCACCGTGGGGTGCGCCGGGTATTGTTGGTTAAGAAGAAGGAAGGAACGATGAGACTGTGTGTTGATTACAGGCAGTTGAATAAAGTGACAATCAATAATCGGTATCCATTGCCGAGGATTGATGATTTGATGGATCAGTTAGTTGGAGCTTGTGTATTTAGTAAGATTGATCTGAGGTCTGGATATCATCAGATTCGTGTTAAGGCGGGAGATATTCAGAAGACTGCATTTAGAACGAGGTATGGGCATTATGAATATTCTGTTATGCCGTTTGGAGTTACTAATGCACCTGGTGTTTTTATGGAGTATATGAATAGGATATTTCATCCGTATCTTGACCAATTTGTGGTGGTATTTATTGACGACATTTTGATCTATTCAAAGAATGATGAGGAGCATGCAAAGCATCTTAGGATTGTGTTGGAATTATTGAAGGAGAAGAAACTTTATGCGAAGTTGTCTAAATGCGAGTTTTGGTTAAGCGAAGTGAGTTTCCTTGGTCACGTAATTTCCAAGAATGGTATTGCTGTTGATCCTACAAAAGTAGAAGCGGTATCTCAGTGGGAAGCGCCGAAGAATGCTTCAGAGATTCGTAGTTTTCTTGGTCTTGCAGGTTACTACCGGAAATTCATTGAGGGGTTTTCGAAGTTAGCTTTACCGTTGACTAAGTTGACGAGAAAGGGTCAAGCGTTTGTTTGGGATATAGATTGTGAGGAAGGATTCCAAGAGTTGAAGAGGAGGTTGACTAGTGCTCCGATTCTAATTTTGCCGAATCCGGAAGAATCTTTCGTGGTGTATTGCGATGCGTCTTTGATGGGTTTAGGAGGTGTCTTGATGCAAGATAGGCAAGTTGTGGCTTATGCTTCAAGACAGTTGAAGATTCATGAAAGGAATTATCCGACTCATGATTTAGAGTTGGCAGCTGTCGTGTTCGTTTTGAAATTGTGGAGGCATCATCTGTATGGTTCACGGTTTGAAGTGTTCAGTGATCACAAGAGCCTGAAGTATCTTTTTTACCAGAAAGAGTTGAACATGAGGCAGAGAAGGTGGTTAGAGTTTCTCAAGGATTATGATTTCGGTTTGAATTACCAACACTGACTGAAACAATAATAGATAAATCAACAATAATAGATAAATCTCATAAAATAATAAACTGCAACTGTAAAAGATCTATGACAGCTTTTAGGGGGCGAAAACTTGGCAACAACAAACGTGTAAGGTATTGGAGCAGATAATGAAGATAGATATAGGGGAAGATACAATACGACTTGTGATACTTCATTGATGGTGATAAAGAGTTTTTGAGGGGTGACTTAGTTCCGCTATCAAATAGAATGAAATAGTTACCCTTCACAGAGATAACCACTCTAAAACAAAACTTTTCAAAATAAAATGAAAGACTGATTTCATTAATGAATTTAAATGGAGGACTAAATCAATAATTTGACCAAAAATATTCATATTTAAAACGAAAAAAATCAATATAATTTATCTAATATATATATATTTTTATAATCAACACCATTCTTCCACTTTTTTCTACACAAATTTCTTCTCCAAAAACCCAATCTTTTTATCTCATCTTTATCTTTATTAAAACCCATAAAAAAATTATCAATTTCTATTATACTTTGATCAAGTATACTCTTTTTAATTAAATATTCATTTTAACTCTAATTTTATCATTGTTATCTCAACAGATAATTATCAAACAATACTCATTAATTTTACCTAAATCTTGTCATTTATGTTAATAATTACATTTCCGCATGTATTTTTTATAGTAAACACTATTCCATAAAGTTAAGAGCGTATGACATATGACATAACCATCTCTAAAAGTAAAAATTACATAGACATAAAAGACAACCACATATAATGCATCCACTCTATTAAGGACAGTGACAGAACAATAACAGAACATGTGAACAACGACAATATATGAATGATATTTCTTTTCCGTGACAATATATGAATGACATTTATTTTTCCATTCTTCGGCGCCGTGTGTTTGTACATTTCGGTTTTGAGGTTGCCCATTTTTATCGAATTTCAAAATGTTAATTAATGACTAGAGATTATGTTGTTCCAAAACAAGAAACTCTTATCAAACAGCTGGAATACAGACTTATACCAAAAAGACAAAAGTTTCATCGATTGTTAAAATGTTAATCAATGACTAGAGATAATGTTGCTCCAACATATAATAAAGACTTATATCCAAAAAGACAAAAGCTTTTATCAAAGAACTGGAATACAAACTTATACCCGAAAGACAAAAATACAAAATAGACAACACTGGAACAATAATAGAAATTTTTTATAAAATAATAAAACCATAAAAGATCTATGAAAACTTTTAAGTAGGGTAAAAAGTTGACAACATCAAATGTGTAAGGTATTGGAGCAAATAATGAAGATAAATATAGGAGAAGATACAATAAAAAAAGTACACCCACCATTATTGAGTATCTCTCAATAGAGAGACGACTTGTGATACTTCATATGATGGTGATAAAGAGTTTTTGATGAGTGACTTAGTTCCGATAAAAATATGAGTCAAATAATTACCTTCATAGGAAGATAACCACTCTAAAACGAAAGAAAGCTACTTAAAAATGGGAGGCTGCCCCCATCAAAATCAAAATTTAAATGAAAATAAAAAATAGGCAACACTGACTGAAACAATAATAGATAAATCAACAATAATAGATAAATCTCATAAAATAATAAACTGCAACTGTAAAATATCTATGAAAGTTTTTGGGGGCGAAAAGTTGGCAACATAAAACGTGAAAGGTATTGGAGCGATAATGAAGATAGATATAGGGGAAGATACAATACGACTTGTGATACTTCATTGATGGTGACAAAGAGTTTTTGAGGGGTGACTTAGTTCCGCTATCAAATAGAATGAAATAGTTACCCTTCACAGAGAGATAACCACTCTAAAAAAAACTTTTTAAAAATAAAATTAAAGACTGATTTCATTAATGAATTTAAATGGAGGACTAAATCAATAATTTGACCAAAAATATTCATATTTAAAACAAAAAACATCAATATAATTTATCTAATATATATATTTATAATCAACATCGTTCTTCCACTTTTTTCTACACAAATTTCTTCTCCAAAAACCCAATCTTTTTATCTCATCTTTATCTTTATTAAAACCCATAAAAAAATAATCAATTTTTATTATACTTTGATCAAGTATACTCTTTTTAATTAAATATTCATTTTAACTCTAATTTTATCATTGTTATCTCAATAGATAATTATCAAACAATACTCATTAATTTTACTTAAATCTTGTCATTTATGTTAATAATTACATTTCCGCATGTATTTTTTTTATAGTAAACACTATTCCATAAAGTTAAGAGACGTATGACATATGACATACCCATCTCTAAAAGTAAAAATTACATAGACATAAAAGACAACCACACATAATGCATCCACTCTATTAAGGACAGTGACAGAACAATAACAGAACAGTGACACTACAGTGACAATATATGAATGATATTTCTTTTCCGTGACAATATATGAATGACATTTCTTTTTCCATTCTTCGGCGCTGTGTGTTTGTACATTTCACTAATTTGGTTTTGAGGTTGCCCATTTTTATCGAATTTCAAAATGTTAATTAATGACTAGAAATTATATTGTTCCAAAACACGAAACTCTTATCAAACAGCAGAAATACAAACTTATACCAAAAAGACAAAAGTTTCATCGATTATTAAAATGTTAATCAATGACTAGAGATAATGTGGCTCCAACATCAAACAGCTATAATACAAACTTATATCCAAAAAGACAAAAGCTTTTATCAAAGAATTGGAATACAAACTTATACCCAAAAGACAAAAATAAAAAATAGACAACACTGACTGAAACAATAATAGATAAATTTTATAAAATAATAAAACCGTAAAAGATCTATGACGGCTTTTAAGTAGGGTAAAAAGTTGACAACATCAAATGTGTAAGGTATTGAAGCAAATAATGAAGATAAATATAGGAGAAGATACAATGAAAAAGTACCCCCACCATTATTGAGTATCTCTCAATAGAGAGACGACTTGTGATACTTCATATGATGGTGATAAAGAGTTTTTGATGAGTGACTTAGTTCCGATAAAAATATGAGTCAAATAGTTACCTTTGTAGGAAGATAACCACTCTAAAACGAAAGAAAGCTACTTAAAAATGGGAGGCTACCCCCATCAAACTCAAAATTTAAATGAAAATAAAAAATAGCAACACTGACTGAAACAATAATAGATAAATCAACAATAATAGATAAATCTCATAAAGTAATAAACTGCAACTGTAAAAGATCTATGATATCTTTTAGGGGGCGAAAAGTTGGCAACAAACGTGTAAGGTATTGGAGCAGATAATGAAGGTAGATATAGGGGAAGATACAATACGACTTGTGATACTTCATGATGGTGATAAAGAGCTTTTGATGGGTGACTTAGTTACGCTATCAAATAGAATGAAATAGTTACCCATCATAGAGAGATAACCACTCTAAAACAAAACTTTTTAAAAATAAAATGAAAGACTGATTTCATTAATGAATTTAAATGGAGGACTAAATCAATAATTTGACGAATAATATTCATCAATATATATATATATATATATATATTTTATAATCAATATCATTCTTCCACATTTTTCTACACAAATTTCTTGTCCAAAAACCCAATCTTTTTATCTCATATTTATCTTTCATAAAACCGATAAAAAAACTATCAATTTCTATTATACTTTGATCAAGTATACTCTTCTTAATTAAACTAGTAACAAACCCGTGCCTACGCACGAGTTCTGATCTGGTGCACATATTTTTATATAATATATTTATTTTAAATAAAAGGTTAAAAAAATAAGGTTAATAACTAAAAAATCGTATATAGAAATATTAAGATCTATAATAAATATAATGCATATATCATTTAAAGATGATAATTATTTAGATCATAAATCTATTTTTCGTACATAAAAATATTTGAATCAATAATAGACTTGTTCCCGTATTCAAATATTATTTTTGTTTAGGTATCGATTACAAATATATCTGAAAATTTACGAAAAATACAATATGACATTTCTATAAATTCTATTAAGTTTCTCTCACCATTTTTATTTAAGAAAAAAAGGATAAATCTATAAAAAAAATATAGATCTATGAAATTTGTTTAAGAACAATAAAACTTAATCTTTAAAAAGAGTAGATATGAAGAAAAAAATTTATTTTCAACTATTTTTATTTTAAAAAAAGAAGTTATATTTATTATTTCTTATTCTATTATTTCTTATTCTATACTTGAAAGGATGAAATTGAAAAACTATTTGAAACTCATATTTACCTTTTATCTTGAAAAATGTATCAAATGTTAAATTAATATTATGAAATGTTTAAAGAAGAGATTTGGAAGAAGAAATTTAAACAATGAGGAAGTTTCAATATTTTGAGATAATGAAAATATTTATAAATATGGTGAGAGGATAGACATGATGAATAAGTAGGTGAGAATAAATATATGGAGATACATGTGTTTGTTAAAAAAATGAGTTAAGAAATAAAAAAAGTACTGATGAGAGATATGATAAGATTGTCAAAGATAACATTGGGAATGAGAAAGAAAGATAAAAATATGAATATGATTTTTTGTTGCACATGAAATGATGGACAACCATGTGGAAATTGGTTTGAATCTATAATAAAAAGACAATATTTAACCTCAAATTGGTAATATGTTTGAAAAATAATAAAGGGTAAAAGGGTGATTTCCAGAACATCAACTTTTCTTATATTATAGATATTCATTTTAATTCTAATTTTATCATTGTTATCTCAATAAATAATTATCAAACAATACTCATTAATTTTACCTAAATCTTATCATTTATGTTAATAATTACATTTCTGCAAAAGATAACATGTATTTTTTTGATAGTATTCCATAAAATTAAGAGACATATGACATATGAGATACTCCATCTATAAATCTCTAAAAGTAAAAATTACAAACAGTGACAGAACAGGGACAGAACAGTCACATAACAGTGACAATGTGAATGATATGTCTTTTCTGTGACAATATATGAATGATCCATTCTTCGGCGTTGTGTGTTTGTACATTTCACTAACTTTGATTTTGAGGTTGCCTATTTTTATCGAATTTCAAAATGTTAATGGATGACCAAAGATAATGTTGTTCCAAAACACGAAACTCTTATCAAACAACTGGAATACAAACTTATACCAAAAAGACAAAAGTTTTATAAATTGTTAAAATGTTAATCAATGACTAGAGATAATGTTGCTGTAATACAGACTTATATCCAAAAAGACAAAAGCTTTTATCAAACAACTGGAATACAAACATATATCCAAGAGACAAATATAAAAAATAGACAACACTGACTGAAACAATAATAGATAAATTTGATAAAATAAAAAAACCGAAAACGATCTATGACAACTTTTAAGTAGGGTAAAAAGTTGACAACATCAAATGTGTAAGGTATTGGAGCAAATAATGAAGATAAATATAGGAGAAGATACAATGAAAAAAGTACACCCACCATTATTGAGTATCTCTCAATAGAGACACGACTTGTGATACTTCATATGATGGTGATAAAGAGTTTTTGATGAGTGACTTAGTTCCGATAAAAATATGAGTCAAATAGTTACCTTCATAGGAAGATAACCACTCTAAAACGAAAGAAAGCTACTTAAAAATGGGAGGCTGCCCCATCAAACTCAGAATTTAAATGAAAATAAAAAATAGGCAACACTGACTGAAACAATAATAGATAAATCAACAATAATCGATAAATCTCATAAAATAATAAACTGCAACTGTAAAAGATCTATGACAGCTTTTAGGGGGCGAAAAGTTCGCAACATCAAACGTGTAAGGTATTGGAGCAGATAATGAAGATAGATATAGGGGAAGATACAATACGACTTGTGATACTTCATGATGGTGATAAACAGTTTTTGAGGGATGACTTAGTTCCGCTATTAAATAGAATGAAATAGTTACCCTTCACAGAGAGATACGCACTCTAAAACAAAACTTTTTAAAAATAAAATGAAAGACTCATTTCATTAATGAATTTAAATGGAGGACTAAATCAATAATTTGACCAAAAATATTCATATTTAAAACGAAAACATCAATATAATTTATCAATATATATATATATATATATATATATATATATATATATATATATATATATATATATATATATATATATATATATATATATATATATATATATATATATATATATATAATCAACATCATTCTTCCACTTTTTCTACACAAATTTCTTGTCCAAAACCCAATCTTTTATCTCATCTTTATCTTTATTAAAACCCATAAAAAAATTATCAATTTCTATTATACTTTAATCAAGTATACCCTTTTTAACTAAATATTCATTTTAACTTTAATTTTATCATTGTTATCTCAATAGATAATTATCAAACAATACTCATTAATTTTACCTAAATCTTGTCATTTATGTTAATAATTACATTTCCGCATGTATTTTTTTTATAGTAAACACTATTCCATAAAGTTAAGAGACGTATGACATATGACATACGCATCTCTAAAAGTAAAAATTACATAGACATAAAAGACAACCACATATAATGCATCCACTCTATTAAGGACAGTGACAGAACAATAACAGAACAGTGACAAAACACTGACAATATATGAAAGATATTTCTTTTCCGTGAAAATATATGAATGATATTTCTTTTTCCATTCTTCGGCGCTGTGTGTTTGTACATTTCACAAATTTGGCTTTGAGGTTGCCCATTTTTATATAATTTCAAAATGTTAATTAATGACTAGAGATAATGTTGTTCCAAAACACGAAACTCTTATCAAACAGCTGGAATACAGACTTATACCAAAAAGACAATAGTTTCATCGATGGTTAAAATGTTAATCAATGACTAGAGATAATGTTGCTCCAACATCAAACAGCTGTAATACAGACTTATATCCTAAAAGACAAAAGCTTTTATCAAACAACTGAAGTACAAACTTATACCCAAAAGACAAAAATAAAAAATAGACAACACTGACTGAAACAATAATAGATAAATTTGATAAAATAATAAAACCGAAAAAGATCTCTGACAGCTTTTAAGTAGGGTAAAAAGTTGACAACATCAAATGTGTAAGGTATTGGAGCAAATAATGAAGATAAATATAGGAGAAGATACAATGAAAAAAGTACACCCGCCATTATTGAGTATCTCTCAATAGAGAGACGACTTGTGATACTTCATATGATGGTGATAAAGAGTTTTTGATGAGTGACTTAGTTCCGATAAAAATATGAGTCAAATAGTTACCTTCATAGGAAGATAACAACTCTAAAACGAAAGAAAGCTACTTAAAAATGGGAGGCTGCCCCCATCAAACTCAAAATTTAAATGAAAATAAAAAATAGGCAACACTGACTGAAACAATAATAGATAAATCAACAATAATAGATAAATCTCATAAAATAATAAACTGCAACTGTAAAAGATCCATGACAGCTTTTAGGGGGCGAAAAGTTGGCAACATCAAACGTGTAAGGTATTGGAGCAGATAATGAAGATAGATATAGGGGAAGATACAATACGACTTGTGATACTTCATGATGGTGATAAAGAGTTTTTGAGGGGTGACTTAGTTCCGCTATCAAATAGAATGAAATAGTTACCCTTCACAGAGAGATAACCACTCTAAAACAAAACTTTTCAAAAATAAAATGAAAGACTGATTTCATTAATGAATTTAAATAGAGGACTAAATCAATAATTTGACCAAAAGTATTCATATTTAAAACGAAAAACATCAATATAATTTATCTATATATATATATATATATATATATATATATATATATATATATATATATATATATATATATATATATATATATTTATAATCAACATCATTCTTCCACTTTTTTCTACACAAGTTTCTTGTCTAAAAACCCAATCTTTTTATCTCCTCTTTATCTTTATTAAAACCCATAAAAAAATTATCAATTTCTATTATACTTTGATCAAGTATACTCTTTTTAATTAAATATTCATTTTAACTTTAATTTTATGATTGTTATCTCAATAGATAATTATCAAACAATACTCATTAATTTTACCTAAATCTTGTCATTTATGTTAATAATTACATTTCCGCATGTATTTTTTTTTATAGTAAACACTATTCCATAAAGTTAAGCGACGTATGACATATGACATACCCATCTCTAAAAGTAAAAATTACATAGACATAAAAGACAACCACATATCATGCATCCACTCTATTAAGAATAGTGACAGAACAATAACAGAACAGTGACACTACAGTGACAATATATGAATGATATTTCTTTTCCGTGACAATATATGAATGATATTTCTTTTCCATTCTCCAGCGCGGTGTCTTTGTACATTTCACTAATTTGGTTTTGAGGTTGCCCATTTTTATCGAATTTCAAAATGTTAATTAATGACTAGAGATAATGTTGTTCCAAAATACGAAACTCTTATCAAACACCTGGAATACAGACTTATACCAAAAAGACAAAAGTTTCATCGATGGTTAAAATGTTAATCAATGACTAGAGATAATGTTGCTCCAACATCAAACAGCTGTAATACAGACTTATATCCAAAAAGACAAAAGCTTTTATCAAACAACTGGAATACAAACTTATACCCAAAAGACAAAAATACAAAATAGACAACACTGACTGAAACAATAATAGATAAATTTGATAAAATAATAAAACCGTAAAAGATCTATGACAACTTTTAAGTAGGGTAAAAAGCCCATATTTTCAATTATTAATAAATTGGAATGATAATTATTTAATTAATTAAAATTGGATTTTTGGGAATTATTGGAATATTAGAATTTTAGAAAAATAAATAAGAAGAGAGAATTTGAATTTACGGTGTAAAGAGTAGAAGGAGGGGTGTATGGAGTAAAAGCCTCTAATAACTTATTTTATCATTATTATTATTATTATAGAATAATAATAAAAGGAATAAATAAAGGAGGATAAAAAGGAAAAGAAAAAGGAAAGTTATTTGGAAAAGTCATTACACGTGAAATTGGAGAAGAGGAAAAAGAAGGAGGAAAACCAGTTTGTGTCGGAAGTCGAAGAACCCACAAGGTAAGGGGTGATTTCGATTAATTATTACGTATTATCGGTTTTGAATTCAATAGTATGGATCATAGTATGTTAGGGAATCCCGGTTTAGAATTCTAGGGTTCCGTAGAATTATCCCTATTGTGTCGAATTGTAGGTTGAAAACAATTAGGGTGTCATATGATAAATAGGAATGATGGAATAATGTTGTTTGATGTTATAATGGTACAAAATAGATGCATTTTGGTGTCTCCCATGTTGCAATTCGTATGGGTATGTTTGAGTTTGGTCTAGAATGAATACATGCTGTCAAAAGTGCAGAATTTGACTTTTCAGGTCGTGGGAACCGGTTCCCAGTGGGTAGGAACCGGGTTCCACTGTGAGAAATTATGAAAATTGGTAAAAATGCACTCAGGAATCGGTTCCTGTATATGTCGGAACCGGGTTCCCATACATTTTTCTAGAAACGTGAATTTTGAACTACTCAGGAACCGGTTCCTGTATAGGTAGGAACCGGGTTCTGCTGTAATTTTTGAAAAATATTTAAACTTTGAAAATTCATAACTTTCAAACCGTAAGTCCGTTTTGAGCGCCGTTTTGGACGTTGTTTCTTAAATTTAATGCTCTATCTTATAAAATGAAAATATTTCCTAAAACTTGAAATTATTTTGAAAATGAGTCGAATTTTGAAATGAGTGATTATTTATTCGAGGTGTATTTGGTGTATAAGAGGTAGTGTACCTGTGACATTGAGATATCTGAATGGTGCGAATGGAAGGCATGTTTATGCTGTTGATTGTGTGCATGATTTGTTGAGAATATCATGTTTGGGATTTGGTTCAGTTATGATAATTGGTGTGTTCATAGGTTGACTTTTATAAAATAAAGAGAATTATAATTAATGGATTTTATTTTGAAAAAAGCCGTTTTCTAAATTGTGAACAATGAGAGTTGTGGGAATGGTGGATGAATGAGTATAGGGTTGTTATGACAGGTTGAACATGGAATGAAGCTTGTATGTTATCTTCCTGCTGTTTATTCATGATTGTATTGATATCATGTGTTTTGTTGGTGTGGTATATACCTGGTAGTTGTTGATCTTAGTTATTGTTATTGTTGTTGTATATACCGGGGATAGTCTTACCAATAGAAGGGTAAGAGTTTGGCATCTTTATGCTTTGTGATGATTTATTTCATGATAGTTAATGATATCATGTTGTGGTTGATGATGGTTTATGATGTCTGAATATGGTCATAACCTGTGTTGAATGTTGCATGCTGGTGTTGTGCATGCATATGCATTCTGGTGAAGTTAATTCCCATTGTGAGGAATTTGACTTGTATTGCTGCTAACCGATACCCGGGTGATGATGGGTGGTTAGGCTGGATTCTTGACCCAGTGGTGTATGGGCGAATCGATGGTTACTGCATCCGGTTGATGATGGATTAGTGTTGGGTAACTTGGTCACGTGTTGGTACCACATGCATTGTGTCTGCATTTGTGTTTGCATGGGATTGTAACATGTTAGGATGTCTTCCAGTGTTATAATTCTCTTGTTGATTATTGATGGTGCATAATGATTTGTATGATTGTGACTGCGTGTTGAATCTGAATTTATGCTAAAATGGGTGAAATAATATGCTTGTGATATATTGTTGATTGAGAAGCTTATAATGTATTTTAATTATGAGAAATCTCACCCTTACTTTAACAATTTCAGATTAAAGTTAGCAGCTCAGGAGTTGGTGAGGATGGCTCTAGAGCTACATTCATATTAGTCCGCGTGTCAGTGTCATGCTCTGATAGGTTGTAACACTGGGGAACGTTTAGTTGAAGAATTATTCGTTATTCATTTGTTGTTTGGAATTACTTTAAGAATAATTAAGAATTGATCTATTCTGTTGATTTGATGGTATTATTTCCGCTGTGTAAGACATGGTCTTAATTTAATCGATTATTACTGATAGTGACCCTCAGTGTAGCATGGCTACTGTGTTTTATTGGGAGTTTTATTTTATTTAATAATTGTGGCATCCCTTGTTCCGTGTTAACTCTGATGAAATATGACTTTAATCATTGATATAATTAATATATTCGGGGTATTTTAGAAGGGGTGTTACAAACTGTGCTTCATCAGCACTTCTGTTTTGAAATGATTAGAAGTATCTTGGGGCCAGCCGTCTTGGGGTGGCGTGAAAGTTTACTTTTAGTCACTTTTTGGGCCAAGAGAATTGGGTGGTTGCATGAAAAGGTCATGTCATTTGCAATCATGACTTAGAAAGAAAACAAAACAAAGAGAGAGAAAAGAAAAGAAAAAAATATAGTTTTGTGGGGGTTGTTGATTTTTCTAGACAATCAGATTTGGTATCAAGTGAGAGGGAGATAGAACTTTGGGGGAAGATCACTTAAGCTTGTTGATGGCAACAATGGTGATGAGGAGCTAAATTCCCAATTTTGTCAAGATTAAGGTAGTAACTATTCCAAATCCATTATGTAATTCTTGTAAATCTTTGTATGTGAACAATTTGAGATTGAATATAGAGAAAATCTTGTGTGGTTATTTGAATATTTCAAGTTATATTATTGTTGAAAAAGATAATTTAACTTATGTCCTTCAAGCATTTTCTCAAGTAAGAATTGAATTGTAGAAATAGGTTTATTTCTTGCTTTTCTTTTATATCAAATATTAGGGATTGTTAGATTAATATTTTGGATGAAGAAATTATCTAAAGGATTAATATAATAAATATCACATTATCATTTAGACATAAATGCTATTGAGAGGATATTAGATTAGATTCAAACCTATTGAGTTCACATACTAGTTATAAGAAAATATATGGAAATGGAATAGTGAAACCAAATCTTGACAAAGTCTTTTTAATTGATAAAAACCACATTTTTAATGTTTTCATTTTATGTCACAAGTGAATGATAAAATTCCAAACATAAACAAACCATTTTCAATTTGTAAACTTAAAGCAATTTTAACTATAGAACGGCGGTAATATCACCCAATCTCTGTGGATACGATATAAAAATATTTGCCGGAAATATACTTTTCAACAAATTGGCGTCGTTGTCGGGGATTGACGTTTGATATTACAAGCATTGCAATAGTTCATTGTTTTAAGTTTTGTTACTTTATTAATATCTCTTGTGTTTCACTTGGTTTGCTAGTTTTGTAGAATTTTTGTGTATGCGGGAAAAAGCTACCGAAGAACAATTTCCATTCAATTCCGAAATTGAAAGGACGATTCGGAAGCTCAATAGCAAAACACGAAGAAGAAGAAAATTGGCCGAAGAGAGGAGACTAAGAGAAGAAGCATCTATTTCTTCAACAAATCAAATTAAGGAAGTAGGTGCCAACACTTTCGAAGGAAACATGGAGGGTGAAGTTCGTACCGAAATGTCCGCAAATAGTCCAAGGCGCACCGCTCAATTTGCTCGTAATGCTCAAGGTGGAAGGAACACAGAGATGAAGACCGGAATCCTTCAACTACTTTATGCAAGTCTGTTCACCGGAATGGACCATGAAGACCCTTTCACGCATCTCACCAAATTTTATAAGATTGCGGGTGCAACGGGGGTAGATGAAGCGGGGGAGGAGGCACTACTCAAGAGATTGTTTCCGCACTCCTTAATTGGAAAAGCTAAAGAGTGGTATCTTGATCAATTACCAAGAGTGATGACGGATTGTAATTTATTAGAAGAAAAGTTCTTAGAAAGGTATTTTCCACAATCCCGATTCATGGAAGCCAAAATGGCGATTGCGGTATTCACTCAAGGAGGCAACGAGTCTCTAAATGAGGCTTGGGAAAGATTCAAGTCTATGTTACGAAAATGCAAAGGCCATGGTTTTGATGAACTCACTCAAATCCATATATTCTGAAATGGACTCCAACCGGTGCACAAAACACTTTTAGATGCTACCACGGGTGGTTCTTTGATGTCTAAAAGTGCGGAAGATGCTATAGTGATTATTGATCGAATGACACTCAACGATCTTCAAAGTCAACATGATCGGAACCCTTCACAAAGGAGACCGGGTGTCCTTGAATTAAACACCAATGATGCAATTCTTGCTCAAAACAAACTACTTTCACAACAAGTGGAGTTACTTACTCAACAAATGTCCAAACTTCCACAACAAATGAAGGAGATGCAAGGAGCTCAAATCAAGCATCAAGTGGCATGTTGTGAACTTTGTCAAGGTGATCATCCTACCGGTTATTGTCCACCTCCCGAAGGCGAAGAAGTGAATTATGTGAACAATCAAAATCAAGGCTACCAAAGGCAACCTCCACATCACAATAACTCTTATCAAAGAAATAGCCAAGGCTACCAACCATCAAGATTCAACAATCAACATTATCAACATCAAAGTCCATACCAAAGCACAAATGCTCAAGGCCAACAATCTCAAGGTGGAAGCTCAAAATTGGAAGAAACACTCAACCAATTTATGCAAGTTTCTATGGAGAATCAAAAGAGCAATGTGGCTGCCAAGAATTTAGAGAATCAAGTGGGGAAGCTTGCTAAGCAATTAGCCGAGCAACAAACGGGACCATCCTTTTCCGCCAATACTCACACCAATCCGAAGGAGCATTGCAAGGCAATTGTAACTAGAAGCGGTAAAGGGGTGAACAAAGGAATAAGTGATGAAATTGTAGTTGAGGATGATAATGGAGTGATGAATGAAAATAAGGATGATGAAGAAGTAGTGGGTGAAAAAGAGGAGTTAGAAAAAAAGGAGGATGACTTAGTTGAAAAAGAAAAAGAAGATGAAGAAAAAAGTGAGAAAAGGAGAAAAATACAAGGAGAAATAAGAGAGGAGACAAAGGAGTGAGCACAATTCCTCTCCAACACCTACCATATCCATATGCACCATCAAAGAAGGAAAATTTAAGGCATTATGCTAGGTTTATGGATATATTTAAGCAACTTCAAATAAATATTCCATTTGCCGAAGCATTGGAGCAAATGCCAAAATATGCTAAGTTCATGAAGGACATCCTCACCAAGAAAAAGAGATATGAGGATAATGAAACAATATTGCTTGATGCCCATTGTAGTGCCATAATCCAAAGAACTCTCCCAAGAAAGGAAGCCGATCCGGGACGAGTTATCCTACCGGTAACTATTGGGGATACTTACATCGGAAATGGTTTAATTGATTTGGGGTCTAGCATAAATTTAATTCCTTTATCCATTATCAAGAGATTGGGGAACATTGAGATGAAAGCTACTAGGATGACTTTGCAACTAGCCGATAAATCTACCACTTCACCATATGGGGTTGCTCAAGACATGTTAGTGAAAGTAGACAAATTCTTATTTCTGGTTGATTTCGTGGTAGTTGATATGGAAGAAGATAGAGATGTCCCATTGATTCTTGGTAGACCATTCATGAAAATAGCCCGTATGATGATTGACATTGATGATGGACTTATGAAAGTACGGGTACAAGATGAAGAGGTGACTTTTAATCTTTTTGAAGCCATGAAGCATCCCAAAGACAAGCATGACATTTTCCAAATCGATGCTATCGAAGAAGAAATAATGGGAGTTGTAAATCAAGTTCATATTTCTAGTCCATTAGAAAGATCTCTCATTGGAGCTCACACCATTTCATCCGAAAATGAAGACAAGGAGATTGAGGCAATCTTGGGTGAATTGGAAGCTTGTAAATAAATCGATCATAAGGAGGAGAAAATGGAAGATTTGCATGAGAACAAGGAAGTTGAAGAGGTGAAGTTAGAACTAAAGATGCTGCCCGCGCATTTAAGGTATGTCTTTCTTGGTGATAATGCCACAAAACTGGTGATCATTAGCAACACTCTATCACCTAAGGAGGAAAACAAGTTAATTCAAGTCCTAAAGAAGAATGAAGGGGCATTAGGTTGGGTGCTGTCCGATTTAAAGGGGAATTAGTCCAGCCTACTGCATGCACAAGATAATGATGGAAGATGATTTCAAACCCGTTGCACAGCCCCAAAGACGTTTGAATCCATCAATGAAGGAAGTAGTGCGAAAAGAAGTGGTGAAGTTGCTAGAGGCCGGGATGATTTATCCTATTTCCGATAGTGAATGGGTGAGTCTGGTACAAGTGGTTCCGAAAAAAAGGTGGTATGACGGTTATCCGTAATGACAAGAATGAATTAATCCCAACAAGAACGGTAACCGGGTGGAGAATGTGTATCGACTATATGAGGTTGAATCAAGCGACAAGAAAAGATCATTTTCCGCTACCCTTCATGGATCAAATGTTGGAAAGGTTAGCCGGTAAAAATTTCTATTGTTTCTTGGATGGCTATTCGGGATACAATCAAATTTCGGTGAATCCGGCGGATCATGAAAAAACAGCCTTTACTTGTCCTTTTGGTGTTTTTGCTTATCGGAGGATGCCATTCGGGTTATGTAATGAACCATCAACATTTCAACGGTGTATGCAAGCGATTTTCGCCGACTTGATTGAAGAATGCATCGAAGTGTTTATGGATGATTTTTCCGTATATGGTGCATCCTTTGATCTATGTTTGAAAAATCTGGATGTGGTGTTGGAGAGATGTGTTGAGACAAACCTTGTGCTCAATTGGGAGAAGTGTAATTTCATGGTTACCGAAGGTGTAGTCCTTGGTCATAAAATTTCCTCAAAGGGGCTTGAAGTGGATAAAGCTAAAGTTGAAGTAACCGAAAAGCTGCCCCCACCAATCAACATCAAGGGAGTGAGAAGCTTTCTTGGCCATGCGAGATTTTATAGAAGGTTCATCAAGGATTTTTCAAAGATAGCTAAACCTTTGAGTAACTTACTCAACAAAGGTACGCAATTTAATTTTGATGAGTCGTGTCTAAAAGCTTTTCATGAGTTAAAACAAAAGTTGATCACCACACCCGTAATCGTTGCACCTAATTGGAAACTTGACTTTGAACTTATGTGTGATGCAAGCGATTATGCGGTTGGTGTTGTTTTGGGTCAAAGAAAAGCAAAGGTTTTTCATGCTATACATTATGCTAGTAAGGTCTTAAATGAGGCACAAATCAATTATGCAACAACCGAAAAGGAATTACTAGCTATAGTGTATGCATTGGAAAAATTTAGAGCTTATTTGATCGGTTCAAGAGTTGTAATTTACACTGACCATTCGGCTATCAAGTATTTGTTAACCAAACCGGATTTCAAACAAAGATTAATTCGTTGGATTCTATTATTACAAGAATTTGACTTGGAAATCCGGGATAAAAAAGGTTCCGAAAATTTGGTAGCGGATCACTTGTCCCGATTGGTTAATGTAGAAGTTACAAAGAAAGAAACGGAAGTTAGGGAAGAATTTCCGGATGAGAAACTTTATGCGATACAAGTGAGGCCTTGGTTTGCTGATTTTGCTAATTTTAAAGCAACCGGGTTAATACCGGAAGACCTCACTAGTAACCAAAAGAAGAAATTCTTGTCGGATGTCAAGCAATATGTTTGGGATGATCCATACTTATTCAAAGTCGGTGTGGACAACATATTGAGACGGTGTGTAACAACCGAAGAGTCCAAAGACAT
The DNA here is from genome assembly GCA_021764765.1 of Vicia sativa. NCBI lineage: Eukaryota > Viridiplantae > Streptophyta > Magnoliopsida > Fabales > Fabaceae > Vicia > Vicia sativa. The sequence continues at coordinate 1,699,017 of CM038792.1, forward strand.
TCTTTGGCATTGTCACAACTCTCCTTACGGAGGACACTATAGCGGTTTGCGGATAGCCACTAAAGTCCTACAATCGGGATTTTATTGGCCGTCGCTATTCAAAGATGCTCATGAGCATTCAAAAAGTTGTGACCAATGCCAAAGAAGCGGTGGAATAGGTAAACGAGATGAAATGCCCCTAACCAATATGTTAGAAGTTGAGGTCTTTGATTGTTGGGGCATTGATTTCGTTGGCCCATTTCCCCCATCTTTTTCCAATGAATATATTCTGGTTGCGGTTGACTATGTATCAAAATGGGTGGAACCGATTGCTTCACCCAAGGCTGATTCCAAAACGGTGATAAATTTTTTGAAGAAAAACATCTTTTCACATTTTGGTATGCCAAGGGTGTTGGTAAGTGATGGTGACTCGCATTTTTGCAATGCACCGTTAGAAAAAGTTTTGGAACATTATGGTGTCAAGAATAAAGTCACCACCCCTTACCATCCTCAAGCAAATGGTCAAACCGAGGTATCTAACAGAGAAATCAAAAGAATTCTTGAGAAAACAGTTTCAAGTTCAAGAAAAGAGTGGTCCTCAAAACTGGATGAAGCATTGTGGGCATACCGAACTGCATACAAAGCTCCCATCAGATTAACGCCATTCCAAATGGTCTACGGTAAGACTTGTTGTTAGTGTTTTAAGTTGGCATTATTTTTGGTAAAACTAGGCTTTAGCAATGTCATGATTGATGTCATGACATTCAGAGATTGAAGATAAATCCTACCTGCTAAGGATGTTAAAAGACAGAACGGAAGCTAAAAGTCTGGAAATTCAAAATCGATATCATAATGATGTTATGACATTCGGTGACATTCTCGAACTGCTTGTTCTGAGATTTTTCGGAAGTTTGTTGAGTGCTAAATATTGTTTTTCGTTACTAGAAAGCATGCTCACGTGGCTGCTAGGTTAATCTTAATTAAACCTAAATTGGTTGTTGAAAAGACCATGTTTTTAGGATTAAATTAAGTGAACCCTAGCTATCTTTATGGAAAAAACAAGTTTCAAGACCGCTTCTATAAAAGGAATTCAACCTTTACTGCTGCTGCCTTTGAATGTATTGAAGAGATAGCGACTTGTTTTTGTGTACGTTAGGATTTGTAACAGTTGGTATTGTGTAATTCTAGTTTCTCTTGTGAGCCAAGCAACTATCAATTGATAAGTGCATTGGACTAGGATTTTTGTAAGGGTAGTTTATCACTCAAAGCTTTAAAGCACGAGTGTTTGTCTCTTGATTGAAGCTTTGAAGCAAGATCAAGATATTTTATTGAAGTGTGTCTTCACAATTCAATTAGTCAATAAGTTGATATCACTGCGTGATTGAGGGGAGTAGGTACTCGGATCTAAGTAGGACTTAGGTTGAAGTTGCATTGGGTAGGTTTTAAGTGAAGGAGATAAACCGGTGGTTTATTCGAATTAATTCTACTAATAGTGAATTTCCTCCCGGCTTGGTAGCCCCGGATGTAGGTTTGTTGAATCGAACTAAACAATTTATTGTGTTCTTTATCGCTCTCATTCTTGTGAATTGTTAACATAGTGTCGAATCGTGTCATAACATTCTCTGTGACATCACATATCTGCGCCAGAATTTCAATTAGCATCAGAGTAGGCACCCTGCTTGTTATTTCTGGGTGAGATCTAGGGATAATAGTTTCTGGCGTAATGGATAAGGAAGGAGGATTTGGAGGTAGACCACCATTCGGATGGGTCTAATTATGATTACGGAAACCTCGTATGGTTGCCTTCTTAAGATCATGGACATTAAGGCTTGGAGAGACAAAGGATGGAAACATACCACCAAGCTTGAGATGAGACTACTGTCTTGAAACCTAAGGAGGAATGGAGCAAAGAGGAAGAAGAGCTAGCTCTAGGGAACTCTAAAGCATTGAATGCTCGCTCAATGGTATTGACAGAACATCTTGACCGGTCCATCAACCAAGGATGTTTGGGACACTCTAACTACTCATGAGGGACATCCAAGGTGAAGATGTCAAGACTTCAGATGCTCACTACCAAATTTGAGAATTTGAAGATGAAGGAAGATGAGAATATTCATGAATTTCACATGAATATTTTGAAATTGCCAAGCCTGAAAAGGTGTCAAGAGAAGTCGGTGAGAAAGATTCTCGATCCTTGCCTAAGAGATTTGCAATGAAAGTCACCGCAATAGAGGAGGCTCAAGACATCAGCACCTTGAAGGTTGAAGAACTTATTGGATCCCTTATGACTTTTGAGATGGGAATCGTGTTGACAAGAAAAACAAGAGCATAGCACTTGTATCCAATCAAGAGGGATGCAAGGTGGAAGATGAAGAGAAGATATCCAAGCTATAGCCATGCTTGGAAGACAACAAACTGATCAGGAGGATTGATCCAAAGTCAAGGTCAAATGTCAAGGACATTCCATCGACATTAGCATCTTATGACTCAGCAGAAGATCCAAGTCGAGGAAAAGGAGTCAAGGTAGTAAAATCCAATGTCGTGAATGTGAAGGATTTGGACATATTAGAGCCGAATGTCCCACCTTTCTAAAGAAACAAAAGAAAGGAATGACGTCACTTGGTCGATGGTGATTCGAAGTGAAAGGAAGAAGGTGCCAAACTTGTCACGCTCTCCGTACAACTCGATATGGATTCTAGTGATGAGGAAGTGACATTTGAAGATGAAAAATACTGTATAAAAAGAGAAGTCGACAAAATGAGGAACAAAAGTCGATTGAGAAGTTGGAAGCGAGAATGTGAAGTTGGAGGTCGAGAAAGAGGAAAACACACCACTATAAATCACCTCAATAGTGATATTATTATGTGAATTCCAAACTTGATCGATGTCTAAATCACAAAATGTTGACATCCTTCGATAAGTTGGAAGAAATTCTTCACTTGGACAAAATGCGGAAATAAGCATGGTCTAGGATATGTGGCTGAAAAGCAACCTGTTGGTGACATTAAGAAGAAGAGACATAGGAAAACAATGTCAAAGCAGGTGTCACAACCCAAAACAGGAAATGTGTCTGGCTCAGGGTATGTGATTGCAAAGAGATTTGCAAATAACCAGGAATGGAACAAACCTGGGAAGTCAATGACAAAGAAGATGTCATACCACAAGTTAGTGAATAGGTCTGCCTCAGGGTATATGGAGACTAAGAAGTTTGTCTATAACAAAAGGAAGAACATACCTAATAGACCAATGTCAAAACAGATGTCACAACATTGGGTGCAACATCAAAATCATAGAAACATGAACAAAAAGTTTCAAAGATGGAGATGTCATTATTGTGGAAGGTTTGGTCACATAAAATCCTTTTGCTACAGACTTCATGGATATCCTAATCAAGGGTCTTATGTGAAGCCTAAAACCAACAGGGTATCATACTCTCAACAGTGGAAGAAGAAGACTGTTGCCCTGGTAGCCAACACTTCTCTTAGTGTGTCTACCAAGAAAGATTGGTACTTTGACAGTGGCTGTTCCAAGCACATGACTGGAGACAGAAATCTTCTTAAAGATATTAAACCCCATTCTGTCAGCTTTGTTACTTTTGGAGATGGAGCTAAAGGAGAAATCAAAGGCATTGGAAACTCAAACTGGTCTGGAGCTCCAAGCCTAAATGGAGTATTGCTGGTAAAAGGTTTGACTGCAAATCTTGTTAGCATAAGTCAGCTATGTGATATGGGATTCACAGTCAACTTCACTAAGGCAAGGCTGAATGTCTTGTAATCAATGATGAACAAGTAGTGTTTATGAGAGGAGTCAGATCAAAAGACAACTGCTACATGTGGGAGTCTGAGAACACCACTCTGTCTTCTGTGTGTTCTACAGTCAAAGATGAAGAGGAAGTAAAGTTGTGGCAGCAAGAATCTGGTCATCCACACCTCAGAGGAATGAAAAGGATCAGTTCCATAGAGGGAGTCAGAAGGATACCAAGATCTCTCATAGTCAAAGGGAGGATCTGTGGTAAGCATAAGGCTGGACAGGGAATCAGAATGTCACACTCAATGTCTAGACATCTGAGTACTCCTAAAGTACTGAAGCAAAGTACTAGGATCTGGCTTGAAAGAATAACCAAGTATCTTACTGTCAAAGGATACAGGAGAGGAGTCTTGGATGAAACTCTCTTTGTCAAAGGAGAAAAGATCATGGTAACTCACATTTATGTTAATGCCATAATATTTGGAGAAATGACAAACACAATGATGAGACAGTATGGCAACCAAATGCAAGCTGAATCTGAGAGCAAGTTTGCAAGGAATTGTGTCAAGAAATTTGGAATGAAGAATGGCTGTCATAATAGGACTCTTGCTCCTACACATTTGAGGGTGTCCAAGAAAACAAGGTTTGATCAAAGCTTGTATAAAGGCTCTCTTGATGGATGTTTCTTATTAAGAAACAATCTTGCTTCTTGGATCAGCAAGAAGCAAAATTGTATGTTCCTATACAATGTTGAGAATGAATACGTAGCAACTGTCAAAAATTGTTCTCAGATGATCTGGATGAAGCAGATGCTGACTGACCACAATGTCATACAGGATGTCATGACATTGTACTGTGACATTGTTACTAAAGCTCTTGAGGCTAGTCAGTTTGAAATGTCAAGGGGCAAGTTGGGTACTTGTCAATATGTGGAGTTGTAGCAATTAACTGAGCTTACAACAAGGGATGAAAGGGAGTGTTTATTTCAACTTTGTTTTAGAGGGTTATTTAGGTATTTCCTTCCTATTTTAAAAGTCCAAGAATAGGAAGAGACATCCCATATAATAGTTTCTTTTTGAAAGTAGTACCATCCTTTCTTCTCTCAAAAGAAACTTTGAAACCTTTGCTATTTTCGCTTTCATCCTCTCAACAACCATCGAAAATGTCTTCATCATCCTCATCATCTCAAGAATCGATCTCCATCTCTCCCATGGAAGTTAGAGCAAACATCAAGCCATGCAAGTCAAGCTCTAAGAGTGACACCACCACTACAATGGCCACTAACCCGAAAAGGTCAAGAAGTTACGCACAAGAAATGCAAGAAGGGCACAAATATCTCCTTCGTAAGACCTCGAGACCATCATCTCTCCCCGTAACTAGTAAATAGAGAAGGATCTAGGTCGGGCTCGAGGCCATAGCTAGGATAGTGTCCGATATCCTATCGTAATAAGTCTGCTCGGATTTCGGTTCCCCGATCATAATTCTGCTAGCTCTAGCTTAGCAGTTGATCCAGATGTCAATGAGAATGTCAAGACATCTGGTGATGATGTTGATTCCCCTGTGAAAAATGATATAAATCCTTCTGCTCCAGCTCCTGAAGGATGTAATGATGATAATGTAATTAAGTCTCTTGCTGCAAATGTGAATGAGATTTCTGATGAGGTTCTTGAGAAATCTTCAGATCATAGTGCCTCTGATAAAACTCCTGCTGCCTCTGCTGACAACATATCTGATAGCATTCTTGAAGATACTCCTGAGAAGAACACCAATCAGAATATGGTTTCTCATATCATCAATCTAGATGAGAAGTTTTCTGATAATGACCTCATAGCCAAGGTTAATCCCAGCATTGCTAGAAGGGTAATGAATAGGAAAGGGAAGAAAAGTGCTGCTCAAAGCTCTGTTCATGAGAAGAATGTTGAAGTTGGCTGCAAGACTCCTAGGGCTGAAAGGAAGGCTGTAGAAAAATCTGGTAAGGGCAACAAGGTTGGAACTTCCAAAGGGAAGGACAAAGTCAAGAATGTTAGTGATACCCCTAAAGCAAAGAGCACTTCAATTGTAAGGAAAAGGAAAGCACCTGAGCCCTCAGATCAGGATGATTCTGACTTTGATGTTACACAGAGAATGTCTCTGACATTCATTCAAAAAGAAGGTTGTCTCTTGGGAAAATACCCATAGTTCCTGAAGTGCCAATTGACAACATTTCCTTTCACCACCCTGAAAATGCTAATAGGTGGAAATATGTGAGTTTGAAGAGAATTGCACTTGAAAGGGAACTGCACAAAGATGCACTTGAATGCAAAGAGGTGATTGACCTGATCAAGGAAGCTGGGTTGATGAGAACTGTGGTGAAGTTCTCAAATTGTTATGAAGGTCTGGTGAAGGAGTTTATTGTGAACCTGTCAAATGGTTGTGCTGATGGAAGATCAGCAGATTTTAAGACTGTGTTTGTTAGAGGAAGAAAAGTGAAGTTTTCCTCAAGTGTAATCAACAAGTACTTAGGGAGATCAGATGAGGCTCAACCTGAGCTTGAAGAAACTGACAATCAAGTGTGTCAGACAATCACTGCCAAGCAGGTAAAACATTGGCCTTTGAAGGGAAAGCTTTCTGCTAGCAAACTAAGTGTCAAATTTGCTATTCTACACAAGATTGGTGCAGCCAACTGGGTTCCCACGAATCACAAGTTAACCATCTCCATTGGTCTGGGGAGGTTCATTTTTGCTGTTGGAACAAAAGCAAAGTTTGACTATGGAAGCTACATTTTTTATCAGATCCTTAAACATGCTGACAGTTATGCTATAAAAGGACCAATAGCATTTCCATCCCTCTTGTGTGGTATTATAACTGATCAATACCCTGACATTCTAGTTAATAGAGATTTAGTATGTAAAAGAGCTCCTGCCCTTGGCTTCCACTACAAGCTATTTCAAGGGAAGCATGTTCCTGACATTGTCATGACATCAGCTGAGACATCAAATGTCAAAGCCAATTCTCAGAAGGCAGATGTCATAGCTGTGCTAAAGGAGACCTGTATGGAACTTGAAGCAAGGAAGCAGACCCTTGAAGCACTGATCTCTACTCTTGAAAAAGAAAAAGACACAGAGGTTGAGGAAGAAAGGCTTGATGGTGATACCTCTGCTGCTCATATGGAGGAAGATGATGTTGCTGACCAAGCAGTTGCTGACAAAGAAGGCTCCGAAGATGTGTCCTTCCACAGTGCTTCTTCTGGAGAGGAAAGCACTTAAATTGTTCTCCAGTGCCTTGCTGCTTCTGTTTGATTACTTCTGTCTGTTGTCTCTTGTTTCTTGGCTTGAACTTTCATTTTTTTTCTTCTTTGGGATGACTGTAATTGTTGTTGACAGAATTGTAATCTTTTGACTGAGATGTAACACTTGACAGTGCTGGTACTTTTCTCTTAATATATGAGTGACTGCTTGGGGCACTTGTATTGTTTCCTTTGGCCCTTTGTGGCTAGAAAGGGGGAGAAGAAGAACTACTGTGTGACAGTAGTATTGAGAATTTGGGAAATTGTATGGCCTGTTTAAAATTTTGTATGTGGGCAATTGTGGGAATTGTGGGATTTTTGTATGGGTAGAATTTATCTTATCTCTAGGTTCTAGTTTATTTAAGCTTAGAACTAGTTTTTCTTCTGCTGCATATGTACTCTGATAGGTTAAGTAGTTTTAGCCAAAAATGTGCCAAAGGGGGAGTTTGTTAGTGTTTTTAAGTTGGCATTATTTTTGGTAAAACTAGGCTTTAGCAATGTCATGATTGATGTCATGACATTCAGAGATGAAGATAAATCCTACCGCTAAGGATGTTAAAACACTCGAACCGAAGCTAAAGTCAGCTAGAAATTCAGAAAAGCAGTCGATGTCATGATGTTATGACATTCAGGTGACATTCTGCTTAACTGCTTGTCCCCAGATTTTCGGAAGTTTGTTGAGCTGCTAAATATTGTTTTTCTGTTCCTAGAAAGCATGCTCACGTGGCTGCTAGGTTAATCTTAATTAAACCTAAATTGGTTGTTGAAAAGACCATGTTTTTAGGATTAAATTAAGTGAACCCTAGCTATCTTTATGGAAGCCCAAAACTGAAGTTTCAGGACTGCTTCTATAAAAGGAATTCAACCCTTATACTGCTGTTGCACCCTTTGAATGTATTGAAGAGATAGCAGCTTGTTTTTGTGTACTGTTAGGATTTGTAACAGTTGGTATTGTGTAATTCTAGTTTCTCTTGTGAGCCAAACAACTACCAATTGATAAGTGCATTGGACTAGGATTTGCTGTAAGGGTAGTTTATCACTCAAAGCTTTAAAGCACGAGTGTTTGTCTCTTGATTGAAGCTTTGAAGCAAGATCAAGATATTTTATTGAAGTGTGTCTTCACAATTCAATTAGTCAATAAGTTGATATCACTGCTGTGATTGAGGGGGAGTGAGTAGGTACTCAGATCTAAGTAGGACTTAGGTTGAAGTTGCATTGGGTAGGTTTTAAGTGAAGGAGGTAAACTGGTAGTTTATTCCTGAATTAATTCTACTAATAGTGAATTTCCTCCCTGGCTTGGTAGCCCCCAGATGTAGGTTTGTTGAACCGAACTGGGTAAACAATTTATTGTGTTCTTTACTGCTTTCTATATTTATTATGTGAATTGTTAACATAGTGTCAGATACTGTGTCATAACATTCTCTGTGACATCACGTATCTGCTGCCAGGAATTTCACTTGTCATCTCCCGGTGGAATTGGAACATAGAGCACTGTGGGCTCTCAAATTCCTAAACTTCGACCCTAATTTAGCCGGAGAAAAGCGCAAATATCAACTTCATGAAGTTGAAGAGTTAAGGAACAATGCTTATCATTCAAACAAACTCTACAAAGACAAAATAAAAGCATATCATGATGGTAAGATCAAGCTGAAGGAATTCCAAGTGGGGCAAATGGTGCTTTTATTCAATTCAAGACTCAAGCTTTTTCCGGGTAAATTGAACTCAAAATGGTCGGGACCGTTTGTGATTAAAGAAGTAGAAAGCTATGGAGCTATTGTGGTGGAGGATCCTAAAACAAAAGCAAGCTGGACGGTAAATGGGCAGCGACTGAAAATTTACCAAAGTGGCGATTTCAACCGACAAGTGTGCGTCATTTCGCTCATCGAGCCGTGAAGCACCGATGAACCGTCGAGCTCGAACAACGTTAAATAAAGCGCTTGTTAGGAGGCAACCCAACGTAGTAAGTATATCTTTCATTCTTAGAGTAATTTTTAAGCTTTTGAGAGGAAATCCCTCTTCTGGTTAAGTTTGGCTTAAAACTCAAAAATCTGCAGCATGTAAAAATTTTCAAAACTTATCTCAGTTGGCGCCACGTCAGGATTTCGCGCCGTGTCCTTAGCAGAAAACAAGGTGCGTGGCGCGCGAAATTGATGGCGTCGCGAAGGAGCAGGCAGAAACTTTTTGGTTTTAATTTGTTCATTCAGTATGCGCCGCGTGAGGCGTTGGCGCCGCGAACTGCTTGGACAACAACTTCCCAGCATCAATTTTTGTTTCAGTACGCGTCGCGAATCCCTTGCGCCCCGTGACTGATGCGGGGTCAGTTTTTCCTTTTTTACTTATTTCACTTAGTTTTGTTTTGAAAACCACTTTCTCTCTTCTCCACATACAAAATCAGTTTCACCCTCTCTTCTTGTTTCAAGCAAAGCACAATCACTTCATCTCTAGTTTCCTAACCTAAACGTAATTCCAATCAAGGTATGCAATTTCAAATTTCCTTTCTCTCTTTGACTTTCAAATTGTGAAATTAGGATTGTTAGGGTTAGGGATTTCAATTGTATGTGTTAGGGAGTTAGGAATATAACTTGATAAACTGATTAGGTGATGACAATAGAAAAGTTTTTCTTTGAATAGGGTTGTTAAAGTGAGATTGGAAGAGATGGCAGTTAAGAAGCTTGCTGGTTTTCCTGTTCGCCAGACGCCAGGTCCGCCACCACCCAAAGAATTCCAATTTTGCTCTGTGATACTAATGTTTTTTGTGTGTTATTTTGGTTTGGTATGGTTTTGCATATGTCTAAGCGCCAGAAATCCACTAGCTCCGGGCCTTTAAGAGGCGTGCGACGGTTCTCAAGTGATGAATGCGAAGAAAGATATAAGGCCCTTGTGCGAAGGACAATTCAAGCCGAGCGACTTGTGAATTTCGCTCCTAATGGGAAATATAGAAAGATCGTGCAGCTTATTGAGGATAGGAAGTGGCACAAGTTGTGCAAACCAGAGAGAGATTAATTATGACATTGTCCGTGAATTTTACGCCAATGCCATACAAGTGGAGGAAGGTAGAGCATATCACTACAAGACGCAAGTGAGAGGCAAGGTCATCATCTTTAATAGAGATGCGTTGAACAACTTTTTAGGGACCCTCTCACCTTGCGAGAAGGAGAGCGATGTCAATATCGCGAAAAGATGGCAACTCAAGAGTGAGATTTTAATGAAGTTAATGAGTAGTTGTGCCTTCAAGGAAGGAGCTATCTCCTTAATGATCAAGGGCTGCCCAAGCATTGGAAGCGAGAGGATCTCACCTTGGAAGCTCGAGCTGTCTTGGTTCTCCTTTTGAACAACATCCGACCGCGTAGCCATACCACAACTATACCACTGGATGTTGGCTGCCTGCTTTCTTATATCTTGTCTGGCAAATTTGTGGATGTAGCTTCCATCATTTCGGGAGAAATGCGGAAAGTAGCTACAAGCGGGACTAAGCATGGTGGAAAGGTCGGCGTTCTCATATACCCGGGCCTAATTATGGGACTTTGCAAGAAAGCAAATGTGATAATTCCTAATGAGGTCCATTACACCATAACAATTAATAATGATTATTTTGTGAGGTTTTGTCAGCACCGTTAGATAAAGCAGTACTTCATCTTCCGACCTAAACCGTGTCCGCTTTGACCAAATGGCTTTTGCTAGCTATTGTTGCGAAAAATTTGAGGATTCGAGGAGGTCTCAAGCTTTCCTTTTTGATGCTATGCAACAGTAGTTTCAAAATACTTTTTTGGCACCCGAGGATCGCACTTTCCCCACTCAGGCGGAGTATGTGTCTTATGCTAATTGGCCTGAGGGCAGGCCAAGTTTTATGGGGGGTGCTGGCAGTAGTGGGCAGGCTAGTGGAGTGCAAGTGGATGAAGAAATGGAGGAAGCCATTGGTCCAGTGGGTGGTGGTGATGATGAGGAAAGTTAGAAGACCATTTGGTAGTAGTAGATTTATTCTAGTTTTCAGTTTTTTATTGTTAATTGTACTCTTGGTGGCTCTAGTTCACCGTTTAGTTTTTTGATGTACTTTTGGTGGCTCTAGTTCACCGTTTAAACTTTTTTTTTGTTAATTGCATATTTGTTTAATTGTGTGTTTTAAAAGTTTATTAGTTGAATTTATGGAATTTGGAACACCCCACTTTTTCAAAAATTGTTTAATTGTTTGTTCATTAAGTTAAGCTTGAAGTAACAAAGTGACGGTTTCAAGAGAGAACTGCAAGACACTTTGGATGGTGATGATAAGAGTGGTACTCGGCATTTCAAGGTACACTTTTACGGATTTCTAGAATTAACATGAATAGTTGATGGTTTGTGCAAATTACATATCATGAATTCCTTGAGATACATGTCCATGTTGAATCAAAGTAGAACTTAACCAATTGTGAGGTAACTTTCCATTGTGCACTAAATGCGGGATACCGAATTTTATTTCAACTCATTCTTGTCATGCCAAATCATGCATTAGTCCATTTTTATGAAAAGCGTGAAAGTGATAGAGGCATTGTTTGTTATTGAGAAAAAATCACTTGGCCAAAAAGTTTGAATCAACTAACCTTGTGAGGAGTGATCCTTAGTCTACCCCTTTGAGCTTGTTCTAGGATTCATTCAATTGAAAATTGCAAATATCATGTGAACAAATGAATCTTAGAAATTTGTTTTTGTCTCATTCTAAACCTCAATCAATTTGGTTGCAAGTTTGTTTTTCCTAAAGGGAGCATTATTTGTATTAATAATTGTGTTGAAAACTAAAGTTGGGGAGAGAATAAGAGTTGATCAAAAAGAAAAGAAAATAAGTGATCCTTATTGAAATAAGAACAAGTGGATATTGTTGGAAACCATGGACTAAATGAATTGAAAAATCTCAAGAAAAGAGCTCCCGGTTGTGTGTTGTTGTAAAACAAGAAAAGAAAAATGGGACCAAAAAGAAAGTATTATTGAGTTGAATTGGTAGAAATGCTCCCTTAGGATAAGTATTTTTGTTTGATTTCCCTCGATATTATCCTTTCTTTGTAACCCGAACCACATTACAACCCATGAAAGACCTCTTGATTCTCACTTTTCAAATGATTTGGTATTTGTTTTGATGGTCGCATGATTCGAATTGTTGTTGATTTAATTGTTCGGATGAGTGAAAGAAAACCTCGTGTTTATTTATTATAAAATGTGTATAGGTTTGATTCAATTTTGACATGTATCGCCTTGAATTCTTTGGTATGTATTTTGCACCCAATCATTATTTTGTTCATGTTTTGTTCTAGTATTGAGGTAAATGAATCATGGAAGCCGTATACTTTTGAACCAATCAAGTGTTTTTGATTAATTCTCATTCCTTCTCTTGTTTCACTATACTTTGGATACCTTGGTGAAAAAATTTTGTTTAGGGACAAACAAAATGGTAAGTTGGGGAGAGTTGTTAAGGACCAAATTGTACTAATTTTCATACATTTTTATTGGTCCTTTTAACCAAGTTTTATTTAATTTTTATTCTTTTATTCACACAATTCATAAATATGCAATTATCATTGTTTTTATTTTAGTAGAATAGATATTTCACCTCAATTGTTAGTTTTGTAGAATTTTTAGAGAAAAGCTTTACTTGGATGCATGTGGAGTTGGAAGAAGCAACCAAGTCTAGACAAGGCAGGATAAGTCAAAGGGAGGCAAGGAAAAGACAAAGGGAGCATAAAGCAGCTCAGTTCGCGTTGCGTCCTGCTGTGGCACCGCGAACTTCATTTGCCTTAGTTCGCGTCGCGTCCATGGTTGGCGCCGCGAACTGTGCTTCATCAGCACTTCTGTTTTGAAATGATTAGAAGTATCTTGGGACCAGCCGTCTTGGGGTGGCGTGAAAGTTTACTTTTAGTCACTTTTTGGGCCAAGAGAATTGGGTGGTTGCATGAAAAAGGTCATGTCATTTGCAATCATGACTTAGAAAGAAAACAAAACAAAGAGAGAGAAAAGAAAAGAAAAAAAATATAGTTTTGTGGGGGTTGTTGATTTTTCTAGACAATCAGATTTGGTATCAAGTGAGAGGGAGATAGAACTTTGTGGGAAGATCACTTAAGCTTGTTGATGGCAACAATGGTGATGAGGAGCTAAATTCCCAATTTTGTCAAGATTAAGGTAGTAACTATTCCAAATCCATTATGTAATTCTTGTAAATCTTTGTATATGAACAATTTGAGGTTGAATGTAGAGAAAATCTTGTGTGGTTATTTGAATATTTCAAGTTATATTATTGTTGAAAAAGATAATTTAACTTATGTCCTTCAAGCATTTTCTCAAGTAAGAATTGAATTATAGAAATAGGTTTATTTCTTGCTTTTCTTTTATATCAAATATTAGGGATTGTTAGATTAATATTTTGGATGAAGAAATTATCTAAAGGATTAATATAATAAATATCACATTATCATTTAGACATAAATGGTATTGAGAGGATATTAGATTAGATTCAAACCTATTGAGTTCACATACTAGTTATAAGAAAATATATGGAAATGGAATAGTGAAACCAAATCTTGACAAAGTCTTTTTAATTGATAAAAACCACATTTTTAATGTTTTCATTTTATGTCACAAGTGAATGATAAAATTCCAAACATAAACAAATCATTTTCAATTTGTAAACTTAAAGCAATTTTAACTATAGAACGGCGGTAATATCACCCAATCTCTGTGGATACGATATAAAAATATTTGCCGAAAATATACTTTTCAACACCTTCATAGAAAGGATAACCACTCTAAAACGAAAGAAAGCTACTTAAAAATGGGAGGCTGCCCCCATCAAACTCAAAATTTAAATGAATATAAAAAATAGGCAACACTGACTGAAACAATAATAGATAAATCTCATAAAATAATAAACTGCAACTGTAAAAGATTTATGACAGCTTTTAGGGGGCGAAAAGTTGGCAACATCAAACGTGTAAGGTATTGGAGCAGATAATGAAGATAGATATAGGGGAAGATACAATACGACTTGTGATACTTCATGATGGTGATAAAGAGTTTTTTAGGGTGACTTAGTTCCGCTATCAAATAGAATGAAATAGTTACCCTACACAGAGAGATAACCACTCTAAAACAAAACTTTTTAAAAATAAAATGAAAGACTGATTTCATTAATGAATTTAAATGGAGGACTAAATCGAAAAACATATATATATATATATATATATATATATATATATATATATATATATATATATATATATATATATATATATATATATATATATATATATATATATATATATATATATATAATCAACATCATTCTTCCACTTTTTTCTACACAAATTTCTTCTCCAAAAACCCAATCTTTTTATCTCATCTTTATCTTTCATAAAACCCATAAAAAAACTATCAATTTCTATTATACTTTGATCAAGTATACTCTTTTTAGTTAAATATTCATTTTAACTCTAATTTTATCATTGTTATCTCAATAGATAATTATCAAACAATACTCATTAATTTTACCTAAATCCTGTCATTTATGTTAATAATTACATTTCCGCAAAAGATAACATGTATTTTTTTTATAGTAAACACTATTCCATAAAGTTAAGAGACGTATGACATATGACATACTCATCTCTAAAAGTAAAAATTACATAGACATAAAAGACAACCACATATCATGCATCAACTCGATTAAGAATAGTGATAGAACAGTGACATAACAATAACAGAACAGTGACAGAACACTGACAATATATGAATGATATTTCTTTTCCGTGACAATTGTGAGATATTGGATCAAACTCTATTGTGTCGAAGGATGCTAGGATTGTTAGTATCGAATTGGGCCTGTTTGTTATGTCCAATTGGTTAATTAGCTTATACCCTAAGTTAGCTTGTAATGGGTATTTGTGATAAAAGCCCATTAGTTTAGTATGTTAGGTTTATTATAAATAGCATACTAGTCTCTCATCATTGCATACTGCAAATCCTAATTTAGGGTGCGAGAGTTATTTGTTATTTTTGTATGCTTGTAATCTTGTTTTGAAGATAAAGGAAAGAATAGCAGTTAATAACCAATCCTTTTGTTCTTCATTCTTTTTCCCCTACCTTGAGCAACAAATTTATATTTTGTTTCCAAGGCATCCGATTCACAACAAATTGGTGCGGTGAGCGTGGAGAAGATGCCTTCGACAAAGTATGAGATTGAAAAGTTCACCGGAGTGAACGATTTTCCGTGGCTTGAAGATGAAAGCCCCACCGTCAGGTTGTTTGGAAGCGTTGAAGGAGAGTCACCATGAACAAGCGTAACGACAACCGAGAAGAAGGCAATGATAGAGAAGGCCCACAGCGCAATTTTGTTGCGCCTTGGTGATAAGGTTCTTCGATAGGTATCAAAGGAGACGACGGCGGTAGGATTATGGGTGAAACTTGAAAGTTTGTACATGACTAAATCGTTGGTGAATCGACTCTACCTGAAGCAAGCTTTGTATTCATTCAAGATGATTGAAGACAAAGTGTTGGTCGAAAGATATGTTCAATGTCGATTCTTTCTTGAAAATATTGATGTAAAGATCAATGATGAAGATCAAGCGCTGTTGCTGTTGTGCGCGTTTCCCAGATCACATGCCCACTTCAAAGAAACTCTCTTGTATGGAAGGGAGTCCCTGACCTTTGAAGAGGTTCAATCAGCCTTGTATTCGAAGGACTTGAATGAACGAAAGGAGCATAAACCTTCAACGGTTGGTGAAGGTTTGGCCGTTAAAGGAAAATTCTTGCGAAAGGATAATAAGTTCGACAAGAAGAAAAGTAAAAGTTAGCAAAAGTTTTATGGTGAAGCATCTAGTATTCGATGCTATCATTGAAAGGGTCACACAAGAAAAGTGTGCCCCGAAAGATCATGGAGGAGAGGATAATGGCAATGCAGCTATTGTTCAAGATGATTTCGACTCATCCGATGTTCTTGTGGTTTCGAAAGAACTCGTCAAGGAATGGATTATGGATTCGGTGCACTTGGCACATGACTCCAAACAAAGACTTGTTCGAGGAATTATGTGATCAAGATGGTGGATCTGTATTGCTGGGAGACAACAAAGCTTGCAAGATTGCAGGTGTGGGATCTGTGAGATTCAAACTCCATGATGAGTCAATAAGGTTATTGATCAAGTCGTATGTACTGATTTGAAGAGAAATTTGATTTTCTTGGTGAATTCGACAAGAAAGGATATGTTTTTCAAGGAGAGAAAAGTATCCTAAGAGTCATGAAGGGGAAGGAAGTCTTGAGAGGCGTGAAGAAACAAGGCTTATATACCATTGTGGTGAAGTTGTAAGTGGTTCGACAAATGTTGCATCCACGAAATCTTTGTCGAAGATGTCGCACATGAGATTAGGCCATGTCGTGAAGGGGTTTGGTCGAATTGGGAAACAAAATTTGCTTGGTGGAGAAAAGTCGAAAAGTCAAGTTTTGTGAACCCCGTACTTGGAAAATCTTGCAGTGAAGTTCAACAAAGGCAAACAAAGAACACATGGATCCCTTGATTACATCCATGCGATCTTTGGGGCCCGCAAGGTGTCCATCACATTCAGAGCAAGGTATTTTCTATCCATAGTAGATGACTATTCCGTAAATTTATGGGTATTCATTAAGACTAAGGATGAAACTTTGAGAATTTCAAAGGTTGGAAGACTCGAAACCAAACCGGTAAAGGTCAAACAATAATGGTCTTGAATTTTGCAATGAGGCATTCGCACTTTTGCGCCTCGGTATTGCAAAACGCAGCACTCCACAACAAAATGATTTTGGAAGGTTCAATCGAACCATCTTGGAGAGAGTTAGATGCATGTTGACTAGTCGGATTAAAGAAGGTGTTTTAATGGTTTCGACAACATATCGATAAATAGATGTCCTTCGACTGTGTTAGATATGAAGACACCTGAAGAAGTTTGGTTGGGACATCCACCAAATCTCGACAAACTGAGAGTATTTGGCTGCGTAGCCTATGCTCACATTAGGCAAGACAAGGTCGAACCTAGAGCTCTTAAATGCATGTTCATGGGATATCCCGAAGGAGTCAAAGCTTATAGGCTATGGTGCCTAGAGTCAGGTCACATAAGAATTATCACCAGTCGAGATGTTGTTTTCAATGAAGCTGAAATGGTTTTCAAGAAAACGGATGATGTTGGTTGAAGTGCGAGTATCGACGAAGATGGAGCAGTAGAGATTCTGCTGAGGTGGAGCATGTTGATGCCGAATTGCATATCCCGATAAAGTCAAGAAGCGGATGATGTTGATGAAGTTGAAACTGTTGATGACTATCTATTGGCAAGAGATAGGACACGAAGAGTCATTAAACTACCTCAAAGGTTTGGGTATGCAGATCTTATAGCTTATGCCTTAATCTCTGCAAGTGAGGTTCTAGACGAAGAACCAAGAGACTATAAGGAAGTTATGAGGAGTCAAAATAAGACTGAATGGCTGAAGGCCATGGATGATGAGATGAAGTCTCTTCATGATAACAACACTTGGGAATTGATCAAGAAACCTGCTAGAGCCAGGTTAGTCAACTGTAAATGGATTTTCAAAGTTAAGAAAGGAATCGAAGGAGTGGCGTCGAAAAGATACAAGGCAAGGTTGGTTGCAAGGGGTTTCACTCAGAAAGAAGGTATAGATTTCAATGATGTGTTTTCTCCTATTGTGAAGCATAGGTCCATTCGAACATTGCTTGCCATGGTGGCACATTTCGATCTTGAACTGGAACAAATAGATGTGAAGATTGCGTTCTTGTATGGTGATCTAGATGAAACAATCCTGATGAGGCAACCTGAAGGTTATGTCGAAAAGGGAAAGGAAGATTATGTGTGCAAGTTGAATAGATCTTTATATGGGCTGAAACAATCTCCTCGACAGTGGAATAGGAGATTCGACAAATTCATGACACGCATAAGTTTCGTTAGAAGTCAGTTCGACCACTGTGTTTACTTCAGATTTCGTCCTGGTAATTCATTTGTTATTTTGTTGTTTTATGTTGATGATATTCTCATAGCAAGTAACAATGTCGAAGAGGTATTGAGGGTGAAGTCTGAACTCAATAAGGAGTTCGAAATGAAGGATCTAGGAGCAGCTTCCAGGATTCTTGGAATTGACATTCGAAGAGATAGAAAGCAATCAAAGTTATGCTTATCTCCAGAGGCATATTTACGAAAGATTCTCAAAAAGTTTGGTATGTCAAATTCGAAGCCTGTTGTGACTCCAACAAACCCTCAATTCAAGTTAAGTATTGATCAATTTCCCAGTACTGAGGTTGAAAGAACTTATATGAATAGCATCCCATATGCTAATGTAGTAGGTTCTTTGATGTATGCTATGGTTTGTACTAGACCCGACATAGCATATGCAGTAAGTATTGTAAGCAGGTACATGGCGAATCCTGGAAAGGCACACTGGCAAGCATTGAAGTGGATTCTAAGGTACATAAATGGGTCTCAGAACAGAGTCTTAATTTATGGTGGAGCCTTTGGTGAAGATAGTAAAGCAGTAATCGAAGGATATGTCGACTCTGATCCTACTTATTATATTGATTTTTTCTTTTGGAATTGTAACTAACTGTAATCTATCTATCAAATCCGACAATTTTCTAGGGTTTTTGTCATGTCAGATCGGACCAAGGTGGTCGTGCGACTGGTGAAGTGTTACCAAGTGGTGTCCAAAAAATTAGATTGTGGTGTGCCATAGTTTCTATAGAACTGAGATGCACCATACCTACCATCCACAATAACTATAAGTCATTTATATATTCTAATTAGAGAAGTTTCCGAAATTTAATTTTTTTTAGGTTCCTTGCGTGTCTTTCTTTTAAACTTCCATATATTGCCAAAAGTTATTAGAGAGTAGGGATAACTAAGATTGATAGTTCAATGTATTTTAAGCATTTCCAATAATAACAGATCAAATTGAAATTCTAAAAATAAAATCTTAGGCAAATAAAATACAAAAGTAGTGTTAAAAAAAGCAAATAAAGTAAGTCAAAGAGATCAGGCCCTCACAACAGACTTCTCAAGGAATGGACATTAGAGTTGGAGACGAGTGCAAGTCATGCCTTTTCCAATGCTTCCTTCACTTTCTTTGTTTTGGATCTTGTCACCGGCCCCCCTATACGATCATCATACTTCACTTCATTTGTTTTGGATATACCACGTGAAGGGTCACTAGAGTCAAGATCCATTAGGTCTTGATCCCGAGTAGGGGTAGAGAATGAGTCTAACTCAGAATCTGACCAAAGTAATGGTTCTTCTATTTTGGAAGGAAGAACCTACAACAAGGAAATGATATATCTTATCAAATAGTTGTAAAACATGTTGATTATAGTTAAAAAAAAGAAAAGGCATTGGAGAGAACACAATACCTCCTCATCCTCTATATGTTTAAAAAAGAAGTCATCTTCATCATCATCTCCAATTAAAGACTTGTCAATGGTAGGATCTTCATCTTCATCTTCAGTGAAAAATTCAGGTAAAAACCTGTCAGAATATTCTTCATCTGGGTTAAGGTTGGACTTAGACTTGGGCTTGGACTTGAGTTTAAGCATGGCCTTTTCCCACATCTTATCCCATGCTTCAAAGACTTCATTTACTTCATTTTCTTTCTTTGTCATGGATCTCGTCTTTCGCGAATTTTCCATTACTTGTTGATCAAATGTGCTATTTGTATTTGTTGAAGATTCAGTAGTCAATTTCTACAAAAATATATTATCAATTAGTGTTATGGATACATGCTACAAAAAAGAAATCAATTTCTGCAAAAAAAAAATAATATATTATCAATTAGTGTTATGGATACATGCTACAAAAAAGAAATCAATTTCTGCACAAAAAAAAAATATATTATCAATTAGTGTTATGGATACATGCTACAAAAAAGAAATCAATTTCTACAAAATAACACAAACAAGTAGCAAGAATATGGAATTCTGATGCGGTAAACTACCGACACAAATGCAGTATCAGATGTCTCAGGAAGACATGCATTGCAACAAAATTAATAAGAAAACTAGTTTTTTATAAATAAATTGATAAAACAAAGAGACAAATTGGAACAAATTGAAACAACAGAGAGACAAACAGGAAGAAATTGAAACAACAAAAGAGACATATTAGAACAAATTGAAACAACAAAGAGACAGGGACAACTTACCGGCGGTGAAAGATGAGAATGAAGATCCTGAAAGAATGGCGCTCCCTTCAATTTTTGTTACGTTTATATATTGATAACTGCCGTCATATTTCACAACAAATTAACTCCCCGCTTAATATTTATTATATTTGATAGAGAAATCAATGTGAAATTTGATATTTATTTTACAACAAATTAACTCCTCACTTTCCAATATTCTTTTAACATTGTCATTTTTATTCAATGATTTATTTTATCTGTAAATATTTTATAAAGATGTAATTTTTTGAATCACATTATTATAACTTAAGATTTATATGTTTATTTTTTACTATTATATTTATTATATTTTATTAGAAATCAATATAAAATTAGATATTTAATTTACAAGAAATTATCTATTAACTTTCAAATATTCTTATAAGATATTTATTTTTATTCAATGATTTAGTTTATTTGTAAATATTTATATTTAATAAAGTTGTAATATTTTAAATTACACTACTATACCTTAATATTTATGTATATTTATTTTTTACTATTATATTTTATTGAAAAATCAATATAAAATTAAATATTTATTTTACAAAAAACTAACTATTCAGTCTCGAATGTTCTTTTAAGATAGTTATTTTTTATTAATAATTTATTTTATCTGTGTGTAGTGTAAATTAATATATACAGTGTTTTATATGAGAATTTTGGTTCATCGTCATATTAGTGAGTCTCACGTTTGGTGGATGAAAGTGGTACCGTTGAAGGTTGACCTTTTTGTTTGATAGTTATGTTATAATACATTTCCGTCGAAAGACAATTTGATTAGAAAATATATTATTAGTGTAGAGGAACAAAGTTGCCTATTGCTGAGTGGTATAATATAACTCGAGTGTTGGAATATTTTAATTATTTAATTAAATATTAGCATTGCAATAACTATGTGGCCTAATATATTTATTTAATTACATTAGTTATTTTTATCAAATAAAGTGCCTTAAATATTTATGTGATCAAATAATGTTAAAAATGCTATTTAGATTTTATTTAGGAATTTTTTAGTTAATTAATTAAATAATTGGATTTTAACTCAAATATGAGTGGATGTCATGGCCCAATTTAGGAATAATGAGAATCCTAATTGTCATATATATATATATATATATATATATATATATATATATATATATATATATATATATATATATATATATATATATATATATATATATATATATATATATATATATATATATATATATAGGCTATGGTCCCCAATATACCATACACAAGCAAAATTATCTCTTATCCCCATCTGAAGAGTATTCAAGACATTAGGAGTACCTGTCTTCATGTTTAGTTTATTGAGATTTGTTCTATAAATACTAATGTTTATTTTATTTTATTTTTTTGGATCATAAAAACATATATTTTAAATTCATTAATTTTTTAATATTGATATATATGATTTATGAGGCATGAAATTTTAATAATAATTTTTGAGTATTTTTTTTGTTACACTTACTATGGAGTTATATTTTATGTGTTATATTTATTTTCTAAATATTTATATGGAATTAGCATCTTCCATATCTTTTATATGAATTCTTGAAAATAAATTTAATTATTGTATTTATTTAAATAATATTTATTTTGGTGATCACATTTGGAATTATAATTGTGAATTAAAATATAATTCCAAATGTGAATTAGAAAGTCATGCCTTTTCCAATGCTTCCTTCACTTTCTTTGTTTTGGATATTGTCATTGGCCCCTCTATACAACGTGAAGCATCATCCTTCACTTTCTTTGTTTTGTCATTAGGACCCTTATACCATGCGAAGCCTCGTTTGAGTCAAGATCATCGAATGCTACTCGTAATGGAATAATATCCCGAGTAGGGGTAGAGAATGAATCTTGTATTTTATTGGAATGAAGAGCCTACAACAAGGAAAAGAATCTAACATATAAAATAGTTGTAAAACATGTTGCTTATAGTTAAAAAAGGCATTGCAGAGAACACAATACCTTCTCCTCAGTTGCTTGCAGTCCATGAAGCACTCGATGAAAACGAAGACGATTTTATACCTGAATATTACAGTGACGAATAACAACAAGAGACAGTACAAAGATGACAATAATGATCTTATTGCTAAACAGTTGATCGAGAAACTTTGTGTGGATTGGCCAATGATATGATCAAGACAAGCAACGTCAATAGAAATTTTGATACTTCCAAGTTCCAACCTTTTATTTAATCTCAATTTGAATACCAAAATCAATCATAATAAGAAACAAAATTGGTGTGTTTTGTATTCAAATTCTGTCAAAGCCAAGACATCAGTTTCAAACTTCTTTAAACACCGGTCAAAGCCAACGCACCAATATCACAATGGTTTTTGACTTCAAATATATATATATATATATATATATATATATATATATATATATATATATATATTTGAAGAATTATACCATGAGTTACACTCGTTCAAAAACGTCACCATTGAATTGAAACATACCATCATATAAATCATAACTATAACGTTTGAGATTAATCTATAATGATTTACTATACGATCAAGATATCCAAATATTAACGTCAAAATGGACTTTTATATAACGTTAATTTTGATGTAGTTCAATGACATAGTAAATCACTGTATATTAATCACAAACTTTATAGATATGATATATATGATGATATGCTTCAATCTAACGGTTGATTTTATTAAATATTAATACGAAGTGACGTTTTTGAGTGAGTGTAACTCATAGTGTAATTCTTGATGTAATTTGATTTCTCCTTATATTTCTTAACCACTCTTGTAAAATTCCATTTTTGTCTCCGAAAAATCGAAAATAAATTTCCAGTTAGTATCCTATTCAATACAATTCAAGTTGGGTGCAAACTACCTTTTCCCTCTCCATAATTACAAAATTTTAACCCTCTCTTTCAACCGTCAGCAAAAACAATTTTCCTCTCAAATATAGACCAATTGATTACTTCCGTAAAAGTTGATTTAAAATTGATATCAATACCTTCTATTAAGTTTTCTTCCTTCTAAAAAAAAATTCTTTTTTTTTATTAAGAGTTTAATTTAAATATTGTTTGACCTGTCTTTTCTTAAAAGTGTAGAAAAGTAGAAAATAGTGAGGTCAAACCGTGCCTAAGTATTATTTCTATGGATAGGAATGAAATGTTGGTTTGAAAAATATCTTGTCAATTTTTTACATATTTCATGTATCAATGATTACCTAAATTATTTTGTTAAATTTGTATCAATATTTATATTTGATTGATCGAGAGATCAACAATTCACTTTCTAAAAAGTTCTTTTTAGATATTTATTTTATTCGATAATTTATTTTAGGGTTAAATATAAGTATTTTAGAAAATATTTTTACTTTTGTTCTTCTAAAAATTTTTGTTAAAAGAATCTTCATTTATAAAGCTAAGAATTTTAATTTTTTCTCTCTCCAAAAACTTAGAGAAATTTTCACAATTTATCAACTGATAGCCTTTAACAACGGTTTATTAATTTAGCACCATTTTAGTAGAGTGTCTATTTATTATGTATTAATGATTGTCTAAATTATTATGGTAAATTAAGGTTAATATTGGACTACCAGAGGAGGAAATAAAATATGCACGGTAATCTGATTTTATTTTGTCATATATATTTTAAAATTATTATAATGATATAATATATTAGTGATTATTTTATATGGTCGTACATGTCCATTGATTTCTTGAATTATTATAATTACCTTGTTACTATTATATTTAGTATATTTGATTGACAATCGATATGAAATTAGATATTTATAATACAAGGAATAAACTATTCCCTTTCGAATATTGTTTGAGTTAGTTATTTTTATTCAATAATTTATTTTAGACAAAATAATTTTAAGATTTTTTAAGTTATTTAATGGTAACAAGTCAATCATTTATATTTTTTTATATGTGAATTCTTTATGATAATTAACGTCATTGACTTTTTTCTAGTTTATTTGGTTCTATTAATTTTATTTTAATTTCTAAAATTCATATTAAATTCGTTTTTGTTCCAAAAATTATGAAAAAAAATCTAAAAAAATTTCTTCTCATTTTACACTTTGTGTAATTTTTTGAAAATTTTATTTTTTATTTTACTATTTTTCTTTAATTTCTTCGTGCATTTTAATTAATATTTTATCGTAAATCAATATGAATATTTGAGATATATATATATATATATATATGCGTATTATCTTTTTTTAAAGTATTTTCATCCTCAAAATTAAACAGTATAAAAATATTATAAAAAAATAATATGCATTATTCTAAAATAGTAAATAACTTTTCTTCCAAAATAATTAATAACAAAAAAGTTATAAAAAAAGATTACAGAGTTAACATTTTACCCTTTTATATTAATATTTAAAAATATTTTCATCATCAAAATTCAAGATCACTCCGATGCGATGAGAGCGATAAGGGAATTAAGAGAGAATGATCATCTAAAACTGAATGAAAATTAATATTGATTGTGATTGTGTATCTTGATTACAGAGAAATGCTCCTTATATAGAGACATTTTTCAGGCCCAAGAATGTAAACTAACCTAAGGCCAAAAACACACAGAGGCCCAAAGATTTCGACACACTCCAACAGATAGCAGAGCAATTCGACATATTGGCTATTTCGACCAACACATTAGCTAGTTCGACTAGCACACAAACTAGGCTAGTTCGACTGAACAAGAATTATACATTCTAACACACCCCCTTAATTCATGTTCTTGCTGATTTGTTGTCGACAAATAGTTTTATCTTCTTAGGGTCTTATGGGAGGAGATGTTAGAAGAAAAACATGTTAGAAAGATTATCATGTCTCTACCTTAGAGATTTAACATAAAGGTAACAATTGTTGAAGAAGTTCAAGACATCAACAACATGAAATTTGATGGATTTGTTAGGTCACTTCAAACATTTGAACTGGCTATAAGTGACAAGTCTGAGAAGAAGAACAAGAACATAACTTTTGTATCTAATAATGAAGATGAAAAGGGTCAGACTAATCTGGATATTGAGGAAGGATTGTCAAACACCTAGAGGCTTTCTAGATTTTAGCACTTCTTGAGGTCACAAGATGCTAACCCCAAAGATTCGTAAATGCCACATAAAATTAGTTTATTGAGAAAAACATTCCTCTTCTCATGAAGTTGGGTGGCCAGGGGAACAAAATATTTGGTTAGTTGAATGCATTGTGAGAAAAAGACATAGCGAGAAAGCCAATAAGTAAGGAAAACTATGTGTTCATGATCTCCCACAATCCCTGTCAAAGCACGGTGATCATCGATGAAAGAGTTGTAGGCAGACTTGATAAAGACAAATCCAGGTTTGTTCTTGGTAACAGTTGAAGGCTCATAGGCTTCTTCAGTTGGTCAAAGACCAACAATGACAGCAATGTCGAAGATCGTATGAGTCACCATCTCATAAGATAAATGGAAAGTGTTAGTGATAGTTTCCCAGAAGCGTATGGCGACATGAACGTGTAGGGGTTATACTTATGAAAGAAAATTGGTACATGCCTACAAGGTATAGAATAAGATATTAACGCATCAGAGTAACAAACTTTTCTCTTTTCATCATCAATTGAAGGTTCTAGGACGTAGGTACGACCATCCATAAGAAGGGGTTCTTCATTGCGTAAATCAAAAAGGGCATGCAAATGAGGAATGGCTGTGATATCCTAATAATTAATGAATCTTTGAATGAATCAAAATTGCAAATACTTCTAGTGTCTCTTTTATTTTTTAGTTTTATAAACTAGACTGACTAAAAAAACACATTTGAAAACCAAATAACAAACAAAAGAGACAGATGACAAATAGCAACGGCTCAGCACATTACTTCCCAAAAAATTGCTAAGTAAGAAATTTGTAAAGTCCTGCTGACATTTCATCGTTCTTTCTATATTAAGCCCTCCAGCACAAGAACAAAACAGATGGCATCAATCCAGCAAATTTCATACATCAGAGAAAAAATAGATCACGGAATACTGGGGTCTTGTTACCATCAAAATTAAGCTACCACAATCGAGCATTTAAGTTTCAAAGTTACAAAATCTCAAAACATCTTAAACTTCATTCACTATAGCAGAAAATAGGAAAGAAACAAAACCCTACCAAAAAGTCCCGACAAAATCATACCCTTTCTTTGGGAACTGTGATCTAGTTTTCACTTAAAGCACTTGGCATCCAAAAGAGCCTCTCCCTCAAATGGTTCAAAATCTTCAATCATCTGACTAACACGCTCTTTCTGAGCTTCGTCGGAGATGTCAACCTTGGTCCACTCATAGAGCTCCATGTCATAGCATTCATCAATGACAAACTGTGGAATCTCCTGTCCACGAAAAAGCCACAATCCCTTCACCTTAAATGGAGCCGCTGATCCAATCACAAGCATCTTTCCAAATGCATACTTGCGAGCCAGATCCATCCTCTGAAGAAATCCACCAACCTTGTTCAGTGTCACGAAAGAAACAGTATTCTCATCTTGGTATTTGTAGTCACAGAACCAGAGAGAATATCCCTCTGGATCATACATGTCCCAGAATCCTGCAAGTCAAACAAAGGTATAAAAGTGTCATTCTGTGATACAGTGTACACGGGATAAAAAGAATTGAGTTTCCAAAAACGACAGTATATTTCCAAGGGAGTAAGCTACAATCAGAATTCTAATCTAGAAGCTACAAAAATTTGGGGAAAATACAACAGGAACAAGCTACAAAATTTTGAAAAATAGAAAACCACAGGAGCGAAATCACAATACCTTTGATTGCGACCTCACGGAAGTTGGTCTTAGTGTTAGAGTAAAGTCTTTTCCACTCATCCAATATCATCTTGCTTGGGGGAAGAAGATCAAGAGGATTCTTGGCTTTGGGCTTGGGTGCCTCCTCTTCAGCTTCTTCAACTTTGGGCTTTGCGGGCTCTGGTTTAGCCACTTTCTTTGGTTCATCTTTAGTTTTGGGCTTAGATTCCTTAGGCTTCTGAGCAGATGGAATAGGTGGCAAAACTTCAGTCTGCTTAACCTGGCCTATTATCTTTCGGAAGTTTGGCTGGTTGACCAAGGTCCAGAAGTATCTCTCAACATGAGGAAACTCTGAGGTGAAGCTCTTGACCAAGAGTTTGGAGAAACCAAGCCACAGGTGGGATGTTGTTATAATATCAGCAAGGGTAACAGAATCCCCAACCAGGTAGGTATTGTGGGCAAGGTGAGTGTTAAGAGCCTCAAATGCTCTCTTCAATGAAGAAAATGCAGACTCCTCCACCTTCATTTAGACACAAATTTTTAAAGAAGGGAAAAAATATCAATGAAAGGGGAAGATAACAGGTATTACAACAACGGGATAAAAAACAGTGAACTAAGCACCTGTTACTTGAAAAATCAATTTAAATATTTTAAGTTTCTAAAATTGCGTTAGTTAACTTGTTAATAATGAAAGAGACTATTTAAGTGAGTCATTGTGATAAAGAAAAAGATAAAATACTATCTATTGATGGTACATTTCAGGAAATAGCTCTTTTGACATTCTTGTTGTTTCCAGAAATGCAAGACTATTGTTCACTTCAAGAATCTTTATTCTCCTTGTTAAAGAGGAAAACCAACACAAATTTCCAGTAGAAGATGTTTTCACAAAGTAAATGGGTACTAAGGATTAAAATTTTGGAGTTACACTCAAGAAAACCAAATGATTTAAGAATACTCCTCTCGTAACTTGTGATTAGTTTGCCACAACTCAGATAATATTATATAATTGCTATCAATACTCAAGATTAGAATCTTCAAACCAATTAAAAATAGCAACTAATGTATAAAAAAATGAACACTGCACACAACTTACGAGAGGAATGTAGGTGGCCTTTCCAAGTCTTGGAAGGTACAACTTCGAAAGATGGGCATCAATCTCCAAAGAAGAAAAATCAATCCACTGGTCAACATGAGCCTGAAGACAAGAATACAAATAGAACAGGACATGAGGCCAGTTTCAAGAAGTCGCACTAAACCAGATATATTAATTAATAAACATAATTCAACATATGTAGTACCAGATCAATGGGAGAAGATCCAAACAAATTGTTTTCACCCGATCGGGCAACTGCAGCAAAACCAAACAAAAGTAAATAACAATAAGATTACATAAAGAGATATGTGTAAGCAGTAAGCGTGTACCATAACGGGCAATTGCATTGCTCTCAAAGATGGCACCGTCGGGGGTTTCCAAGACAGGAACCTGGAAACAAAACCATGTATGATCATTTAGTAAAAGGAAATTCTAGAGTTTATATTTATAAGGGACAAATTGAGGATGCATGGAAAATCCACCTTTCCAATAGGATTCAACTTGAGAAATTGAGGGGTTTTATTAGAGACACCCATCTGAAAATTAGGAGCCAATTCAAGTTTGACACCAACATACTCTGCAGCAATCAGAGACTTGAAGACATTTTTGCTTGCAGAGGCGGCGTGCAGGATCTACACGAAATTGCAATCAGAATAGTGATCAACAGTTGAATGATAAAATAATAAAGTAATTGAAATGTAAAATAACTAACCAGAGCCATGGATTTGAGATCTGAAACAATAGAAATCTGAGTTTAGTAAAGTTATATTCGAATTGTATAGGAATGAGAAACAAGATTGCACTTACAGTGATGATGGAAGGGAGGAACGAGAGTTTTAGGAAACAGGACTCTCTATTCCTGTGAGAATGTATCAACGAGTAGTTAGTGGCAAACTAGGTTTTCTCATATACTCATGCGATACCTCTAAACCCTAAAACGGCTCGGCTCGGCTCGGGTCGCCAGTATGGAACGGCCCACAACTCATAACTCCACCATTTCTATTTTTCATTCCCGTTATTACAAAAATCTTGTTTTATTTTATTTTTAAGTAGTTTGACCAAAACATCATTTTACATATATAAAGTAATTTGACACTATTTCGTATATTTTATCAAACTATTTTTATATTTTAAAATTATGTAATTCAACCTTAATGTAAAATTATTTTATATTGTCAATATATATTTATTGAATTCTAATTTTTTTATATAAATTTAAAAATAGTGCTTTCAATGTAAAATAATTTACACATACAGCGAATCAAAACTTATTGTAATGTATTTCCTTTTTTTCTCATTATATATTGTCATAGTCTAGAATCATTGTTTTAAATCATGCACTTCATCTAGTCAATTACTAATTACTAGCCGCCATGATGAACAATTTATCATTTTTAAGTAAAAGTTTTATTTTTTATTGTCATTTTCAAAGTTTAAGATAATATTAAATATTATTTTGTTAATTTTATCCTTAATTATTCATTGATGATAAAAAAAAATTAGATAAATTAATAAATAATTAAGAGTATTATATGTAAAAAGACAATTACCAATTAGAAAAAAGTGAAAATTATAAACTTTATTGATATACACAAAAAATTAAAAAGAACAGATAAAGTAACATATAAATAAATAGATTATATTACAGAATTTAAGCTTAAGAGTTTTATTCTCTATAAATATCTCATTCTTTATTTTTAGTCTCTATTAAAATAGTGTTGTGGCTAAAATGTCCCTAGATGAGTTCGGAGATGCATATGACGTTTCGAGTTTATTTTTTTATTGGACTTCATCTCAGAAATTTTTTAGTCCTTATTTTTAGTGGATTTCACCTCTGAAAATTAAAAAATATATCTGAGTGAGTTTGGAGATGCATCTCCGAACGCACTAAATACCATTTTTACAAAAATTGAGTTCGGAATGACATATCTAAAGCAACCCCAAAAGGAAATTCGGTCATGCAATTCTCAAGTCCCCTTTCGTATGCAAATTTATTTTAGAGATTTCATCATCTACGATAATATTTGTCAAGCCTTGCTCAAACATTTCCGCATATCTTGATGCAAATTTATTTTAGAGATTTCATCGTCTACGGTAATATTTGTCAAACTTTGCTCAAACATTTCCTCTTCAAGAAACCAAAACCTACATATCTAAGGTTCATGAAGATCTTCTATGCAAATCTCAATTTCAAAACTAAGGCTCTCATATTAGAAGTTCGCACTACCAAAATTTCTCTCCCAATGGTAAACTTTAGATAATTATGCAATCTACCAACATTTGAAAGAACTTACACTATCAAAGCTCCTTATATTTCTCATAATTTTAAGGTATATGTTGCTATTTCTAGTCTCCTCATCAATCAGATGAAAAATTATAATCTTCATGTCTAGGTGAAGTTGTTGAAAGCAAGTTGTCGCATTGGATTAATATAGGTTGATATATTCTTACTAAATTGTCTAGATTGACTTGGCAAATAGAACATGAGATTAAATTACACAAAGTTTCTTAATTGCTTGTATAGACATTTATATGATGATAGTTTATGAATCAATTTATGTAATAAAGTTGATCTCTTAAGGTTTTGAGTGTTATAATAATACTGTCTCCGTTTTTTATTATAAATCGTTTTTGACTTTTCACACGTATTAAGAAAAATAATTAGTGTTGTATGAATAAAAAATTATAAAAGTTTTTACAAAACTATCATTCATTAATAACATGTGAAAGATAAATTTACATAATTGAAAGGAGATAGTCTAATAAATATTTAAGGATATAATAGGAAAAATATCATTAATTATTCATTGAAATTGTAAAACGACTTTTATTATAGTACAAAGTTTTTTTCTAAAACAACTTATAATAAAAAACGAAAGAAGTAATACAATTGTGAATAAGTGGATAAATAATAACACATTAAATAAAAATATAATCACTTAAATATTTATAAATAGAAGAAGTAAGTCACTTATCCGTTACCTTAAAATTTTAGATGATTAAATTATACGTCTCTTATAAATATATCTATTGCTATATTATGTATCACTCCTATCTCGGGGTAGTATAAGATTCCAAAGATAATAATAAGTGTTTTCCTATTAAGAAAAGTGTTTCTCAAAAATTCAGTAAAAAATAGTTGACCGGATTGAGTTATTTACACAAAATTGCGTAGATTGAGTTGACGAGTAGAAGACTGGATTAAATTAGACGGAGCTTGTTAATTAAGTGTGTAGTGTGTATGTGTTAATTAGAAAAAGTAAAAACATAAAGAAAAGAAAAAGAAAGAAAGAGAAGTAGTTGAAAAAAGAAAGTAAGAAAGCGAGGATGAGTCGGAGAGGAGACGAAGAATACGATTATCTGTTCAAAGTGGTACTCATCGGCGACTCCGGTGTCGGGAAATCCAATCTTCTTTCCCGATTCACTCGCAATGAGTTTTGTCTCGAATCCAAATCCACCATCGGCGTCGAATTCGCCACTCGCACTCTCGAGGTATCTTTATTATCACTAGATCGATCTCAGATCTTGAATTCCACTCTGATCGATGTGTTGTTGGTTTGCAGGTTGAGGGAAGAACTGTGAAATCTCAGATATGGGATACTGCCGGACAGGAACGTTACAGGGCGATTACGAGTGCCTACTATCGCGGCGCACTCGGAGCTCTTCTGGTCTATGATGTCACCAAACCTACTACCTTTGAGAATGTCACCAGATGGCTGAAGGAGCTTCGGGATCATGCCGATGGTAACATTGTCATCATGTTGATTGGCAATAAAACTGATCTCAAGCATCTCCGTGCTGTTAACACCGAAGATGCTCAGAGTTATGCTGAGAGGGAAGCTCTTTCTTTTATCGAGACGTCTGCGCTTGAAGCAACCAATGTCGAGAAGGCTTTCCAGACTATTCTCGCGGAGATATACCGGATAATCAGCAAGAAGTCGCTGTCGTCTTCTAATGATTCTGCTGCAGCTGCCAATGTTAAGGAAGGCAAGACAATCACCATTCAAGGATCCCAAACTGCCACTACAAACAAACCCTGCTGTACATCATCTTGAACTTTAACTTCTTCAACTCTGCCTTATCATTCTTTTTCAACTTTGTTTTCATTTCCTATGTGTCATCTTCATTTTCAATTCCTCCTATGTTTGCCTGCACATTTGTGATACATGTTTATCGATTATATTCCCTTGTAATATTTCAAGTCAATCAAGTGCATATGTTTGAAAAATGACTAGATATATCACTTCACCTAAATCCAATCAACTCTTCTGATGGTTTCTTATTTTTGCATCTGCAACTGATATAGTGTTTCATTTCCGGAAAATTTCTGCATCTGATGCACAAATTGTTCTCTGTTGTGTCATATTGTATGGAACTCATCATTTTATTAGGGTCATATTGCTGCAACTTAAGAGTAATTTGTGGCGATAGTTTGGATCATATTTCAGCATTTGTACACATGTGTTGGTTAACACTTATATTTGGCTAGCAGGATTAAACATGATGATGATTGTCATGTAATTTGTTTACCGATGTGGATAATAAGCATAAATCCATATGTATTTTGAGATTATGGTGTTCACAATACTCTCAAAAGGATTGTAGCTATTTTTAGCATATCGATTTAGAGTCATCTCCTGTACACTATATTTTATTTCCAAATTTGTGATTTTGATTTTTTATTTTAAACTTTGAACTCTAAAAAAAATCTAAGCTCTAAACTACTATTGAGGTAAAATCTGTGTTAGATAACGTAAATAACGAAAACTTAAATTTGCCAAAATATTATTCTACGTTTTATAACAAAAAAAGTGATTCTTTTGACTATTTATTTAAGAATAATGCTAAACACAATGAAAGGAATTTCGTGAAATCACTAATTTTTTCTCTAAGACAATTGCACCGAAAATACAAAAATTATTCGCAGTTTCCATCATTTAATCCTTGGGCAAAACCAAATTTATTTGTGCAGTATCCATCACAAAGCAACACGTGGTATCTACGACCTCAACACATCTTGCTCCAAGTTGGGTTTCTTATCTGATATTTTTTAAATTGTTCTCAAAGTCATCATCCATATTAGTTAAAGACTAATGCTATTATTACATTCATTCTTACACAAATTACAAATACTTATACTAAATATTATTCATGAATAATATTTTTTAAATAAAATAATATAATTTATGGACAGTAAAGTATTATTATAATAATATTATTTAAAATATATATTTTTATTTGTTTAAATTAAAAGATATCAATATAAAATTATGTTATTAATCAATTTTATAACTTCATTAATCAATATTTATATTTCATTAACCAACTTTATTTTAATATTATTAATTTTAAAATCTGAATGTTTATTAACCAACATTTTATATTTCATTAATCAACTTTATTTTATGACTAAAAATCATCTTTAATATTTGGACGTTTATTAACCAATTTCATAACTTCATTAACCAGTATTTTACACTTCATTAACCAATTTTGTTTAACTACATAAAATTACTTTTGATATTTAGACGTTTATTAGCCAACTTCATTATTTCATTAATCAGTTTTTTATATTTCATTAGCCAATTTTATTTTACTACAAAAAGTATAAAAAAATATTATTATAATAATATTTTACTGTTCATAAATATATTATTTTATTAAAAAAAATACTATTCACCGTATAAATATGGTGAATAGTATTTGGTGTAATTATTTGCGTACAAATTAGGTATATAAATAGCATTGTTGATTAGTTAAACATATATCAATTTTATGACAAACAATTACATGCATAACTAATTTTCAATTATACTATTCTTAAGCAGCTAAGCAGTGAGAAATGTTTTCGCTATATATAGCATTGCTCTTTATTTAAATCAAGAAAATTGTCTAAATTTAGGAAGAAAATAATACTTATACTAATTAACTGAGGAAGAAAATAAGAGAATTTCTCTTTACATTCTTTTTTTTTCTTCTCAAATTAAGTGTAAATTTTTTAAAATACCTCTTAATTTTGGAAATACAATTTCGAACACACCATTTTATCATTTTATCTAAAAGTTAATTTAAAGATGCATCTGCAAAGGAGTTTTAAGGTATGTTCGCAAGTGTATCTTTGAAGTATCATTTTTTTAATTCAAAAAATTATTTATGAGATTCTTCTTCGAACTAGATATTTATTTAAACAACGCGCCAGACTCTCCATTTTCTCCATCGTTCTAATTTTCACTTTCATTTTGCAAAAACAAATCCCTTGGCCTCGTGAGTACGTCTGTGCAAGTTAAATTTTGAAGCAACTTCAAAAACTTTGCTTGTATCTTGCCAATCACAAATCTCTCGGAGTACTACATTCAATATTTTACACCCTTATCAACATATTTTTGAATGAATTTCACATCTAGCTTATTTTGAGTTTTGATTAATGTATTAGGTAAAATATGTTAGTTTTAATGCATTAGATGATATTAGCATTTGAAATAGATAATGTGTAGGATATGTTTCTATCATTTGGATGATTGAGATGCATTTTGGTTGTTTAGGACAAGTGCATAGATGGTTCTGCCATTGACAAAAGATTCAAAGCTCTTGTCAGAGATGTATCTCCGAACTGGGTCTGTTTATTTTTTGGAGATACATCTCCAAACTCTTTCCTTTTTGATGCACAGATATATTTTCTTATGTTTTTTCAAGGAAAATGTCAGGAAACAACAACAAGTTGAGGCTCATACGTGAAACCCTAACTACGTCGGCTCGCCGCGAGATGGCTCTTCAGCATACCAAGGCCAGAGGTATCCTTATGCCTTATAATAGGGAAACATCCACTTATCGGAGTTGATTATCACATGGATCGTCATCTTAGGCTCGTGCAGGCCCGGAGGAGGCCTCAACTGCACATGATGATCTCAGTCTTTCTCCACTTGTAGACCCCTATTCAGGAGGGACCACAAACACATCATTATTGATATACTTTGGAGATCATATTTCTCCACATATCTGGGACGAAGAGGTATATTTCTTAACGATTATATTTTTTTTATATTTTACCCAAATTTAATTCGACTGAGATTGTTGTATTTTATTTTCAACATGAATGAGAGTGTTCGAAGTCAATTAACCACTCCAAAAAGACTCACAAACTTGCTCAGCCTTAGGAAGATTGGTTCCTTAGTGTGCTCTTGAACTCCGATCTTGTAGGTCTTTGTTCTTCTGACAACAACATCATCAATCATGGAAACATGACCATTACATTAGGTGATGTCACTTGCCTTCTACACATCCCCATCAGAGGAAGGCTGCTTGATCATTCTAAGGTCACCAAGGTTGGTGCAGTGTAGAAGATGGTGTTTATTTGGGAGGTTGGCCCTTGGAAACCATGGAGCAATCTAACAACACTAGGGGTGAACATTCCAAGTTTTCTTGGTTGAAGAAGTTGTATAACGACAACTTGGAGTTGATCACCTATGACGATGATCTACAAGTCAGCTACCACAGGGAGTGTGCACTTAAGTGTTACTTCCTTTTCTTGGTTGGCAAGTCTGTGTT
This sequence comes from Vicia sativa, assembly GCA_021764765.1. Lineage (NCBI taxonomy): Eukaryota > Viridiplantae > Streptophyta > Magnoliopsida > Fabales > Fabaceae > Vicia > Vicia sativa. The sequence goes on from CM038792.1 coordinate 1,734,600, forward strand.
TATGGAGAAAAGTGCAACCTACGTAGATATGACATACCTCAATTATTTCACCGACTTGGAGGCCATTCATGAGAGGAACAAGGGGCCATTTACTTGGTATACCTGTAATGAAAGTTGAGCCAAAGTACTTGTTGAACAACAAAGTAAATGATAGGCTCATGCACCCTGCTGACGGTAATTTCCAACTGCCACTATTAATTTAATTTTAAAACAATTTATTTATACATTTGTTACTAATATTATTTTTTGTTTATTCATTTTCAGGGGTGGAGCTTACCTTCTACCACCGCATACACAGTTTTGGCTATGACTCATCGTATACAGAGGATTATCCACGTGCTTGCCTGTATCTCAAATGCAGAATGAACGATGATGCAATGTTGTTGTGTGTGTATATACCAGACTCACCATGATGACATCGACTGGATGCCATATAGTACTCACCGAGATAGAATTTCATTATACTCGTTTCTTTATACTCCGTATGTTTGGGATGTGAGACTAATATCATATGCATGCATCTGCCAGAGCATGCATGCAACAATTTAGGTATGTGCAAATGATTTAGAGGTTCCCCCTTCCAGATTGCTCGTGAGAGCATTGTCAGAAGACAATTGGGTGATATTTTGAAGGATTTTGAGAGTCATCTGGTATACCGGTGGAGTACCGGATCCATGAAGCCACATATGAGTCGCATTATGTTGAGGGCTATATGATTTGATTATGCTATGCGTCACACCCTTACATGACACAATGCGCTTCTAGACCTACTTAAGAGAAGATCTTGGAGAATGAGCAGACTACAGATGATCATCTCGTTGATATGTTGTCGATATCTCATACTATCAAGTGGATTACTTATGAGGGCATATAGTATGGACTGTACGAGAGAGGTGATGATGTGGTTGTTCTAGCACATTCCATTCTCATCGAGGCACGAAATATCGCGGGTTACCATTGATAGAGAATGAGTCAAGGAGTTAAGGTTAGACATACTTAGTATATTATGCATTTCATTGTATTTTGCACATTAAGGACAATTTTTGTATTATGATTCACTTTTTAAATTAAGGCATTTCATTTTTCTATGAATTAGGTGGTTGTTAATGTTTGAATCAAATAATTGCAATGTTAATCAGATTAAAATGTTTTCGGGTTCAATAAAATACAAATTAAGGAAACAGATTATGCCCAAAAACATCCATGCAAACTTTCAGAGATGTATCTTCGAATTTATACCAAAAAAATTAGCAGATACATCTCCGAAATAATTTTTGCCCAAAAATGAGAGTAAAGGTGCGCTCATAGTGACTTGGTACTTCATGAGTATTTATACATGACGTGACATTCCTACTTGTGTGTACTTTGATATTCCATAATTTTATTTTATAACTATTTAATGAGCAAAGTATGGTGTTACACATTATCCCATCTTCATCACAATATTTCCCAAAGTCATTTGAGACATACTCGCCTCTATCATCTATTTTGCAAACTTTGAGCTTGTGACCACTATGTCTCTCAATCTTGCACGTGAACTTCTTAAACACTTCAAATACCTAATATTTTGTCTTGATTAGGCATGTCCATAGATTTCTACTAAAATCATCGATGAAAGTGACAAAATACCTATTGCCACCACACAAATCAACTTGCATCGTCCCGCACACATTGGAATACACCACCTCAAGGTGATGCTTGGTCCTACGACATGCATCCTTGCTGAATTTATTCTTGAGTTGCTTCCCTTGAACACACTCTTCAAAAATATCAGCTAGAAAATCCAGTTACCATATCGTTCCTTTGCAACACATTGAGATATCTAAAATTGAGATGACCAAGACAGTAGTTTCATAACCACTTATCTCGACTTGCCGCGGTAGCAAGACACATACACTCTATCACTTTCAGCTTAATCTTGAAAGTCCTATTGGAAGCCATATGAGCTTTAAGGACCAAAACCATGTTTACATCCATAACGTGATAAGTCTTGTCTTCCATGCAAATATTGTAACTCTTCTCAAGAAATTGACCAATACTTAGAAGGTTACATTTGACTCCAAGAATGTACAATACATCTTTGATCAAGGAATGACCATCATCCATTCTCATGATCAAAACATCACCTATCTCGTCGACCGCTAAAGTGATGTCATCCGTGAATTTAACTTTATTCTTCGTGGCATGATTGATTTTAATAAACGAATCCTTTTTACCTGTAATATGCATGGAGCAACCAAAATCCAAGTACCATTCTTCACTGCATTAGAATCCATCTGTCACAATCATTGTAACATTTTCTTCATCAAATGTTTATGCAGTGTTCCCAAAACTGTTGTTGTTGCTGCCCGACAGCTGACTACTGATGCATTATTTTTGTGTGAACATCACCAAGAGGATGTTCTCCTCATCCACATCTGGTCTAACAACCTTAGCTTCATCACCTTGTCTTTTCCTCTGTTTCTCGTTGCAATCTCTTGCAAAATGACCTAGTTTTTAACAATTAAAGCTTAGTACCTTACTCTTGTCAATCCTCTTGGCATAGTTGCAGTGACTGTCATTTTTGCAGCTGCTCTCACCCCTCGACATATCAAACTCTTCGTATTTTGTGCATCTTTTCCACCAAAATTATGAAAAATCTTTTTGTTCTTCGCATGCAATTTTCCAATCTCCACAATTGTTTTATCGTTACTCCTCTCATCCATCCCCTTCATATTCTTCTAGAGAGCTTTGAAGCTCCTCTTTGCTTAATGGCGGAAGATCTTTTGACTTTTCTATCCCCACTACAATGTTGTCAAATCTTGCTATCAAACAACGCAAGATTTTTGACATAACATTCTGCTCCGAAACAGTTTCTCCATAATATTTAATTTGATTCACCAAACGCATAATGCACGTTACGTAGTTGTTGATTGTCTCATTCTCGTCCATTTGAATCAATTCAATTTGACGTTTTGAGTTTTCAAGATCTTCCACACTTGCTTTGTTGATTCACAACCACCAACTTTCTCAAAGTTAACACCATCCACACAAAAATGGATCCAGAACAACACCTTGTAATATTTTTTCTTTTCTTCTTTTGATGCAACCTTTTATGCATCAGTTGCCTCTGCAACAAGAGGAGTTACTCAATTCTTGATCACTTTAAGAACATTTTGATATCCAAACAATACTTTCATTTGTTTAGACAATTTGTCATAATTCTTCGATCCAAGGGTTGTTAGGTTTATAGGGACTTTATCATTGAAGACGATAATCATCTTTCCACAACAGATTGTGTATCAGAACGAGAACTTTTAATGCCAAATGTTAAAACACAAACTTTTAATTGGTGAAAAATGGAAGTTCTTGATTTTTGTCGAGAAGATGGAGTGAAAGCATGAGCGAATGCATGTAGAGGCACACTGTGGCTAAAGCCACGCCAAAATTTTTGATTTTTTTCACCAGCTAGGATGATGTGGAAGATGGTGGAAGAGACGATGAGGGAAAAGGATAAGGGAAGGAGGAAGATGAAGGATAGAGCGAATAAGTGACATTAATGAGTGTGTAAGATTCGTTTGGATATAGAGAGATGGACCATAGGTTGAACTCGCCTACGTTCTACTATTATCTATGAACTCAAGTGAAGAAAGAAGAAAGTGATGATGAGGTAATGACATATATTGTTGGATTATATATTACTACACCAGTACTAGTACTACTATTCATTTTCAATTCCCACACATCTTTTCTCTAATAATGACAAGTCCGACACTTTATTTTCCTTTTTCTTTTTTTTTTAATTGCCAAATTAATCTTATTTGAAATATATATATATATAATATTCTTCTAAGAGTAATCATATTATCATACTCATTAAGCCAAAAAAAAAAAAAAAAATTATTATACTCAAGTATATTTGTAAATGTATCCTATTCAATTTTTTTATATTACATTATACTTTAAAAATTTTACACAACTCAATAATATTTTTCAAATATTTATATAATTTATAAAAAAAATTAAATGGATTTTTTCAAATCCCACAATATACTCAATATTTATATTATATAAAAATATAATTGAAATAATTAAATTAAAATATATTAAAAATTATACATTTAAAATAAATTAAACTAAAGAAAATATATATTAAAAGACACCACATGAACACATGACAAAAATGATTTATTAAAAAACACATAAAAATATATAATTGTTAAAATAAATTACTAGCACAATTTAACTTGACAATTTTTCCATTCCCAATGCATATAATCAATGCTCTCTATCATACTTGGAAATTTCCATGTCTCCCCATTTGCATTAGGCTTTCGATATTTTCAGTAATTGGTCTTCGTAAATATTGTGTCTAGAAGATGTTGATCACTCTCCTTGTAAACTTATCAATATATTTTAGATTTGTGGTTTCACCAATTCTCAAATTGTCATCTACACTATCAACAAATGTTTCATATGCCAACATATATATAAATAACATCAATGCATACGGATAACAACAATGCCAACATACCTAATCATACTAATCAATTTCATAATTATATTAGAAATATTTCTTGTGATCCAAAATTTATAAAATTAAAAAGACTTTTGGATCTTTATTCAAAACTTGTGGAAACAAATAAATGCGACACATTATATATGATTTATAAGTTTTTGAAGTTAGCTTTACTCTTGTCGATAGCAACTATAAGTATGGAATCCATTTTTTCAACTATGAAGTTTGATAAGAGGTCAATTATGTATAAAATAAGTGATCATTGATAATTTTCATTGTAAATGTATTGTATTAAACAATATTATTTTTTTACTTTCAGTATAATTTAGTTTATAATTTGTTTTATGTTTAGCCACACTAATATGCCCCTAAGTGAAAGAGAAGATAATTAAAGTGAGAGAGTAATCGAGTGTGAGAAGTTGAATTTTATTAATTGAGATGATATGCCACAAAGGGCATTTATACAAGTATGCTACAATGATTCGGACCCAAAACAACAAAATAAGCTATTTGAATACATTGCTATGGAATACTATTTACAGTTTCCGTGGATTGAGGCCGACCCTCCTGGGATATAGTTGAATGAGATGATGAATTATTAGAATACCATCTGGACCAATAGAGATAGTTGAGGAAGTTGAGGAAACTAAGTGTAGCTAGTAACCAATAGAAAAGGTCTAGTCTGTCTTTGTCGATATTATTGTCATGAAGCCAGCCACCAACACCATCACCACCTTTAGTTGAAGTGATTTTATTCACCAATGAAACCAATATTGAGCTGAGATAAAATCCAAATGAGTAGGAGAAATATGTAATGGAAGTCAGAAATGTTTGCATCCCTTTCAATGACTGTGAATAAAAGAACTCAATAAGTCCAATTGCAGTAAACATCTCTGACATTCCAAATATAATGAATTGTGGTGCAATCCAAAATATGGAAAATTTTTGGTTCATATTCAAAGCTGCATCCCTTCTCATTTTCTCCATAATAGCCGCATATACCATAGAAAATGTAACCAGAAATAAGCCAACTCCTATTCTCTGCAAAGGTGTGATTCCTGACTCGTGACCTGTTATTTTTCTTGTAAAAGGGACAAATAAAATATCATAGAGAGGGACAATAACAAGGAGCAAAACGAATGGAATGGCCTGAAGTGATGCTGGAGGGATAAGAAATGATTTTGTGAGATGCGTGTCCATGGCACTTCCTTGCTGGACCGAGAATGTTTGGAGTTGTGCCAAGACAGTGTTGGCAATGATAGTGCATGCAAAAATGGGCATAACAGATAGTAATATTTTTGCTGGTTCAACTTGTTCCACACTACACAATCTCCAAGGGCTTTCCTTTGTGTTGTTCCCCTCTTCTTGTATACAAGCCTTCTCCAAGAACCTCAACTTATTGCTATGTTGTCCACCAATTTCTTGTTTGGTAGATGGAAAATTCTTATTTCTTTTCAATATTGCAGCCACAAAAACCTGATTATATTATCATATAAGGGTTATTCATAGTTATACATAAAAAAGAAATTAGATATAAAATGTTGATCATATATACATACTTGAACAACAGGGAGAAATATGGTTGATTGTGGAGGTTTGTTCCTATAGTATGCAGTCCCAGTTATGAAGGATAAGAAACCCATTGCCAGGGCGGCTGCCGCTACAGCAAATCCGGTATCCATACCAGAATGAGTTTGAATGAAAACAATAATTGTTAGACCAATAAGGGCGCCCAATGAGAATGCAAAATAGGTTCCATTGAAGTAAGTGGAGAGCTTCCTTGATTGAGGATTGAATTGGTTTGCTCCATGAGAAATCATGTTAGGCTTAACACAACCACTTCCTAATGCCACCATGTATAATGCTACGTAGAATATGAAAGCCTCTAACCCTTTTGCTGGGATGCATTCTAATTTTTGATTACATGACGGTGGCTTCAATTGAGGAAAATGAGCTTGTGCTGAGAGCAATATGATACCCTGCATAATTAATATTAATTTAATCAAAATGAATAAAATGGAGGAGGTGAATAATTGCTACTAGTATATACTTACAGAAATTTCTACAAGGGAAAAGATAAAGATGGTGGAAAAGGTGCCAAGAAAAGAGTCAGAGAGAAAACCACCGAGGAGTGCGACGAGAAAGATAGTACCAAGAAAGTTAGTGACAATGTTTGCTGAATATGGTAAAGAGAAGTGCATCTCGTTAATGAGATAAGTTATGAGGTTGTTTCCAACACCAGCTATGGCCATTATTTCAAAAGCTTGAAAACCTGAGTGAATGTTATTCAAAGATATATATCACTATGATTGTAATAAATAAAATATAAGTTTATAGATTGAAAATGAAAAAAATGAGATATATATACCAAGAATAAAAGCAGCAGCTCTAGGTCCACCGTGATATTTAGGATTGGAGGGTCTGCCTCTCCAATCAACAGTGGTAGAACTCTCATCATCATCTTTGGGAAATGGAATATTATTATTATCCATTCTTGTTGATGTCTCGTGTTACTCTTTTATCTTGTATTGCCAATGATGAGATGAATTATGAGGAAACTTGTTCAGCAATTTATAGTTCTTATGAAACTGTCTTGTTGTGCCTGAGGGTTGTTATTGTCTTGGTGTTTCTTTTTGTTGATGTTGGTTTTACGACAGCAAATATCTATATGTTCTTACTTGTTGCGGGTAATGTTTTATTGTTTCGGTTGTTAATAGTTAGTTGGTTGAGGAATTCTTGCATTCAAACAACCATAAATCAACATTCTTAGAAACAATCAATAAAAATAAAATAAAAATTAAATTTATTTATATTTTAATTTCTTTTTTAATTGAATTTATGGAATGGTTGAGATTATTAAAAGAGAGAGAGAAAATATAATGTTTATTTTTTAATTAATTAAAATTTTATGATTGGTTGTGTGTAAAATTAATTCTTATGGTTATGACTATTTAAGAATTTCTCTGGTTTTATTAGCTGGTTTTTCTATTTTTTGTTTTCAAAGTTATTTGTTTATTCATCACGATATAAAATAAATTATGGTGATAATTTTAGATCCACCGTTGAACAAGCTAGCATTATTGAAATGCTATAATTGACTACGTACAAAAAGTATATCTTGTCTAACTCTTTATTATTTATTTGTGTATATTTTTTCTTTATTACTTTTAACATTTTCATTATTTGATAAGAAACAAAAGTACAGTTTTTTAATCACTGAAAGAACAACTTGTAGAAAACTATGAATCGAAAAATAGACATCCTAAATAAAAAATGGTGGACAATCGAAGAAAAATCCGTAAGATATTTAGAGATTTTTTCTGTTGATTTTAATTTTAGAAACTAAAATCAAATGAATTTTAACATTTAAGGATCCTTTTCAAAAAAAAAAGTACAAAGAAAAAAAGATACACCGACTTACATGGATCAAAATATTATTTAAGAATATATATTATTTAAAATAATTTACACATGTAATCACGGATCCACCATTAGACAAGCTAGCACTATTTATTATTACAATTATTGGCAAATTTTTATAGATGACATGTTAAATAAGTTGTTTTCACTTTATGCGATTCATTATGTCTCCAACAAATTTATTTCTTTTTTTGGTTCAATCAAGAATTTGATTTATAACTTGTTTTTATTTGAAAAATATAGTTGTAATCTTATGCAGGGGGAAATTCTGGTACATATATCTTTTGATTGTTTGTCTTATCGCTTTTGTATTTCATCTTTGTTGAGTTTCCCTCATAGATTGCTCATATGCATAAATCTTTTGGTTATGTTTGAATTTGATCAAAATGTTATTAATCAAGGGTATGAGTCTGTGGAATAAAAGTCTTGTCTGTTCATTTTAAATCACGTGCAAAGAAAACTTTTAAAAACATGAAGAAGAAAAAAACAGTTTTTGAGGCATTTGATATGAGACATTCAATTGCACATGAGTTTTTATTCGAATCAAATCAAACCGAGATTTGCAAAAGAAGTTGAGAACCTTCTGATTGGATCAAGGTTTACACATGATTCAAATCACGCAAGTTTTATGATCTTTCAAAAATCTCTGGAGCTAATGATTTGAATCACACTTTTGTACATGATTCGAATCATGCACTTTTATGGTTTTCCAAAAATCTTTGGAGCAATTGATTCGAATTACATATTGCACATGATTCAAATCATGTGGCATATGATTCGAATCACACAATGCACTTGATTCAAATCAACTGCAAGTGAGTCAAAATTTCAGATTTTCTTTTATTCCACTCACTTGCTCATCTGACTCATTACATGCACTGACCTTGATTCGAATCTAACCAAATTTTATCATGTAAGATTTCATAATAATTTGTGTAATTTTCATTGTTATTTTGTGAATTTTTTATGAAAATCAACCACCTCTTGGAAACTCTTGCAATAAAAAATATTTCATATTCAACCTCATTTCTTTTTCACATATTAATCATGAGTGGATGTTAATTTATTGGGAGAGACAATATCTTGAAACTAATCGTTCTTTGAGATTTTTTCAAAGGTTTTCAGGATCTTGAAAGATGGAGGTTGTTGTTATTGGTGTTGGCAGACTACAGTAAAAAGAAGAAGGTATTTACTCTAGAATTGCCTTAGTAGTGATTGTGTGGAAGATACAGATAAGAAGTTATTTTTACATCTTCTAACAATTTCACCGCTCAAAGAACCGAAAGGATCAAGTGGTTGATTGGTACATATGAAGGCTTGGAGTAGCATTGATGTTATTATAAAATTGGAAGCGTTAATTGAGTGAAGATCGCACATAAGGGTTTGGCAGTTGGCCACCTATACAAGTCAAGATCCATAATCGAAGTTTTATTGTCTTCAGAATTATTACGGATAAGTGATTGTATGAACTCTTTGTATATTTATCAAAATCTAATGGAATTGTGCATGTACTTTCAACATTATACATAGACTCACACGGGGACGAAAAAGTTGAAGCACCTTAAATAACCATGTAATCTCTCTCTCTCTCTCTCTCTCTCTCTCTCTCTCTCTCTTTGCATTTCATAGAACATATGTGCTTAGGTTTACATTTCGGTAATATCGATTTAATTTGAAAGGCTTAGATTTTGTTGGAGTCAGTAAACCATTAGGAGCTTTAGTGGTGATTAAAATCTGCAAAACATCGTGCTTTTAGAATTTGACTTATTAATAAATTGCATAACCACGTCTTCTAATTTATTCAATTGATTCAATTTCATATATTGTGTTTCCTCATCGAATCATTACGATATTTGTAAAGTGATTTGGGTTGCTACCTCATAATTGTCTATTGAGTATAATTTTTACATTTTCGCTTTACAATCTTCCGCAAGCAAACTATCATAAACCTCTTATTATTCTTATTTGAAGAATCAGTTGGATTTTGTTTATAAGTTTATTTTCCCCCTCCCAAATTGTTTTCTATTTCCATATTCACAACCAACAAAAAAGAGATTTTACTTCGAGTCCTTTACTGAAGATATATTAAAATTCTTTTTTTTTTTGTCAAATTAAGATTTAATTAGACTTAATTTCCTCGAGATTCATAATTGACATTATGAAGATGCATGGTTTAGAATTGACATTATGCAAATTGATCCTTCTTGTGCTTGATGATAACCAATCGTTTTCATGCTAAAACTCTATTGGGATTTTATGATGGATGGTATTTCTATTTAAATAGGTGTTCTACATGTGAAGATTCAAACCTTGTATTTTGAAGCTTGCCATTTAATAGTTTTCCTTGAGTCTTTTGTTTTAGATTTGTAATACTCTATTATGAGGTTATCTTTCTAAATTAGAAGGATATAGTATTTTATTTGTAACAATGATTATCACTCCATAAATTTTTGTAATTGTACAAACACTTGATAAAGTGTTTGAGTGAAAGTGAGAGGGGGTGTCAAATTCAGGGTAATCCTTGAGAAAAGTTCAAGGGTAGTATTAGGAAAAAGGAAATTTAAATATGAGAGTTTATATGAGACCGTCATATACTATTAACTACTAAGAGTGAATTTCCTTTCTTTTTATTGATGCTCTCCAAACATAGGTAACTTAGAACCGAACTAGATTAACAATTGTTTGTGTTATTTATTTTACTTGTTTGTTATTTTTGTTATACTTCCAACATTATGTGCAACATCATGTCACCTATCAAACAAAATTTCAATTGGCACCAAAGAAAGCATCTTGTTCTACTTGGGTGAGCTCTAGAATTTTCTCTATATTATGTTTAAGATGGACAATGTAAAAGAAGTAGGATCTATGAATCGACCACCAGTTCTTGATTGTATTAAATATGATTATTGGAAGGCTCATATGATTTTCTTTCTTACGTCAAAGGACATTAAAACTTGGAAAATAATCATAAAAGGATAGGCTCCTATAAATATCAAAGATGAAGATAACAATGAAATTGTAAAGCCTGAAAAGGATTTGTCAATGCATGAAGACAAAAAATTACTTGGTAATTCACGTGATTTGAATGTCATTTACAATCAGTTGACAAAAATATTTTCATAATCATTTACACTTGCAGTAGTGCCAAAAAAGTTTGGGAGACTCTAGAAATTGCTCATGAAGGTACATCCAAGGTTCGTATATCAAGACTTCAACTTCTCGCAACAAAATTTGAAAATCCATGGATGAAGGAGAATGACACCATTGATAAATTCATTGTACAACTTTGTGACATTGCTAACATTATTTCTCTTGGTGAAAAGATGTCTGAATAAAAGTTGGTAAGAAAAATCCTTAAATCTCTTCCTAAGAGGTTTTATATGAAATTTACATATATCGAAGAACCCAGGATGTAGTCAAAATAAAAGTTGATGAACTGATGTGATCTCTTCTAACTTTGAAATGGCTATTGATGAAAAATTAGAGAAACAAAGTAAGAGTTTGGCGTTTAAAGTAGATGCCGAAGAACAATGTCACTACCAACGTCATAATAAGTTATGTTTTGGTTATTGAGATCAGACGGAAAATCTTTAAGAAGGTTCGTTAGCTTAGCCAATGTAAAATCTATCTTGGGTTGGAGATAAGCCTCTAAAAAATTCAAGATAAGATTGTATAAAGGTTTTGGGCATAATCTTAAAAATCTCAAAGTTTATAGTCAAATTATCAAGAATATGTATTGGGGACAAAACTAGGTCAACGTTCGGTCAAACCTGTATAACTCTCTAGTTCAATCTCTCTAACCATGCCCTCTTCAATTTATAAAGTATTGGGCCCACGGGTATTGACAAATGACTCTTTTTGGATGACTCTTACGCGAGGGACGTTGTAGATGTCATGATTGTGAAGGCTCGGGAGGCACTACAGTACAAGAGACAACATAGGAACAGGAGGTCACGAGGTTGAGACAGAGTCCGTCGTACACAATAGATTATAGTACATGTACTCTAAATTTATTTTGGGTTGTATTATCTTCACTGTAAATTTTGGATTGAATTTATGTACTTGATTTATAACTTTATGTATGTCATTTTGTGCTTATCCTTTGTATTGTATAATAGGTTAAATATGTTTTTGGTCCATCTAAATATCTCAAACTTCATTTTTAGTTCCTCTAAAATTTTTCTTCAAAAAATGGTCCTCCTAAAAATTTAAATTTTAAATTTTAGTCTCTCTTGCAATTCAGCGACGATTTTTACAACTTAGCGACGATTTTAGCGACAATTTTTTATTTAACAACGAAATTATAGACCATTTTAACTACGGTTTTGTCATGAGAGATCAAAAGTTAAAATTTAAATTTTTAGAAGAACTATTCTTTGAAGAAAAATTTTAAAAGGACTTAGAACAAACTTTGAGATACTTAGAAGAATCAAAATCATACTTAACCCTTGTATAATTCATCATAGTATACCTTATGAATAATGCATATGAACATCATTGAAAAACTTAGAATTAATTGTCTTCATTGGATGGAGATACTACTCCAAGTGTTTTTTGATATATTCATAGAGATGCATCTCCGAAACAATCTGGCGTTTATCTAATAAAAATGCGTCCGAAGATATATATCCGAAAATTGAGGGACAATTTTAAATTTACATACGGTGTTTTTCAGGTCCATAGGCTGGGATAAGAAGTTCCCAAACTTCTTAAAGAGTGTACACTCAAAACAATTTACTTTCTATTTATTGCTGCATCGGAGCATTGTCCGCTTTCATTCACTGGGTATACTAGTTTCATTTACTATTGTAATGTCTGTTTCTTTTCTTTCTTTTTTTGAAAAGGCTACATGAATTAGTAAAAAGAAAAGGCAAAATAAAGTACAAGAAATATTTTCCTATACTGTGGATGATACTATTGTGTATACCAGTTTGATTGTCTTTCTATTACCGAATCCCTAATTTAATTTTCTTCGTTCATCAATCATATCTCATGCATAGGCATAAATCATATCTCATGCATAGGCATAGCATTCACTAAGAATGACTTCAATAAAAAGGCCTTAAGCTAATAAATTACGCCTATGCGAAATTGCTTCCCATTCACTCTAAATTTGAGTAGTCGCCATAAGAGTCAAAAGAGTTAATAGATGGTATTTTAGGTAGTGTCTGAAACATCCATGTCATAGCAGATTAAAGAAACAGGGTCTCTCTATTTTACCGTAAAAGTTAAAAAAGAGATGATAATTTACAAGTTCAACCTAACCACAGCAGTTGCTATTCTGTGGGATTGGTTGCCCCTTCATCTGAACAGATTCTGCTGACTTACTACCACTTGGTTGGCTTCCCATCCTGCATAATCAAAACAACTCAAACTTAATATTTGTCTTACAATGGAACTCATGTTGTGCACAAAGAAAGTAATGGAAAAATATTAGATACTTCTTCTTAATCTCCGCTGCCATAGTTAAGAAAGCCTGCTCCACATTGATAGAGTCTTTAGCACTTGTCTCAAGGAAAGGGATACCAAGCTCATCTGCAAAAGCCTGTGGTTCATGATCATCAAGGATATGTCAGACAAGCAAACTAGGATACTCTCCCTCTTCCTTTTTTGTTTAACATACAATTCTACATTTAATTCCATGACATCACTATTTTGGACAATTAAAATAAATTGCGGAACAAACCTACCAATACTAAAAAGCAAATATGACTAATCAAAAGTATTATTCTACATGACATGTTCGATCAAGACATGAACCATCACATGTTCTTAATATCTTTAATAACTAATCTTTTAATGAAACCCAATACAAAGTTTTAGGCATTTTAATAAAGATAAAAGTACTGGGAGTGGTCATACTATCCGGTCTATAAGCCCAGTACTTAATCATAATATGACCCCATTTTACAACATTCTGTTTCTGCCAATAAAGATTTTAAACGGCCCACCCATTCATTTATTGCAAACAAACACAATTTCATTTGTCCACAATTTATAAGCAACTATCTCGATCTCACTCACAGCCCCCTCGTTTCACTTCTTCCTTCAAAGCTCAAAAGATAAAAAGAGAAACCTAAGTCTCTAATTGGTTAACTCAATGTTGCCAATTGCAGATCGCAGAAAATAGTTGGCTGTTTAAATTCTTCTTTGCGCCATTGCTACAGTGCTGCTATAGCTGCCCTTTCACAAGATTTTGTTCTAAATAGCGCATTACGAAACAATAGCAACTTGTTTAAATTCCACTAAGTGATAGCTCTATAAGACTATATAGGCTATAGCTTTTATTTAACAATAACGGGTTAACCCTAAACCTATACTCATGATTTGATTTCTGTCTGTTTGTGGTTGTTTGAGGTAGTTGTTTGTGATTCCCCATCTGGGATTTTTGTTGATTGTATTTTTGATTGATTTCACTTATCTGATTTTGTTTATTCAATTTTATTTTAGGGACTTTGTTCACAGTCAATCTTGTTCTACTTAGATATCCCGTTCTCTTCCTAGGTCCATGGCTTCAGTAGATTTGGTTGAGATTCAGAGAAAGAGTTGCTACAAGAGAAGATGGACAAGGAGAGCACCCTTTATCCTATTGAGGCATACACAATTATATATGGACTAGGTGATACGAGGACCACAATCTGGCCATCTCTTACCGTGACTGAATGGCAAGTATCTAGATGCTGAAGTGGCATATGTTATGAGAAGGGAAAAAGATTGGAAGGAAAATTTGCCAAACACAACAAATCTAACCAGGAGACACAAATGTCGGTTTTCATTTATCAGATTTGTAAGGAAGGCAAGTTTTTAGCTGATTTTGAGCTGAGTGGGCTGAAGCATTCAATTCATTTTGTGTTGGAAAAGTACAAACTTTTTACAAAGAGAATCAACCAATTAGGGGAGGTGATGCCTCCTAATCCTCCACCTTCACTATTGTCTTATCCTCCACAAATTGCGATAGATTTTTGGGGTAATCAAAGATGGGAAAATATCGTCCCAAATCCTAGCTCAGCTGGCAGAAGCCGATATTGCTAGGTTGGATGTCATCACCAAGGTTCGAACCCTGGTACTCATGGTTGTGTGTCTGAGTTTCTAATGGTTATTACCACTTCGTCTATCGACCAAAAAACAAAAGATGGACAAGTATCATTGCTACTAGAGACTGGATGAGAGCAATTTGATCATTGCTACAAGTAGCAACATGGGACTACAATACAACCACATACAAATCCTAGCAGTAGTGTTGATATGGTGTTTCCTCAATGAAATTGTGAAGATCTCAATAGTACATACGATTCAAGGGTGTTTCCTAGAGGAAATTTAGGAGGTCTCATTAGTTGAAAAGACTCGGGAACTGGGGTGTTTCCTCCATGCAGTTTTGAAGGCCACAATGGTGAAAGTCTAGCTAGCATCAGTGAAAGATGTGAGAAAGAAGTGTCAGTGCCTATGTAACTTTTAGGAAATTTTCCTGGAAAATGTTTCGAGGACACGGTTACATTGTATTAATTGAAAATACTTGCTCCGTTAGTTTGGATTGAGTTTGGGTTTACAAGTTATATTGCCAGCAATAAATCTCAGAAGGATAAAAGCAATATTTACCTTGGCAGTGTCAGTCTGAACAAGCTTGTTTTCAGTGAGATCACATTTGTTTCCAACGAGAAGCTTGCACACAGTGTCATTGGCATATCTATCAATTTCATGCAACCACTGCTTAACATTGTTGAAACTTTCCATATCCGTGACATCATAGACAATCTGCAGCAATGGGAACAAGTAACAAGAGTTATTGGAGAAGTTAGGTTAAACAAGAGGGAAATAATAAAGTGGAATTACAATGATTCCGTGTGCTCCTCTATAATAACTGCTAGTGATAGTCCTGAATCGCTCTTGTCCAGCGGTATCCCACTGAGTAAAGTTAAAGATAAGTAAGATATATTAAAAACAAGAGAATGAATGCATCAAGTTAAGTAGTGAGAGTGACAAGAGAAATCACAATTTGCAGTTTGACGGTTTTGCCTTCAAGTTCAACAGTTCGGATTTTCTGGCATAAAAAGTAATGAATGAGTCATCCATAGGATAGAATTACAAGATAATAGAAAAGAAAAGGAAAGAGTTAGTTACAAAATCGACGCCAATGGTGCTAATGTAGCTGTCGACATAAGAGTCATCCTGAAAGAAAAAAGTTAGGGTTAGGGGTGGAAAAGAGAAGTAGTAAAATGGATGTGAGTGAAAAAAGAGGAACCAACGGCGAATCTGAGAAGCAAGCATGATTTTCCAACGGAGGAGTCACCGATAATAAGAAGCTTAAACAGGTAATCGCTGAAAAGTGAAAACCAAATCAAATTACTATTAATGTCAACACTTTTTAGATTACTTCAAATCAATTTATCAACTTACTATTCGTTGCTCATCTTGATCTCTTGTTTTCTGCTTTCAATTCTATCTTCCTCTCCCCTCACCCTTCAATTCTTTGCTTTTAATCGAATCAAAAAAGTATAAAGAAAAGAACCAATACTATTGCTTTCTTTTCTTTTCTCTTATTATAATCAAATTATTTTTCTTTACCTATATCATTTAAATACACTTAATTAATCACAATAAATTTTATGAATATCTTGGATTACACTTTCCAAGACTTGAGTTTAGCCTATTTTTCTTACATGCTATCTGCCAATTTTTCAGGTTAAAACTTTAGTTTTTTACTACTAACTTAATATATGAATGAGATTCAATTATGTTTTAAGATCTAACATGAAGCTTTAGATGACATCCTATTTAACATTCTAGTTTTTCTGATGCTGTGTAGCATATTAGATTTAGATTTAGATTAAATGAATGAAATTAATAAATGAATGTAATTTGACAAATATACAAGGTAATAATACCATGGAAATGACCTCACAATCTGAAACCAAACAACCCACACTAGTGACTAGTGTATTAATTTAATAAACCTTACAACTTTTATACAATCAATGCCCATGAATTTCATTTTCGCTATAGACCTTCCTGAAACATGCGGGTTTGTTGGTTACAGATCTTTATACTATACAATCCCTTCCATGGTAGTTATGAATATCCAATCCCTTACGACTTATATTCATCATATCTGACTCTCAGCATCAAAATTTTAACAAGTTTCCAAAATAAATGTTTATCTTGGCACAATCATGTGTTGAAGTGTCCTCATCCCAATTTAAATGTATCAAAACTCTTTGATGTGTGACTTGCCATATCTCATTTGGTGAACTAGTGTCTCAGATTGCCCAATCTCACTGGCAGCCTTTTTATTCTTGTCCTTAACCAGACGAGCTTTGCGCACAGCTTGTTGGATTTGTCTTTCATGCTCCTTAAGGATCTCTTCAAAATTAGCCTCTGGAGGCAGTAGGGGCCCAGAATAGTTGATGTGCCCATTTTTAGGAGCATTACCCTGCAATCACAAATAAAACCAAGTCGTTACTAGAGAATTCCACAGTCACAGCGAGCATAAAAACTATTATAGAAAAAGGAACAGTCTCAGGAATTTCACAAACAGATTGCAGTATTATACTCGTGGTGAGTATATAACAAGGAAATAATAGATGATTAGACGTTGCTAGGAAATCTTTGGATTAAGACAGTCAACCAGACCACGACAGTCTATCAAACTCATCATCTTCCATTATATCAAAGAGTGGCATGTAATGTGACTCCAAAACAATAGAACTATTGCACAAATTAAATGTGTTCACAAGTAATTTGTTTACCATGGCACGATCCTTTCCCAATAGATAGAAGTCTTTCTTGCGTAAATGTTTGGTTTCATCCAGCATTTGATTGAACTCACCATCAGTTAAATGACTATATCTCAAATCAAAGTGATCTTCTTGCCACTGTGAATTAAAATTACAGTCTCTACTCATATCAAGCTGTGAATCGCCTCGAACTGCAACTGAATTAGAAAATCTTGACAACTGTCCAGTGCTACCTTGCCAGCAGGAATTTTGTTTTCTCAGTTTAGAGTTTTTTGATGTAAAGACCCGATCAGGTGCTGCAAGAACATTTTGCTCTTTCAAATTCATATTGCATGACGATCCATATGCACCTGGATGCAATAACTGGCCTGAATGAGATAATGTATCATGTCCTACTGCCTTAGCAGGTTCAAGAGGGAAGCCATAACCTCCTTCCTCTTCAGGATTGTACTTCTCACTGATGCGTTTTGAATTACACCACTCCCGTCTCTTCTGCAGGAAAAGAAAGAAAAAAAAAACAGAAATAATGAATCAAGCAAATTCAAACAGTACTAGCAAAAAGTTCCATTAACACTTTGTTTATGAATCAATTTACCTCTATTGATGCCTGAAGTTCACCATTAGCTTCAGGTGCTGGTACAACCTTAGACTCTTTAAAACTCCTTCCAGCTAATTCCTGGCCATGTCCTTTATTTGCTGCTCGTCGTCTGTTTTAAAATAAATATCAAAAAAAATTGTGACACAAACAAGTAAAATGTATTGCTAAAAAAAAGATTATTGAAGCAAACTAGCATAAAAGTGTTATCTCAAAATAAAAAGGAAAAAAATATAGGAAACAGAAACAAACACACAGATACTTGTCACTTGACTTGAGTTATAAGTATAGAAAATCAATATCTTCAAGAGAATGCCAAAGGGAGACACGGTAGCCTTTCTATCATATTCTAGTCATTGCACATCAAATTTTGAAAATAATGATATCATCCCTCTTGAGATTTTAGTTTCCCGTATCAATATAAAAGAAAAATTATCATCAAAGCATGCACTACTATACTAGCAACACAATTTTTTGCTATTTCTGCATATAGTGCAAACATCAGATATGACAATCACATGAGAGTCTGTGAAGATAACAAGATTCAAAGAAGGAATACCTTCTAGCTTCCTCATCACGAAGTTTGGCATCAAACTCCTTACTCGGCGAGAACTTTGGCAAAGTCGATGGATCACAAGGAAGTGGCTTTGATGTGAAGAACTAGACATGAAGAAATGTCCTTGACTAAGAGAAACAGTTGGTAAAAATATGTTGAGTAAATTCACTGAGAACATAACTTAAAGCTACCTCATTCTGAAGTGCTGAAGATGCAGTTCCTCGATCTTTTGGTTCAATAGCAAGTAGGACCTCCAAGAGACTCAGTGCTGGTGAAGAAAAATCCTTGAATGTCTCAGAAAGAATACGTATGTAAGGTCGTTGAGGTTTAAAAATTGTCGCATGTGGTAGCTTTGTCTTCTTCCAGTATTCTTCAGAAGGAGATCCACAAAGTTTGAAGATTTTATGCAGTTGCTCCACCTGCAATGATAGATTACCAGATTTTAATGCCCGCCGCCCAATTAAATCATAGAAGTACATCTATGCCAATCAAATAGTTGAAAGAAAACAAAAGTTAAACAATTCAGTATTTCAAGCAAGACGAGAAAGCATACTGGTTTCCTGTCTTTTGACGGCGATTTATAAAACCCTTCTTTACTTGTAAAGTTATAAGCTCTTTTTTCTCATCAGCAACATGGTTGCAGATGATTTTAAGGGGTTACAAAACTTAAAAATGCAATGAGCAGTTATGTTTCTTTTAATTTTACACCAAATGAATCTGTAAATTTTTCTTCCATTACAAACAAATACAAGAAGTAGATAAGAAGGACATATTAGTTTGACACTTGTTTCATCATAACCGGAATGCTCACGATAACACGTGCAAAAGCTTCAGCATGTCCAATATGATGTAGAATCTAAATATCTACACTGTTCGGCCCGGAGAGGATATGGGTTCAATTGACACTCTTAGCCGTGAAACCTAAATATGGAGTGGTTATTCTAGAAGGGGGGGAAGAAGGGATTTCCTAAGAGAGGGGGGCAGGATTATTACGGGCCAAGGGGAATATAGGGGGTGAGATGATTGGTAGAAAAATGTTATTGTATTCCATTTTCTTCTCCTCCGAAGGAGCTTGTTCTAAGAATTATAAGGGGTGACTCTAGTAATCAATGACATTCAGGAAATAACATATTCCATTTTACAATAACCTGTCCTATGCTTCTAACATATATCCAAAACAAAAGATGAATTTTACCTCAGTTCGTCCAGGCATTATAGGTTTTCCGGCTAACATTTCTGCAAGAATACAACCGGCACTCCACAAATCCACAGCAACGTCATAGTTTGTAGATCCAAGCAAAAGTTCAGGTGGCCGGTACCACAAGGTTACTACACGACTTGTTAAAGGCTGCTCTTGAGATGGCTGAAACAGAGTTCCAAGTCCGAAATCACCAATCTTCAGATTGCCATTATGGTCAAGAAGAAGATTCGAGCCCTTGATATCTCGATGCATAACACCCCGACTGTGACAATGCTCAAGACCTCGAAGAAGCTGTTGCATATAACACTTGACCTGCACCATGACAAAAAAAAAAAAATTAGCCTAATAGGAAAATAAAAAGAACCTGATGGCAGTGAATGAATAAAAAAAATTAGACAAGACACTAGACATAAAAGTTAAGAGCTGTATAGTTCAAATAAATTTATGAATCCTTTCTTCCATAAGAAGGTACCTGTGGCTCGGTAAACTTGTTGCGAGGCAACGTTGCAAGGCCAGCAAGATCATGTTCCATATATTCGAAAATAAGGTACAAACTAGCAGAAAGCCTTGAAGTAATAATCCCTTCAAGTTTCATGACATTGGGATGATCAAGCTTTCGCAGAAGAATAATTTCCCTGGCCATAAAACGAACACTTTCAGGATCCATATTAGTAAATTTGACCTTCTTCAAAGCAACAATTTTGTTAGTGTCGAGATCACGAGCTCGATAAACACTGCTATAAGTTCCTTGTCCAATCTGCATAAGAATAAATGAATTAGCAGTGCATTATATTATATTATATTATATTATATGATACGAATAGAAATGAGAAATTGCATTGCCTTATCTAATTTGTGAAAAGAGTCGGCTCTACGAGGAACCCAACCGACGATGGCTTCACCGGCAACGGAAGTGAGCCAAGAAGGCCAGCCATCGACAACAACGGACGTCCTTTCGCCGTTGCTCTTGACACTCAGACTTCTAATAATCATCTTAATACCTTCATCTGATCCTGTTGCATCCTTGGTTTGTTCATCGGAATCGCGATGATGCGTGTTTGAAATGAGGTGTTGTGTAGTTGCATCATTGACACCCAAACGCTTGGATGATCTGTTATGGTTAGTCTTGAATTGTGTGGGATTTTGATCATTGGATTTTCCCTTGGAGCATATGCAACCCATAACATGAATCAATCAATGAATGAATGAATGCAGAGAATGTGTTTGTGGAAATGATAGATGGATCCGTGATGAGATGAAATATTGAAAATTGAAAGGCGTGGATCGAGAAAGAAAGAGTGGAGAGAGTATAGTAGTAGTAATGGCAGAAGAGAGGGCAATGAAGATCGCAATCTTTGTTATCAAGTAACTGTAAGCCTCTGCTGTTCTCTGCTGTGCCTTACCGTACACCAACACAACTACGCTCATTTTTCAAACTTATTTTTGTTATTCACCAAAAATATAACACTTCATTTCAACTTTATTTATAACTAAATTCTAAATTTGAATCATTTTGTAGTTATCTTGTTTACATTTTGTTTCATCATATAAAAATAGTTTAAATGAATAAACTATTTAATATTTTGATAAGAGAAGCATAATTTTATTTAAATATTATATTATTATTAAAATATATTTAATAAATGTTATTCTCGTCTTTTGAATGGTTATTAATATAAACTAGAGAAAAAAAAAAGAAATAAATCATAATTTTTCTAATTATTTACAAGAGTATGTTTATACTTAATCCACCGTATGAGATGGAAAACAACCTTATTCAAAGCTTAAGTTCATATTTAAAACAAACTTTATTCATTTTAACTTATGTTATTCATATTAGTCATGCTGAAAATAGTTAGACTATCTTCGAAAGTGTATCTCTAAGTATTGAGCTCATTCGAAGATATATTTTTGAAAATTGGTTGTGCTGATTTTCTAACAATCATTTTAATTATTTTCATTAAATATTATACATCTCGATACGGTGAATGAGATAGATGTGGTGAATGAGATAAATGTTCGCAGATGAACAAGAATTTGACTAATCATATTTTTTAATGGACTTGTATAGGAGAACTAAATTGAGATATAGTGTTATAATTATAGTAATTAAAAATAATATATAAAAATATAATAATATATTAATAAAAAATTAATTAAGTTTTCTGTTTTTGCACTTTCTTTAGTAAGAATTTGTTTATCACTCAAACTCAAGTGTTTAGTTAACAAAAAATTAATTTAATTATAACTATTTTGAATTAGATTTTCATTATAGTATTTTTTATTTATTAAATTTTTATTATAGCATTTTTTATTTCTATAATTCTTAATGAAAAAAAAATTAAACCTTCTAAAATAAGGCATCTCAAAATTTGGAACCATGTGAAAATATATTATTTAGTAGAGGTGAAATATATTATGAATTTAATAAAAATATATGTATAAATATATAAATTAATTTTATACAAATAGTGAAATCATAACGGTTAATATTTATAAAAATTTGACATTTTCTTTAAATCACATATAAAATATTTCTTTTTAAAGATTGAGATGCACGTATAAAATATTTTAAGCTAATAATACACCACCTTTAAATTCATATTATTTAGATGCTACATCGTATCCAACTCAATTTGTTTTTTAGTGAAGTAAATTTTTCAATTCTTAAAGTTTAAAAATGTGTATAAGAGATAATATGTCATACTCGAATTTAATACTTTCAAAATAAGACCAAACTTAGGTGTTATATAGCCTATGATATTTGCCCAACTCAAAAGACTAATTCATCGATCTAACTCATTAGGTGATACAAATAAAAAGTCACAATCCTTTTTATAGATTGGAAAAGCTAATTTTTTATTCTTCCCTAGAAGTGAAAAACACTCTATGTAATTTTGAAATTTTTGGAAAATCGATAATATATTTTCGATTCGCACCTTATATATTTATAATTGATTCGTTTTGAGACACGTCCTTTGAAAAGTAAGAAATAGAACCGAAAATGTACATCTGGTACAAATTGAAAATACAAAATAAAGCATATACACCAAGTGGCTCATGACACTTTTGTGTTTTTTTTGGCAACAAAATTATTTATATTGAAAATCAGAAATATATTTTTGTTTTGCATCGGAAGTAAATTTTTGATTTGTGTAAATGTAATTTTAAAACAGTGCGAATCAAAAATATATTTTTAATTTTATGAATATTTTTAGAATTTCATATAATGCATAAGAAAAACATGAGGTAGAATAAGAAATTCGGTATGTGATAATTATTAGAATGAGACATTAAACTAATAGTATCCTTAACATGAGGTAGAATAAAAAATTCGGTATGTGATCATTATTAGAATGAGACATTAAACTAATAGTATCCTTGCATACGTTAGTAACTCATAGTCGATGATTGTCTCTATATTTAATCGAGGGAGCATTTGAAAATATTATATTATACACAAACAAAACGTTAAAACTTGAGCACACATGTATAACCCAATTGAAAAACTGATTTATTAGTTTGAAATATCTCTTAATTACTACATTGGGTGTAAGTTAGAAATAATTTATTTAACTTCATCTACTTGAATGAGTTTTGTGACACTTAAGAAAATATTGTCAAAATAGCTTATGTTATTTTTTCTTATAACAATTTAACTTATTTTTTTATAAGTTCTCTAAATTAATTTAAAAATTAATTACTATGCACTTCAATGTATTTCAATTTGATGAATAATTAAATTAAAAATAAAATATAATTTATAATCTAATGATTATGACATTTTAATAAATAATTAAATTAAAAATAAAGTATAATTTATAATCTAACTATTATGATTACCGACGGTAGAAAACTTATTTACAAAGTCATTTTATCTATATTGTTATAAGCATAGCTTTGCAGGTCTAATTAAGTGTTTATTTTAATAAATACTTGTCCTAATATTTGTGGATTTCTTATTCATCTTATAGGGGTGAAAAACACCTTATTGAAAAACATTCTACACAATTTCGAAAATACCTCAGAAAACCGAAAATATACTCTCGATTCACACCTAAAAATATTTTTTTAATTTTCAACAAACACACCCCAAGTGACTCATGCCACTTTTCCTTGTAATAACACATAAAATTGCTTATATTACAAACCAGAAATACAATTTAAAAACTAATTTTCGATTTTTTGTAAAAATAATTTAAAAATATACATACCAGAAGTATATTTTCAATTTTTAGAGATATTTTTAAAATTTTCCGTTGTGTCTGAGAAAAACAAGCTTTGGATTAAAAAATTCACTAATATTTTTACTCATTCAATGGAGAACTAAAGGAACCTTTCAATTTCATATAATATTTAACAAAACTAAAAAAACACATAACATGTCAATTCCGAAACAATTAGAAAACATTCAATTCACACACTAAATTCTTCAATTTATGACTATTTCCCGATGCAATTGACATTAAATTCTTCAATCTACAACTATTTTCCAATTTAAATTTGTCATTTCTCAATTGTTGATAAAAAAAACAATTGTCCATCCTCCTCACTGCATAACCAAATTAAATCATTATTATTAACATTAACGTCAGTAATTATCACTAGACAACCCACCCTCCACTGTTCTTGTAACTTAGAGTCTTAATGTCCCCCATTGGTTGAATCCAATTCCTTGTGGTGTTTTAATCTCTTCTTTTTCGTATGACATGCTCGTCAATCACTCTCTTTGTGACCATCCTCCATCAACCTTGTCATTTTCATTCTCATAGTTTCCACACTAGTCCTGAAGACCAGATCTTTTGTGTCTCGAGCTTTTCCTTGAGTAATTATCTTGTGATTCCATCTCTCCTCTATCTTTGTCAGATTCATCAATTACACAGCTGTCGTCCATGCTCGTGTGTCTAGATTCCTTAATTTGGCTTCTGTGGTGCCTTTTTCTGTGTCTATCCTCATTTGATCCAGCCTCGTCAATCTGATGCCGCTTACTACCCTTATTTCGCTTTGGCGAGATCACTCCTTTGCCGCCATTCTGCTTTTCATTGTCCCTAGTCATAGTATCCCAATCTTCGTGGCCTCTATTTTTGTCAGGTTCCTCAATTACATTATTGCTGTCCCTGCTATGATATCTTGATATTTTCCTTTGGCTACTACGGTGCCTTCTCCTATTACTATCCTCATCAGATCCAGCCTCATAAGTACAGTCCCTACTATCCCAATCCGACACTCGTGAGTTCCTTCCTTTTCTATCATGCTGCTTTTCATGGTCCCTGTTTACAGTTGCTCTATCCACCTCAGAATACTCTTCACGCTTTCTGCTACTGTCATCCTTAATCATATTAAATGAGCTTTTCCTTCTGCGTTCATGATACTTTTCCCTATCTCTCTCTTCTAACCATTCCATGTCAGAATCAATATCAGGAGTTCTGTTCCTGCGCTTCCTTTTGTGGTTGCCTTTAAAGTCAGTATTCCACTCCTCGGGATGAGTTCTTTGTTTTCTTTCATCTTCATATTTTCTTCTATCAGAACAACCACCATTATACTGATCTGTTTCTCTAGATTTAGATCTTCTTGAGTGATACCTAAACAAAGATTATAGTACAATTAGATATGCAAAAGACTAATTTCATTACACAAAATTTGGAAAAAAAACATCATCAAACAAACTATGACAACTTAAATCAAGACATCATTTTATAAACATTCTATAGTTTTTAGAAATGGAAAAAAATAAAGTCGTCCCGTTCCTGCCAAAACTCAACTCTCAAACACAGCCTTAATGCAGCAAGTGAAAAAGCAAAGTTGTACAGTAAAACTTCTAACTTTTTAGTTGGCTGAAATCTTTCTATGATTTTAAATTTGAGTTATTTCCTTCATGGAAGACTATAGACCAAGTAAGGACTTCAAGGGTTTTGTCAAAATCGAGGCTACATAATGAGGTCACATCACAAGATTTTGCCCGAAAAGTACTTCACCTTGATCCTTGAATGGTTAATAAATACTACACATGATAGAAATTAAATCATGTTTGCTCTTGAGCTTTTTATCTTTAAAACACTAGTAAACATTGATTTTCCTCCAACTTGCTAAAAATAATGTGTTTCTTTAAACTTACGCTTATTCACATAGGTTCTCAATTTCAATAACCAATTGAAAGCATACCTGTCAGAATCTGTTTCTGAGACATTGCCGGAGTGCTTCGGTGGACTAGATTTGTCATGAATCCTTGAGATCTCATAATCATCAGAATGGCCAAATAAAGCAACCATCTCGTTAACCCAAAATTTTGGGGGTGGTCTGTCAGAATCTGCCCATTCATAGTCTCCACCAGGATTACGGAAACAGTGGATAAAATTGCAGGCTGTTCCACGAGAACAAGTCTGTTAAGATGTACAAGAAAAGAGTATCATCAATATATGGACATGATTTGAGGACAAAAAACATTTTGCAAGATTTTATTAGTTATAAAGCTTAATTTGAAACCCACCAAGAGCAAAAGTCATGTGATCTGCACAAATGCCCATGGCTTGATCCAAAAGATAAAATAAAAGATAGTCATTATATTATTCTATACCTGGTAACGAGATTTCTTATACTCGCCACAAATAGCAACCTTCCATCTTGTTAAATTAACAAATTTACATCTGACCTGCCATAAGTCAAACCCAGGTAAAATTTGAACAATGTCAGGAAGTTTCAAGTATTCTGTACATAAACCTAAAAATATTTCTATCTACTAACATATTTTTATAACAATTTATCTATCAACTTTGAAATCAAATATTTCATATGGCTTTCCTAAGATATAAAAATAGTTAGAGGACATAAATACAAAATCAGGAAATTAGCCATGATTGAACACAACAGAGATAAAGCCTCAAGCAAATTTCTAAAGACACATGAATCACGTTCATACTTAAAGCTCTCATACATAGTAAACAATATCAGGAAGTCTCAAGTATTCTGCACATTAAACCTAAAAATATTTTGATCTACCAACTTAAAAATCAAATATTTATTATGGCTTTCCTTAGATATAAAATTACAGGACATAAATACAAAATCAGGAAATTAGTCGTGATTGAACACAGAAGAGATGAAGTCTCAAGCAAATTTTTAAAGATACATGAATCACATTCACACTTAGAGCTCTCATAAATAGTGATCAATTAGATCACAACACGGATCAACAAATCCCCAAAAAACAAACCAAGCAGTAGATTGTAAGAAAAGAACAGAGACCAAACAACACTGTGAGATAGTGATAAATGAAGTTCAGTGGATTGTAGAAAACCACCAGAGTTGGCAGGAAAAGATGCAGGCAAGTAATGGCGAAAATGAAACACAAAAGGGTTTGTGTTAATTGGAATTCCCTTTTTTTCTCAGACAAACAAAACATGGCAAATGAGTTTTTGCCCATGTGAAAGATAGCAGTTTCGCTGTCCATATTTTCAGCAACACTATTGACTGTAACTGCCGCTATTGAAAAAACCATTTCACTGCCTATGGAAACCTGGAGCGACCAAAGGCCACTCCACTTTAGCAAGAAATTGGCAACTATGCTTTCATAAAACTCATCCAATCATACCGGCAACATTCAAGATATTCATCTGGCACAAACAAGACAGGAATGCAATACCTGTTTCCCAGCGAAATAGCGACCATTAATTGAGTTATAAGCAAGCAGAGCTGAATCCAACAACTTGTACTGTACGTAGACATTTCCTCGCAAGTGAAATGAACCATTTCTACACACCTGAGAAGGAGAAATAGATAATAGGTTTAGTACCCTGAGATGAAAGTAATTGTAAATGGGAGATGCAGCGAAATCAGGGAAAGGGACATCAATCTTCTATTTGCTTCACAAAAAGGAAAAAGTGTCATCCCCTCTTTGGATCACTACTCACTTCTAAAAGTCCTTGGAATTTATTTTATTTTGCAAAAATATTGGTTATATGTACAATAAGAAAGGAATACAAGAACAAGATGAGAAATTTATATTGAAATGCCTGTGTAAGTTCTCCACGTTTTATTTGTTCTTATCCCACTATATAGCCAGATAAAAATATAAATCATCATCATTTATTAACGCTTGCACCGTTTCATGTTGAACACAAAAAATTCCATTCACAGTGTTGAAAACTAAGTTAGCCTAAACTAAAGCCCAAATTATTTGAGAAACATGTAAATGTATAGTGGTAAAAAGGAACCTTGAAGTTCACAATTTCTCCAAACTTCAGGAACTCTGTATGAACATCTTCATAAAACTCTTCAAAACAACGTTGAATCTCCTCATCTGTATACTGAAAAGGGGGGTTGACAAGTCAAACAAGATCTTAGGTATTTAAATATAATATAACATGTACAACATGATAGTGCAACCATATGCATAAATATGGGTTTGGTGCAACTATATGATCAGGCATACCATACTGTTCTAAATAAATGCTAAGGTTGAAATTACTCGTGCATCATACACCACATGCCTCTTTAGTGAAGTATAACCGGTCTTAAAATTGTATGAAATGTCGTAGGCTTAATCTACTTAATAAAAACTATCAGACAAATTATATATAGAACTCAATGCACCAAGCCACAGTTAAGGCTTTGCCAACCTTCTCTGCAACTACTTAAGAAATGATAAGCATTGATAGTGCATTTTAACATTGACTTGTGTGTTATGCTTTTAAAATAATAACTTCAACAAAAAAAAAAGTTATTTAGTGTTGAAATTTGTAATTTTTTTCTTTATTATATTTAATTTGTATCGAAAACACTACTACCATTTGATGAAATCTAATATTATATATTAACCCTCAAAAAGTTTCATCTGGGATGAGATGCAACAAGAGATTACTTATGCAAAATGAGAATATAGGATGCATCCACACAATAATTCAATAACCAACAAAAAATGAACTTGAGAATTTTTTTCAACAAACATAATGCACGTAAATATTGGCAAAGTCATGCGTAAAATAAAATACTCCCGCATCCCACAGAAAACTAAAAAATTCACAATGGCAATATATTTTGCGAAACACTAACTCTATCCATGTTTTTAAAGTTTTGCTGTCAGAATCTCAAACCCTTTGAATGTCATGATCATTAGTCTGCGTCATAGCTCCTCAAGCAATGAATGGGATATTGTCTGATAACTACTTATGGTTAAGGAACAAGAACATGTAACTTCTATAAGAAATAATTTTTTTTCTTTTAAAATGACATTGAACGTACAATATAATTAATAATTAATGAATATGGTTTAAAATGTTGTGCTGACATAATATTAATGTGAATCTCATACGAAAAAACAAAGAAGTCAGACATTGAAATAAAAACAAGGAAAAAATGAATTGACATCTCAATCCCAAGCTCGGCAAATTAGGATACAACAGCTAATGTGTTTTAGTTGAAGTAAGCAAAGCCAAAATCAGGAGCCTCCACCAAGTTGAAGGAGCCTCCCAATCTCTGATAATTATATAGTCAAAAAACCAGAAGAAATATGTATAAGCTGAAGGAGTGAATATAATAGAGTCCATCTCGATTTTACAAGGAAAAAGATATTAGCAACTGCAGGAAGATATTAGCAATTAAGGAAAAAGAAAGCACAAGTTTGCAATAATTTAAATGAGAATTAATGAAATAAAATAAAAGCGGAGGAATGGGAAGAGGATACTGAGGAATGAACAGACCTCAAGGCCTTCATCTTGTTCCCAAGCAAGGCCAGGACCATTATACATATTTTTTATGAGAAAAGTGCAGGACTTAT
Organism: Vicia sativa; assembly: GCA_021764765.1. Lineage (NCBI taxonomy): Eukaryota > Viridiplantae > Streptophyta > Magnoliopsida > Fabales > Fabaceae > Vicia > Vicia sativa. The sequence continues at coordinate 1,764,373 of CM038792.1, forward strand.
CGGGGTAGAAATGAACCCTGCTACAACGGTCACCAAATCGACACACTCCGGTTTTAAGATGAAAAGGACAGTGAGCTTTATCCTGCCACAACCAAAAAAGGACAGTAAGTGAATGAAATTGAATGATAATAAAGCAAAAGCAGAAGGCATAAGGAGAATGATCGAATGAAATTACCAGTTCGGTACCGAAATTAGGTATCTGTTGAGCAACATTTTGTGGAAGCGCGGAATTGGAGGGAGATTCGGGTGGAAAGGGATTTGATGTAGGTGTATTATCATCACGATCATGCTCCTATGAATAATAACAGTAAAGGATTGAATTGATGAAACAAGGAATTAGAAAATTACATAACATAGCCATACCCGGTGGTGGAGGAGGAGAACGGGGTCCACTTTGGGCTTTTTCTTTTTGATGATTATTTCATTTCCTAGCCAAATAATCTCCGGAGGACCATCATCGTCTGCATCTTCTTCTTCTTCTTCTTCAACGACGTCGTGTTGTTGTTCCTGAACAAGAAGCTGAAGTTGTTGTTGTTTGATGATCCAAGCCTTCTCCCTCTCTTCGAATGCGATTCTATCCCTTTCGATTCTGTCGGCCTCTTGCTGCTCCAAAAGCATCCTCTTCTTGACCTCTTCGGGATCCTTGAGACGAGCTTCTTCCTCCAACCGTTCCATCTCCGCAATCTCCTTCCTTCTCTCCTTTCTCTTCATTTTCTTCAATGCCTTTCGCTTCTCCTTTCGACTTTCCATATCCCGACCTAGTACAGTAACAAAATCAATGTTTAAGCATATGCACTTTATGCTTATTCACATTTATACACAAAATAACCACTATACAAACTAGTAACACACGGGTTTTGGTACACTAGCGCATTTGTTTAATATGTATATTTTTAATAAGAAAACACCATATCCGAGAAAAAATATAATAATTGAATATATGATTAATAAAAAAATATTTTGATTAATAATATTTTTGTTAATAATTGATATTTTGATTAATAATTTTGTCAATATTATTTTTATTTAAGTATGTTTATCTAAAATATTTTGAATGCATACCAAAATATTTCCGTTATTATTTAATATTTTGATAAGTAATTTTACGTTGATGTTAAGATTAAATATTTTAATCAACAATTTTAGATTTCTGTTAATATATAATATTTTTTATCATCCTCTTAAGATTTAATATTTTAATCAATAACTTTACATTTCTATTAATATTTAATATTTTCATCAATAATTTTATATTTCTGTTAAGATTAAATATTTTAATCAATAATTTAATATTTTCACTAATATTCAATATTCTAATAAGTAATTTCATGTTCCTGTTAATATTCAATATTTTGACTTAATCCATAACCATCATTTGACACATATTAGTAACTAATATATAACCATATAATAGTTTTGTTTTTGTGATAAAAAATAATTATAAATTAGTCATATATAATACAATTTTCATCAAAAATTTAAACTAAACATAACTATTTATTATATTAGTTTAAAATTAATTGAGAACTTTAATGTTTTTGTTATTTGATAACAATATTAATTCAATTTGTATATTTAAAAGATTAAATATAAACTTAAACTAAAAAGAATTAGTATGGATATATTCAGATCAGATATCAAAAATAATCCATCGGAATCCAAATCGACCACAAAATTTGTATATTTAGTATTCAGAATTCAATATTTTAATCAATAATTTTATGTTTCCGTCAATATTTAATATTTTCATTAACAACGTCTTATTTCTGTTAAAATTCAATAATATGATCAGTAATTTTATATTCACGTCAATATTCAATATTTTGATTCATAACTTTATGTTTTTATTTTTCTAAAAGAAATACATATATTTATTTTTAAAAGAACTACTTCATATTTCTATTGCTTTGACATTATTTTTGTTTTTGTAAAGTTATTCCTATTTAATAAAACAAGACGGTTAAAAAATATTCAGATCCACGATATTATTTTTTTTACTTATTAGTGAATTGATAAATCAGTAATTTTATTTTTCACATTAATATAATTTTCTTATTATGAAAAAATAAAACGTATCATATTACCTTCATGAGTAAATATATGTCTCATATTTTTTTACCTGTATTTAATTAATAAATATATGTATCATATTTTTCTGTGAATAATGACAACTAGTTACTTTATTTTTTTTAATATTTATTAGTGATAAATATTAATTTTGTTGTTTTAATATCAAACTTTTAATGGATAGTTCAATCTACTTTTAATGTCAATTGTTGCTAACGGCGAATGACATAGCATAACACTTGTAATTTCTTTTAGTTTTTGATTTTTTTGTTGACCAGGTATGTAATAAACATATATATGTGGATTCATTTAGGGATTCAATTAGGTTAAATATGTTCCTTTCCCAAATTTCATCGCCTCCGTTTGTTTCATCATCTTCGTACCTCTACATCTATCATCTTCGTCCCTCTACCTCTGTTCCTTCGTCCCTCTGTTCCATCATCTCTGTCTGTTTGAGAAAAAAATGGAGACTTCGAAGGCAAGCTCAACATTAGGATCGTTTTCATCATATTCCACGAAGAACCGAGGTGGTCGTCTATGTGGATGTAATAGACGGATGGTGTCTTACCAGTGTGTACGCGGTAAAAAGTGACGAACGGGGGAATCAAATCAGAATTCGAATCTCATGCTCAAACGATTTACTCTTTTGATTTTTTGTTTTAAAAGATGTCGCGAGCATCAAACTTTATTGTTTCCAGAGAAGAAAGAAGATGGAAAAGGGGAAAAGCTGAAATACCCTAAATAAGATATGCGATTGCAACTAGCGTGAACTAGATGCAACGCATTGGGGAGAGACCAGGGTAAGAGGGGTGGTTATATAAAGGGAAGGTATTAGCACCCTATATATCTATAGTTTTTTATAGGAACTTTTTATGCATATTGTGTATGTTTGTGTGTTTTATTTGCTATGTTATTTTGGAAAAGTTTCTCCTTTGGGATTTAAGAAAGGTAGGTTAGGCAGGAACCTAAGTGTTGTTATAATTATTATGCTCGCAACGGTCATTGGGATCCTCTGCATACATATCCCCTAGTGGGAATAAGAGCATTTGTAGCTCGGATCTAAGGGAACTAAGGTTTGTTTGAGTTTGAGGGGGAAAGAAGTATGATCGCCAAGGGTGAGACCTTGTTCCTACGTATTCTCAAAAGGAGGTTGAGAAAGTCAGAGCAGTCGTAGTTCCCACTTATGTGCTAGTGGAAGCAAAAATTAAGAGACAACGACAAGTGTCATCTTAATGAAAAATGTATCTAATCTATTTCATCACATACATTTTTGGAAAGTTGATTGATTAAATCTTTCATTGTAAGCATTGGGTGTTTTGCTTGAGTGTACAAGTGTTACCACTTACAAGTTAAGAAAGATGTTTGAAAAACGTTTGAATATTTCATTGTAAGCATTAGGCGTTTTGCTTGAGTGTAGAAGCGTTGCCACTTACAAGTTAAGAAAGATGTTTTATTAAGAAAGATGCTTGATTGGCGGGCAATCAGGCTTTAATGGTAAATGATGCTCCACAATATCAGTATCTAACCCTGGCATATCTTAATATGACTAAGCAAAGATATCCACATATTCTTTCAGCATTTCAATCAAACGAATCTTCACCTCAGGATGCAGCAATGCTCCAATATTGATTTCTTTCACATCTTCCTCAGAACCCAAACTAATGACTTCTAATGGCTTTTTGTACGACTGAATGGTATTTTCCTCGCGCTCAAGCAACCAAGAAACCTCTTCAAGGATCTCATCAAATTCCTCTTTTTCAGCTACATATACAGGATGTTCAAAGTTGGAAGAGGGCGCAGGGTCATTGCTTTCAACGATTTTATGAATTAATCTGCACATATGATTATAATTGATTTCAGAAACTGACACGTGTGACAAGTGATTATGCAGATTCAATTCTTCTTCTTTTGTGAAAAGGGTTTTTTTTTATTACCATTTTTTCAAGAAAAAGCAGAAAATAAAAGACACAAATTGGAATGAAAAACAGATTTTTATTAATGATCTTAAATTTCAAAACAAACAGATTTTTCCCGTACAACATCACTTTCACCTTGGGCAGAGTGGAAGGATTATTATTAGAAAACTCAAACAAGCTAAAGTGAATTACTTCGAAACATGAATGCAATTGGGGATGTCAATAGCAGTCCTATTACAAACTTTGGCTCCACGTATCACAAAGTTAGGCATTTCGTACTTTGGTTCATCTTCAACAATGGCATTGACTCCTGGAACAGTAGGATCAAGATAACCAACATTTCGGAAAACATCTAGATATTTGGCAGCAACAGGCCCTGACTTCATCATTTCTCTTCTGATCTTCGTGGAAAAGCCTAAACCAAAACCATTCTTATTCACCTTTGGCTCAATAACTTGTCCCCAAACATTGCCTGGACCTTTCTTAACCACATTACGAGCATCTTTCAACAAAGCAATAGAATCTTCATTCCTTTGGACACTATTAATAGACAAAGCTTGGAACTGCGTTCCAACAACGACTTCATCACTTCTACTATGGAGAAAAAAGATAGATGAGAAACTAGCATAACTTGTTCTCCTTCCACGATAATCACTGCACCTCATGGAAAAACTTCAACTTCTGATGGAGAGTAGAAGTCACAGCACTAGCCTCATGAATCCAAGGTTGTCCAATCAAACAGTTGTAAGTAGGGAAATATCCATCACCTGGAATGTAATTTGAAACAGATGTGGGCCAATGTAATGGGCAAATCCACTTCCCCAATAACAGTTTTACAAGAACCATTAAACGCCTTCACAATAATACCACTAGGATGCATCAGCGAGCCTTGATATTTAAGCTTTGAAAGGGTACTCTTACAATTCATGGAAATGTGTAAAGCCATGTTGTGATTCCTTCCCTCAGCGGGCAACTCTTTATCACTGAAACTCAGATTATTGCAAGTCGTGATATTTCCAACCACACTATTAAAAGTTTCCAAAGGCATATCATAATTAACAAATGCCTTATCTAAACCTTCATTAGAGACTCCCGGTGAGCTGAAGAATTCATCAACAAAGCCAATATTGAAATCTTTGACGGTGTCTGTAACAGTTGCTCAACGATCTTGAAATCTCTCATCTTGATAATCTTCAATAAATCATCCATTTCTTTCTCTTGGGTTACCCCACTAGTCTGTGCTTCGACCTTCTTGGGTTCAGCATTAGTTTCTACAATCTTCTTACCATCATCAGCCATCTTTGGAAACACCGGAGCAAACACACGACCACTTCTGGTCATTCAACTAGCATCAGCAATATTTCCTACTTGAGATAATGGTTGAAATCCAAACCTCAACATTTCCTTATAGAATGGTGGTATTATACTTGTATGGCACAACCTTGTCGAAATTATACGGGACAGGTCCAAGTAGACTAATACCCAAAGGAGTAACTGGAGGCTTACTGTAATAGGTTACTTCCACAGGAGTGGGAATATCAAAATGTGGCATAATGACATTTACATCTACTTCTTCACTGGAATCATCAGCGGAGAAATACTCATCAGCAAAAACATATTCATCATCAGATTTATCAAACGATCCTTCAATCATATTGACGCCATTATTGAAACCAACAATCCGAATAATGTCTTCGTCTAAAAGACGTTGAATATCTCTTTTCACAACATCACAACCACGATGATCTGTGCTACATACTGAGCATTCACTATATTGGTGCACTTCTTGCCCTTCAATGAAATTGAACTCGGCGTGCAAAATCACCAAATTAGCATTAGTCTCATTCACATCATAGATTTGAACTTCTACAGGAGGACCATAAACAACACACTTCACTTGACTTTGAATAAGGTTCATGTCCATCATATCTTCAAGATCAATCTTGTCACAACCACTTTGCACACATAAGGCATGATCATGGGTGCAATAAAATCTTACAAGATCAATGATCAAATTCACATGATCTTCTCATCCGACCATCCATATTCACAACATTGCCATTTGGGAAACAATGGCATGTCTTTGACAACGGATCTAACCCGGACTTCACGGATAACAAAAATCATGGCAAATGATTTGGAACATTTGGAGGTGCTCCTTGGTGGTATTTCGACCAAATTATTGTTATAGGATCATTGGGTATGATTGGAATGTGTTATATTGCATTGAATTGTTGTTGTTTGGTTGATTCTATTGAATTTGGATGTATGAATTCGTGTGGGAATGATAAGAATTGAAACTAGAAACAACATGCTGTCAAAATCTGCATTTTCTGCTACTGTAGGTTGCAGGAACCGGTTCTTGTGTAGGAGGAACCGGGTTCCTGGTACAAATTCCAGAGGAGAGGAATTCTGAGTCTGCAAGAACCAATTACTCTTGAGGAGGAACCGGGTTCCCAGTGCAATTTTTACAAAGGAAATGCCTTTTTTTAGCAGGAAACGGTTACTCCTGGGGAGGAACCGGGTTCCCTATACAAACTTCCAGAGGGCGTGATTTTCACAATTGTGGGAACCGGGTTCTCCCTGGGAGGAACCGGTTACCGTTGTAGTTTTTGGAAAAATATTAAACTTTAAAAATTCATAACTTTCAAACCGTAAGTCCGTTTTAATCGACGTTTTGGACGTTGTTTCTTAAATTTAATGCTCTATTTTATAAAAGGAAGAAAATAATTGTAGCTTGATTTTATTTTAAAAATGCATTGATTTTTCGATTATGCGGTTTGTTACTTTGTGCATACTTGGTGTATATGCAGTGGTGTATCCGTGATAACTGATTATATCAGGTTGTGGTGGATGAAATGCATGTTTATGTTGTTTGATGTGTGCATGATCAATGATGATATCATGTTTTGGTTTGATTATGGTTTATGACATTTGATGTAATCATAATCTGTATTGAATGTTGCATGCTTTATGATGTGCATGCATATACATTTCGGTGGTAGCTAATTCCCATTGTGCGGAATTAGTGAGTATTGCCAATAACCGTTCCCGGGTGATTATGGGTGGTGAGGCTGGATTCATGTCCGGGTGATTATGGACGAATCGATGTGTGTGACTTAGTTCATTTTTTGGTACCACATGCATAGAGTCTTGCATTTGTATTTGTGTGAATTATAACATGATAGGATGGTTTCCTGTGTTATAATTATTTGCCATGTTTGGATGCATGAATATGAATTGAAATGGTGAAAATTTACTTATTTGATTATGCTAAAAAGGGTGGATTAATATACTTGAGATATTTTATCGTTTTGAGAAACTTATAATGCATTTTAATTATGATGAAGTCTCACCCCTTACTTTGATGATTTCAGATTGAAGTTTAACGGCTTAGGAGCTGGTGAGGATGGCTCATTGAGCTGTGCATTTTCTTATTACGTGTCGGTGCCATGCTCTGATTTGTAACACTTAGGACCATTTGGTTTAGAGTTATAATTAAACTCTGTTATTTCATTTTAGATTGTTTTTGGATAATTATTGGTTTGAATTATCCAAACTTGATAATAATTTCTGCTGTGTAGAACATGTTAGTTTTCCTAATTTAATTGAATTTGTTCTTCAGTAAAGTATGACATCTGTTTGAAGTTTATTTTTAATGAATTGTGACACCTTTTAGTTACATGTCAACTTTGAATTAATTATATATATTCGTGGGGTATTTTAGAAGGGTGTTATATGTTAGGAGTAGAAGTCTTTCAATTAATCTTTTGAAACTTGTAGGTTCAAAAAGTAATTAGCCAAAATTTCTATGAAATTGCAAGTGTGGTTGCATAGGAGTTGCTTTGTTCGGGAACTAGATTTGGATCCTCAAGCTCCATGAAGGACCTAGAAATGAAGAGAATTAGATAACAATTGATCTTGGATGGTGGCTGTCATACCTCAAAATTTACTCTCTTACTTGTCAAGACAATTCACAACTCCATACTCAAGAATTTCTAAAGGATTGACCAGACAAACCCACTTCTAAGCAATTAATCCAAACTAGGGTTTTGCTCCTCTCAAGACAAAATGGATTTCAAATGCTCCAAGTGGTCATCATACCTCATCATATGCTCCAAGGGATCACCATGTCAAGTTTTAAGCCTTACAAGTCAAATTTGCTCATCCAATTGCTCAAATGGTTGAAAATCAGTAGTATTGGACAAAAAGTCAATTGTGGTCAACATACAGTCAAACTTCATAATTTTTAGTCAACACCAATATTTTGAAGTAACATTCATCATTTGATCAAGGGTTGACCATGATTCCTCAAGGAAAGTCAAGATTTGATCAAAATTCAAAGTTTCCAAATTAGGGTTTATTAGACAAATAGTCAACAAAACTTTGACCAAGCATAACTTTCACATACTTTATCAGAAATTTTTCCACCAAATCTTATTTTTAAGAGAATTCAATTCTCTACAACTTCATGTCTCACAAGCTTGGGCCAAAAATGCTTCATTTGGAAGTTATGGATCAAAACATTACAAGTTCTTTTAAAAATCAACAAAAAGCCATCTTTTTGCAAAGAAGTGTTCATGAACATGGGAACTTCAATGAATATGAAACTAAAAGTAGTGTTTATAGGACATCTTGATCTTTCTAAAAAGTCCAAGAATACTAAAAAATGTTGAAAATTGAGCAAGATACAAATTATGCAAGTTTGACATTTTTGAGGAGGTGCACAAAGGAAAATACCTAGCAAATGCAAATATTTTTCAAATGGGCTTAAGTTTTTATGATCCAAAATTAATCTTGACATTATCCATGGCCTGGAAACTCAAGTTTACGCCTCCTATCTTTTTATTTAATTTATTTTTGAATTAAATGACTAAAATTCAAAATTAATTAAATAAAATACAAAGATAATTGATAATACAAGTTGGGCTTGGTTTTCACTTGTCTTGAGGTCCAAGATAACCTATGCAAGCTGTCAATTTTGTGCACAAGGCTTTAAGGCAAGATTGAAACACTTTTGGGAAGATTTGATGAAAATTCCAAATCAAATATTCTTGCATTCAAGGCAATATATTTTCCCATAATTCTTGACCTAATGCACTCTCCTATAAGTACACTACAAGATTAGAATCACAAAGAACGAAACCCTTTCCTCCACAAGCAACCCTAATTCTCCAAAATTTTCAGACAAACTTGCAAATTCGTGTTTCAATTTCCAGCTAGTTTCAAGCCAAAACAGCCATCCATTCACTCTCCTGAGCATTCCAGGAGTCGATCCCAGGCCTTACACGAAGCCAAAACACCCCAGAACGTGCCACCCATGTCTCTCCGATTTGGTATACTTCTTAAATTCGTTTTTTTGAATTCATGCGTTACTAATGAGTTTCGATTGCTTGTATGATCTCAGGATGTTCCTCAGAACAGGTTTGATGCATTAGATGGAAGGTTTAACGTGTAAACCAAAAATTGCCATTGTTAGGGAATGTTTTTGACAAAGCTTCGGATTCCACGATACATGCAGTTTTGAGACAAACAAACCTTACCATCGTGATCGTAGGGTTCAATATAGTTGATCTAGGCTTTTAGTTTTTGTCAATTGATGCGTTTTGCAAGTTTTTGGACTTTGTGCAGGTCGGAGAAGACGACCGGAGCTCTAGCTCCGGTGACGTCTCAGGCGAGGACCATTTGACTGCATGTGTGGCTCCGTTCTATTTTCTAATTGGCTTGCATGGTAAAGCTGGGTCCCACGCGCGTTGGTTTTGAAAATTACAAAATAGAACACGTCACCACATATAATCTGATGGTTGTGTTTACTTGACAACTTGATCCATTGGCTCAGATGGTAATGCGCGCTCATGGGTAACCCTATGGTCCTGGGTTCGATTCGCCCAGGGACCATTTTTACTGCTTTTTCCAATTTCCATGCTTTTCTTTATTTTTAACATTTTTCTTATTTTTTCTTTTCAATTTAATTTTCTTTCAAAATTAATTCAAACATTTTCAAAAATCACAAAAATATTTTAATTTCAGATTTAGATTAATTAAACCTTTAATTAATTTTTGACATAAAAATAATTTATTTTTCTTACAATTTAAATTATTTTTCATAGTTAATTAACAATTAACTTAAAATTAGATTTTTCTACATTAAAACCAATTCAAAAAATATCAAAAAATATTTTTCCTTTGCAATTAGGGTTTAGATATTTTCTCTTATCATTAGACATTTTTCTTGCAATTTATTTCTTTTATTTGACATTTAAATATTAGAAATCGATGTATAGGTCACAAGGTTATTTTTGTAATAGCGTAGACTTTACTTTCCGCACCTTTACATTTCCGCACTTTACTTTCCGCACTCATATTATGTATCTTCCCCAAAGCCATGTAATAACGTAGGATTTACTTTCCGCACTTTACATTTCCGCACTTTACTTTCCGTACATATTTAACTGCTAGAAATTATGTGTGCATGACAAGATTAAAAACAACATAGATCACTGCTAATCACAAGATAAATTTCTTAATACAACACACTCTTCACACTTGCACACCCTTTAGGGTATCCTCTCTTGTTGCCTTTCGAATACATGGTCATGTCCCTCGAATGTAGGGATATCTTAGCTAAGACGCTTACGAATAACATCATCATAGTCCCTTCGATATAAAGATCGTAGTCCCTCGATTGTTGCCTACGAATACATGATCTAGTCCCTCGATTGTTGCCTACGAAAAGTGATGATCGTCCCTACGAATATGCTAAGGTATCTCTACATGTTGCCTTCTATGACCATACGATACGTCCCTTTCACATCCAACGAATAGAGTTACCTACCAACTAATGGTATGGATAGCGCTACCCTAAAGGAAAGCAAAATACCATGGAAACGACCATTCTGAGTAGGTAATAAGACTCTTTTGCTTGCTCCAATCAATTCAAAAAATACTTTTCACACCTCACACTATTTTCAAAAACTTTTCAAACACTTTGTATACATTCCAGCGTGAATCATTACAAAGTTAAACACATTTTCAAAATAAAACATTTCCAAACACTTCGTATACATTCCAGCGAGAATCATTACGAAGTCAAAGAGAAATGCCTTTTCAAAAACATCTTTTCAAACACACACACAGAAAGCAATTTATAAAGTGAGTTAAGCAATTAAGAGCCCGTAGATAACTACAGATGGAAAGGGTGTTAATACCTTCCCTTTTCATAACTGCCTCCCGTACTCAGAATCTAACGGATGTCTTTTACTGTTCTTTTCGCCTTCCCTTAATTGGATAAAATAAAATTCGGTGCCGACTCTTGCTATCCGCAACATTTGCGATAAAACGCAAAACGAACAAGTCAGTTCTCCCACCGTATTACAGTGACTCTAATCTCATTTATGGTGGCGTAGGGTGGACATGCATAATTAACACTCCAACATCCAAGTCAGTTCAAGAATCAAGATGAGTATAGTGAAATTGAAGATCCGAGATTGTGTGTCTTCTCATATTGTGTGAACTATTTTTATATGTTGCGTCGAGTAGATTGTACTTTTGATGGATAGAAATCCCTCATTGAATTTTATCAAAATAGTCAAAAACCAATCATAATGTATTAAAAAATAAATTCCAACAAGCAACTCATCAATAACTAATACTTAGAATCACTGATCATAATTTATATCATTAATAACTTCTAAATGCTTGATTAGTTAAATAATTAATAATTAATCTAAAAGTTTCTCTATGTATCTCCTAGAACTAGAATTACATAGAGTGTGATTCAGTAAAGTGAAGCCTTAATTTATTATTGTTGATATGATTTGATGAAAGTTCAAAATATACAGAAGTTTGATTCCAGCAGCTACTTGTGAGGATTCAAGCTGGGGAATAGCCCCAAGATATACTCTGGCATGAAATCATGTCTTGTTAGGATCCCAACAATTGGAGGCTTCTGCACAAACCATAACAAATAATACATTATTCAACTTTGCTTAACAATAATACAATCTTCAAAGGTATTGCAAAAACAGAAAGACTTACTCCTGGTATCTTGGGCACAACTAGCAAGTGTCTGAGTCCAAGTTCCCTAAAAAGAAGAGCAGCTTTTGCAAGTGACATTGTTTCAACAACAGTATATGGAGATTTGTTAATTATTGGATGAAGATCAACAAACATTTCCATGTCCTCTTGTGAAATTTCTAAATCTTCTAGAGTTATTCCTCTCCCTAAACCCGGTTTTGCGAAATCACTTGCCTTCAACTTATTAATAATGGTAGACCTTGTCATAACCCTATTCCTAGTGAACAATGTCTTGTGCTTGAGAAGTACTAGCAGATGAGACCTCAACACCAAACCGCATAACTCGGCAGCATCGGTGAAAGGCGGCTCGTCGATTACAGGAAAGCCGTGATGTCCTGTCACTTTTAATGCATGGACAATGTTACCAACTTTTTCAATTCCGCAGAAAGTAAAGAGTGGACAGGATACAACATCGCCTGCGACTAAATTTTTCATGTATGGCTCTGCATGTGCCTCCATGAAAGGAAGTCCTTTCAACATCACAATCTGATCATAAACACCTTTGTTAAAACAATCTGCGACTGTCTTAGAAACGAGGAGAACCAACATAACTAATGGGAGCATCAACAAATTGTTAGTGAGTTCGAGAAGTATGACACAGAGAGAAACTGTCATTCTCATGGTGCCACCAAGGAAAGATGCAGCTCCAAGGAGAGCAAAGTAGCCAGCATCAAGATCCGTGAATGGATTTAACACAGTCCCTACTAGTCGTCCGTATGAAGCTCCTGCAAGAATGACAGGAATGAAGAGACCAGAGGGAATGGCAACGCCGTATGTCACAATTCCAAGCAAGTATATTGCCACGAAGAAAACTATGAGACTTGATAGTTGAAATGCAGCATTGGCAGATTCAGAGCTATCTATGAATAGTTTGCGTATGGCTTCGTCGTTGGTAGTGAAAAGGAGAGAGCTTAGATCATTGAAGTGATTTGGTGGACACAGAAAACTGTCGTAGTGCATTGAAAAGCCCGCGGATGGGGAGTTCGGGCACTCCCCTGGACATGGTACACACTTTGATAGCATAGGTAGCCCAAATCGAATACAAGAGGTCATAAACGAGATAGCCATCACCAGTAGAATTTTGAATATAGGACCTTTCCTGCAATTCAATTAAGTTAGTATCAGTCACATTGCACATGTCATAGATTACAATAGAAATTTATTCAAATTCTGCTACGCTATAGTGCTATAGCCGCTATTTAACAATATTACACAAGTTAGTAATTGTAAAGGGAATTATACCCATTTATGGTGGTGTAAGTGCGAAGGACTTTGTCGACAAGATAATTGTAAAGGCTTCCCATAAGACCACCAATGACTCCAAGAAATATAACTGCAAGGAGGTCAGGTGTTGTGTAGGCAGGCTCTAGAGAATTGACATCAAACATGATGATTCCTCCTTCCCCAAATAGACCACATTTGCCTTCTCCTTGATGGCAAAATTGTATAAGACCCCTAAGAACAACTGCTACAACTGCGGTGGTGAAAAATGTGCGCCACAGAAGAGCACTCCTCCACCACGAAGCTGCTTCTTCAAGTGCGAAAAGGACTCCTCCAACGGGAGCACGGAAGGCAGCTGCAACACCTGCAGCTGCACCGCACGTGATCAAATCCCTTCGATCTCTATCATTTTTGAAGTATCTCAGCCATCTCCAAGTGAGTCTATATTTACGAGAACCGCCTTGTCCGAGTAAGTTAGCAATGCAAGCTCCTGTATGTACCATAGGTCCTTCCTTCCCCACAATAAAACCACCAGCAACTCCTAGAATTGAACCAAATATCTGTTCACCAATTCAAACCATTAATTATCATCCATATATATTCTAATCAAAACAAATTCTAGAAGCAACTAATAATCAAGTACCTTGACAAAGAGTGTAGATGGAGCCAAGATAGAATGTGCATCAATGCCATTTAGGTATGCCTTGACCTCTGGTATGCCAGAACCTGCTGCTGCAGGGGCAATGTAAGCACACAGAGCTGCGGCGCCAACCCCTAAAATCATGTTACAGCCAAAGTAGACTGCAAATGCCTGATGATACTTTTGCTTGAGCATGAGGTTATTGGTAAGTAGAAGTTTGAAACCAGCAATATTTTCAACTCCAAGGTTGCTAAAGAAGCCAACAAGTCCTGTAATTAAGCCAATAAGAAGTGCAAGGGTCCACTTGAGAGCAACATACTGGTATATCTCAACCTTTGTTCTTGACCTCCAGTCCTGCTTTAACAGGTCATTCTCAATCATCCTGCATAGTCCATGCCACTATTATTAACATGTACTAGCTATATATTATAATATTAATCAACTCTACATGAAAACAATCACTTCTAAAACCATGTTACATTAACAAGTTTCTAAGATTGATTCAATATATCCCCAGAACTTATCTAAACTGGCAAAAGCCGACTCATTACTAGACAACACAATTCTAGTTGTCTTGGGGATGATTTAAAACATGTTTATGAAATTGCTTCTTAATTATTTAAACTTTGAGGTTAAGTTTGTCAAATGTCAAGCGAATATGACTCTCTTGCGACAATTTCTTAATGATATAAGTTGGTTAAGTTTGAAATTGCTTCTTAATGATATAAGTTGATTTTGTTGTCCTAAAAAAAAACATGTTTATGAAATTGGACAAAAATCAGAATTAGAGACCGTTTTCTATCCCTCATTAAATTTAATCATGAGACAATTTTTTTGTCCATAATACAAGTTATTTAGAATACAAAATTCTCTTTTATTTTCTATTAAAAATATATTCTCTCACTCACATATATTAATATTTATGAAAATACTCTTTAATTTTATATTAAAAATATATTCTCTCTCATATTAATATTTACAAAAATACTCTTTAATTTTCTATTAAAATATACTCTTTCTCATATTAATATTTACAAAAATACCCTTTAATTTTCTATTAAAAATATATTCTCTCTTCCTCTTTTCTATTAAAATTTATGAAAAATATCATTTTTGTTCTAAATATAAATTATTTAAAATACAAAAATATTTTTTTCTCTCTAGTATAAGTTATTTAAAATAAGAAAATATTATTTGTCTAAATTTATGAAGGATATTTTAGTAAATTTATACTGCACTGGAATACTTAGTTTTTTGTATATCAAATGCACTATTAACCTTTACAATTTCTAATTAATGCATTAGGATCTCAAAAATAAACAAAAATCAAAATGCATTTAGTTAAAATTTGAATCAAATACATTCAGTTTTATTTTAGGTGAATTTTTATCTATACAACTCAAAAAATTAGGTAGAGTTATCTTCGATGTAAAATGTCTTAGAAACAACACATAATTGTTCTATTTAATAATTAATTTAATATATTAAAATTAAATAAGATTTTATGATTAAATAAATGTACACTATCTTAGTTTTTGTAATGAATAGAGAAATTATTCTCTTATTTTATTAATTGAAAAATATTAAAATAAAACAATTTATATTGTAAAAAATTCAAAAATTAGTTTATAATAAAATTCATTATGAAAACTAACCATCCATTTATCAAGATGTGTTTTTTTTTTAGTTTTCAAAAGCTTAAGAGTGAAATTCAAAGACACTAAATACATACTATAAAAGCTGTAGTGATAGTTAAATTTCAGACGTGGCGTATTAAATACTCTCCTAGTCTTTATCTTATGTGTTGCATAGCTCTATTAGATAAGGTAATAAAAATCAAGAATTTAAACAAACATATTTTGTCGGTGTAAAATCAAATTATACACTTGTACACACAAGTTTATTTCATATTAGAAATAATATTTATATATAATCCAAATATTCTATTTAATTATAACATAAAAAAATACATGAACAAAGTGAAATTAATAAAATGTAAAAAAAATAACTTAAAAAAATGTTGAAATATTTTCAACAAATTTAGTTGAATTTACTGAATACAGTGCGAGTCAAACCAAAAAAATCAGGATATTTTTTTCAGAGTTTGGTAAAATTAAAGTTTATAGAGCAAGGAAGTCGAAATTCGCAATTTTACAATATTGCTTACGATAGAACCAATATGTAGTTTGAATTAAAACAAGCATACGCTAGTAGATATATTATTTTTGTTCAAGAGAATCATGTGACCTGCCCAGTTATGAAAAATTGATTTTGGTTTTATGAGAAATGAATGAAAAAATGAAAATATATGATATTATTATATGGATGGAAAATGAAAGAACTGACTCGTAATCAAGACTTTGAATTGGAGATTTATTGGCTCCAACGATGGCGAGTTGAGAAGATACATTGGTTCTCCGTCTAACCAGCAACGGCTGTAGTTTCTGATCATCATCACTTTCGCCATGATTGCCAATCTCAATTCTTTCATCTGCTTCTTCTCCTTCACACTGATGATCCATGATGATGATGATGATGATAACAACACACTTGACTTCACACAAATATGTATATTACTAATATTATTGTGACAACAACAACACTCTCATCTCATCTATCTTTCTTGTCTATTCACTCTTTTGCATGTAATCTAATCTAATGTACTTCCACCGTCCTGTCACTTTTATACCGATATATTATTTCATTTATTTATACTTATTGTATTCAAATATGTATATTCATTTTTTTTTAAATTTAAATGTTTTGTACTTATCCTATTTTGATATATAAAAGGAATAATTAAATTTTCTATAATCTTTTTTTTCCCTATTATAACATTCCTTTAAATTACTATATTAATAATATTATTTAAATTTTTTTATTAAAATGTTATCCAAGTTTACATTACAAACAATCACACTCCAATAAGAATAATATATATATCAATGAAACTTTATTTTAATTTATTTTATAAAAATGTTTAATTGTTCTATATGTAAAAATAATTACACTGAAAAAGGTTAGATTTCTTTTTTCTCATCGTGGCAATATAAAATATTGTAAGATTTATTTATTTATCTTACTTTGTGTGAATATGGTGAAAAATAATTGTATGTGGTACTAAAAAGACTTAAAAAATTATAAGAAAAAGTCATTAAATTTTTTTTTTGAAATTAATGATTTAGATAAAAATGTGAGTTTATTGTAAAAGTTATATATTGATGTAATTAATTTTATTTGAGAAAATAAGAGATATATTCACAATGGAAAATATTTGTATCCTTTCAATCAATGACAATTATATAATATTTTATTAAATCATATTAAAAAATTTTAAAATATTTAAATAATACTATCTCTGTTCTTTTATATAAGAGATAATTTATTTATTTTTAGGTTTATTAAATAATTAATATATTTGATAAATTTATAGACTCGATACATTGATTATTCAACGAATCTAAAAATTAAATTGTATCTTTATCTATTAGAACGGGATAGTCTAACATAATAATTATTTTCATTACATAATAATTAAATTGTATCTTTATCTATTAGAACGGGATAAACATAATAATTAAATTGTATCTTTATCTATTAGAACGGGATAGTCTGACATAATAATTATTTTCATTACATAATAATTTATTTTCATTAAATGACGGTACATAATTCATTAAATTTATCTCATTTAGTGTGATAATACTTAATTGTTGTTATTATTTTGGTGTATACATGTATAGTATAAAATAGACAATGGTGAATATTTTCATAATTGATAATATCAGTTTTTATTTTTTATCTTTTATTTTTAACTTATGTGAATAAATGTGGTATAAAATGTTTAACCCTTAAAAAAAAATTATTTATATGTGATTCTAAAAGTAATATCTATGATGATAGTCAAACTATTTTATGATTTGGATAGATAAGTCGTATATAAAATAAAACTTATTCCCTCCATACTAAAATGAATTATTGAATAGACTATTTTCAATAGATTACATTATTTTAAATAAATTACATAAGTTCATAAATATAGATTTTTTTTTGTTAAAATTACGCATTAAAATATTAAATTTGTGAAAAATTTATTATATTAAAAGGAAGAATTAATTGATTTTTGTATGAGAATATGTAATTAACTTTTTCTATATTTATAAAAATCCAAAAGATATAGGAAAAAATAATTAAAAGGTTTAAATAAAAAATTAATAAACTTTTAATTATAAAAGGAATCTTATGAAATATATTTTTTTATGAGGTGAGACATTCACTTTTTTTTATAATACAGCGTGGAAGAAATTATTAAATTGATAGTTATCCAAATATTTTGAGTATTAATTAAATATATGATTGAAAAGTTAATATTATAGTATGTCATTCTGAATAAATACAAGAGAAAAGAAAAGTAATTACAATCAAATCAAAACTCATGCGATTAATTTTATGGGTGGAAATTGTTGAGAATAACTCATGGCCAGAAGGTGAGGTTTTGGAATTGGCCAGAAAGATGACGTTCTGATACTGTTAGAAATTATTGAACTTCTGAGGTCGTTATTGTAATTATTAGGGTACTTTAGTATTTGTTATTTTTACTGTTAGTATCGTCTAACTTAATCACCAAAATTAGATTTTAATTAGGGTTTGTTTTAATTAGGGTTTATGGGCATATTTATTTTTTGGGCTTTTGTTGTGTATAAAAATGTACTCTTATTTCATTAATAATCATTAAATCCTTATTTTATACTCTCTCATTTCCATTGTAATTTTCCTCTTTGTCCTTGTGCACCAACAAATTGGTATCTAGAGCTTCTGGTTAAGAATACAAGGAAACACGAGTGACTGTGAGTTGTTTGTGTGTTTGATTTTTGTTTCTAGGTTTCACGTTGAATCTAAAACAAGAATCATTTTCTGTTTGTGGGTTGGGAAACACTGTGTGAGTTAATTTCTAAATATATTTTCACAAGGTAGAAGATGAACGGAAACGGTTAATTTCTAAATGTATTTGCACAAGGTAGAAGATGAACGGAAATGACAACATGAACACCAAACTTCCAGTTTTTGATAGCAAAAACTGGAATAGATGGATGATCCAGATGCGTGTGTTATTTGGAGCTCAAGATGTTCTGGAGCTTGTTATAGATGGTTATATTCTAGTTTCAGAAGATGCAACAGAAGATGAGAAAGAGGCATAGAGAAATAAAAGGAAGAGGGGCCAGAAGGCGTCGTTCTACATCCATCAGTGTGTGGATGCGAATGTGTGTGGAGAAGATTGCAGATTCTATGACGTCAAAGGAGGCGTGGGACACACTGGTCAGATGTTACAGTGGTGATGTACCAGTGAAGAAGGTGAAGCTTCAGTCCTTGAGAAAGAAATACGAAAATCCCAACATGAAGAGCACTGAGAATGCTTCTGAGTATATCTCAAGAGTGATTATGATAACTAATGAGATGAAGGTTAGGCTTCTAGAGAAACTCTTTCTGAACAAGTAATCATAGAGAAGGTTCTGAGGTCGTTTACTCCTCAGTTTGATTACATTGTTGTTGTTATTGAACATTCCAAAGATCTGGAGACCATGAAAATTGAAGAGCTGCAAAGTAGTCTAGAAGCGCATGAGTTGCATTTGACTGACAGAACTTATGAGAGGGAAGTAGAGAAGGCTCTGAAAGCTTCTTTTGTCAAGAAGAACCAGAAGCAGAATAGACGTGGTGACAGATTCCAGAAGTCAGAAGCTTCTACTTCTGGTGAGAAGAAATATCAGAAGGGAAAGGACAGAAGGAAAATGCTATTGTTATAAATAGTTTGGCCACTTTGCAAGAGATTGTCGGTCAAACAAAGAAAGAAATCAGAAGAAGCGAATATAGCAAGAGGAGACTCTGATGATGAACCTGTGCTATTGATGGCTTCTGACTCTGACTGTAAGTGGTCAGAAGATTGGTGGTATACAGACACTGGGTGTTCAAACCACTTGACTGAGAACAGACAATGGCTGATAGACTTTGACTCCAGAAGGAGAACAAAGATCAGATGTGCTGATGATAAGTACCTCAATGCAGAAGGTATGGGAAACGTCAGAGTCAAGGTGAAGAATGGGAAAAACATTCTGATCAAAGATGTTTGGTATATTCCTGGAATTAGAAGCAATCTGATAAGTGTAGGTCAGCTCATTGAAAAAGGTTTCTTAGTTGTAACGAATGACAACCTTTTGAAGTTGTATGATTCCCATCAGAAGTTGATCATGAGGTCTGAACAGGGAAGCAATAGAACATTCAAGGTGAATGTTAGTACAGCTGAAACAGAGTGCCTTAATACACAAGGTGCTGAAGGTGATAGTAAGTTGTGGCACAAAAGGTTGGGGCATCTGAACTATAGAAGCCTAGGGCATCTAAGTTCTAAGAAGCTCGTACGTGGAATTCCAAAGATTGTGAAGCCTGAGAAGTCATGTGAGGTGCGCATGAAAGGCAAGCAACCAAGACTGCCATTTGCATCAGAAGTTTCTTCAAGAGCAAAACATGCTCTAGGAGTAGTACATTCTGATGTGTGTGGACCATTCCCAGTACCTTCAATTGGAGGAAACAAATATTTTGTGTCCTTTGTGGATGAGTTCACAAGGATGACGTGGGTAACACTCATTAAGTTCAAACATGAGGTGTTTATTGAATTTTAGAAGTTCAAGGTGAAGGCTAAGAAGCAGAGTGGTCAGAAGATGAAGATTCTGAGAACAGATGGTGGAGGTGAATATAACTCTGTAGAGTTCCAAAAGTTTTGTGAGGAGAATGTAATAGAACATGAGGTTATTGCTCCATACACTCCTCAACACAATGGTCTTGCTGAGAAAAGAAACAAAACTTTTCTTGATATGTCCAGAAGTATGCTGAAAGAGAAGAAGTTATCTCATACCTTATGGGGAGAAGTTGTTGCCACATCAGCATATATTCTGAACAGGTGTCCAACAAAGAAGCTGGGTTGAATTGGGTTGAATTGGATTTAGCCTAGTCCGTTACCCGATTAGTCCAATTTTAATGGGTTGGATTCATCATTTAATCCATAATTTTATGTTCAAGCTGGCTCAGATTAATCTGTTCATTTATAAGTTGGGATGGGTTCTCAAGTTGTGTTTTAAATAAAAAATTATTTTTTGATAATTTTTTCAATTACAAAAAAATAAAATTATAACACAATTCAATATAATTTATATTCATTTTTAATACTCAAATTGAATGAAACTCATTATATAATGTTTTAGTAAAATTCATCCACATGTACTTGATAATAATACAAAATTCACAAGATAAGTTATTTCCATCCAATACGTAAGTTGAGAAAATGATACAAAATAAAATAAAAAATGACATTTAATTTTAAAATTTCTTAAACTAAGTTATTCTTGTAGAGTATATTGATACTAAATAAAATTAAGAAATTATCATTGTCATATCAACGAGTTTGAATCCGCGAGTTGAGAAATTTCAAAGTCAGTACTTTAATTAAAACTATATGTATTGTTGTAGATTGAGATACATATTCCATAAATAAATAAATCTGAATAATTTATAAATTGATTTAATTTACGGATCAACTTGAACTCTTAAACACCCCCTAAATTCAACTTAAGAAGATAGGTTAAACTAAATTTTAAGATGACAACAAGATCATATATGAGACAATTTAGTATATTATTACCTTATGTCTAAGGCTTGAATTCAAATAAAATGGTTTCATTTACTAATATCTGCATTTTTTAAATTGACCTAAAATTTTGAAACCTCTTTTTTATTTGTCTTTAATATAATATATTTTTAAATTTAAAACATTTTTTATAATCTTCATTTATTAAAAAATCTTACGACAAAAGACTTATAAAATGTATATCATTATTTACGAGATAGCTTTGTACATCCCCGCAATTTGCTTTTATTAATATAAAATATAATTTTTATTTAATTATTTTAAAAATTAAATTATTTGATTGGTTTAGAAAAAGTGTAAAAAAATCAATGGGGGATAATTTTTTTAAAAAAGTTTATGCTAAAACTTAATATTTTTATATAAAAGTATAAATATTAAAAAATAATATTATTTAATTAAATAAATAATAATTAAATTATAGGTAAAGTATTATATATAATGAATAAAATTGGAAAAGAAAAAAAGTCACACTATAATTTAGATATTTTTTCAGGTAAATTTTATATTATTTTCTATATAACAAGTATAGAATTGATGAATAAAAAAAAAAGGACTTTGGTTTTATATAAATTTATAATTCCGAATTATAATTTAGCTTTGTCACCATTCATTGGACGTGAGACATGAGACAAGTACTTATTTTGCGGCGCATGTTCCACCCCCGCCAGATTCTAAGCGAACCCTCTCGACACTCAACTTAATTGCTGCCTCTATTATTATATTTTTATTTTTGAGAAAACCTATTATTTGTTTTTATAGTTATAATTATTATTATTATTGTGCATGTTACACCTCTAAAATAATTATAGAATTTTTTCCTTAAATTATAGCATTCCTTTCAACAATTATATTCACAATTTTATTCTTTTTATAATATTTTTAAATTTAAAATTTAAAAGTTAGTTCAATTTATTGGGACAATTAAGATTTTCAAAAAACGAGGAATAAGAAGAAAAAAAAAAAGAAAAAAGTTATATTTTGAATTTGTGAAGTTGTTATTATTAAAATTATTAAGTGTATAAAATTATACACGATGCCTATTTATATGCAAGCAATACCAAAGTCTTAAGTCTAAAATTTACAACTTAAGTCCAAAACTCACAAAGTTATATTTAGGCTTCAATGCAACATCTATATGTTGTATACGACTCTTTCGAATACAAATGACTTCTACTACTTTGAATATGTCAAACACATCTATATCGAATACAACTTCTTTTTTTATAAAATAATAAATTATAATTTCTAACACACCACCTAATTCATGTTTTTGAAACTTCTCATCCCAATACTTTTCTCTAACTCGTTGAACTTGAATTTCTTCAGTGGTTTGGTGAATATGTCATCTAGGTGTTATTCTATCTTGCAATGCTCAAGTTCAAAATTCTCTTTCTTTACTTGATTCTTGAGAAAATGATACATTCTCTCTATGTGTTTATTTCAACCGTGACACAAAGGATGATTGACTAGGTCGATAGTTGACTTGTTATCTACAAACAACTTCATTTTCTTAAGTTTCATGATCCTGAGCTCTTCTAGCAGTATCTCTATCCATACTACTTGACATGCTGCACATGATGCAACCACGTACTCAACTTCACATGATGGCAAAGCCACAATACTTAGCATCCTTGAGCTCCAAGAGATTAAAGCGCCTTTGATCATAAATATGTAGCCTGCAATACTCTTATTCTCGTTTCGATCTCTACTAAAATCTAAATCAATGTAGCCATGTACCTCTATATTTGTGTTAGTCTTCTTTTGTCCACACCCGCAAAAAAAAAGGCAGAGTGGAGAAGAATTATTAAAAGTGCAAACCTAAAACTTTGATTATTCCGTAAAAAAATGCAGGTAAAACAAATATTTTTAACGGATTTGGCCTATTTTACCACCCATAATCATTTGCATAATTAACTTCTCTTTCCTTATCAATACCTTATCAATAGTAGTTTTAAATAAATATTATCAACAATTGTTATATTGTATCATATCAAAACTAACCATTTCTCTATAACAATGATCTTTAATTTTAATTTACATGCTTGGCTTGGATGGAAATTTACAACTAAAAATATTGGAGCCAACAATATCAATTGGTCCACTTTCTTCATTGCGTCGATTTAATACATTTGAAAGGATCGTAATAGTCCATTATCTTTTAGAAAGACTGAAATTAGTAACCACATAGTAACTCTTAAGGTGTTTAACATGATTTATTAGAATAAAAATGGAATATATTTGTTCTCTTGTCTCTCAAGAAGATAATGTGTTTCGATGCAATACTCAAAAGGTAAAGCCTCGTGCCAATTTTGTTAAAATTAACACTCATGGCCCTACATCCATGGTCAAATAGTTTGTGACGGTGAATGACCATCATAGTTATTTTCAAAGGGTTTTTCATAACCTTGGAGCAGTAAATATCTTTTATTTATTTATTTAATAAAGCCTCAATTATATTAAAAAAAATCAGAATAAAAGGGAACCAGTAAATTTTAAGGTTACGAAAATCTAAAGAAATATAAGTTTAACCTATTGTTTACAAAATCATTTCGAATCTCTATAGAAATGGAATAAAAAAAGCCGGAATTGCTTATGCCGAGCACAAAATTCGCATAAAAAATCAGCATAAGAATTTTCTTCTCTAAATATGTGGGTGAAAGTAATGTTAGTAAATCTATTTAGGAGACAAAACCTCCAACTGTTTCTAAACATAATTGGGACTAAATTATGGTTGGAGAAGAATTTGACCACCAAACTAGAGTCTGTCTCAATCTAAAGCCTATTCCAACCCTTTTCAATACTAATTTCCATAACTTTGATAACCGCTCTGAACTCCACTTGCACTGGGGAGACACAGTGTAAATTCACTGCAAAGGCAAGCACAAAATTTTCCAAATGATCACGAAAAATACCTTCACCACCCGCATGAGAATGATGGTGGACAAAAGTGTGACACCCCGAATAATTCAATTATTAAATAATTAGAATTTTGATTATTAATTTAATTAGAAGTTTACCTATTAGTATTTTTGAATTATTGGGTTTAATTAATTAATTAAATAAGAATGGAAGTGTCGAGGTGTGAGGTTGAATTGGAGGGTGTGAGGAGTAAAGCACTCTACTTATGCTAATTATTTCTTTATTATTATTTTTGGAATAATAAAAGGAATAAATAAAGGAAAAGAGGAAAAAGAGAGAAATTGGAGTTTTCATCGTACGTGCATTTGAGAAGAGAAGAGAAAGAGGAGAAAAGTCAAAGCGTCGGAATTCGAAGAATCATCGCAAGGTAAGGGGTGATTTCATTCAGTTATGATGCTTTATGAGTTTTGGGATTCAATTGAATGGTTGAGTATGTTGGGATGATGAAATTATGATATGTGCCGTTGTATTGGTTGGATTTTGGTGTTCTGATGCATTAATTCGTATGAGAATGAAAAGGAATGAATTGAAATACATGTTGCTGTCAAAATAGCAGGTTTTTGGTTCTGCAAGTCGCAGGAACCAGTTCCCGTGTGGGAGGAACCGGGTTCCTGGTACAAAAACCAGGGGAAGAGCAATTCTGACTCAGTGGGAACCGGTTACTCCTGGGGAGAAACCAGGTTCCCAGTTAAAATTTTTCAAAGGAAATACATTTTTCTTGTGGGAACCGGTTCCCTGTCTGGAGGAACCAGGTTCCCCATATATTTTTCAAGGGGCATGTTATTTCAAACTTGTGGGAACCGGGTTCTCCCTGGGAGGAACCGGTTACCACTGTGTAATTTTCAAAAAATCTCCAAACTTCAAAAACTTGTATTTTCTAAACCGTAACTCCAATTCGAGTGCCGTTTTGGGAAGCGTTCTCTAAATTAAACGTACTATTTTATAAAACTGAGAAATTACTATTTCATGGATTTTACTTTAAAAAGTGTCAATTTTCCGATTTTGTGAACTAAAGCAATTTTAAAAATGGTGACGAGCCGGTTAGAGTTGTTCTGACTAATTGGATTGAGGGCTGCATACTTATGTGTTGTTTCTGTTGTTTATGCATGATTATGTTGTTATCATGTGTTGTTTGTTGGTGTTGGCTATGTATGGAATGAAGTTGTGATTCATATTCCGTTAATTGAATGTTGCATGCTTTTGATGTGGATGCATATGCATTCTGGTGGTGGTTAATTCCCATTGTGTGGAATTAGACCTGCAGAGCCAATACCCGTATCCAGTGGTTTAGTGGTGGTGAGGCTAGATTTGTGTCGCAGTGGTGTATGGGCGAATCGTTGATTAACGTTGTTTCCGAGGTGTAAACGGAACAGGTTGTGAATTTAGTTCACGTTTGGTACCACATGCATAGAGTCTGCATTGCATATGGATTATAACATGATAGGACGGTTTCCAGTGTTATAATCTTATTTTTGTTGTTTTGTGCATAATGAACTGTATTAATTGTGTTTGTATACTGAAATCTGATTATGCTAATGAGGGTAAAATAATGTATTGAATTGTTCTGTTGTTTTTAGAAACGTATAATGCATTTTATATTGCGATGAAATCTCACTCTTACTTTGATGATTTCAGATTAAAGTTAGCAGCTCAGGAGTTGGTGAGGATGACTCATAGAGTTGTGCTATTTAGTTATCCGCGTTTCAGTGCCATGCTCTTATAGTTGTAACACTGGAGAACGTTTGGCTGAGAGTTTTATTTTATACTCTATTGTCCTTTGATTTATTTTTGGGAATAATTATGAATTGAATTTTATTCTAGTTGTTGGTATTTTTCCGCTATGTAGAACATGATTTATTGGTTTTGGATTAATTTAATAAAGTTCTTCAGTGAAACATAACTACTGTTGTGAGATTTTTTTGTTTAAATAAATTGTAATGCCCTTTATTGGATGTTACTCTGATTTAATTATTATATTCGTAGGGTATTTTAGAAGGGGTGTTACAAAAAGCACCGTCACAATTATATTTAATCCATCAAGGAAGCGGAGGAGACCAAATAACATCTCTAATAACCCTGGCTTTGGGAGGGTGAATATTCACTTTGAACGCTTTGATAAAATAGAAATCTAGCATGTTCAAACCCGCCATTTGACCGTAAGATTCCCCGTTAACTGAACCTGGGCAATAATCCACTCGATGGCAATAGCTGGAGTGGTCTTAATATTTTGATGCTTTGCGAAATTACGAACTTGCCAAATTTTCACCAGAGTATTAATAACAACAGTAGAGGGGACTAAAGAAGCTTGTTGTGATCTGTTATTACAACAAAAAAGCAATCATTCAACAATGAAACTAGGCATGAAAGGAAGATGTAACTTATGCCGTAACCATCCCCACAACATTCTAGAAAAACAGCAGTCGAAAAAAAGATGCTGGAAGGATTCAGTGGCAACGCGACAAGTAGGGTAGTGAGAGACCAAACAAACTCCATAATTCCTTATAAAGTCATCCGTGGGAATTTTTTGATGAATCATCCACCAAACCATGACAGATTTGCTAGGGGGAACGTTAGCATGCCAAACAGAATTGCTCCGTGAGACAATAAGAGCAGACCGACACTTGAAATCATACGCAACTTTGAGATTTATGTAGCCATCTATGCAGTGCTTCCAGCTCAAAAAATCTTCCGCTTCGTCCACCGGCGGCAGGATCCCATTAATTTTGGATAGCAGAAAAGGGATCCAGTCATACCAGGCCGTGGTAATGAGCCACTAGCCAGGGGAGGAGATATCACTGATCCTGATGTGAGGATTGATGTCGTGATGCTATAACAAGGCCGAATTCGTGTGCGAGATAAGTGGTTCATCAGCCCAATAATCCGTCCAAAAGTGAACTCTGCTTTGAGAACCAATGCACCAACATGTGTTGGAAAGAAGAAAAGGGAGCTCCCTCTTAATGTCATTCCAAAGGGTAGAGAAAATATGATAATTGATAAAACCTTCAGGTATGAGAATTTTGCTCCGTAAAAGGTTGGTCCAATCTTCCGAACTATTGAACATGTCCCACTTCAAATTAAAATTTGCAGCGTTATTAAGAAAAATAAAGGACTGCAAACCAACCCCCCCTTTTGCTGTAAGACTGACACAATTTTTTCCACGAAACAACGCAAATGGAGCGACTGCTAACATTCTCAGTCCAAAAAAATTCATGCACGCTCTTTCAATCCTTTTAAGAATAGAAACCGGCCAGTCGTAGATATGGATAGAGTACAAAGTCATAGTGATGATAACATATTTTATCAAAACCAAGCGACCCGCCATCGAGAGGCACACACCCTTCCAGCCAGATAATCTAGCAATAATTCTGTCTGCAATCGGGTCTAAAGTGAATTTGCTTAACTCTCCCTTTAAAAGGAGGGATCCCAAGATAAATAAAAGGAAGTGACCCCAGCTGAAAACCAGTGCAGCGACAATACGATTCCTACGACGGGTGAACATCGATCCCGTATAAAGGAAAGACTTCGAGTGGTTTATTTGACAGCTTAGGGGAGATTTTATCTAAATGTCAAATGGCAAAAGAAATATGGTTGTCACGTGTCACCTTAGACATTGATTCAATTAATATCGTCGATATAATCTAGAATCAATTTACCTTAATTCTTCATCTTCAACATCTCTTTATTAGGTCTTCTCTCTTATCTATCTCTCATGTTGAATTATTCAGGTTTATTCATATTCATTGTGAAATAAACTCTTGTGCGAATTTTCTAACCCTTGAAGGTCATGATATTTGTCTATCACTTATTATGACAAATTATACTCCCGATAATTTTAGTATTCTTAATAAAAATTTAAGGAAAATTTGTTTCTCTATAGTTAATCTTTCTGACATTTAATAATTTGATCTCTTTGAAATTTTTGAAATGATATTGTTTTTTCTAATTCTTTCATGTCTGCGAAGGACGTGGAGGATAAAAGTGTTTTTCTAGCGGAAAAATGATTTATTAATAAGCATGTAAGTAACGCATTCTCCTTCCGTAACTATTTATAATTAAATAAATTTTATTTTTTAAGTATATTAAATAATTATTTCAGATACGTTAATTATTCAATATATTTAAAAAGTAAAATCTAAAAAATAAAATTTGCTTGTAAATTGTTATGGAAGGAGTATACTTTTTCGATTGACTTAAAAATCATATTCTTTGTCTATATCAATAGAAGGTGAAGTGACTCTAACATATCCGTAAGGAATTCTAGAAAAAGTTCATGGAGGATGATGCTCTTTCGATCATGATCTAACCTCTCTTTTACAGAGTGAATTTTTGTTTTATTTCTTCTTAGTGCTGTAGGTGGTTGATCTTTGCTTGTGAATTTTGACTGCGGTTGTATATTTTTCTGGTGCTTTACTAAAAGTCATGTTATGGTATTTCTTGTAGCATAGCAAGTTTCTTGTATAACTTTAGCCTTTTGTTTTATATACATATCTATTTGTCCTTTAAGAAAAAGTTTCTTGTTTTTTATTTCATTTTCTTTTTGATGTACAGAAAAATAAAATGATAATGAGTTAATTAAGTCGACTCAAATCTTTAAAAATCAGTAGTAATTTTTTACTTCTATCATTTAAAAAATAGTAATAATTTTCTGGATTGTTTTAATTTTTACTAAGTTTTTTCATACGAATTAAATTTTATTTTGGGGATTTCAACTAGAACAGAAAAAAATGAGTTTAATAAAATAATTGGTAGAAAGTAGAAACTTGGATGATATGTGTAGTAGTAGTTGTGAATTGACAAAAAGTAAAGAAAACGTGGGCAGTGGCCAGCAATGGACGTCACGCAGTTCTTGTTGCTCTTTAAAGTGAAACTGAAATGTTGTTGGTCATTGCTCAATTCACGAGTACTGATTCTTAATCCTATACTAATTTATATTCAAATTCAATGATTTTTTCTCCTATCTAATAGTTTTTTCTTACATTCTTAAAAAAACTAAAAATATCTTTTGTATTTAGGATTGTTTCGTATCTTAATATCTCAAATTTATTATTATTTTATTTTAAAAATATAATTATTTATAATATAATAATAATAATAATAATAATAATAATAATATATAAGAAAATAAAATATTATGTTTTATTTTATATAATTTTTATTACATATAAACACAATTTCACGTACTAAAAAAATATATTTAAAGTCTAATTTATATTTGGCTTAGAATAATAAAATCTATTAATACAGTCTATATCAATATCAAATTTGTTCTATAATAAAAAATCTATTAATATTATTGATATCAATTTTTATAAGAGATACAATTGATATTTTGCGTTGAATGACTTGATATGCATTAATTGTATAATATATTTTTGGCTTAAATGCACTTTTGGTTCTCCTATATTAAATTTTTTAACATTTTAGTCTTTCTATAAAAAAAAATCAACTATTAAGTCCCTCAATATCATATTTCATGTTTTTTTAGTTGTCCCCCATGATAAAATGGTCTAATTTGCATAGGTGGCATTGAAATTATGAAGTGATATTTTTTAATTGATGTCACGTCATTATAAATATTTAAAAATTTATAATAATTAAATGTTTTTAATTATTTTAGTTATTTTTATAAATATTTATTTAAAAATTATATATTATAAATTTTAATTCTAAAATACATATTTTTGGGTCTATTTTTAATGACGTGACAACAATTAAAAAATATCACCTCATAATTTCAATGCCACATATGTAAATTAGACTATTTTGTTATGGGGGACCTCAAAAAAAACATAAAATACAATATTGGAGAACCTAATAGTTGTTTTTTTTATAGGAGGACTAAAATGTTTAAAAAAATTAATATAAGGGGACCAAAATTGCATTTAAACCTATAAAAAACAATATAATAAAATTGAATTATTATTAATAAAAAATAATTTAAATTTATAATTAAAAATTATTAAAATAAATTTATGATATGAAATTAAACAATGAATATAATAATTAATTTTTTAATTATAATAGTAAAATATAATTGTCTTTTAATTATTTATTTAAAATTATGAATAATTTTTTATAAAAAATATAAGATATATTTTTAATTAAAATTCTAAAAGTTAAATTTAATTTAGATGATACTTTTTAATTTTTCTTATAGAATTGACAGTTAATTACTATATTATAATTAAAAATTTATTATCTTAAAAATATATTTATATTATAATCAAAAGTTAAATGTTATTAATAATTAATATTATTAAAAAAGAAATCTAATTACGTACCGGCACTCTGTCAGTATAAAATAATTTTACATTGTCAACCAATCACATTCATGTATTTAATTATGACCCACTTATTAATTTTTTTTAATAACATGACATGTTGTTAAATTTCTTGTAAAAAATATAAATAATTTATAAACTATAAAGATCTTCTATATTAAATAGATATATATCTCATAAAAATAAAAATAAAACCAAATAAATTAAATTCGTAAGTACACTTATGAAGTAAACCTAATAAAGTGAATTTGCAAGTGCACTTACGAATTTTGGATCCTAACTATTGAAATATTAAATTAGATTTGATAAAAATATTAGATTAGATTTAATATTTAAATATAGTCCAAGTTGTGTAGACCCAAGCTCAATTAGGGTTGTACACAAATAGTCCTAGGTTGTATCATTATTTGAACAATACAAATCCTTATTTCCTTTATTATTCTCTCTTTCTCTCCTCACTAAAAGTGCCTCACGCACTAACAAATTGGTATCCAGAGCTTCCGGATATTGTTTCTGATCGAGTTTTCAAGAATTTTACGTCAGAGATCGTATTTCCAAGGCAAGTGAATCAACCGCTTCAAAGATGGCTAGTGATAAGGGCATTCCGAATTCTCTTCCAATGCTTGATGACAAGAATTGGATCAGATGGAAAAACAGATGCATTACTTGTTTGGCTTTCATGAAATCCTAGAGGTGGTTACTGACGATATTCATGTGTTGGTTGCAGATGCAACCGAAGCACAGAAAAAATCCCAGTCAAGAAGAAAGATTGCAAGGATGCTTATTGCATTCAGACGGATGTTGATACTGCTAATTTTGACATAATCTCTCATGTTGAAACGACGAAGGAGGCATGGGATATTCTGGTGAAGTATTATGAAGGAGGTGAGAAAGTTAAGGTTGTCAAGTTACAAACCTTGCGTCGATAGTATGAATTATTCTCGATGGGAGAAGATGAAAAAGTTGCAGAATATGTGTCGAAGGTTCAGAAACTCGTCCATCTCGTTAAGGATTATGGTGAAATCATAATTGATAAGATGATAGTTGAGAAAGTAATGATAACGTTAACCTCTCAATTTGATCACGTTATCGTAGCAATTCAAGAATCCAACAAATTTGAAACTACTAAAGTGAAAGATTTGGTTGGTTCGTTGGAGGCGCATGAGATGAGGATTATCGAAAGGAAATGAGATCAAGACTCGATATAAGCTCTGCAAGCTCAGTCATGGAAAAAGAATGGTCGCTCTAACAAATTCAAAGGTAAGTTCGACAAGTCTCGGGGCAAGAAGCTTTGGTCTAATTACCACAAGAATAAGGT
The DNA here is from genome assembly GCA_021764765.1 of Vicia sativa. Taxonomy (NCBI): domain Eukaryota; kingdom Viridiplantae; phylum Streptophyta; class Magnoliopsida; order Fabales; family Fabaceae; genus Vicia; species Vicia sativa. The sequence goes on from CM038792.1 coordinate 1,796,504, forward strand.
CGAAGATAGAAATTATGAATCCTCGAAAAGGGGAGGAGGAAACTATCGAAACGACAAAGAAGATAAAAAGGTGTACAATGCTATAATTGTAAAAATTTGGGCCACGTAGCCAAAATTTGTTGGTACATAAAAGACAATGTGTTGTACCCCAATTTTCCCCCCTAAGATTCTCTTATACTTCATACAATTGCATTACACAAAGATCACAAATTGGTTTTCTCTCTCTCTCTCTCTCTCTCTCTCTCTCTCTCTCTCCCTCTCTCTCTCTCTCTTATCTCTAGGGTTTGCCCTTTGGGATATCACCAAACACCTTGTGGAAGTGATTATTTCTTGTGTGTGATGATTGATATTTGACTAACCATGATGTTTATACTTTTCTCTCTAAATGTGTAGGTGAATGGTGCACAAGTTCCTCAAAGAGCTGGTAGGTTCATGAGTTTATTTCCATGCCTTTTCTCATCAATTCTCAAGATTTTGAAAAAATTTGTCTACCATTGAAGATTTGTCTTGCCATCACCTATAGTCTCTCATCTTGATTACATTCTTCATGCTTGAAAGAGATCAACAATTTGGAAAGATTCATCATTTTAGGCCATCTCTCTTGAAATTAGGGTTTTGGGCTTCTGAGGACCATGTCTTGATGTTTAAATGAAGTTTATAGATGATTTCAAAGTCATTTGATTCTTAAGAGGACTTCTTATATGAATATTCTTGGATCCAAAGAGTTTGATTGATGAAAATATTGTTTTATAAGTCTATGATTGTCCACTCTCTAAATTAATGCTTAATCTATCTTGTATGACTTCAAAGGATCATAACTTGGTCATCCCTTGTCTCCTTGAGCTCATTTTTATTTCACAATGAACCTAAGGATGTCGAATACAACTTAGTTCAATTTGGTGAGAAGAAAAAATGCTTGGAATTTTGCCTATGAGGTCAAAAGATTACAAGTCCTTGATGAACTTCTCAATTGTTGGACAATCAACTTTAAAATATCATATCTTCATCATCACTTATCATCTTGAGGTCATTCTTTTTGCACAAAAATCTTGAGGATGTGAACTTTATCTCCATATAAGTTTTGAAGATTGAAATTGTTTGGAAGTTGCTTGAAGAAGTCAAAAGATTATAGGTCACTTCACCAATTTTCATCAAATTCATAAGATCATAACTTTCTCAATTTTTGGAATTTTTGAGTGATTCTTTTAGCCAAATGTTCCTTGAGAGGTCTACTTCATATCATCTTTGAAAATCAAGAGCAAATTTTTAGTGGAAGAGCATGTTTGAAGAAGAAACATTATAGGTCATTTTTAGAAAGTGGCATGCTTGAACCAAGGCCTGGCCAGAAAAATCAATGATTTTTCAAGAATCCTAAAGGCTCAATCTCTCAACTCAAGCATCCATTTGATATTTGATTCTTTTTGCATTGTGTTCTACTATTTCAATACTTCATTTGGCTCAAAAGAAATCAAGAAACGCGTGAGGGAATTGGATTTGGCCTCAGTTCAAAGTTTGAGCCAAAACCTGTTTTGCACTCACCATCAGTTTGTGCATTTGCGCGTGTAACTTGTTTTTAAGCCAAGCTAAGCCTTGTTTTCGTGACTAATTGTGATTAGAAACTTCTCAGGATTAATTAGCACATTAAAACACAAGGAATGATTGAGTTTTGATGCACATGAAGTCACACTTTCTTCATGAACACGGGTGAGCACGATTTCGCTCCAAATTACATCATTCACCCTCCCTTTTGATTCCATTTGCTTCTCCTATAAATAAGGGACACGTTCCACTCATTTCCTCAAGCTTTGATAGTCAAAAACACCTCTACCAAACTTCCTCCATAACCAGTTTTTCTGTAACTTCGAATTCGTGTTTAGACCACTTCCAGTTTGAAATTAACCCTTGATTCTTTTTCCTTGAACCTCACTGAAGCTAACAGAACAAGAATTGTGCCTTGAATCTTCCTGAATCATGTTATCCAAGTCCAATTTCAGAGCTCTGAAAGTGAACTTCGTTCAGGTAGCAATCTCCATCAAACCTTGTAAAATAAAACATCATTGAACTCTCCTCATCTCCCTGATCCTTGTGATCTTCACCATTTGCATTTTCATCAAATATTGACTGAGAATTTCATCAAAATCCTATTCGCTATTATTTGAGTTTTTTTTCCAAATTTCGCTTCACTGAGTTTAAACAAATTCTTCGTGAGCATCTGGTTGAGATCGTCTCGAAAAGACGAATTCAAGGATACCACTCATTGCTATTGATTTTACAGTTTGAGGAACTCCAATTCTGGGAGACTGGAGGTTGAAGACGACCTACGTGTCTGTCTTCAACGAATGAAAGCGTGTCGTGTCATTTTTTTAAATTGGATCCACTGAGAATGTTTTATCACGCACACGTAATGTGAGCCCTTGGATCTGATTACTTTTGTGAGTTAGACTCGATCCAACGCGTGATATCTTTCCTTGTTTTATTTTTTAAAATTAATTTTTACTCCTGATTCAGTGTAAAATCAGGAGGGTCCATATCAAGCACAACGCGTCTGATCCACTAGATTAGCTTACTAACGCGGTTTGACTGTGATTTAATGGTCCATATTTTTTTGCCTTTTATTTTATTTTCTGATTTTATATTTTAAATGTTTTAAATTTCAAAAAATCATATAAAATTCATTTTTTGTCCAAAAATTATGAAAAGATTCACAAAAATATTTTGAAATATTATCTTTCTGATTTTAATTTTTTCATAATTTTATTTTCAGATTTGATATTTTTTATGACTTTTTTCTTTTATTTGATGTTTTTAATTGTTTTAAAACACTTTTTGACAATTAAAAATTCTGAAAAAATTATGGAAGGATCCAATGGTCATTTGACTAATATTGGTGACCTCATTTTATTTTTATTTCTGATTTTACTATTTTTTGCTATTTTTGGTTGATTTCGTCATTTTCTTTTTTATTTTAAAATAGTTTTTTTGACTTAGAAAAATTCTAGAAACATTTATCAACACTTGTTGGCCTCTGATTGACTTTGGATAATTTTCTTGGAATTTTATTTTGATAAAAAATACTATTTATGTATTTCGTCAATAACCTAATTTCAAATTTACTTTTAACCCTTTTATTTTATTTTGAATTTAATTTGGAGTCACAAATTTCCTCAACATCAATGGAATTTGGGTGTTGATAGGTCTCTTGACCAAATTCACCAAGAAAGTTGATTGATTTTGACGAAGTAAGACCAAAATAAATTCATCTGATGCAAAATAAAATTGAAAATCATTTCTTCCTCTTCATCTTATTTTTTCTTTGTCCTGATTCGGAGAAAGTGATCAATTGGTGGCATGAACTTCAATGTTCTCATATAAGCCTCAAAAGATGACTTGAGCTTTGATCTTAGTTCAACACTTGTGGCGCTTGTCGTGTGGCCACGTTGATTTTTAATCAAGCTTCTGGCAAGTTTCCACTAACCTTGTCCATTTGAAATTCTCAATCATCTTTGATCAAGTGATATGATAATTCTAAAACCGGTGATATATTTGACAAAAAATAATTGAAACTTGTCGTGTGGTCGCGTTGATTCTATCAAGCTTTTGGAAAATCTTCATGCGTAAGTTTCAAGATGGTCACCTTGTTGACGACTAATTACTAACAATTCGATGATATACTTGACAAGTTTCAAGATAGTCATCTTGTTAACCTTTAATTAATTGCTTTTTATTTTCCGCTCTTTATTTCCGCATTTAATTTTATGCTCTTTATTTTTATGCACTTTAATTTTAACATTTATATTTCATGTCATTTTTTCTTTACTCACTTAGCATTTTATTTTATTTTCATTATGAATTTGCTCACTTGAGTTTTATTTTTCTTTTCCAAAAACCTAATAATTCAACTTAAACATAAAAAACTTCTAATTGGACTTGGTTACTATCCTTGTGCTTGGAGCTCGATTTGGACTTAGGATTAGGACTTCTACCTCAGCTTGGAGATCTTTGTGCCCTTGGTGTTATTCTATCTTGTCTGGTTATTATCTTTGTATGCAGGTTATTCCATTATACTCGATTAAAAGTGGATTTCCTCAAAATATAAATGTTACTCTGCCCGTTTTTCTTAAGACAAAAGAATTCATCTGAGGCATTGACTTACCCGAAGCTTGGTTTGTTGTCTGGTTATTTGTTGTTTATGTGGTAATCCAAAGGATGAGATATGGTATTGGCTCTTGATGTCAAGTACTAGTCTTCTCACCCGGTTAGACCTTTCTTTACTCTTACCTTTTACTTTATGTACATAGGTTAGCCTCTTCATCTCATTCTCATTCTTTAATTTTCAAAATCTTCCCTCTTTTTCAAAGGATTCTTGTTTTCAAAACTAGAACCGCTTTAATAAAAAACTTGGACTTAGGTCCATGAATTTTCAAACTTGTTTTCTTAATAATCTCTCAATCCATTTAATAATACTTTGACTTTTTTTTTTCATAAGACTAAAAAACACATAACCTCATTCAAACTTTTTGAACTCTTTGTGGCTTTTCTAAACTAACATTTTTATAAAATCAACCAACACACAATTTTGGTCTTTTTTAGCTGAACAACTTGGTTTTGATTTCAACATTGCACATCGTTGGTATGTAGGCCTGAAACTCATTGAAGTTCTATCAAACCAAAAATTATAAAAAGATACTTCTTTTCTCCATCCCCCACCATCTATTTTGCACATATATTTTTTTTTAGCACACATATATAAATTTTCAAAAAGGTTCATGCGGAGTACCGTAGATGCTTTGGGTGCCTAACACCTTCCCTTTGCATAACTAACCCCCGATCCCAAATCTCTGATCTTTTTGTTAGGATTTTATTCTCTCTTTTTCCTAGTCCTTTGGATAAAATAAAAGTGTGATGACGACTCTTTTGTTAATTTTTTGAGTTAAGTCAATTCAATGGCTTATACTCGCAGTTTTTGCCGCTATAGAAAAGTGGCGACTATGCTGGGGATGTTTGACCTATTGTTGGACCATCTCTAAGTGGGTTGACCCCATTTTGTTTATTTGTATGTATTTGCTTTATTTTTTGTATATATTGCATGCTTGTTTTTCTGGATGTATTTCTGGTTTTCAAGGGTGTTTGGTGATCTTCTTTTTGAGTTCCTATACCCGGACTCGGGCAAACTTAAGATAGGACGGGCGGTATAGTCATTTTAAATTTTAGGGAGTAATACCGAAGAAGTATACATGAGATCCCCCACTCAGTGGAGACCTCCTTGATTGTGGTATTTTGTTTACCAAGCGATCGGGAAGACATGACTGCTTCCAACCTGAGAGTCTCTGAAGCTAAGAGTCGTAGAACCCTTAACCCATCCTAGCTTTTTTAGCGGTAGTGTGGGGACTATTACGGAGTTATCCGAAAGTAGTTGTTACGTGATACTTCACTTAGAAGAGTTTCACCTGAAGGTATTACTAATTATCGAATACATCGGGAAGTTGGTAGTATTGGATGGAGGAATGAAAACTCTGGGAATTCCTTTTAGAACCTTGGTCGATAGATGACAAAGCGTAGAATACCTTATGGGTAGTACCTTTTGACTCCATGCTCGTGACGTCGAACCTATGGACCCCCTTGTTTGTGATCTTTGTGTGTGCTTGTTGCATCATGCATTCATACACCCATACACATTTTTCAGATAGTTGTTCAAGGAACTTAAAATTGACCTTTGCAAATACCTCAAGTATACTTTGACCATGGATTTTTGACAGAGGAGGACTCGGAAATACAGTTTCAAGGACACTAAGATTGAGGGACTGATGAGCTTGATTGATGAGATTGAGAGTCAAGAGGATTTCCAGAAGAAGTATGGGACTATTATACCTTTGATGAAGACAAAGATAAAGGATGGTTTACTTTTCACCTTGGTTCAGTTCTATGATCTGTTATACCATTGCTTCACTTTTCTTGACTATCAGTTGGTTCCTACCTTGGAGGAGTATTCTTATATATTTGGTCGACCTATTACTAGTGTTGTTCCTTTTTCTGATTTGGAGGAGGAGCCTAAGTATCATGAGATTTATGTTATTACCCATCTGAAGAGGTCTGAGATTGAAGATAATATGACTACCAAGAATTGTATTACAGGATTACCGGCTGCATTTCTTTTGAAGAAGGCTCGTTATTTTGCTGAGACGAAGAGTATGGAGGATTTTGAAGCCATCTTTGCCTTGCTTGCTTATTGTTTGTTCTTGTTTCCCAATGTTGACAACTTTGTTGACGTTAATGCTATCAAGATCTTCATGATTGGGAATCTAGTTCCCACACTGCTTGCTGAGACTTATTATTCTATTCATCTTCGAAACTTTCGTCGAGAAGGGGAGATTATTTGTTGTACATCATTGTTATATCATTGGTTTACTTCTCATTTACCTACAGCTAATGCTTTTTGGGATCCTAGGAGGGGTCTCGTTGGGCACCGAAGCTCATAGCTCTCACTCATTCTGATATTGTATGGTATCGTCGGGTTTATTATTATGTAGAGATTATCGATAGTTGTGCTAGCTTTCTCAATGTTCCTCTTCTTGGTACAAAGGGATGCATTAGCTACAATCATGTTCTTGCATGTCGTCAGCTTGGTTATCCGATGAGGGATAAACCAAAGAGTATTCATGTGAGTGGCTTCTTTCTTAAAGAGGGTGAAGACCACAGTGCAGCTAGGAAGGATATAGATAAAGTTTGGCGTCATATTCATGGGAAAGGAAAAGAGAATCTAGGGCAGAGAGGAGTTGTTTCTTTGGAGCCTTATCTTCTATGGGTTCAAGCAAGAGCTATTGAGTTGAAGATGTCGTATTCTCGAGAAGAGCCTCTTGCTGATTTGTTCTTGGATACTACTCAGGGTTCAAATGACATAGAGGATCTTCATTTTTCTTTGGTTAGGATGCAACAAGAGAGGGAAGCTTAGAAGAACAAGTATCATACCTTGAAGATATCTCATGCAATAGAGTTGAAAGAAAAGGATGATTTGATTGAGATTCTTGAGAGTCGTGCTATAGAGATGAAGGAGAGGTGGGAGGGTTTACTTTCTTCTAGTGCTCACTGTCATACCCCAAAATTTGCCTTCCTACTACTCAAGACATTCCATACATCCATACTCAAGGATTCCTCAAGGGTTGATCAGACAAACCCTCTCCTAGACAATCAACCCAAACTAGGGTTTGGCAATTCTTAGATCCATATGGACTTCAAACATCTCCAATGGTCATCATGCCTCCTCATGTGCTTCAAAGATTCTCCATGACAAGTTTCAAGCCTCACAAGTCAAGTTTGCTCAGACAATTGCTCAGATGGTTGAAAATTAGTTGTATTGGATAAAAAGTCAACTATGGTCAACATACAGTCAAACTTCATGATTTTTGGCCAACATCCTCATTTTGAAGTTACATTCATCATTTGATCAAGGGTTGATCATGATTCATCAAGAAAACTCAAGATTTGTTCAAAAGTCAAACTTTCCAAATTAGGGTTTCTCAGAGAAAAGTCAACCAAACTTTGACTGAGCATAACTTCTTCATACTTTCTCAAAAAAAATTCCACCACCTCTTGTTTTGAAGGAAATTCAATCCTCCACAACTTCATGTCTCACAAGAATGTTCAAAAAATGCTTCATTTGAAAGGTATGGATCAAAACATTACAGGTCCTTTTCAAAGTCAACAAAAAGTCAACATTTTGTTTTGAAGATTTATTGAGCATGGAAACTCCAATTGAGATGAACCCAAAGATGTTGGTTAGAGGACACTTAGAGCCTTCCAAAAAGTCCAAGAACACTAAAAAATGTGGAACATTGAGCAAAATACACCATTAACAAGTTGGGCATTTTTGAACAATTGCACAAAAGGAGATATTTGTCAAAATGCAATTTTTTTCCAAATGGGCCTATAATTTTATGATCCAAACTTGATCATAATATTATTTGTGACCTATTGATCCTTGGCCATGACAATTTTCTATTTTATTGATTTATTTTTAAATTTAAAACCATTTAATTCAAAATTAAATTATATAAAATATGAAAATAAGATATTTTTCCAAAAGGAGTAAATTTCTATCAAACTTGAGGTCCAAGATAGCCCATGGAACATGCCAAATTCGTGCTAGCTCTCACATTGAAGAGAAAATCAAATTTTTTCCAAAATTTGATTTTATTTGAAAAAAAATAAATGCACATTCAAGATCCAATCTTTTTTCACTCTTTTTGCTCTCTCAATTCACTCTATAAATACCAAGCAAGCTTCCAAGAACAAGGGACGAAACCCTAGCCCAATACACAACTCTTATTTTGCCAAAAAAATTCTCAAAGTTGTAAAATTCGAATTTTACTTTGCAGCTACTTTCAGCCTCTCTCAACCATCCAAACGTGTTCATGAGGTAATTTAGAGTGGGTATACATCATTGCCAGTGATCAAAGTAGCCTGAATCGATGCATACATGTTCATACATATTCAAATATTTCTTGAATTTGCATTTTTATTATCTGCTTGTTTTAATTGATTCTAATGATTTTATTGTGTTCATGAGACTCCATATGGTTGATCTGGGCAATCGTTAGCAAGCTTGAACGTCGGAATCGCTTAATGCCATGTTTAGGGTTTTCGAACTGATGAGCTTCGAACTGGTAGTTACAGGTCGATTTAGCCAAAACCAACACCACCATTGAATCCGAAATGGTCGATTTAGGGGGATAAGGTCTTCCTTTGTTCTTTATTTGGCTTATTTTGCAGGTTTGAGCTTTTGAGCTTTTGACCGATGTTGAAATCGGCGAGGCATGCGTGGCGCAATGGATCACTCTGATTCACTCTCTCGTGCCAACTGGGGTCCACGCGTGCTGACTCATTTTCAAACATTCCCAGGACACGTAATCATTCATATTCAATTGATTTTGGTTTTACAAACACCAAATGCAATGTGGCGCAGTGGTTAAGGCTTTGGTTTGAGAATATTCTCCAAGAGGTCATGAGTTCAACCCCTTCCAGGACCGGTTTTCTTTTTCTCTTTTACAAAACTTCACATTTTTCTATTTTCTTATTTTATTTTCTTTTAATATTTTCATCTAATTTAATTTATGTTTAATAATTTTTATCAAGCATCTAAAAAATACCAAAAATATTTATTTTTTGCATACTCATCAGAAAAATACTTATTTAATTTGTAAAATTAAAATTATTATTTTTGCATGCATATTTAATTTAATTGCTAATTTTATCATTTAAATAGCTTTTAATTGATTTTTAATTATTAAATTAACTCCAAAAAATCCCAAAAAATTATTTTAGCATATTAATGTTATTTCTAGCTTGAAAACTTTTTCTCATTAAAAAATTATTATTTTTACGAACATTTTCCTCTTATTCAATTTCCTCGTATTTCTCGATTTTTCATCTGTTCACAGGTTATTCCGTTTCGGACCATTTTTTTATCGTTTTCTTTTCATATTATGTAATTGCCTACGGGATGTAATAGTTTAATTAGGACTTTTATTTTCCGCACTTTAAATTATGTATCTGCCCCAAAACCATGTAATAGCGTAGGATTTATTTTTCCGCATTTTACTTTCCGCAATTTAATTTCCGCACCCTATAAACTGCTAGTAATTAGGCGTGTATGGCAAGATAAAATTGGACATAGATCACTCATAACTCCAAGATAAAATACTTGAAATCAACACACTCTTTTCACACATGCACCCCTTAGGGTAATTCTCTCTCGTTGCCTTTACGAATTCAAATGGTCATGTCCCTCGAACGTAGAGGTATTCTAGCACCGTTGCCTTCAAAACAAATCATCATAGTCCCTTCGATACAAAGATCATAGACCCACGATGTCGCCTCCGAATACATGATCTTGACCCTCGATTGTTGCCTACGAAAAATGATGATAGTCCATTCGAATGTGCTAGGATATTCCTACAAGTTGCCTTCTATGACCATCCGATGTCCCTTCGAATGTCCCTTATACATTCAACGAATGGAGTTATCTACCAACTAATGGTGTGGATAGCGCTATTCTAAAGGAACATAAACAACACGAAAACGACCATTCTGAGTAGGTAATAAGACTTTTAGTTGCTTGCTCTATCAAAATAATTTTCACACCTCACACTTTTTGTCAAAGTTCAAACTTTTTTCAAAACGAAACATTTCCAAACACTTTGTATACATTCCTACATGAATCATTACAAAGTCAAAGCGAAATGCCTTTTCAAAACATTTTTGTCAAACACACAGAAAGCACTTTTAAAAAGATGATCTAAGAGCAACTAAGAGCCCGTAGATAAACTACGGATGGAAAGGGGTGCTAATACCTTCCCTTTTCATAACCTTTTCCCTTACTCAGAATCTAACGAAGGACTTTTTCTGTACTTTTTACCTTCCCTTAATTGGATAAAATAAAAGTCGGTGGCGAGTCTTGCTATCCGCATATTTGCGATACAAAAACCTACAAAGTCAGTTCACCGTATTACACTCACCCAGATTCTAGTTCTCCTATTCATTCTCATACTTCTCCCGAGTCTGGTGCTTGGAAAGGTTATGTTGACAGGTACGTGTTAGAGAACGAGCAACTGAAGGAAGAGATTAGGAAGCTCAAGAGGATGAGGTCATCTGAAGAAGGGTCTTCTGCAGATTTGATTCTCTAGGACTTGTAGTTTATTTCGATTTCTCTCTTGTACTTGGGATCAATGAAACTTGTATTGAAGAGTTGTAATCTTCAAAATAGTTTATTAGAGATATGAGTTTTATTCAGCATTTCAATTGTGTTATACTTTGATATTTGCAAATTAAATTGTCTTTATTAAGTTCCTTGAATAATGAACAAAAATAAAAAAGAAATAATAAGAAAATCATGTGCATTGCATGTCATGCATCATAACACACATTCTTTCATTTACATAATCTCCTAGGTGTCTTATCTATTTCTCTAATTCATTCAATCTTCAAGATGTGGTATCAGTATAACACTCGAGCCAACTCAAAAAAGAAGATGGAAAATCTAGAGCAAGAGAATCGTGAACTGCGCGAAGAGGTTACTTCTTGAGAGCCGGTATGTCTAACTTGACTACTATGATGGAACAGATGGTGGCTGCTCAGAATCAGCCACTACCTCCTCCGCCTTCTCCTCGTATATTTCCACCTCAACAGACAACTATTATCTCCGAGATTCAAGATGCTCATGTTTTTGTTATGTAAGTAGTTTATACCGTCTAGTATCGTATGCCTCCTGGTTATCCTTGGGGAATGCCATAGAATTTCATACCTGGAGGTTACAATCATGTTGCTCAAGTGACTTCATTGGCCCAACCTGTTGTTGTTTTTGCACCTCATGTGGTGCATGCTACTCCCGTTTTCAACAAAGAATTTGATAATCCACTTCCTCCTCCAAGATGCTGAAGGAGCTGAAGGCCCTCAAAGGGAAAAAGCTTTTTGGTGATAATGTCAATGATTTGTGCTTGGTTCCTAATATGAAAGTGCCTGCTAAGTTCAAAGTTCCAGAGTTTGAGAAGTACAAGGGCAATTCTTAACCCCGTGACCATTTGATGATGTATTTGAGAAGGATGTCCACTCATACTGAAGATCAGCGTCTGCTCATTCACTTCTTTCAAGATAGTTTGGCAGGTGCAAGTTTAAGATGGTACATGAATCTAGATAGTAGTGACATCCATACATTCAATGATTTGGGTAAAGCTTTTGCGAAACATTACAATTACAATATGCACATGGCGCCCGACCGTGATTAGCTAAGGGCAATGGTTCAAAAAGATAAGGAATCCTTCAAAGAGTATGCTCAGCGATGGTGTGAGCTTGCTGCACAAGTTATACCTCCTCTAAGTGAGCAAGAGGTGACCAAAGTTTTCCTGAAGACCTTGGGTCATTTCTATTACATGAATATACTAGCCAGTGCACCTAATGATTTTGCTGAAATGGTGAGCATGAGAGTCCTTCTAGAAGAGGTTGTCTGAGAGAGACGTTGCCGAAAGAAGAAGGATTGAGTGGGGCTAAGAAGTCATCTTTCAAATTCTCCAAAAAGAAAGAAGAAGTTAATGTTGTTGTCAAGGAAAGGAGAACCAGACCTCCTAACAGGCGTCCTCAAAACCAATAAGTTGATGTTGTTACCCATGTTGTTGCTACAGCTCCAACTATTATCCCTTATAACAAGGCATCTCAGCAAGGGCAAGGCCTAAAAAGAGAACCTTTTGATGCGGTTCCAATGACTTATGCGGAGCTGTATCCAACATTAATTCAGAGGCACTTGGTGCAACCAAGGGCACCTCAAGTTGTTCCAAATCCTTTGCCATGGTATTACAAAGTTGATTAGACTTGTGCATACCACCAAGGAGCTTCAGGGCACAATAATGAGAATTGTTATTCATTGAAGTTAGAAGTGAAAAATATGGTCAGATCATGTCTTTTGTCTTTCAAAGACATGGGTCCTAATGTGCAAGGGAACCCGTTACCCAAACATGGAAATGTTGTGATTATGATTGACGGAGAAATCAGGGTTTATGGTGTGAATTCAATCATTGGGGATCTTGTGAAAATGCATGTTGCTCTTTGTAAAGTTGGTTATTGCACCCATGATCATGTTGCTTGTAATGTGTGTAGCGATGATACCCGTGGTTGTGATAAGATAAAGATTGATCTTCATGATATGATGGACAGGAACCTTATTTAGGTTATCAGGTTGAAGGATGAGCTTGAAATTGAAGCGAATGTTGTATATGGTCCTCCTGTAGAAGTTCAAATTCGTGATGTGAATGAGACTAATGCTAATTTAGTGAATTTGTACGTCGAGTTCAATTTCATTGAAGGTTAAAAGGTGCGCAATATAGTGAATGCTTAATATGTAGCACAAATCATTGTGGTTGTGACTGTGACACCCAGATTTAATTCAATATTAAATAAGTGAGAATTAATTATTTAATTGATTTAAAGTCTTAAATATTTAATTCATCTGGATTAATTGGATCATTTAATGAGGAAAGGCCTGGAGGTGTGCAGAGTAAATGGTGGGTGTAAGAGTAAATCACTCTACTAATTACTAATATTGATTACTTATTTTATTGGAATATTAGAAGGAAATATAAAAGGAAAAGAAAGGAAATGAGAAGGTTTTGGAAATCATTTCACGTAGAGTTGGAGAAAGAAGAAGAGAGAAGCAGTAAGAGGAATTCAAGAATCATCGAGGTAAGGGTGATTTTATTCGGTTAATATGTCTTATGGGTTTTGGGAACCAATGGGATGATTGGGTAGGTTAGGAATTGGAATGGTAGATTATAGTATGAAACCCTATTTGTGTCAGTGGATGGAAAATTGATCACTAGTGTGTCAGATGATAATTAGGAACGGGTAAAATATGTTAGTTGATGTCAAAATGGTGTGAAATGGTGTTAGAATGGTGTTCATGATATTATAATTCGTGTTTGAAAGTTTGGAAATGGTTATGGATGCATAAAGCTGTCAAAAATGATAAATATTGTTGTTACAGGTCGTGGAAACCGGTTCCCTGTGGGGAGGAACCGGGTTCCAGCGTTAAAATTCAATATTTTGGCATTTTTGTACATGGGAACCGGTTCCCTGTGGGAAGGAACCGGGTTCCCCATACAAAAATCCAGGGGGACTCTATTTGAAAACCTGGGAACCGGTTCCCTGTGGGGAGGAACCGGGTTCCCCATACAATTTTCCAGGAGCGTGTTTTTCAAAGATTGTGGGAACCGGGTTCTCCCAGTGAGGAACCGGTTACCACTGTGTATTTTTCCAAAACTTCTAAATTTTCAAAAATGCATATTTTCTAAACCGTAACTCCGATTCGAGTGCCGTTTTCGGCGTTATTTCTTAAATTTAAAGTTCTACCTCCTGGAAAAGAAAAATATTATTTTATTGAAAATTATTTTAAAAAGAGCCGAGTCCCCGATTTTGAAAATGTGGATTTAAATACGGAAGGTGGTAATCAATGCGAATGGTCTGAGTACCGGATGGGAACTAATGCATACCATGTAATATTTTGATGTCCATTGTGATTTGAATGTGATGTATTGGTGAAATGACATCGTGTGATTATGTTGATTTATTATGATCAGTGGAATAATGTTGCATGCTTATATGATTGCATGCATGAACATTTGTTAATTGGTTCATTCCCATTGTGCGGAAGTGAGCTTGCAGAGCCAATAGACTGACCTGGTTAGAGGTAGTGAGGCTAGATTCTTGACCCAATGGGTGGGCGAATCATGGATTACACTGTCTTTCCACGAGTAAACGGAGCAGTGGGTGAACGCGGTTCACGATTGGTACCACATGCATAGAGTCTGCATTGCATATGGAATTGTAACATGTTAGGATGGTTTCCAGTGTTACAATTGCCATTGTTTGATATTTATACATGATCATTGTGTGAATTGTTTCTGTATTGTTTATGATCTGGTGTTGGTTGATGAACTAATATATTCAATTAATCTGTTGGATCTAAGAACGTATAATACATATTATATTGAATTGAAATCTCACCCTTACTTTAACAATTTCAGATCCGAAGTGATTAGCTGCTTGGAGTTGGTGAGGATAGCTCTAGATGTCGAGTTTAGTTAATCTAGTCCGCGTGTCAGTGTCGTGCTCTGGTAGATGTAACACTGGGGAAAAACGATTGCTTGAATCCTTTAACGGATAGTTGGGTAGTTTTGAATTGTGTTTTGACTAAACATCCTGGAATGACTATTGATTAATGTATTCAGGATTGAATTATGTTCATTTCCGCTGTTAAACATAATTTTGAGTATGATTTATTTAAGGAATATTCTTCAGTGAGAGCATGATGCTGTTTGGTCAAATTTTTATGATTTAAAATTGTGACGCCTTCTTGATTATGATTAAATACTCTTATTATTATTTATAAAACGCGGGTAATTAGAAGGGGGTGTTACAATAGTGGTATCAGAGCATAGTCGGTCTTGTCTTAGTGTCGTTATCCCTTTAGTATGCGACTAGTGTAAGTAACATGCCGATACTTGTGTCTTGATGTAGATTGTTTTGTAATGTTACGAACAATGGTGGAAGAGGTACGGAAGGAATGATGATGCTATTCCGAGGCTTTGGGAATGTTAGTGGAGTGCTCGGAGGGAATCAGGGGGCGATTGGTGTGACAGACAATTGGGGAATTTTCGGAGGAACAATCCTCCGTTGTTCAAAGGTGCACATGATCCAGGGTGCTCGTGAGAAGGAGATCGAGAGAATCTTCGAGTGATTGATTGTCTTTGAGGGGCTTAAGGTGAGGTATGGTACTCACATGTTGGCGAGGAAGGCGACGGTGGGTTGCTACCAGGATCGAATTGGAAGAAGACGGGTTGCATTGACTTGGTGTGTTCGGGAGAGCTTTTCGAGAAGGTATTTTCCAAGATATTCGGGTAAAAAGAGATAGAATTTCGGAGCTCAAGCAAGGCAACAAGTCCGTGAGTGAGTGACCAAGTTTCTTGAGTTAGCAAAGTATTATGCTAATTATCCTAACGATGCGATGGAGAATTTTCCAAATGTATCAAGTTTGAGAATGGAGCGTGATGAGATCAAGCGGTATCGGTATCAGTATTAGAAGGTTCTACGATTTGGTTGTTGTAGTAGGATTACGGAGGAAGATCTTACTAGTACTAAGGCGAATGCTCGTAATTATCGACCGTAAGGGTAAGAGATGATGGATCGCGGTAAGCCTTATGATAGGAATAATCATAGATCCGGAGGTTGGAAGAAGCCTAGTGGGGAGACTCGGTTCTTCCGGTTCTTCCGTAAAGTGCTACGATGTGGTGAATTGGGTCACCGAGCTCTTGAATGCAAGGGCGAGAAAGTGCAACAATTGTGGGAGAGTCGGTCATTTAGCTGCGAGTGTAGATCCCGAAGGATAACTTGTTACAACTGTGGTGAAGAAGGACACACTCGTCCATGATGTACTAAAGCCAAGAGAAAGGCGGTGGAAAGGTGTTCGCTTTGTCGATCGATGTTAAGCTCGATGACCGGTTGATTAAAGGTACATGTTTTATTAATGGCATACCTTTAATTGCAATTATTGACACGGAGCGACACACTCTTTTATTTCTTTGACCGTGCTAAGAGATTGAATCTAGAAATTTCTAATTTGGATGGAAGTATGGTTATTGACACTCCCGCGTCGGTTTTAGTGACTACTTCGTATGTGTGTAGAAATTGTCCTATCGTTATTTTGGATAGAGGGTTCGGTATGGATTTAGTGTGCCTACCATTAGAACAACTTGATATTATCCTTGGAATGAACGGTTGGTCTTCAACCGAGTTCATATCAATTGTTTTGAGAAGACGGTTATATTTCTGAAGTAGCCAAAGTCAAGATGCGATCATGCCGATTAAGCGGATGAATTAATTTGTCGAGAGGGTGTTGTGGTGTTCATGTTATGTTCTTTGACGGAAGTGAAAGGGAAGGCTAAGAGTAGTGAGTTGCCTGTTGTGAATGAATTTCCAGAGGTGTTTCCAGAGGATGTTAACGAGTTACCACCGAGCGAAGTGGAGTTTACTATAGATTTGATTCACGGAACTAGTCCGTCGATGGCGCCTTATCGTATGTCGGCATCCGAGTTGTCCGAATCAAGAAACAGTTGGAAGAGTTATTGGAAAATAAATTTATTCGCCTAGTGTTTCGCCGTAAGCGGTGTTGTTGGTTAAAAAGAAGGAAGGTACGATGAGGCGTGTGTTGACTACGAGTTGAATAAAGTGACGATCAAGAATCGGTATCCACTGCCGAGGATTGATGACTTGATGGATCAGTTGGTTGGAGCTTGTGTGTTTAGCAAGATTGATCTGAGGTCTGGATATCATCAAATTCGTGTTAAGGCGGAGGATATTCAGAAGACTGCTTTTAGAACGAGGTATGGGCATTATGAATATTCTGTTATGCCATTTGGAGTTACTAATGCACCTGGTGTGTTTATGGAGTATATGAACAGGATATTTCATCCGTATCTTGACAAGTTTGTGGTGGTGTTTATTGACGACATTCTGATCTACTCAAAGGATGATGAGGAGCATGCAAAGCATCTTAGAGTTGTATTGGAATTGTTAAAGGAAAAGAAGCTTTATGCAAAACTGTCAAAGTGTGAGTTTTGGTTAAGCGAAGTGAGTTTTCTGGGTCATGTGATATCCAAGAACGGTATTGCTGTTGATCCTACAAAAGTAGAAGCGGTATCTCAGTGGGAAGTGCCGAAGAATGCTTCAGAGATTCGTAGTTTTCTTGGTCTGGCAGGTTACTACAGGAAGTTCATTGAGGGGTTTTCTAAGTTAGCGTTACCGTTGACTAAGTTGACGAGAAGAGGTCAAGCGTTTATTTGGGATGCAGATTGTGAGAAAGGATTCCAAGAATTGAAGAGGAGGTTGACTAGTGCTCCGATTTTGATTTTGCCAAATCCGGAAGAATCTTTTGTGGTGTATTGTGATGCGTCTTTGATGGGTTTGGGAGGTGTTTTGATGCAAGATAAGCAGGTTGTGGCTTATGCTTGAGACGCTTAAAGACTCATGAAAGGAATTACCCGACTCATGATTTAGAGTTGGCGGCCGTTGTGTTTGTGTTGAAACTATGGAGGCATTATACGTATGATTCACGGTTTGAAGTTTTCACGATCATAAGAGCTCAAGTATCTCTTTGATCGAAGGAGTTGAATATGAGAGGAGATGGTTGGAATTTCTCAAGGATTACGATTTTGGTTTGAACTACCATCCCGGTAAGGCAAACGTCGTAGCGCGTTGAGTAGGAAATCCTTGCATATGTCGATGTTGATGGTTCGTGAATTGGATTTAGTGGAGCAGTTCAGAGATTTGAGTTTGGTATGTGAGACTACTCCGAATAGTGTAAAGTTGGGCATGTTGAAACTGACTAGTGGTATTTTGGAAGAGATTGAAATGGGCGTAAGTCCGATGTTGGTTTAGTGGACAAGTGACATTGATTAACCAAGGTCAAGGAGGTGAGTTCGAATTCGAGAATGGTGTTATGAAATTTGGTGATAGAGTGTGTGTTCCGGATGTTGCGGAGATCATAAAGAGTATCTTGGAGGAAGGACATCGAAGTGGATTGAGTATTCATCCCGGTGCTACTAAGATGTACCATGACTTGAAGAAGTTATTTTGGTGGCCAGGAATGAAGAAGGAAATCGCCGAGTTTGTGTATGCATGTTTGGTTTGTCGAAATTAAAGATTGAGCATCGGCCGTCCGATGGAACCGTTATTCGTCCGGAATGGAAATGGGATGGCATTTCTATGGATTTTGTGTCGGATTGCCTAGAGCCGTGATTCTATCGGGTGATTGTCGATCGATTGACGAAGTGCTCACTTTATTCCGATAAGAATGGATTATCCGGAGAGGTTGGCGGTGTATGTTGAGAAAGTTATAAGTTTGCATGGTATTCCGTCTAGCATTGTGTCGGATAGAGATCCGAGGTTTACTTCTAAGTTCTGGACAGGATTGCAAGAAGCTCTGGGTACTAAGTTACGATTGAGTTCGCGTATCATCCGCAGGATGGTCGACGGAAGACGATTCGATCGTTAGAGGATTTGTTAAGAGCTTGTGTGTTGGAGAAAGGTGGAGCTTGGGATAGCTATTTGCCATTGATAGAGTTTACCTACAACAATAGTTTTCATTCGAGCATTGGTATGGCTCCGTTTGAGGCATTGTATGGTAGGAGATGTCGGACACCGTTGTGTTGGTACGAATCTGGAGAAAGTCCGTGATCGGACCAGAAATCGTTCAACAAACTTCAGAAAAGATTAAGATGATTCAGGAGAAGATGAAGACTTCTCAGAGTCGTCAGAAGAGTTATCACGATAAGAGGAGGAAGGATCTTTAGTTTGATGAAGGAGATCATGTGTTTATGAGAGTTACTCCGATGACTGGTATTGGTCGAGCTTTGAAGTCAAGGAAGTTGACTCCGCGCTTTATTGGTCCGTTTCAGATTACCAAGAGAGTTGGGAAAGTTGCGTATCAGATTGCTTTACCGCCGTCACTTGCGAATTTGCATGATGTTTTCCATGTATCCTAGTTGAGGAGGTACATCGCGGATCCGTCTCATGAGATTCAAGTAGATGATGTTCAGGTACGAGATAATTTGACTGTTGAAGCAGTGCCTGCGAAAATTGAGGATCGAAAAGTGAAGCAGCTGAGGTAAAGAGATAGCATGCAGTAGCTTGGGAGGACCGGTGAAGGAAATGTAACTTGGGAGCTGGAGAGTCAGATGAAGGACTCATATCCCGAACTTTTCGTCTAAGGTATGTTTTCGAGGACGAAAACTCTTTTAGTGGGGGAGAGTTGTGACACCCCGATTTAATTCAATATTAAATAAGTGAGAATTAATTATTTAATTGATTTAAAGTCTTAAATATTTAATTCATCTGGATTAATTGGATCATTTAATGAGGAAAGGCCTGGAGGTGTGCAGAGTAAATGGTGGGTGTAAGAGTAAATCACTCTACTAATTACTAATATTGATTAATTATTTTATTGGAATATTAGAAGGAAATATAAAAGGAAAAGAAAGGAAATGAGAAGGTTTTGGAAATCATTTCACGTAGAGTTGGAGAAAGAAGAGAAGAGAGGAAACAGCCGACGCCGAGGAATTCAAGAATCATCGCGAGGTAAGGGGTGATTTTATTCGGTTAATATGTCTTATGGGTTTTGGGAACCAATGGGATGATTGGGTAGGTTAGGAATTGGAATGGTAGATTATAGTATGAAACCCTATTTGTGTCAGTGGATGGAAAATTGATCACTAGTGTGTCAGATGATAATTAGGAACGGGTAAAATATGTTAGTTGATGTCAAAATGGTGTGAAATGGTGTTAGAATGGTGTTCATGATATTATAATTCGTGTTTGAAAGTTTGGAAATGGTTATGGATGCATAAAGCTGTAAAAAATGATAAATATTGTTGTTACAGGTCGTGGAAACCGGTTCCCTGTGGGGAGGAACCGGGTTCCAGCGTTAAAATTCAATATTTTGGCATTTTTGTACATGGGAACCGGTTCCCTGTGGGAAGGAACCGGGTTCCCCATACAAAAATCCAGGGGGACTCTATTTGAAAACCTGGGAACCGGTTCCCTGTGGGGAGGAACCGGGTTCCCCATACAATTTTCCAGGAGCGTGTTTTTCAAAGATTGTGGGAACCGGGTTCTCCCAGTGAGGAACCGGTTACCACTGTGTATTTTTCCAAAACTTCTAAAATTTCAAAAATGCATATTTTCTAAACCGTAACTCCGATTCGAGTGCCGTTTTCGGTGTTATTTCTTAAATTTAAAGTTCTACCTCCTGGAAAAGAAAAATATTATTTTATTGAAAATTATTTTAAAAAGAGCCGAGTCCCCGATTTTGAAAATGTGGATTTAAATACGGAAGGTGGTAATCAATGCGAATGGTCTGAGTACCGGATGGGAACTAATGCATACCATGTAATATTTTGATGTCCATTGTGATTTGAATGTGATGTATTGGTGAAATGACATCGTGTGATTATGTTGATTTATTATGATCAGTGGAATAATGTTGCATGCTTATATGATTGCATGCATGAACATTTGTTAATTGGTTCATTCCCATTGTGCGGAAGTGAGCTTGCAGAGCCAATAGACTGACCTGGTTAGAGGTAGTGAGGCTAGATTCTTGACCCAATGGGTGGGCGAATCATGGATTACACTGTCTTTCCACGAGTAAACGGAGCAGTGGGTGAACGCGGTTCACGATTGGTACCACATGCATAGAGTCTGCATTGCATATGGAATTGTAACATGTTAGGATGGTTTCCAGTGTTACAATTGCCATTGTTTGATATTTATACATGATCATTGTGTGAATTGTTTCTGTATTGTTTATGATCTGGTGTTGGTTGATGAACTAATATATTCAATTAATCTGTTGGATCTAAGAACGTATAATACATATTATATTGAATTGAAATCTCACCCTTACTTTAACAATTTCAGATCCGAAGTGATTAGCTGCTTGGAGTTGGTGAGGATAGCTCTAGATGTCGAGTTTAGTTAATCTAGTCCGCGTGTCAGTGTCGTGCTCTGGTAGATGTAACACTGGGGAAAAACGATTGCTTGAATCCTTTAACGGATAGTTGGGTAGTTTTGAATTGTGTTTTGACTAAACATCCTGGAATGACTATTGATTAATGTATTCAGGATTGAATTATGTTCATTTCCGCTGTTAAACATAATTTTGAGTATGATTTATTTAAGGAATATTCTTCAGTGAGAGCATGATGCTGTTTGGTCAAATTTTTATGATTTAAAATTGTGACGCCTTCTTGATTATGATTAAATACTCTGATTATTATTTATAAAACGCGGGTAATTAGAAGGGGGTGTTACAGTGACATTGTTAAAATAGATATTTAGCGTCTTTTAGACAAAGACATTATACGGATGGTAGTAAGAAGGGTTGGTTTCAACAATGACGTCAATATGATTGAAGGATTGTTTGATGAATCTGATGGTGAGTATGTTTCTACTGATGAGTATTTCTCCGCTGATGAGTCTAGTGAAGAAGCAGATGTAAACTTCACTGTGTCACATTTTGATATTCCCACTCCTGTGGAAGTGTGTTATACCCCAAAATTTGTCCTCCTATTTTTCAAGTCACTCCACATCTCCATACTCAAGAATTTCTCAAGGGTTGACCAAATGAACCCTCTTCTAAGCAATTAACCCATAATTAGAATTTTGATTCTCTCAAGTCCAAGATGAGTTATAATGCTTCAAGTGGCCATCATACCTCCTTATATGTCTCAAGGAATCACCATGTCAAGTTTCAAGCCTTACAACTAAAGTTTGCTCAGTCAATTCCTCAAATAGTTGAAAATCAGTTATATTAAACAAAAAGTCAAATGTGGTTAACACACAGTCAAACTTCATCATTTTTGGTCAACATCAAGATTTTGAAGTCATGTTCATCATTTGATCAAGGATTGGTCATGATTCATCAGGAAAACTCAAGATTTGATCAAAATTCAAAGTTTCCAAATTAGGGTTTCTCAGGGAAAAGTCGAAAGAACTTTGACCAGGCATAACTTTCACATACCTTATCAGAATTTTTTTCACTAAAGCTCATTTTAAAGATAATTCAAGTATCTACAACTTCATGTCTCACAACTTTGGCCAAAAATGCTTCATTTGAGAGTTATGGATCAAGACATTATAGGTCCTCCTAAAAGTCAACAAAAAGTCATCATTTTGAAAAGAAGTGTACATGATCATGGAAACTTCAATGAAGATGAAACCAAAAAGAGTGTTTAGAGAACATCTTGATATTTCTAAAAACTCCAAGAACACTTCAAAATGTTGAAAATTGAGCAAGATACAAGTTGTGCAAGTTTGACATTTTTGAAGAAGTACATGAAGAAAAATACTTAGTAAATTCAATTTTTTTTCCAAATGGGCCTAAGTTTTTGTGATCCAAAATTGTTCTTGAGATTATCCATGACCTTCAAGACCAAGGGCACGCCTCCTTTATTATTATTTTTTTTGGATTTTATTCATTTAAATCCATTTTTAATTCAAATAAAATACTAAAAATCAAATTAATTGATGCAAGGCTGGATATTTGTCATTCTTGAGGTCCAAGATACTCATCAATAGCTGGAAATTTCGAAAATATATGATTGGCATGAGATTGATACAAAATTGGAAATCTTTGATGCAAATTTGGATGATTGAAAAATCAAATATCTTTTCATCAATGCCATATATTTTCTTCACATCTCTTGACCTAATTGGCTTCTATTATATATACACAAGATTTCCATATACCAAGGACACATCTTTGCAGCCTCAAGAACCCTAGCCAAGTCTCAAAATTTCGTGTCATTCCAGCAACTTGCACCCAAAGTTTTGCTTCAATTCAAGCCAAACAAAGCATTACAATCAATTCCTTGGTGTTTTCTGAAGCTAACTAGGCCATCACCATCGATCGAAACACCAAGAACACGATCACAGTTTGGTTTATATTTTTGAATTTCGATTTTGAACATACATGCATCTTTAACTGTATTTGACCATACATTTGTGTTTGTGATGAAGTTTCGAAACTATATGGGTCGTTTGATTTAAGTTTAAGTGCAGGGATCGTGATTTGCCATGGTTAGGGTTCCAAGCTCCAAATTGGGGTTTTCCAAAATAGACAAAATTGACCAAACCATGGGCACCATCGAGTTCAGAGGATCAATTCTAATCGATCCATGGTCTCACATCTCACTTATCATTCGTATTTTTCAAGTTTTTATTTTTGCAGGGATGTAGCTACGGATGAAATCCGTAGGTAAAAACTTTACCTACGATTTGGCCGTCGGTATAGGCTTCAGAATTTCAAATCGGGGACAAAGCCCCTTTCGCGCGTGTTTTGGTTAATATATTTTTAAAATTTAAGTTTAATATATATTAATTTTGTTTCGTTTACTAACAAACAATCCACACAGCTAAGTTGACAAGGGAGGTGCACGTTTGACCTTTGGGGAAGGGATTCGATCCCTGACTACCCTATATATTTTTACCACTTTCCAAAACTAACTTATTTTCATGTTTTCTTTCTAATTACTTTTCAATTTCTTTTATTTATTTTAATTCTTTTAAAATATTTTCTAAAATACAACAAAAAATCATAAAAATATTTTTGTTTTCAGAATTAGGTAAATAAAATAATTTTTTAATTTTTTAAGCAAAAAAATATTTTTTTCCTTTTATTTTAATTATTTATTTATTTAACCATAAAATTAGACTTTAATTATTTTTCTCAAATAAAATTGATCCAAAAAATTCACAAAAAATATTTTCTTTCTTTCAAATAGGTTCAGTAACCCTAAAATATTTTGTCTAACATAAAAAACTTTTTTTACTAACATTATCTTCTTTTATTTTAATTTAATTCTTTCCGCAATATTTTTTTGATTATTATAATTGCTCACAAGTTGTAATAGTTAGGGTTTATTTTCTCGCACATTTTTAACTTTTACGTAACTTTTCATGGGACGTAATAGTTTAACTAGGGCTTTACTTTCCGCATTTTATTTTTTGCACCTATATTATGTAACTGCCCCAAAGCCATGTAATAGCGTAGAACATTTACTTTCCGCACCTTTACTTTTTGCACCCTATAACTGTATATATTTAACTGCTAGTAACTAGGGTTTGTATGGCAAGACTAAAAGCAATCTCAGATCACTCTAATTCAAGATCAAAATATCTGAACTTAACACACTCTTTGCACCCACTCACACCCTTTAGGGTATCCTCTCTTGTTGTCTTTCGAATAAATAATGGTCATGTCCCTCGAACGTAGGGATACCATTAGCAAAGTTGCCTACGAATAATATCATCATAGTCCCTCTGATGCAAAGATCATAGTCCCTCGATGACCCTCGATGTTGCCTACAAATATATGATCTCGTCCCTCGGTTTTTGCCTACGCAAAGTGATGATCGTCCCTTCGATTTGCTATGGTATCCTTACAATGTTGCCTTCAATGACCATACGATGACCCTATGATTGTCCCTTCATATCTAATAAATAAAGTTATCTATCAATTAATGGTATGGATAGTCTTATTTTAAAGGAGAGGGAAAAATAACAAGAAACGACCAATTTAAGTAGGTAAATGCTTTGCAAGAACAATGTTCCTGTTGCATTGCAAAAAAATTATGAGGTTAGTGAAAAATAAAAAATAAAAATGAAGTGAATTTATTTAAAAGTTACTAAGGTAATTTTTGTTGTTATGTATTTTGATAAAAATTAAGGTTACAATTTGTGTTTAGAAAATCATTATCTTAATTCTTAATCTAAAAAGGTCATGATCCATTCAACACCCACATAAAATTCCGTGTAGCACTTGTCTTATGTGTCATGTGTCACAGCATATTCATTAGCCCATGCTATTTTCAAGCACACTCAACTTTGGATAAAATGAAGATATAGTACAAAACACTTGCTTGCATGTGGTGCATATTAACTCCCTCTCATCTAAACCAAAAAAAAAGTCAAATACATGCTTGTTTTCTCTCCCAAACTTCCTTCACCGAGATCAGAGCTGAATCTCTTACTCCAAAAGATCTTTTCCGGACATCAACCGCCAATAACAAGAGGTGAAACACCTTAACACATAATAAGAGAAACATTTTCGAAAAGATAAGGCGAAACATCTTGAGATATATTAATTTTGAAAATATTATCGGGATGCACCATATCTAATATGTAAACAAAGAAAGAAACATTTTCGAAAAGATAAGGCGAAACACCTTGAGATATATTAATTTTAAGAATATTATTTGGATGCATCATATCTAATCTGTAAAAAAAGATTAAACTAAAAAATATCCTACGTAAATAAGAAAATTAAAGTTGTTAAAAATAGCAATCCCAAGAACCTATAGTACATTTCCGGTTGTGTTCATCTGCAAAATTGAAAAATACTATTCCGTACTAATGTATAAGTAAAATACCTATATTTCACACTTATTAACAAAATTTAAATTTTAGTGTCTTTCTTGAAATATGTTTTATAAAAAAATGTAACAATGATTTTGATTGATTGTTGTCTATGGAAAAAATGAGAGAAAGCACATTAAATGCAGTTTGGATTTGATTTTACTTTGAAAAAGATGAATTTTTTAGAATAAAATAGTTAAATGAAATAAATTTAATGTTTTTGGCTTATAATTTGGAACAAAAAAAATGAATGTTTTTTGCTTATAAACTGAGACGGAGGGAGTATACTTCTGGTTTTAACGTGACAATGTTCCTATACAAAGAACAGATTAATGTAATAAATATAGATTAAAATGAGGAAACTTTACCTTAAATTCACTTTCCTTTAACTCTATTTGATATAATGCACTACAAAAATATTGAGTATGAGTGAAAAATGGGATTGATAGTATGAGGGTTTTTTTAGAGGTATTGAAAACGTTTGAAAAATACATGATCAAAGTGTTCCATAAACATTGTTGTTTTAAGTTTTTGGTCTCCCAGAAAAACTAAAAATGCATATCTGATTTATTGATGAAAAATGTTAACTTTTCCCGCACAAAAATGTAGGTATTATAACTCTAATTTATACCGTAGTAGTACATTTCTTATGTTATTCAAGATATAACAATTTTTTTTAGAGGTTAAATGAAAATAAGGGAGTGCTCCAGAAATACACATATGAGAGACATTTTTTATTCTTTAAAAGATGTTTTTCATCGTTATAGAATGAATGAGATAAAAAATTCACTTAAATAATAAGGAGTAACTTTTGCAACAAAAAATTGGTGTATTCATTACTTTTAAATTGACTGATTTTACTTTTAATAAAAATAATGATCTTTTTGATAAGTTGTTTAACAGATACTAGGGAAATTATTAATGTGTCACTTTAACTTATTCAAAATAAAATAAAAATTAAACAATCACTAAAAACTCATCTCGATTTTGAAATTGACTTTTGGAGAAAGCAAATTGAAAAAAAAAGGTATTTAAAACAGTGAAAAGAATAATGAACACAACTAATATAAAAGTATACTCCTCCATAATAATTTACAAGTAAATTTAACTTTTTTAGTGCATTTAATTATTAATATATGTAGTTTATATATAAATTAAAAACATTAGTTCATATATGAATTATGACGTGGAATATTCTAATTTTGGTAACTATGTGAGCGATTAGTATATTTTTATTATAACTGTTTTGTCTTTTTTATCTCTGATCCTAATTTTTTAATATCAGCAACTTTATCGGACACGCATTTTCGATTTTTATTTTAAAGCGTAATTGAAAGTATATTTTCGATTTTCATGTTGTCATGAGATAGGATGTGTGTGATCTATAACAACCTCAAGCCACTAGATAGAAAATGCATCTCTCTTGTTATATCATGTGTAACACTAAAACAAAAAATGAATATCGTTTGACATGATGCAAAGATTCACTTTGTTACCGAAGATCTACCATCAAGGGAATTCAAGACCAATAAATACGAACCGCTTGAAATTCTCCACTACACAATACGGAGTCTTTTACCATTTGACGACAATCGGTAAATTTTGAAGATTAAGTATCGCTCTCCATCCATTAGCAAATACGAAAAGCTTGAGTTCATCAACAAATAGATAAACACAAACACTGATTTACAGGTTATGTGGGAAACATTTTCTGATTATGACGGAAAATTTCCGATCGAGCTTGATGTGATGATTACAATAACGGTCAATGAAATTTTGAAGTTGTTGCAACGTCCATCAGGATGTTGAAGTGTAATGTTTCTCATATGTTTAAATCTCGTATATGTGTAATGTTTCTCATATGTTTAAATCTAATATATATATATATATATATATATATATATATATATATATATATATATATATATATATATATATATATATATATATATATATATATATATATATATATATATATATACTTTATGTAACTTTATGTTTGTTTATGAACTTTGATGTAATACGTAAGTGTTATATTTCTCTATTATGAACCTTGATGTAATATGTAAGTGTCATATTTCTATTTTCTGTAATGAATATTACCGAAAATACACTTGGGATTCTGAACCGTAAATATATTTACGATTTTAGTTAATTTTAGTTACATGTTAGGACATCCCAGAGATGCATCTCCGATCCCTGAGGACATTTATGAAATTGTGTGTTGGTGCTTAAAAACTACGTAGAATGTATTAATTGTTTTTTTTTCTAATTATAGTAATTTAACACTTGGTTAGTAAATACTTGGTTAACTAATAAGAATCTACAAACCAAATTTTTTTAATTGAAAAGATTGAATTCTTTTATAAATTTATTTAGTTAAAAAAATTAAACTACAATAAGAAAAAAATATTTTATACTTATCCATTGAAATAAACATATTAACTTATTATTATTATTATTATTATTATTGTATTTTATATATGGAATTAAATTACAAAAAAATAAAAATTTTGTTATCTTAAAATTTTTATCAAAATAAGTTAAAAAAAACCCTTGTGAACAGTATCATAAAACTTATGTTAATAAATAAACTCGAATAAATAAAATATATATATTTAATCTCATTAATCTTTTAATTTATTAAGTCAAATAATATCAAATGAAATAGGTTTTGAAGTATGCTAGTAGGTCGATCAGGTCTTCGAAAAAGCTAAACCCATATTTATAAATAAGTCAATGATAAGCTACAAACTATAGGCTTAGGTGTGACAAAATCTAGTTTGATCCAACCTATTCTACCCTTATTTGTCATCTCCACGGTGGAACTAGCTTATGGGTTTCTAACCAGAAAGCTTATAGCTACACGTTTACAAAAATGTCATTTAATCAAATAATGGAAAGTCAGTGCAAGGCTCAATTAGCAATCAAGGTGAACTAAAATATTTAAGAAAAAATAAATTGAACTGATGTTTAGAAACACGGATTGTAGGGTTCTTATTTTGCGAGTTGATTTGGTGAAGTGGGATAGATAATAGATGAACCTCTTTAATCCAATTCAACACTAATAGTGGTGGAGGTGACCTCCTGTTGGGTTTGTAAGGCTAAATATCTTTCTTTTTTCTCCAAATTCCGGTAGGAACACCATAGCATATAGGAGATGCCCCTATTAAGAAGGGAAGCTTGCAAACATTACGCGCTTGGCCCATGAAAGCTCCAATTTTGGGCCTGTGGCTACAGTTGTTCTTAGGTGAATCACTCTCAGACAACTGTCTTGATTTCTTCTTTGAAACTTTTTTCTTTGCTCTACCCTTGCCTCCCTTCAAATTCATGGCCTCAAATTCTTCAGATTCTAACTTGCACTGTAAGCATTGCGTTGCAACTTCTGATCTTTCTTTCAACCAGGCATTAAACATAGCTTTGCCAAACCGATCTATATCACTTTCTGTTACTTCCCATAGATTGGCAACAATGGATGGAGAACCGGCCAGCAGATATGACATGACAACACCTTGCGGTGCATAGCTACCATGTAAGGTCAAGGAGCCACTGCAGCACCCCATTAGAACTGTAGCACCGCACTGTTGGAGTTTCTGAATCTTATGACTGGGAAGGTACTGTGCTCCTGTGAAGACAGATACAATTCAATCAGATGGATCACATGGAATGACAGTATAACTATGTATTAGGTACTATTTTAGATGTTTTTTTAAGCTTTACCACTTCCATGCCCGAAATATATAAAGAGATCATGATTCTCCAATGCATAAGTCAATTCTTCGACGGTAGGCTTAGAACCCGCCTTTCCCTGTAAAGTAACATGATAAGAAAAGAAGACGTAAATATTCACTGGACTTGGTAGATAAAACAAGTGGCAGGAATACAAATAGACAAAAATATTCTTCTTAGCTACTCGTATCATTTTAAAGAAATGCATTACCTCAAGGTTTTGATCTCTAAAATAATTCTCAAATTCAATCTGAGTGCCACCAAGATCACCATCTGGATTTATTAAATAAAAAGCATCCAGAGGGTCTATATTAGGAAAGGGCATCAAATTCCTTCCCACTTGTTCCTTATGGTTGTTGCCATTATCAAGAACTGCAGAGATGCTACTGACTGAAGGCATGCGGTAAATTTCCTGGTTCCTTAGTATAGGGAAATTTTCCCAAGGGAGCATCTGTGGCAGCAGTAGAGTTTTGTCATTGAAGTCCATATTAATTGATTAAAAGCACACAAGGCCACCGGATAAAACAAAAAATATATACAAATACAATCTGATTATATCTATTAAAAATACTACTATTTCAAATGTCAATTATAGGGCATATGTGTTTTGATTATTGAAATATGAAATACAATCTGATTATATCTATTAAAAATACTACTATTTCAAATGTCAATTATAGGGCATATGTGTTTTGATTATTGAAATATGAAATAAAAGCTAATGCTCATTTCAAAAGTATAAGCATTCTACTCAACTGTACACCACTACATGATGTACTCCAATCATTTAAAAAGTAGAATTCAATGCTTCAAATTATTTCAAGACAACACAGTCAAAAACAAATGATTTACCTGCACGTCAGAATCCAACACAAGAATTACAGGCTCTCTATTCACAGAGTCGTCCACTTCCAGCGCATTTAAGGCTTCATTTAATAGTTCAAAAGCAACTTCTAATGAATCTAATTTGTTGGCTGCATTTAAAAAAATCCCACTCCTTGGTCCAGCACAATAGCCTCCTTTAGCAATGTAGGAGTCTTTCTTTGAGCTTAGCTCTGAAATCAATGTCTTTCCTTCACTAATATATTTGGAGCCTCCAAGAATAATTTTAAGAACACCCTCATTTACATTCAATTTGCACTTAGATCTTAGATCATTCACAAGATTTTTAAGCACCAAGTCAAAAATTTTGCTATTTAACCATTCTCCAAGAAGCAAGCATTTCCATGAACCAAACCACAAATCTTCAAGGTTCCTGGTAAGGTATAACCATTGCACAAGAAAAGATAACAATTAGTTTCTATTTTTTGTTTGACAGAATAACAATTAGTTTCTTGAAGGTTAAAACCAATTCAACGTTGTCAATGATGTCATCGTGCGTGCTACTGTTTTAAATTTTAAGTTTGCCAGTAATGAATCTATAAAGTCCATAGTTGTTCAACTACAGCGAAAGGATACAAAATGTCATACATTCTCAAATCAAAGTCTAAAAATTGATGAAATCGAAGAGAAGTACTGTACCTCAAAAGTTTATCAAGACAATGATCAAGGTTTGTTCTTTGCTTCCACCATGATATCCTATTCTCCAATGTATCTTTAAAACGAGCCGTTGATTGCAAGTAATTCTCTTTCAAAATGGTCTTGAAGGCTGGTGCAATGTCATCAACCATTGTAAAACCCCAAGGACAATGCCAGACTTTACTAGGATTCTGAAAGTTTTGAAAGAAGTCTGAACCAGTACTCAGATCACTCTCATCTGACAAATGTGGTAAACAATTACAAGTCACCTTGTCAAACTTTGTGAAGTTTATACCTATGTGATTTAATATGATATGTACTATGTACCAAGAGTAGATATATACCTTGTAAAACAGAATCCAGAGGCAATAACATCACAACAGGTTCAGTCTTAAAATTCAGTCGTGAAACCAACATCCACGCTTTAACACATGCAGGATAAGGCAACAACTCCTGAAGTAAACTAGTATATTCAGGTTCTAGCAAACTTATACCAATGATAGTTGTGAGTGGAAGACCGGCAAAAAACTTCTTCACATAATCTGCAAGATCTACAGTGGAATCAGGAGCAACCCTGCAACACAGAGAAACACATACAACATAATATTGCTTCAGATTGTGTTCGAATTGATTCATTGCCTGCCTTATTATATGCAATAAGCACAATTGTTACCTGAGTGAGTCAAATGTGACTCCATTGATGAAAGAAGATCCAGTGACATATGAACCCTGAAATTGAAACTGATTAATTTAATGTGCCGTGCTTGTTATATACTCCCTCCGCCCCAAAATAAATGACTCAATTGACTAATTCACACAAATTAAGATAAATGTAAAAGAAAGAGAAATGTAACTAAAATACTCTTATCATAAATACAAAATGGAAGACAATGAATTGAGAGTAAGAAATATAAATTAAAGGGTATAATTCGAAGAAAAAAATATTGTATTGAAAATTGAAAGTGACCATTTTTATTTTACAAATGAGTCGTCACAGTGGTGTTGGACGGAAGAAGTATATCATAAATGCAACATACAACATTGAACAAAAAGTAAGACACCCAAAGATACATTTACAACAACAACAATCAAACTTTATCCCATTAAGTAGGGTCAGGGTTACATGGATCAAATTACGCCATAATGTTCTACGAAAGCCTTATCCCACCAAGGATACATTTGATTTGCTAAAAAATGAAGGACAAGACAACGTAAAATATGTGTTACATGTTTGGTTTTAAAAGTGATCATTGAAGAGAGTAAAACAAAAGAAGAAGCATACAATAAATGCCTTTATATTTGTTATTTGAAGGGCAGGCCAAATACTTGTCATATGGATACCACCATCGAAAAGTCAAAAATAGCCATATTTATTGATACCCTATGAATTTGGCCAAACCTCATCAGAACTAGCAATACCAATGAGCCTCCTACAATCCTACCCCACACAGCCCTAATATTTTCCATTAATTAACAAGCAACACATGAAATAATACTTGTAATTGTGTTCTTCAACTTGTGTCATCTAGAAATATGTTGTATATTTCATTGTAATTGGAACTATTAAATCTGTTGTATATTTCATTGTAATTGGCACCTATTACACGTGAGGTATAAATAGAATACAATAATTGGAACTATTACACGTGAGGTATAAATAGAAAACAATAGGTTGAAATTTGTTCAGTAATTGGCTAATAAACTGAGAATTAATTGCCTATCAATGCTGCTAGCTAAATAACGATATAACAATAATAGATAATAAATCTATACATCACTGTTTTGTAACAGCTTAACAAATCAGAATCAAATGATTGATTTGATGTGTTAATCTTCAACACTCCCCCTCAATCTGGGTGGTAGGTGTCTATCATACTCAAATTGGATTTGATATTTTTGTAAGTATTCTTTGGAAGAGCTTTGGTTAAAGATATCGGAGTTTGCTTGCATGATTGGACATGATCAATACATATAATCTCATGATCAATTTTTTCTTTAATGAACTGTTGGTCAATTACCATATGTTTAGTTCTATCATATTGTACTAGGTTCTTCGCAATGTTTATAGCAGCTTTGTTATCACATAGGAACCTCACAGTATGGTTCACATGAATTTTGATTTCATCTAGTTCCTTCACAAATACCTAGGGCTATAGCTCTAAATTATGCTTATGCACTACTCCTCGCGATTACAGATTGTTTTTTCTTCTCCAAGTTACTAGGTTCCCCCCACACAAATGAACAATAGTCTGTAGTTGATTTTCTGTCTGTGGAACATCCTGCCCAATCTGAATCTATATAGACTTCAATGCCCCTGTTTGGATTCCTCTTGAAGTGAAGGCCTTGGCCCGGTGTGCCCTTGAGGTATTGGACGATTCTATTCACTATTTTCATGTTAGACTCAATTGGATTTGACTTGTAGCAACTAGCCAAGCTTACAACGAACCCAATGTCAGCCTAGTGTGAGTTAGGTAGTGTTGATATTAGTATAAGAGGCAACTTTTCGCCATGCTTTACCCGGTTGACCCACTGTCTTCGGGTGACAAAAAAAATTATTTTATTTTTTATTTTTGCAAACCGTGTCATCACTCCGGTTTACCTCTTACTTTCCAAAATTCTCCTATAACCACCAGACTGCTGCCGCCATCTACCGCTACTAATTCCGGCGACCTTCCGGCAAACTAACCCTACCGGAAAAAACGCCTCCTTCGATCCGGCCGATCCCGACGATTTTTCCACCGCCGCACTCTCCACTGTGCAACTTTTCCAAATCCAATACTCATGACTACTCCTCAAAACTTTACGCCAAACTACGATGATTTTCTCAAGTGGTATCAGAATTATCAGAACTCAGATTCTACTGCTTTGGTTGCACACACTAGTAACTCATCTGTTTCCTTCTCTCAATCATCTTCTCTTGGACCTTGGGTCCTTGATTCTGGTGCATCTGATCATGTTACTGGTAATAAAAATCTTTTCTCTTCCCTCTCTACCTTTGGTTTCTTACCTACTATAACTTCTGCCAATGGTTCTCAAACCAGATCTGAAGGAATTGGTACTGTTCAAATTCTACATTCTCTCTTTGTTACTTCTGTTCTCTATGTACCTAATTGTCCATTTAATTTTCTTTCATTCAGTCGTTTAACGCGTTCTCTTGATTGTTTTGTTACATTCACCAATTGTAATGTCACACTGCAGGATCGGAGTTCGGGACGAACAATTGGCATCGGATATGAGTCTCAAGGCCTTTATTACCTTTCAGTGTCATCTCAAACATGCTCAGCCAAAGATTCTTCACTCACAATCAATGCTCAGTTAGGTCATCCTAATCTTTCCAAATAACAGAAGTTGGTGTCAAGTTTATCGAAAGTATCTAATTTACATTGTGAGTCGTGTCATTTAGGAAAACACACTCGTAGTCAATATTCCAATCGAATAAACAAGCTTCGTCCCCTTTTGCTTTAGTTCACTCCGATGTTTGGGGTCCCTCGTGTACTATCTCTACTCTTGAGTCTAGGTGTTAGGAACTACAATGAAGGCAAGACAGAGTGTGGCAATTAAGACGACTAAGGGCGGACCGCAATTAAGGTGGAAAGTCCAACACACCCCTCAGGCATGGGTCTCAATGAGCCCGAAGCGTGGACGACGCGGGAAGCCCAATAATAGATCTAGGATAAACTCTGATACCATCTTAAAATTTAGGGTTGGGTCTAACTCATCCCTACAAAACTGGCTTGTAGGGTGAGAGGTGTCACTCTATATAAACCCTTTGTGGGCACTATCTTTAACCAATGTAAAAGTTGGGTTTTTCCCAATACACCCCTTCACGCCCAGCACAATCGGGATTGGTGCAAGGATATAAACTGTGGGTGGCCTGAATTATTGATATGTGAGACTTAGTTTTTCCAATACACCCTCTAGCACCCATCACTTTTTGGGTTTGGTGCGCATATATAAATGGTGGGTGGCCTGAACCGCAATTAAGGCGACTAGGGTTTTTCATGCGGAAAGGAGACCCTCTCGAACGAGAGCTCGCGATATCATCTCAAAATTTGTGATTGAGCCTAACTCATCCTTACAAAACCGACTTGTATGGTGAGGATTTCCCCCTCTTATAAACACAACACAGGTCATATCTCTAAGCAATGTGGGACTAAATTCACCCCTTCAAAGCTAACACAATGAAGGGGTTAGGGGTCGCATTTAAGGCGACTAAAGGACGGACTTCAATTAAGGCAGAAAGTCCATCAGACCCATTAATCATGCATGTTAGGTACAGCATAGTCTATATAAGCAAGTCAGCATTTGTACACGACACAATATTGATAAACACTAAGATCTGTCTTAACATCAACAAGAGACTGTACCTTAAATCGCCGAGTCAAATGTGAAAGAAACTGGTAAGTAAGATGGGTTCCAATTGAAGCCTGGTGGAAGTATGAAGACCAATAATTTTCATCGAAAATTTTGCTATAAGATGGCATTGAAAATTGTTCACTCAAGGAAGAAACCGTGTACATCACAGCAAGTAACTTAGACACCTGTTGCAGTATCATTACAAAAACTAAGATCATAAACTGAGAAAGAGCTCAAGTGATAAAATAATAGAAACCAAGGAAGAGATAAAAAATCTAAGAGTCGGGATTATTAAGCAACACAGCATGGATTTGCCATAAAAAAGGATTGTTGAGCAGCACAATGTGCGTTCTAGGTTTTAAAATTTTGAAATCTCTTAGAAATTAGAATTCTTTAAAGTGGATACTTTTTACTTACCACCTATGTGGGTTGTTATATCAGAAAACTTACTTAACTTTCGATTATAAACAGTGAAGAGGATATATATTTGAGCCTT
Organism: Vicia sativa; assembly: GCA_021764765.1. Lineage (NCBI taxonomy): Eukaryota > Viridiplantae > Streptophyta > Magnoliopsida > Fabales > Fabaceae > Vicia > Vicia sativa. The sequence goes on from CM038792.1 coordinate 1,832,112, forward strand.
GCACATACAGAAGTGGATTTCAATTAGCATAATAGAAAATTGTAGAAATCCAAGAGATACATTCTTCAGATTTAGTTTTATTTTATTTAGTTTTAGAAGTTTTCGAGACAAGTATCAATGTCTGAGGTGTACATAATTACGAGATTATAGCCTGTTAAAAAATTAAACCAATTACGTGAAAATTGTCACAATAATAATATGAAGATAGAGAATACAACCTTTTGAAAAACTATGGGAACCTCACGAGAGAGTACAAAAGCTACCATCAGCCAAGAAGTGATGTCTTCAAACTTGATGTTTGATAGATTACAAAAAATGTTCCTGTAAGGAAAAACCAAAAAGTCCCAAGTCTATAAAAGTTAGTGATCAAATTTTATGTTCCCAAAGCAGCAAATATAACAAATTTTTAAACATAACTCATAGGGAGAGAAACTATTGTAAGAATAATGGAAAGCAATACAAGATTTCCACAAGAGCATAAGGGATTTAGAAGAGACGGAAAAAACTTGGATTCATAAATATATTTTCGCAACAATTTTCAAGTGCTTTTATTTAGAAGAATATCATTGGATAATTGTCTGCTAAAAAGTGTCAACTTTTATCTATTACAACTTACATAAGACTATTAGTAAAGCAAACACATCATCTTGATGACAAACATACCGCTTAAATGCCATATTTGGAATACACAAACATTCTCTCAAAGCATGTCAAAAGTATAGTTATACATTGCAAATTTGTAACCATTCATATATTATTGCAGAAATGGCAGGCCAGGCGCTGTTAGAATATTTTGGATGCCAATGCCTACCTTGTAAACTTGGAATGATAGCATTTCAAAGAATACCAACATATATTATAAACTATCTCTGCGCGCTCAATAACGAACACATCTCCTGGTATCTCCTTAGCAACCAATTGGTGAAAAGAATCAAGAGGAATTGATGAAAACCTGTGGCAGAATGGGTTTCTGCCAAACAGAAGCGACATGCTTTTTAGAAGAATTGTCTGAGCTTCATTGGTTTGACTAGGATATGCATAACACTTCACTGCAGATGAACATTCATATTAGAAAGTCTTAGAATGTGCGGGTTGGGCCTAACTCGACCCTACAAAACCGGCTTGTAAGGTGAGGATTACTCCCACTTATAAACACATGTTCAGGCCATATATTGTCCGATGTGGGACTCTTAACACCCCCTCTCACGCCCAGGAATTAGGGGCTGGAGCGTGGAATTAAATGGTGGGTGGCCCAATGGATCTTAGATGAGGCTCTGATACCATCTTAGAATGTGCGGGTTGGGCCTAACTCGACCCTACAAAACCGGCTTGTAAGGTGAGGATTGCTCCCACTTATAAACACATGTTCAGGCCATATATTGTCCGATGTGGGACTCTTAACAGAAAGAAAAAAAGCAAAAAATTTATTCCATAAGGGAAACTTTGAGTCAAGCTATTTTAGTGGCAAACTAGTTGTTGAACCTATGCTTAATCTGGTGAAGTTACAGCAAAATTATGAATGTATGTCACCATTATTCACTAGGTGCAAATGACAACAGAACAATCAAGGATTTACACAAGACAAAAAATGTGAAATGGTACACATACCTACTCGAGTGAGAAGCTTCATTGAAAATTTCCTCCGAACAAACTCCCATTTGAGAATAATAAAATCATTCAACAGCCCAGATTTCGCAACTTCAGATGGAAGGTAATTCCAACACTTCATTTTAGATAAAATGCATGATATTGCACAGCTTGAAGAAATGCTACAAGCTATCTCCTTCGAAATTGAATCTCTCTGACTAAGCATGTCAGACTGATCAGAAATGTGGTTACCTTCATCATTCTTTATAGAAATGTTCGCATGTTGGTTCTGTATAGATCGATATCTGGAACGAGTTATCCTTGGTTTATTCTCAACTACTATGGTTGGTTCCTTTGATATAACCTTAACAGAATTTTTAGACTTTCTACTTTGTTTGGGTTCAATCTTGGTTACTGGCCCTACTTTGGTAGATTTCGTTACATCTTCACCCGCTTCATTCATTATAGAGCAAGTACAAGTCTTTCCAGCAGCACACTTTGTATCTGTTGCATTTGCATAACCATTGTCTTCAGGACAACTCAGAGGGTTTCTCCATTCAGAAAGAGTTAATTTATTCAGAGCTGATGTGTACCAATTTTTTGCAGTCTCTTCATAAACACCCTCTTCACAAGCATTAAATTTACTTTGACACAAATCTCCAAGATACCCATGAAGAGTAACTTCAAGTATTAATTTACACTTTGAGCAACAAAATGGCGTGTTGTTATCATTCAAAATCTGCTGGGCACATTGAAGTTCCTTTTCTGCCAAATCCCAAAGTTTTTTCTTAAGGTATAGTTTACCTAATAATTCAAAGCAAAAAATGGATAATTAATTTTACACTAAAACTAGAGAACAAAACCAATCAATACAAAGGGGGAATAAGGCTACAAGTAACTTACACACCTAAGAGGGAAGAGAAAGCAACTATAAATAGTGGCAAGTGAAGCGAACAAGATAATGCTTTCCCCCATTGAATATAGGTTTTAGCCTCAATCGCATCTCCGATAATTTCATAGATGACTCCTATCTGCATGTATATATTGCATTGAAATGCAGTCCATAAAAAGCTTCTATACAAATATTATAAGTCCATAAATCAATGATAGGATGACAAGATATAACCAAACCTGAAGAGTGCTCTCAAGGTAACACTGCAGAATTTTCCAAGGACTCAGATAATTGTCATTTGAGTCCCATGATGTAGAGTCAAATAGAAAAACCTCCCTGGCAACTGACTCGCCCACTTGAAATTTATCAACACCATCCATAAGATTCTTCAAAAAATCAACTTCTATATTATTCTCTTCATTACTCTTCTGAAAAATGTGCCTAAATTTCACTTTGAAGAGTTTGGCATGTAATCTATGAGCTTCTTTTGCAAATGAAAGAGCCTAATAAGTAATAAGTAAAAAAAGACAAGAAATATTTTAAGTCAGGAAACAAGGCAAGGGCAAAGAAATGTAAAACAAAACAAAAATTATGACATTAATTTATGTCATCTGTAAATGCCCACAAAAAAACACACACAACTTCGAAGTTTAAAAAACTTCATCTTTTGCCTTTTAGAAATCATAGTCTGCTTGATGTAGAATTGAAGGAGAAAATGATAAGGTATTATAAATAATCCACTCTAAATCCATTATGCTTTTACATTCCTATTTTTCATCTAAGCTTAAATAAATAAGTTTGCACTATTTACCTACCCAACCAAGAATTTCGCTCAAGTAGAAAAACCATCACATAGGAGTGACAACAAATTTCAAGCTTTGACATTAAAAAATCTAGGTCTCCTTGTTTAAATAAGAAAAATTAATGAAAGAGAAAAGGACAAGGTATTATAAATAATCAAGTCTAAATTTGTTATGTTTTACATTCTTATTTTTCATTTAAGATTATGAGACATGAAAAGAAAAAACACATGACAAATATGAGACATGTTTCAAATAGCAGTGCTATAGTTAAAGTTAAAAGGGTGATGATCAGTATTGCCACGACTAAAATCAAAAACATTGCTACTTACCTCTATTAACTTCCCATTTGCAATGAGTCTTTGGCATAAATCACTATAAAGATATCCAGCAAGAAAAGTGCAATGACTTGGAACTGGATCCTAGGAGAAGATTAACAGAGTATGGAGTGATGGGCTTAAATAATATAAAGGTGTAAATATAATACTAACAATTTGCCATTTCAAAAACAAAAGCATGACAACAAACCATGTGTGGCCATACATTTGAAATCAGTTTGAGTGCAGCTTTCTGAACTTCGTCAACTGTGATTTCTACTTGAAAAGAGCTACTATGGTCGCTAGAAGTCCTATGAGAGCTTGCAAACAAAAAGGAGAAATTTTGTTGAAACCCTATTAATGAGGATTGGTTTTCCTTAAGATTATGCATCCAAAAATTAATATTTGAAAGATCGCTAAACCCATCCAATGAATTCAGGATAAATGCCTCATCCACAGGCGAAACGCAGAGAGCGTGACTAAACCTCCTACTTTCCCACAGTAAGATCAACCACTTCTCCGTTGAGACACTCTTCAATTTGAACATTCTGATCAAGAGTCGGTATGCATCATTGAAAAGTTCCATGAAACCCTGAAGAGATGTTGAAAACAAAATACTGTCACACCATGTATCTTATGCAAAAACTACACAAACCAATTGTTAAGAAATGTGTTTGGACCTAACTCAATCCTACAAAACCGACTTGTAAGGTGAGGATAGCCCCCACTTAGAAAGACATGTTCAGGCCATATATTGTCCGGTGTGGGACTCTTAACACACTCCCTCACGCTCAGGACTGGACATCTGGAGCGTGGTAATAAATAGTGGGTGGCCAAATAGCGGAAACCTGATAGAAGGTGGCCCACCGGATCTTAAACGAGGCTCTGATACCATGCTAAGAAATGTGGTTGGACCTAACTCAATTCAACAAAACCGGCTTGTAAGGTGAGGATAACCCCCACTAATAAACACATGTTCGGGTCATAATGTCATATATTATCTGATGTGGGACTCTTAACACCAATAATACATAAGAAAAACAGACCTTCAAGTGTAATAAATCGATTATGTTATAGAGTAGAATCATTATATTGTCAGACAATGCAGAACATCCTCCCGCTTCAAAGCAATCCAAACAAGAAATGTCCAACCATAGATCCAAAGCAGCCTTGACATCTTCAAAAGTTTGCTGCTTAATGCATAATCAAAGATAGGTTTATTTGAGTGATAATAAAATGATTATGGAGAGTTATGAGAAATAATATTTAAAAAAACTTAAAAATTGTAAGAAAACTTAAAGAAATGAGAAAAAATACATCAACTAAGTTGTCAAATGCCTCAACATATATATGTAAGAAAAACCAAGGAAACTCACTATTGAAACATCATCAGTGACAATTCACTGCCCCAGAAGAAAAAAAATTAGAAATAGTTTAATGACAAAGTGGAAAATATCATGATGTTTTAGTACCTGTGAACAAGGTTCAGCTTCCTGGGTACACAGTGCTCGTAGACAATATGCCACACACAATTGATGATATATGGGAATTGCTTTGGAACACATCTCACTAGGAATCTCCTTCTGCGGATGTGGACTTCATATTAATGGTCTACACATCTCTAATATAAAGAGCTAAATAGAAAATATTGGTTAGATATTTGAGAGGGACGGGAAGAACCAAGCAGCTTACCATAATGATGATTGCTTCCGACAAACAATGAATGCAGTCCCGGAGACCATCTATGCCGCAAAACCTTAATGCCTTTCCCTTTCTGACTAGAGTCTGTGCCTTTTGAAAACAGCTAACTGGCTTGATATATATACTTTGAAGGAGGATATCTGTGATTTTCAGTTGCATTTTCTGACAGAATTTAGGGTATTTATCACTCATCTCCTCGTAGGCAATAAGTTCCTAAACAGACAAGGAGGAAAAGATACACAAAGACAAAAGGTCTAATAAACATCAAATGTAGGAGGACAATTGTTATGAAGTTTCTATTCAAAGGAAATGTCTACAATATGGCTGAACCTGCTCTAAGATTGTGCCAATGTTCCTCTTTGACAATTCTGTAGAAGATGACAATAGATTGTATAAGCTAGGGGAATCAATTTCGTCATCAACATCAACATCAGTAACACGTCTGCACTCCATCTACATGCATACAATATGATATAATAATCAATATGAAGAAGCAAACTTAAAATGTAACTGTTGAAAACAAAATTGAAATGCTTTGTAATGCTACCTTCACCCACTTCTTCACCACAGGTATAGGAGCTGGAATCTTCTCATACAGATCGCTAACACTAGACCAATTTTTAAGAGTCTCCATCAATTTCTTCCTTATCTTAAGATTGTTGGTTTCATAAAAATCTAAAAGTAAGGCACTTCTTGTGTAAGCATCCATTACAAACTCTTTCAAAACACCCTCTGACAGATTACCATGGTGGCATTTAATACAGAGCCATGATACTTTACAACAAAAGTTTAGAACCTTTGAAGCCTGCAGTGATACATACACCATACAAGAACAAAAGTAACTTAGCAAAAGATACTAAATTCTTAAAACATACTTTTAGTCACAACTTACTCACATTGTCATTGTTCAACCACAATCTAAATACTTCAACAGTCAAAGTCAATAGAAAGAATACAGCAGTCATGCAGGAGTGGAGGTGTTTTACTCATAGTTTAAGCGCTCTTACTTTTATGCATAGTGTTGGAGTCGTGATTCTCTCTTTTTAATAATGCAGATTTTCTGTTTTTATTTCATAATATGTTTTTTCTATGAGAATTTCTTAATGCACCCCATAATTTTCTTAGGCACCGTGTGAAATTCCGAAAATACCCCTAAAGACCAGAAATGTATTTCCGGTACGCACCCTATACACATTAAGTTCACTTGTTTTTGAGATTCACCCTATATCACAACAAATTTTTTTCCAGAAATACACATCCGAAATATTCCCAAAAATGTATTTCCGATAACAGTCAACATTTCACCCAGTAAAAGGAACATCAAGAACATTACAGGGTAAGGGTATTGAAATTGAATATTGAAGTTGGGGTTGGAGCTCGTTGGAAAAGTGGGTCGTTGTGAGCTCTAGGACCGTTCATGGCAGAATGGATGGAAATTAGAAGGGGAGTGCATCGGTTTTTTAATCGTGAACGCGTTGTTTCGTTTTGGTGCAAATGTATGACTATTACCGAAAATACATTTCCGGGATTATTCCAGAAGTGTATTTTCGGAAGAAAAATTTGTGATATAGGCTGAATCTCAAAAACTTGTGAATTTAACGTGCACCGGAAATACATTTTCAGGAGACATTTTCAGTTTTTTTTTAGGGTATTTTTCCCCTGTCTAGGATGCAAAAAGAAATCCTCTTTTTCTACTTCCTAAAACTTCTCCTTGATTCAAGGAAGAATATGGATAGAAAACAAAGATAGAGTTTTTCATTCTCATCTAACAATTTTTCATTATGATAGAAAGTTACTCGCTGCGTTCCTTTTTTAATTGTCACTTTTTGACTTTTTACACATACCAAAGAAATTTATAATTATTGTTACTTTTTATGCTATGATTTTTCTTTTACTTATAATACTCCTAACTTTTAATTATTTCAATACTTTTTTCTCTCTCCATAATAAATAGGTAAGGGTAACTTTGACAAAACTATACTCATTCCTACATTGAATTTTGCAAATGACAATTAAAAAGAAACATAAACTTTTCTCAAAAGTGACATATTGCCTTTTATATTGCAACATGTAACCTGCAGTAGCTCGTGAAAAGCTTATGACACCTTGTGTTTAGTCCTGGAATGCATAATAGGGTTGTGTACTAACAACACTGCAGAAAGATTGTCACAAAACACCTCTGGAGGCTGGGTAATGATGTGCAATTCCTGAAGAAGGGTTTGAATCCATAGCAAATCTACAGTGGCTAGTGCCAGAGATCTATATTCAGACTCAGTGTTGGAGCGAGCCACAACGGGCTACTTCTTAGTCCACCAGATGATAAGATTTTCACCAAAATAGATTGCAGCACCAGAGGTACTCCTTCTATCATCTGGATCTGAGGCCCAGTCTGCATCACAGAAAACTTGCAAGGAAGATCTTAAAATATGTGGGTTATGCCTTACTCGACCCTACAAAATCGGCTTTTAGGGTGAGGATTACCCTCACTTATAAAGACATGTACATGCCATATATTGTCTGATATGGGGCTCTTAACACACCCCCTCATGCCCAGGACTAGACATCTGAAGCGTGGGAATAAATTGGTAGGTGGCCCGATAGCGGAAATCATAATAGGTGGTCCACCGGATCTTAAACGATGCTCTGATACCATCTTAAAATATGTGGGTTGGGCCTAACTCGACCCTACAAAACCGACTTTTAGGGTGAGGATTGCCCCCACTTATAAAGACATGTACAGGCCATATATTGTCCGATGTGAGACTCTTAACAGAAGGAGGAGAAGAGGATTCAGATGCAATCCATGCCAACTGTCCCTTTCAAAATCTCAAGATGCGCTTAACTGCAACCCAATGTGACTCCACAGGAGCCATAAATTGGCACACTTTGTTGACAGCATAAGCAAGTTCAGACCTAGTGATGGTGGCATAATGGAGTACACCAACCACTAATTTGTAGAAAAATGGGCCAAAAAGAGCAGCAGATCCACTCTTTGTGAGTTTACATGTAGATTGCATAGGAGTGGAGACAGGAGATGACTCTAGCATATTAGTTTTCTGAAGTAAGTCCCTCATATACTTGGATTGAGTAAGAACAAGAGATCCATTAGCAGCTTTCTTAACCTCAATACCAAGGAAGTAGTCAAGATCACCCAGAAGGCATCATTGAGTTAGGTGACAATGGTATTGATGAAGGATTCAGAGTTGCCAGTAATGATGAAGTCATCCACATACGCCAGGAGTAGATAGTGTGCCCGTTGGCTAGGTAGATAAACAAAGATGGATCACATTTACTAGGTTGAAACTGAAGTTTGAGAAAGGTTGTTTGAAGTCTCTCAAACCAATACCTAGGAGACGGTTTAAGGCCATAGATTGCCTTATGCAGTTTGCACACTTTTGTAGGATCAGCACTTACAAACCCTTGAGGTTGTTGCATATACACCTCCTCAGTAAGCAGTCCATTTAGAAATGCACTATTGACATCCAACTGCTAAATTTGCCGCTGATGTGTGATAGCCACTGTGAGAATAAGTCTAATTGTAACAGGTTTAACAACTGGAGAGTGACAAGAGACCAAGTGTCACTGACCATTAATGTATCAAATTCAGCTTGCATAGTTGACTGCCAGTGAGGAGTAGCCAAAGCTTGTTTAATGTTTTTAGGCTTTGAGTGCGGGAGCAACAGTCTAGGCTCAAGTCTAGGCTGAGCAAACCCACATTTAGCCTTGGTTTGCATACTGTGTGTGCAGATTATGAGGCTTAGCTGGAACATGGATAGCCAAGGGAGGGATGGAAGGGGGGCTGCCATCAGAATCAGTATGAGACTGAGAAGAGGAACTGGTACTTTCAGAGGTAGAATTAGAAGAGGAGGGAATAGGAAAAGGGGAAGCTGGAGCAACCGAAGTAGAAACAGAAGTGCCAAGGGAAGGTTGCTCTAAACCAAAAGGAAAATTAGGTGAAGAGGAAGGAAAATTAAATGGGAGAGGAGACAAAGTGGTGGCACTTATGGAAGAAACTCTAGGAGTAGCCTTAGAAAAGAGCTCAAGAAAGGGAAATTTAGACTCGTTAAATAGCACATCCTTAGAGATGTAGAGTCTACCATTAGGGGACAAACACCTATAGCCCTTGTGAGAAGGAGAGTAGCCAAGGAAGAGACATTCTTGAGATCTAAAATCAAGCTTGTGAGTGTTATATGACCTTAAGAGAGGAAAACAGGAGCAGACAAAGACTTTTAAGAAGTTCTAGTCAGGGGAAACATGAAATAGCAAGGTATAAGGTATTTGGAAGTTGATGGATGAAAAAGGAAGACTGTTAATAAGGTACACATTTGTAGAAAAGGCATAATCCCAAGAGGCTAAAGGAAGATAAGCTTGACTTAACAATGTTAAACCAAGGTCAACTATTTGTCTATGCTTGTTTTCAACAACACCATTTTGATGGTGTGTATGAGGGCAGATAATTCTATGAACAATACCTAAATCAGTGAGGAGTTTTGTAAAAGGTCTGACTCCCCAATCAAATTGAACAACTTTAATAGGAAAACCTAGTTGAAGTTCAACCAAAGTTTTAAATTGTTTGAAAATATTAAGAGCTTCAGATTTAGACTTGAGTAAGTAGATCCAAGTAAACTTGGAATAAGTATCAATAAAAGACATATAATAATTGTGACCAAGGGTGGAAGAATTAGGAGAAGGTCCCCCACAAGTCACTATACACAAGTTCTGAAGGTGTAGAATAGGTGGGGGTGTGAAGCAGGTGAGTGTAATCTGTGAGCTTTTCCCATGCAACAAGCCGTACAAAACAGGTAATGATCTTTACTAGTAAATGGAATATTACAGCTTTGTAAAACAAGCTTTAAAGCATGAAGGTTTGGATGTCTTAACCTAAGATGCCACACATTAGGCAAATTAGGATCTACTCTAGTATAGTGAGCATTAGGTACATCAGAATTATTTGCAGAAAAACAAGGAGAGAAACCAGAAGACTTAGTAGAACTGGACAAGGGCAAATAAGGAAACTCATACAATCCATCACTGCCAACAGAACCTTCAAGCAAAATATCATCTGAATCCTGTGATTTGACAAGACACTTATCAGCATTAAACAAGAAATAAACATTTTTGTCTTTGGAGAATTTACTAAAACTCATAAGATTTTTGGTAATGGAGGGAACAAGGAGATTATTTAGTGTTAGGTGTGTGTGTGGTTAGCAAGGTGAGAGAAAAGAACTAGATCCAGCAAATTCAATATGCAAACCTTCGCCATTGCCAATGAAAATTTGATCATGTTCTTCAAAGGGAGTAACTGTTGCATGTTGTTGGGGTCGACGGTGACATGATAAGAAGCTCCTCCTGAGTCAGAAAACCAACCAGTTGAAGTAGAAGGCATGGAGTTGGCCACAAACGTGCTAGGAGGCAACGTAAGAGGAGCAGCCATTCTGGAAGGTGTTGGGGTCTAGTCCCTAAATTACGAACTTACGTGGTTTTTTTTCAATTTTCAATTTTACAGTGAAGCTCGGGGGAAAGAACGACACTATTGGAGGAAGGGCCACAGATAAAGCGGTCCTCCGGCCTAAAACTGTTGAGACAGAGGCTTCTCAGCTATGGGCAAGGAGAGTTATTGAGACAGAGGCTTCTCAGCTATGGGCAAGGAGAGTAGTTTCTGTTGAAGTTGGTATTTGTGTTGTTGAAATTTGTTTGAAGTCCCACATTGCTTAAGTTCCCGGACTGTTGAATGTATATATAGGTGAGCAGCCATTCTGGAAGGTGTTGGGGTCTAGTCCCTAAATTACGAACTTACGTGGTTTTTTTTCAATTTTCAATTTTACAGTGAAGCTCGGGGGAAAGAACGACACTATTGGAGGAAGGGCCACAGATAAAGCGGTCCTCCGGCCTAAAACTGTTGAGACAGAGGCTTCTGGGAGATTGTTGAGAGAGGCTTCTATGGGCAAGGAGAGTAGTTTCTGTTGAAGTTGGTATTTGTGTTGTTGAAATTTGTTTGAAGTCCCACATTGCTTAAGTTCCCGGACTGTTGAATGTATATATAGGTGAGGGCAACCTCACCCTTTAAACTAACTTCTGGAGTTGAGATCCAAGCATATTTAACATGATATCAGAGTCGGGTTAAGGACTGCAATGTGGGCATTTGACCCGGACCCACGCTAGGCGTGAGGGTGGGTGTTGAAGTTGGTATTTGTGTTGTTGGAATTTGTTTGAAGTCTCACATTACTTAGGTTCACCTTACAAATCGGTTTTGTAGTGATGAGTTAGGCTCAAACCCACACATTGTAAGTGTTGATATATATATATATATATATATATATATATATATATATATATATATATATATATATATATATATATATATATATGTGTGTGTGTGTGTGTGTGTTAAGGATCTTTGTATGTAGAATAGTCCCACATCGACTATATCATAGCATTAGTTGTAATCTTTCTCTATATAATAAAGTCTCCGTATTGCTCTTAAAACACACGGTTTAACCTAAATGTCTCTTAGTCTCATTTAATTAAACAGTAAGAATGACTTTTTATTGATTTAGGATTGAGTCTATGTATCCTATAAATATGAATTAGTTTTGAGTCTATTGTATGAAGTCAATAGTTGTTATCAATAATTTCTAATCCGAGTGATATTTGAAAAAACATCCCAAAGACATTTAATAATATTTTATGTTATGTTGTTTTTATTTAAATACATTACAACAACGACAACTACGCCTTATTCCACTAGGTAGGTTCGACTATATGGATCAACTTTCGCCATAATGTTCTATCAAGGATGATACTTCCATCGATATCATTAATTTCAAGATCCTTCTTGATAACTTCTCTTATAGTCTTTTTGGGTCTTTTTATTTAAATACATTAACGGTTTTAATTTTGAATTGATTTATATATTATCACCTCTAACTGTAGTTGGTGATTACAATCAAATCTATAATTAAGGGTCTGTCTGGTTCAAGAGAGGAAAGGGAATTTAATAGAGGGGAGGGGAGGAAATTTAACTAAATATATGTTTGGTTCAAAGGAGGGGAGGGGAGAAATTGTTAACGTGTATGTTTGATTCATAAGGGGAGGAGAGGATTTTTAAAATTAAATTACTTTTTATCCTTATAAATATTGTCATTTGTATTTAGTAAAAATAATTCTAAATAAAAATAATTTTGACATTCAGACATAACAGTAAACAACAACATACATTAGTTGAACTATAGTTCTTCGACACAAATCAAACCATTTGTTAATAACAATTCCCTAATCTTGATGATCCATCTAACCCAATAAAACAATTTATATACTTAAAAAAAGATAAAATAGTGTTAGAATGTTAGAATGTTAAAAACATTGAACAAATTATATTAGATTTAAAACCTTTATTTATAACATATACATACTATATTTGCATAGTATTGTTATTATTAATATTATAACAAAAAATCTTGTTACTATTATATATTATAAATAAGAATTTGATATAATAATGGTTACTATTATAAAATAAAATAAAAAAATTCTATTATTATATATTACATTTTTAAAAGCAAATGTTATATGTGTAATGGTTTGAAGCCTTAGTATAGGTATTGCCGACAATGTTAAATCCAATAAAGACAATTTAGAAATTAAAAATATAATTGAGGGTAAATTAATAAAAATAATAAAATTATAATCAATGAACCTTCCCTCCTCTCCAAATCCCTCCAATTTGGAGGAGAGCAAAAAGTGAATCTAGGAGGGATTTTGCTTCCCTCCCCTCCCCTTATAAAAAATAAACCAAACAAGTATATTTACAAATATCTCCTCCCCTCCCCTCTCTTCCCTCCCCTCCATCTACTCTCAACCAAACAAACCCTAAATCTCTTGATCATAAGAATAAAACCAACAAACCTAACCATAGACATATTTACTCAACAAACTATAATTTAAACCTAAAATACCTATCTTAACAATAATAAACCAAATAAGATACTTGTAATGGTTCTATCTATATTATGCGGCATACTTCATTTTTGACAAGTTTGTTTCTCTTACTTGATTAATGGCTCCTACCAGGAGCTCAATGCTTGTTGAAATATTATAAAAAGTAGTGGATGATGTTTTCACGAGATATTTCATTGCATGGAAGATTTCAAGTAAAAAACATAATGGAATACCTCTTCTGGTTGCTTGTTTTGGTACAAAAACAAAGCAGTATTATAGAGACAATTAGTTATGTATTTTATCCCTTCAGTGTCAATCCACTTGCTAGCAATGACATGCTTAATCAATTGCATGCTTTCCTGAAATAGAGGCAAAGGACGTTACTTTTTTTAAGACACGACTTAATAGCTTTATAAGATATTTTTGGTGGGAAAATTAGAAAACAATAACACGTAAACGGCACTTCATTATACTGAGAACCTGGAGTTTACGATTTGTTCTGATGGAAAGAGTGAAAGCTGCCACGGTAAAGGAAGGCATTGCTCTACTCTTTTCGGAAAATCCACCATCATCCTTTTCAACTGTAAAACTGCAGGAAGAAAGTGGAACTTAGATATTTATCATCACAAATAGTACAAGATGAAATTAAGAGAAGGTATATCTTTCAAACTTGTTGAGATATCTTATAAATAAACTGAGATATCTTATAAATAAACAGTAGGCAAAATAATATGTTCTTAGAAACTACTGAAGAGTTAATTTTACAGACTTACGGGTGAAAATTATAATATAAAAGAGAGCAAAATCCAAATATAAGACAAATGACCAGAGAAATGGAACTATTTTCTTCCATAAAATCAACATAATAGCCGACAACGAATCAAATAGAAAGACATATAAGCTTATCATGAAAAACTCTACTTCATCAAAATAATTTGGATATTGACAGAGTATACCTTGGACTATAAAGAATAAATTGACAAAGGGCATGAAATGCATCTTCAACAGTGGAAAGCATAGTCATGGTAGAAGCATCGGTCTTTTCAGTAAGTAGTTGTTTCCTTTCTGAATTTACTGATTTCGCAAGCGGTAGGCATAGAAAGCCCAATGCCTCTACATAAAATGATCGATAAGTCATAACTGCCTTGCAATCAGAAGCTGACTGCGTACATGTGTGGCCATCAAACTGTTGGTCTTCAACACTAGATGGCATACAACTAATTCTGCTGCAAATATGAAAGGAACCAAGCAAAGGTGGTGAACTCTGTAGTATTTTCTTATTTTCAAGTAAAGTTCCCAGGAAACAATCAAATTTTGTGGGGCCCGAGGATACAAGACCTTCAGCTCCAGACTTCAACTTACAGCTAACAAGGAGCAACCCAGCAGCATAAAGCCTCATTATTGAATTAAGAGGTTTCATAAACTGCCAGAGTTCGAAATTATTTTAATTAAAGCGGAATACAAAAGTTGAAACAGCTGCACAAATAAAAACTACAAAAAAGGAACATTGAATAAAAAACCTGTTTATAATGTTTTGCTGTTTTGTTCAAATATGTTGCAAATGTATGACAAAAACTGGCAGTTGTAGTCTGGCTTTTAATGACACAATAATATAAAAGTTCAATAAACTCAATTCCGTCATTTCTCTCTTCAACCTAGATGGATAAATATAATAGATTAATATAAAAATCAAGAACTCCAAGAAGGAAATACAAACATTGTTGTTTAGATGTAAAACAAACTAAATTAGTAACTAAAAAGTGACTGTAGACACAAAAAAACTGGTCAAATGAACAAAATCAGCTTGTAAATTTTTGATGCAAGACTTGTAATTCTTCTAAGAGTAGTGCAATAACAATAAAAATTCAAACACTGTGTGGTAGCTTTGTATGATTACTTATACTAGTGCTCTTACAACTTGAACATAATGGCATTCAATGGAATGGAATTAAGAACAAACGGCATCACTAGATTAGCAAATTTTGATCCAAAATCACCGAGTTCTAGACATAGAATTTCATATACATCCTTACCTTGTTTTCACGAGCAAAACAATCGAGTATATCCATGATATACAACAATTTATTCTCATCCAGTGTGAAAAGTGTGTAGCACATCTTTTGGGCAATCTACATTGAAAATTTGATCAGCATGGTTAGTGAAATGTTGATTGAAAATAAATAATTAGTTTACCTTGAACAATTGATCTTTAAATGAAGAATTTGCAAACTGAATGAGTGCGGTTCGGCAGAAAGTGATGACCAAATCTTTATCCGAGAGTGATGTCTTTTGAAGGAAATTTAAAGCACAATTACCAAAGTGACAGGCTAACTCGTTGTGAAATTTCTGATATGAATTGGAATCCAATCCCCTGAAACAGTAAGTTGTATAAGCACAGCATCGATAGCATAGCATAGCATAGCATAGAAAAGAGTGACCTACCCAAGCCACGGGCTTACTTGATCCATCAAATGAAGCACCCTTCTGAAGTAGGCATCATCTTGAACGGAAGCCAATGATGCACACTTAACCAAAGTCACAACAATATCAACAAGCAAGGAGGATAAGTCTTTGTCAATTTCAGGAAGAATCTTGAGACTCTCTAAGAGCGTAAACCCTTGAGCTTCAGCCTCGTGGAAGCGATTGCAAGACACATAGCAACGTATCAATCCAAGCCTCATGGTTTCGACAATCAAGGGCTTGTAAACCAATTTAGAAGACAATGCTTCTAAACAATCCAAACAGAGAATATAAACTTGGAACAACTCACGGATCAAGAGGTCGTCGGAATTTGAAATTTCTGAAATACGTTTGGGGATAATCGAAATGGAAGTGTTGATGAATGGTACAAAACGTTTCGCTAACGTTCGAATTAGGGTTTTCTCGTACTCACAATATTTAATATCAGATAGAGGACGGAGGTAATCGGAGATTAGAGCGTAAACACCTGTAGAATCGCAGGTTTTCAGCATGGAGACAAGAGAGGCTTCGGTAGGAGAAGCCATGGAAATTGTAAAATGGAAGTGAGATGACCAACTTCCCAGACTTGCAGTATAATATTATTTCTTCTTATTTTTATAAGGAGTAACAAATCCCTACGTTCGAAGGCGCATTTATTTTAGATTATATCGGAACCTCGTAAAAAAAAAAATTTTAAATTTTAAATTTTAAATTATTATTAGACATTAATAATAATAATTAGTATTCTAATGTAATTATGGTCAAGACAAATCGAATTTCATAATTCTTAAAATGCTCTATTAATTTTTGCTTTGTAATAATATTAACTCAAGAACGATTATATCAATGTATAATGTATCATATGTAGTATTACATTGTATTAATGTAATATATTTATTTATAAGTAACTAATCAAATAGTCATTTTAAATTGTAAAAAGATGCTTTTATTTATTGTAATTTATTTGAATTAAATCATTATTATTTTCTTAAACCACATAGAGTATAAGATATGAGAAATAAATATGCTAACATATTAGAAATATATTATTGAAATAAGGTTAGGATACAAAAAAAGTTTGGACCATCCAGAGGCATTAGAAAATGTCACATCCAATGGTTTTATCATGCGGCCAAACACGCAAGCCCATACGTTGGTCTTTTGCCATAGTTTACAACGCTTCCTCTCCAAAGTGTGTCACACAGTTAGGAACTTTAGTCTAAGTTTCTCTAACCATTGAAGCTTCGCGTTGAGAAAATACACTGTTTCGATCGAAGATGTTGTCCGATGATGGCGTTGTTGGTGTGCATGAGAGGTATGAACCATTAACAATATTGTGTTATTCATGTTTTTATAGAGTTTTTGCAGAAAGTTCTTTGTGAATAACATGGATTTTGGTTTGTTACAGCTCAAATAAGGACACCCCGGAGTTGGCTGCATGGAGAAGAAAGAGGTTGGATGAGTTATATGAGAAATCTGAAGCCGATGTTGAGAATCGTATGTATTAGGAGAAAAAGAAAGCCCTGGAAGGGAAGAAATACCTAGAAGAAAAGTATGGAAAATTGAAAGTCGTTGATTGCTGCATGGTAAGTGAAAAGCAAGGAAACGATAAAAGAAAGCAACATCACGCTGTGAAATTGTTGGAAAATCCAAAGTAGGATGTCAAGGGGTGGCATCCAAAGGAGTAAGTAAAACCCTAAACTTATCCATTGTAGTGATTGTTTTATTTAGAATAACTTGCTCATTTGAAACGTATATAGGGTCAATATTGTCTTCATTTCCATCTGTTTTCCATAGAAAGAAATGTAACTTAGGTTTTTTTTGTGAAGAACATTTTGCTGACTGAATCAGCTCTCGATGGCTCGCATGTGTTAGATGCTGGAAAGACCGTAGATGGCCAAAAAAACAAGAAGGGTAAACAAGTAGTGGACAACGGTTCAGCTGAAGGGATGGAGTCAGCAAAAGACCACTATCACCCAAGGAAGTGATAGACTGTTCATCTGATAGTGACGGGCAAGTGTTAACAAAGATGTATAGTTAAAATATTGACTTAGGAGTGTTAGTGATTCATCTAAAACTGTCGCATTATTGTTGTGACATACAATTATGTAATGTTTGAACTGCCATGTTAGTTAAATAAATATGAATGCGGTAGGAATGTAAGGTGTAAGTGAAAATTAGATATAGTTGTAATTCACAACAACTATGTATATGATAATGGTTGATAACTATGAATGTTTTAATTTATTTGAAGCGGTCCGAAATTTCACGACAATGAAGTCAGGGTGGTAGATCTTGGACCACTTGGACAAAGTTTTGTATGGAGAAGGAAGATCAAATAGCAACGAAAAATGTTCTGGTAAGAAACAAATTATAAAAACGTAGAATTGTTTAGGAAGACACATGGTGTTGTTAACTATATATGTTTATGATAAGACTTGTGGTTCATAGTATAACTTCAGATTTGGAAATAATTGAAATTCCCAGGATTGGTTGATGACTGTGTGTGTTGTGCATTGAGAGGTTCATTTGTAAAGAATGGAATGAGTTTGTCAAGAATCGGAAGCTAAAGAAAGGCGATCGAGTTGTTTCAGTTTTAGGTTTCCTACGTGCGAAACTCTGTTGGTAATAGTTTGGAAGAGAAAGAAGGGTGGTCGTTGAATATGTAGTATGCCGGTTGTTTCAGTCATGTTGTGATGGTGAAAGTGTAATGCTTTTGTTGTGTACTAACTTAGTTTGAAGGGTAGTACACATAACAGAAATGCCAAATAAACTAATGCTATGTAATATGTATGTAATGACATTTTGGTAATCATGGATGGGATGTTATAAGTTGTAGTTGTACTTGCAAATCTGTTGTGCAAGTCAATTTGAAATGTATTTCTGAACTTATTTTGAGGGAAATGTGCCCCTTGTATGTAACTTGAATTTGCATGGTAGTTAATATTAATATTATGTTGGTGTATGTATGTAAGATGCTTTTAGAGTAAATATAAATTTCCAATTATAGAAGTTTGTAATACATGTAATGAAATATACATGTAACGTGTAACATAGAGTGGTCCACCATGATGTAAGTTTTAGAAAATGTTGACAGGAAAAGAGATAAGTTGAATTTTTATGGCACAACATTCAAAAATGACTTTGTTGGAGAATAATGAATTGTTTGTTAAGGGTATTATTATATAAATATAGTAGTGGCACTATGAATAGATAAGGCTTGGTTGAGTGTGTCATAGAAAAGTTAAAATTATGTGTGTGTGTGTGTGTGTGTGTATATATATATATATATATATATATATATATATATATATATGTGTGTGTGTGTGTGTGTGTGTGTGTGTGTGTGTGTGTGTGTGTGTGCATGTGAGGGAATATATTCCCATTGGAGTTGAAGACAAACAACTTTATTGCCTTGTAATGGGGTATGTTTTGGACGTGAGTGGAAGTAAACAATATTAAAGTGGATGGTTGAGTAATAAATACAATGTTGGGTCTGTTCCTCCATACACAATTAAAGTAGGATTCTTTAACTATAACACCAAATGCTCTCCATCTATTTTGATATACCAGTCTGTGTGGAGAGGTGAAGAAATGGAAATCTGTGGAATTTTGAAGCATTTAGAGATGGTTGATTATTTCCTAATTGCTAAGATTTCTTCACAGGTAAATCAATAAAAGTTTACAGTACCTGAATGTTATTACAAATTTGGGAGTTAGTTAGTGAAAATTGTAGTGATGACAAAATCGTTTTATTGTTGTTATGTTTCCATATGTATGCAGAAGTAGATCTGTCTTTTGTTATGGTGTATTCTGGTGAAATTTCTAAAAGTTGGACTTTGATGAACAACAATGGTGCCCACCATGAGCTCATCTATAACCAACAAGAAGCATTCCTACTCATAATTAGCGGTTGGCCATGCATGGAGTCCTACTATGGTTTACCTTGTGATGTGGTTATGATAGTTGGGTATTATGGTAATAACAACTTTGAGATTTTATCATGGATGCCAATTTGTAGACCCAAACATTTGCCACGTTTTCACAGTAGATATGTTGGTTTGAAGGAGATATTTCATTGGGACATTAGTATATAATTTTGTAAGGAATTAAAAATGGTCTTTTTTTTGTTTGAGATCAAAACGTATATAATTTTCCTAATAATTAAAACATAATAATAAATGTATTGATATAATTGTTATTTGTAAGTTGAAACAAAGAAAATACATTGATTTAGTGGTAGAGTTGATTGACCAATGACATAGGAATTCTTGGTTCATCCCTTCCTTGGTGCAAAATTTTATTTTATTTTTAGCTTTATTTAACAACTAAATAAAATTAAAATAAAAAAAGGTAATTGAAAATAAAAATAATAAGTCCACGTAACTAAAAATAATACACATAGGCAATTCAGTCACGGGTCAAAAGTAGAAAAAAAACGATTTGAAAAGAAAATTAGGAGAAGGACTAACATGATCGGTTAAATTTTGCAAGAGATTAAATAGAGACCATTTTTTTCTTAGGGACTAATTTGTACTCTCTAGTTATTGTGAGGGACTAAAATGAGTCTTAACTCTATTATTAATTTGTGACTATTATCAAAATTTGTAAAAACAATTATTTAGATTTCGAAATTGTAGTTAAATTGTATGCCATTAATTTTTATGAATATATATTATACAAATTATTTAATTATTTACATTGGATTGAAACACATTTGAAGAATATAATCATACATATTATTGTAAATCAGAAATTTACAAATTACACTTAAGTGTGTAGTTGGCAAAATCTGTTGGTCATCTCAAGTGTATTAGATGTGAGAACTAACTTTGAAGAATCAGAAGTTTCTTCAATCAAATAAAATTTGTGTGCTCTTAAATGAAAATTTGAGAAATTGAGTTTTTATGATATTAATTGTTGAATCGACTAAAAGATCATGCATATGTCTACTCACAATTAGAAGTTTGTTAAAAAATTTCTCACATATTTTGACTAAGATCTTGTTGTCTGAATTTTTCAGAAATTTCTTGATAAGTATCACATATATTATTAAAATTAATATTCAACATCTTGTAGCTTATATTCATTAAAAAAATTGACTTCAAGATCAATTCTTTAGACGCATAAAGTTAATTGTATGATTGATACTTGTGAGATCATAAATTCTAAATTAGATATTTGAAACACACAAAATATGAATACTAATATATTTATTCGCATTAAGCCAACTAGATAGTATATGTTAATTCTCTTCTTAACTTACTACTCCCTTCGTTCCTTTTTAAGTGTCATTTTAGCATAAAGCTCTTCAACCAAGATAGTGCTATGTTAGAGTTAATTTTTCTATTATACCCTCATTTATTTTCTCTTTCCTAATAAATTCACTCCTACACTCTCTCTCATTTATTGAGAAAGTAAGGGTATAATTGATAAGTTATGACATTAAATTATAAAACGACACTTAAATAGAAACAAAAATATTCTTCTAAAACGACACTTAAAAAGGAACGGAGGGAGTAATTGTTTTAGGATAATAACCTAATATGTCTCATCCAAGTAAATTTTTGGATGTGTTGTGATTATTCAATTGCTCCAATATAGTGTGCTAAGATGAGTTTTGAAAGAATATTGAAAAATATCTTTTATATGAATCCCATGTTTCAGGATGTATTTTGATCCAATAATTAAATACTTGTTTGAAGCCTAGTAGGCTGACTATCAATTGATAAATTAATTTTCTCAATATTAGGGGAAGAGAATAAGCAGCTGAAAGTGTGAGTCAGAAGTTCAAATGAACAATTTGAAATAAAATATTATTATATTATTTGAACCTCAAAGTTCAAAACACAAATCATTTGTAAAGTCTATGAAATAAATTATCAGTTGCTAATACTCCACTCAAAGTGGATTTTCCTATTGGACAATCTAATATTGCTAATGAGTTGTAGTCGCACCAGAAGTGTGGTAGAAAAATTGATTCCAATGTTAAAAGTCTTCTATCAAGAAAAGAAACTAAAGTTAAAGATGACTCAAGTGAGGATATGAAAATTCTAAGAGCACTTTGACATAACTTATTTTTTTTGTTCCAGAAGAACTAATCAAGTGTTTGAAATATGAAATAAAGATATTTTGATAAATTATGTGATGGATGAATAAAATGGAATCAGAATTAAGATAACCAAATAAAGTCGACATTAGCAATGTTTTTGTATACATTATAACACTAAAGATTATAAATGATAACGAAGATCGAAAAACAAAGTCTACCAAAGATTGTAGACAATGTAAGAATTGGTCAAAATGAGCAGATCATGAATCAAAGTCTATCCAAGATTATAGACAAAGTAAGAATTGACCAAAATAAACAGATTCAATTGAAGAATAATTGAACTCACTTTAAAATCAAATCATTTTTGGACCAGTAGTCTGAATACCTCGAGGTGTGAAACCAATTTAATATAAAAGTTTTTTTTGTGAAAAGCGAAATAAGAAGGGTGAAATTGTAAGATATAAAGCTTGATATTTTTCTCAATGAATTTCATAGAGGCCTAATATCGAGTTTGATGAAACATATCCACCTGTAGTGGATTTTATTAAGTTTCGATAATTAATTAGCCTTGTAGCACATGAAGGGCTTGGTTTGAACATGATGAATATTGTAACATCTTATTTGTATGGGTCACTTGATATGGACATAAAATTAAACAAGTATCTCTATAAGTTAAAACAATATGGCCACATGTGGTATAATCGTCTTGGTAAATATTTACTAAGGTAGAGATATACAAATAACGACATTTGTCCTTATATTTTTACAAAAAAATATTTGGAAAAGAATTTGAAATAATAGTTGTCTATGTGGATGACATAAGAGTTATTGGAACTCCTTAAGAGATTCCAAAAGCTATGAATTATTTAAAGAAATGTTTTGAGATGAAGGACCTAGGAAAGACAAAATTATGTTTAGGTTTACAAATTAAGCAACATTTGGACAAAGGAATATTTGTACTTCAAGAAGGCTATAATGAAAAAGTGTTAAAACGTTTCTCTATGGACAAATGTCAATCATTGTCTACTTCAATGGCTGTTAAATCATTAGATATAGAGAAAAATCCTTTCGTGCCTCGAAAAAAGGATGGAGAATTACTTGGTCCTGAAGTAGTATATCTCAATGGAATTGGATCACTAATGTACCTTGCTAATTATACATGTCATGGTATATCAGTTGTTGTCAATCTATTAGTAAGATACAATTATTCACCTACACGAAAACATTTGAACAAAGTCAAACGTATACTTCGTTACCTTAGAGGTACAATAGGCATGGGTTTGTTTTATACCAAAGTATCCAAATTCGAATTAACATGTTATGCAAAAGCAAGTTACTTGTCAGATCCTCACAATGGTAAATCACAAACAGGTTATTTGTTTACATGTGGTGGTACAAGTATTTCATAGAGATCAGTGAAACAAACAATATTTGCAACTTCATCTAATCACGTTGAACTTTTAACACTACATAAGGCAAGTCGAGAATGTGTATGGTTGAGATCATTAATCCAACATGTCACACACCCCAAATTTTACCCCGAATCTTTCCTAGTTAATCTTGCAAGTAACCTTTAATAAGAAATTATAGGTTATTTACCAAAAATATGGGTGAACAGGTGGTGAGCAGATTTATGAGTAAACCATAGTGGTCATACTATCAAAAGGCTAGAATACTTAAATACCTCACAATAACTATGCATTATTGGTAGTGTTTTATTTTACCAAAAATAAAAATAATATTTTTTTATATATTATTAACTTACACAATATATGGAGAGTTTATTTTAAAAATGAATTTTCAATATAATTTTATTTAAATTTTACTTTACATTTTTAATTTAAATAATTTTAAATAATCTATATTATTTTAATTAATTAGATTTCTAAATATCTTTTAACTTCTCAAAAGTATTTGAAGTTATAATCTAAAATCATATCCTTATGTTAAGTGTTTAGAGTTTTACTTAAAACAATAAAATAGTAAATAAATATCAGATATGTAAATAAGTGTTTAGGGTTTTACTTTTGGGGTTTTGGTATTGATAGTAAATAAATAAAACAATAACTATAAAGAATAATCACATTTTTAAAGATTATATGTATTCTATAATATCAGATATTTTTTCTTTTATTCAGAAAAATACTCCCATCAAATTATAAATTACTTTACTTTCTTATTTGTATAATATTAATTTTCATTACTAGAAAGGAAAAACTTATCAAATCAATTACCTCCTTTTTGTTGATTAAAACTTTTGATCATAAACTTACAATTCAAATTATTATGACTGAACAATTTTTGTAATGGTAAAATATAAATTTTTTTCATGCACAAATCCTCTACAAAAGAAACAATATACAAATGTTTGTCTATCATGAGGTTTTCGAAATTTATAAATCTAGAGGGCTGTACCAAAATTTTATAGTGTTTTGGTTCAAAAATTAGATTCATATCCTGTTATTGGTCAAAAATTAAATTTTATGTTATTAATTTTTTATTTTGTTACGTTTAAATTTGTTATTGTAATTTGAGTTGCTAATTATTGCATATCTATTAATTATTCATTTAAAAACTAAAAAAATTATAAAATATTTTTTTAATTTAAAGAAATTTTATCACGTATACACACTAATTTCCTATAATTTAATAATCATGAAATGGATGAAAAGTTTTGTTAATTCATTGACCACATGATCCGCAATCAAGGCTTGAATTGTGACGAATTACATAAATAAGTTCCGTTTGAGACATGAAAAAATTGTCTGAAAACAATATGTTTGGAATATCGACCATTATGATGATTATGATATGTGGTTTTGGTGGTTGTTATTCTACTATATTTTTGTTTATGTCAAAGAGCAGAAACAAAATCCAACATCTAATTAAATATTAAAAGCACTTCCATTTTGATAGTATTTTTTAATAAGATCTAGAATGTTTTAATTTTAATTTATATAGTGAAAAAATAAAATAATAAGTGAGCGTGTGGGAGTGAGATTAACTGTGATTGTATTCCCTTTCCCTTTGGATTTGTCTTTGCTTCCACAGACCGAGATTCAGAAGTGCGACGACAACAACGTTTGTTTTCGATTATTGTCGGATCCATTAGATCCATATTCATTTGACGGCGGCGGCGTTATTGATGATCGGTGATCGCAGCATTGTGTTGTGGTGAGAATCACAATCGAATTGGATGGCGAGGATGCGAGGAGGAGGCGAAGAGAGTGGAGGAGAGAAAGAGAGAGATCCAAAGCATTCTGGATTGCTTAGATTGGCACAAATTGTCACACTATTGCTTGTTTTCGCTGCTGGTGTCGTTGTCGGTTTAACCACCACTTCTCATATTCACTACTTCAATAACAACAATACCAATTATCTCCATTTCATTTCACAGCAACCTTCTTCTTCTTCTTCTTCTGGTGTCTTCAACCATGTCGGTGGCGATACCCTTCCACACAACAATAACAACAACTGTAACTGTAATTGTACCATCATTGAACATCCTCCTCCTCCAACATTGGAACCCGATATGTTGGAAGCCTTTCTTCATCCTTCCACCATCACGCATACTTTCTCCGATGACCAGCTTTTCTGGAGGGCTTCCTTGGTTCCCAAGAAACAACTCTACCCCTATGCTCGTCTACCTAAAATTGCTTTCATGTTTCTTACTAGAGGACCTTTGCCCATGTTGCCCCTCTGGGAGAGATTCTTCCAAGGTCACAACAATCTCTTCAACATTTATATCCATGCTCCTCCTGGTTACGTTCTCAACGTTTCAGATTCTTCTCCCTTTTACCGACGCAACATCCCAAGTCAGGTATATCATGCTTCTCAATACTTTCTCTATTCAATATTTAGTCTGTTGACGCTGTGTCCGTGTTAATAAGGATAATTGATTGACTGAGATAGTTTTTATAGTTTATGTGTGTATAAAATATAGGTACACTTGTTTTGTTTTAAATATTCATAAAATGTCCATGATTGTACTCATGTATTTTTCACTTCCATTAAACTAAATTATAAACTAATGCCTTCATTTATTCTTTGTTTCTATCTCACTACTGTTTTTAGCATTTGCTATAAAAATTGAGAATATTCTTAATTATCTGTGTTTTTTTCCTTATTGGCAGGCTGTTTCCTGGGGAACAGTTACGCTGGCGGATGCGGAGAGGCGGCTTCTAGCGAATGCGCTGCTCGACTTTTCAAATGAGCGCTTTATTCTCCTATCAGAAAGTTGCATACCTGTCTACAACTTCCCTACTGTTTACAGATATCTTGTTGATTCCGCACACAGCTTTGTTGAGTCGTATGACGATCCTTCCCGTTATGGCCGGGGCCGCTACAACCGCCATATGCTTCCTGATATTCAGCTTAGACACTGGCGCAAAGGCTCTCAATGGGTTGAACTTCACCGTGCTCTAGCTGTTTATATCATTTCTGACACCCAATACTTTTCCCTCTTCCGTAAATACTGTAAGCCTGCTTGCTACCCTGATGAACATTACATTCCAACTTTCCTCAACATGTTCCATGGTTCGCTTAATTCAAACAGAACAGTCACATGGGTCGACTGGTCCATGCTTGGTCCTCATCCGGCAACCTACGGGAGGGAAAACATAACTGTCGGTTTTATACAGTCAATAAGGAATAATGGATCGCTCTGTCGATATAATTCAGATATGACTTCTATTTGTTACCTCTTTGCTCGCAAATTTGATCCTAGTGCATTGGAGCCCTTGCTTAACCTCTCTTCAGAAGTCATGAACTTTTAATTTGTTCTATTAATGGATGTATGTACAAGAGGCCAGATACTTATTTTTTTTTTAGTTTAGTCCCTAGATTCAGTAGAGGATATCATAACTTGGAAAAGAAACAAGTCATTTTGCATTGGTAGATCTGTTGTACAGGTATTGTTAGAGAATTTTGGTTCTCTGCTTGAGAATATCATTTTGTTGCAGAAACGAACTGCATTTTGTTCCTTCCATGAAGGAATCTATCAATACAGAAATTTTATCTTTTCACCAAGTCTCAATTCCATGTTCAGTTTTCAATACTGTCAGTACATAGTTACAAGCCCTCTGATAAATTAACTTGAGCATATAAGGCTAAACAACATCCCACAGTTTTATAACACAAATATATTTTGAGATCCTTTAAAATTGGACGGCCCTGTACAGCTGGTCTACTTGCATACCATTAGAGTTGGCCCTTATGGTAACATGTACCAATGTTGTTATTCCTATTTCATGAAATATAAAACTTAATAAGTCTGCTTATCGAAAATTGGGATAAAAAAACCTACCAATATAGTGTTGGTCAATTAACTAAAACCAAGATTAGTCTTATACTAGTCACTAAAAGAAATTGAAGTTACCAAGATACTACTCTCTAGTAGATTTCCTGGACTGCCATATGCCATAACTACGGCCGGTTTCAAAATGTATTTATATTAAAATAATCTTCAACCTCTTCCCAATTTTTTTTATATCCTTCTATTTTAGAAAAGACAAAGTTATATTATATAAATATATATATAAAAATAGGGAAGTTAAAGGTTAAATTACTTGGTTATCCTTTGTATTTTTGAGTGACCCGAGTTAGTGATTCACGTGTGTGTAAATATTTGTTATTAATCAATAAAAAGAAATAGGATTTAGATGTGAGAGAAACAACAAGAAAATCTAAAGAGAAAAAATACTATTCCCGCAATTTCATTTTTTGAACAAATTAGTTTCAGAAAATAAGAGTTTTTTTATAATCTAATGGTCGGATTTTTATGGGATTTTGGATTGTTTTGTCTCTCTTGATTTTTGTTGTATTTTAAAATTGATTGTAGACCTTGATGATATTTATGTATGTCTTTAACTAGTGTTAAAGTGAATTTTGATTGTGCTCATTGTTGATTATAGTGGAGATATTAAGTGACTTATAGGTCCCGTGATTTTTTCATACTAAAAATTGTGTTGTGTTGTTTGGTGTATTTTTTTAATTATGTTTAAGTTGTATTCAATATTTAAGAGAGATTGTGTTGCTGAATTATTCAGTTGTATTGTGGATTTCCTCCGAACAAAACCACTACAAATACAATCTATAAGAATAGAAAAACACCATTCATTTAACTCTTAATACAACTAAACATGTATAATAATCTCCACTTGTGAAGAAACTTTTCATAAATATGTGAGTTCCAATTAGGAATATTTTATTTATTCATATTTAAGAGTTGGAATTTTGGTCACTAAAATAATAGATCCAGAAAAATATTTATAACAATTACGGTTGGACACAAGTTGAGTTGAATCAAATTTGTTGTAATGTATATTAAGGCAAGTACTATCAGAATGTTCTTTGGTCCATGTAAACTATGAGTGTCCTGTAAATTAAATTATGTATGTTTGGATGCTTTTTATTAAGATGTTATTTTTAATTAAATCAAAACCAGCATATATAGCTCAGAAAATTTTAATCATCCGAATCTGAATAATAACAACATTTCATAATATTTTGGCCATGTAACCTATCATCTAAAAAAAAACTATGCTCTAAAACTTTTTCTGTGAATCCTCCTATACCACCCTTATGTACACCAATATATAAGGGAAGAATTAAATAATTACTTAATTCACAAAACCTAGAATACTTCTGATACGTTGTATGTCACTTGGCCCAATTTCTAATGCGCTTCTTGTTGATATGGATCAATCCAACATTGGTCCTTGTTTGCTGCATCTTTCCATCTTTTTGCAAATATCTGCATTTCAATGTATGACTGCATCCTCACCTGCAATCATGTAGAACAATATTAATTAAAGCACAAGCTGCAATTAGGCGTTTAAATACATCATCAACATGCTTACTTTAGGTCTATCACTTCCATTTCTATGGGAATTTCCCGTCGTCTGCAAACCAAAACGTAAACCGTTCGTTAATTACTAGTTTAGACTGGTAGTGTAATTTAAATCGCAGAAACCAAATGAAATCACTTGCCGCATTGCCATTAGATCCCCCAAGAGTGGGAAGGCCAAGATGAGCTATGTACTCTGCGTCCACCACTCCGATGTTTTTCATTCTATCACCCTGCAATATTGTTCAGATATGAATAACCATACTGGAAGGATTTAGATATGCATTGGCTATGAATAGAATGTTAGCCAAGCGTATTGAAAGTTACCTGTGCACAGTAACCGAACTGTCTATCCAATCCCCAGGCATGGATTAAGTCATTCTGCAGACATAAACATGATTAAAGAATTCACTGGCCTGTTTGTCTGTACTAGTGTTAAGTCACAATGATTTCTTCTCAAGTACATAATGTTACGGTTATTTGTTAACAACCTTACTTGAATAACCAAAAAAGGATATTTGTTAACAACCTTACTTGAATAACCAAACAAAAGGATGAAAATTTTCAAATATCTTAACTTTCACAATATGTGTATGGTTTGTTTCTACTAATTAAGATACCTGAATCATATGCCATACACATGGCCAAGATTTTTTAGAAAACACCGGTGCCATCATTTCCACCCACCTGCAAAACAAGTTCTTTACATATTAGATTAAAAGTTTTATTTAACAATACAAATGATTTAATGATAGAGTTAAAAGAAAATCACACAGCATAGCGCAACTTCTTACCCTAAGCAAGGAGGAGCAGTGCTACTGTCGTCACACCTTCCTTTACCGTTGAACTTATAGTACCTTCTGTACACAGACATCATAATACCAACACTAAATTTTAGCAGTAAATCCAAGGCAACATGTAGGAATGACAATCCCAGAAATCAAGAGATAAATTAGTTAAGGGAAATGTAAAATTATTTGAACGAGTGATAGAAAAGCTCATTGCAGAAGTACCCTTAAACAAATATGAAAAGTTTTGGTACATATACATGGTAGAGAATCCAATTTCCTTATTATAACTGAGTGAGAGTGTGCACATATATTCTAAAATATAACCTACAAACTGACAAGGAACAAAATAATACTCTAGTTCATTCGTCGTGCACTGCATTGGTTATATAATAATAAGGATGTAGAGGTTAACCTGTGCACTTTGGATCCTTCTATACGAGCTGTCAGAGGATGATAGATTTCTGATTTACTAGGATCAAGTGCGGGCTGTGATATCTCTAGCCCTTCTTCTTCAACAATGGATATATACCTAACCGTATAACCAACAAATCAAAACACAGGGCATAAAGTAATCGCTACTTTTAAAAAAAGAATTAACAACATATCAAACTTAGTCGGCTAAAAGCCATAATTAAGTATTATGATTGGATTCTTGTTGCCACAACAGATTCATCTCAGAAACAGAATTCAATTTATCAACCAATGATGAAACTTCAAAATCTTATACCAAAAAAAAGCAGATTAGCTTCATGTGTTATACATACACAATTTACATATATAAAGTAATAATTGTATGTTGCAAATGTATAACTACAAATGAGGAGTGGTAGCAACACAAGTGCCTTACCTTTTTGGATCAAAATTATCGACAAGAAGGTCCTCATCCCATAGGAATATATAATTGTAGTCAGCAACTATGTCTGGATGCAAAAACCGTTTTGCAAACCACCTGTGCCATAATAGAGAGAATTAAGTTGTTCAATAGTTATAGATGTAGAAGTAGATGATAAACAAATAAACATAAAGAGCATATTATACCATTTAGTTTGATGTATAGCAGAGACGTGTATGGCTTGGCTACTCCAAGCTAAATCCTTCCATCCATCCACCAAACCGTCATAATGAAAAAGCATCACAACAAAATCAGTTGAAGGGAACTGCCACCAGAGATACAAGTCAGTGAGCACATAGAGTTTTAGATCAAAGTCAAATTACTATACAAGTGAAACAACAAGAGTCACCTTTTTGACGATTTGATCGACAACATGTTTCTGCTTAATTCCTACTGGAATAGCCAACAAATTCAATGGGCGGTTTGAAATTCTCTGAAGGAAAAGAAAAGTAAGAATCAAAATCTAGATTGGATTGGTGGCTATGATTAGAATGGAGCATACATTGTTTGGAGGAGCAGAGGCCCATAAGGGCCTTGTTTCCAAGTCAGATGTTGTAGCAACAATTCCTTGAGGCAATGAGTGAGTTCCTGAAGGACGATGGCATCGTGTCTAGGAAAATGAAAAACAAGAAGAGAATTAAGAGGTAATTGGATTAGAAGCAATTAGAAATGGTTAAAAAAGAGAAAGAAAATAAGAAACCTTGCATGCATTGGATTTTGTAATGGGTGTTGCTGAATAAATGAGTCCCCATCTTGTGAATCTCTGGGAAGAAAAGAGTTTAGAATTATATAGAGACACAAGAGTTAAGAGTATGAAAAGTAGTAGTAGAAGAAGATGGTTACTTGTTTGTATTCTTTTGCGGATAATGAATTACCAACGAAATAAGCAGCGCAAATCAAAGAGAGTAGAACAAGGATGGTCCATAGGAACAAGAACCTATTCTTTGGATCCTGAAAATTCAAAGAGACATGATGATAGCGGTTAGTTGAAAGTCAATTGTGTGGTCAAGTCGTATGAAAAATGAATAGAGAGAACTTACGGTAACAGAATCCAAACCCTTCATTTTATTGAGTTGTTTGAAGAAGAAGAAGAAGAAGAAGAAGAAGAAGAAGAAAGGGTTGCAGTTATTGGATAATGATGAATGATGGGAGAATAAGAATAAGAATGAGTAGAAAGTTGAAAGAAAAGAAAGGAACAGAACAAACCGAGTGAAGAAAGGTAGGAGTGGACTCACGCTACAAGTTTTCTATTCTTTCAAACATACATATATACAAACAAAGATCGTGATACTTACTTACTCGACAAAACAGGAACATCATCGTACTCCACTACCGTCCAAACCCAAAACAAACATGGAATAAATTGTAAAAACACAAATACATGACATTTTACATTTTTACGCACATAGTATTAGGAAAGATAACAAAATGAACTAAATATTACCTTTTCTACAATCTCCTTCCGTTTTAAATACTGTGTCATAATTTCAAATTTTAAGACCAAAACTATTATAAATTAATTTATTAATTATTAATACATTTTCATAATTATAAATTATAATAAAATATTTTTACATTAACAATGAATTGTAACTCTCATATCTTAAATTATGTTTAACTTTATATATAATAATTATGAATGATACTGATAAATTGATTGTTTTATATTGATAATATATAATTATTAATCTCAATTATTATAGATAAAAAATATATGAAATTAATTAGTCTGCACTAACTTTATTGCCCGAAATACTCGCAATGAGATCATAAAGGTGCACATTTTAATGAAATTTATAGGCGTTGATGGATTCGGTTGAAAGCATCTAAATGGGTCATATACCACAATATCATCTTACCACCTCTTAAAGGGATCTAATGATTGACGTCTGTTTACTTACTGAGAATTTTAGTAAACAAACATTAGTCTTCTAAAAACAATAAAAATTATTGGTTACTCACATGATCGATTAGATTAATTATAAGACATATATTTCAATTTTTTATTTATTTATTTTGAAAATAAGAATATTTCGACAATATTCAAGAGATAAATAACAAGTGTTTGTTTTTAAACGTAAATGATTTAATAGAATAATTACAAGACTTGTAAAGACAAAAAATTTGTAAAGTAATGCAGTAAAATGATAATGAAATGTAAATTGTTAAAAGTAGAATTAAAATGATAGATTAATAAAATAAGATCGATGCTTCAAGTGCAATGATCTTACACAAATTACAACATGAAAATTGCAATAGTTCAAAATTGTATTTGACTACAACATATGTGTATTTGACTACGGACGTTCTAACATTAAAAAAATTGAACATTTTGAGCTTCTATTCGATACATATGTTCGTAGTCGATTATAAATAGCTCACATTTGATTCTACTTACAATTGTATTTGATACAGATTTGTGTAATCAACTACATCTTATAGTTAGGAATCTCGATGTTTGACTACAACAATTGTAACCTACATCTACGAATATGGTTTTCTTTGGAAAAAAAATACTTTTTTCCAAAAGACTTTGAAATTTGGATGATTTTTAACACTTTGAAAAAAATGTTTTAATGCATTTGGTAGAGTTTTAAGATGAACAAGAGTTCTCCTGGACAATTGAAAGCATCGATAATGAATTGCAACATATACCTTGATTTTACATAGAATCTTCTTGATTTTTTTAATTGAATACCATCTTCTAGCCATAAACAATTTAATTATGTTTTTCTTCCTTTGTATTAAGCTTGACACTTGATCTTGATTTTTTTCTTCATAAAAATAATTGAGTAGCATAAATCTTGCACAATTACAAAAACAATATCTGGCCTAGACCTTATATCCCAACATCAATGTTTTCTTTAACTCGCTCTAACATGTGTTGCATAATATTACTTTCATCTACAATTAAGATGTATGAGACAATCCTCTCAATACTAATTCTTTCTCTATCATTAATCTCTTAGTCTAAGCAACAATTTAAACTCCTTTAAAATTGTTCTAATTCATTCTCAATTTATTTTTTTTAACAATTATGATGGATTTGTGGAAGGTTTCATAGATTTTTTTTAATAGCCTAGGTTTAACATATTTCATAAATAGACTTTTAAAAAAGTTCAAATTTAATTTTTTTTATCAAATAAGTCTAACCTAATTTGACCTTAGATAGAATAGGCTATAAATTCTCTGTAAGTCGGTCTGACTTATTTCCATCCCTATTTACCATGATGTTGAACGGAAATCCCATTATTAAAATATTGTATTTATCATGATTAAAGGAAACTATTTTATGATTTTATATATTGTTATATTTTTTTAAAAATAACTTTTTTTTGTTTTGTTTTTCATCATAGCATAGTTCAGTTTGGAGATTAATTTTAGCGGTTTCAGCCTCTTTTTTAATCACACAATTACTAAAGATCAATCAAACAATATATTCTTTCTATTAAAATGATGACTTACTTACAAATATTTTTATATATTTTTTGAGATGTTACTTGCACAATCCTTTACGCGGTAGATAAGGAAATTACATTATTTAAAGAAGAAATACAATGGATGATGATAACTTGATAAGCATGTCATCTTCATATTAGTTAGATATTTTAATTTAATATATTATAAATAAATAAATCGATATGTGATTCGAGTGATAATTAAATAATTATAAAGACATCTTATATAATAAGACAAAATCGATAGAGTTGTTCATTTTAGTCATTTTAATGAATATTTTTAAAATTGATTATACTTTTTAGTTTTATTAGTTTATTTAAATTAAAAAATCAGTAATTTTTCATTAAAATATGTTTTAAAATACTTTTTGGAGTAGAAGGTATCACACTATTTATAAATACTTTTTTAAACAAAAATATATATTATTAGTAATTAAGGTAAATCAGGAAAAATATTGTATTTGCTTTTCAAAATACTGCTTTACATTAAAAATCTGATTTTATATTGAATATATATTAGAAGTAAATAACTAAAAGTCATTCTTAATTAATAAAAAAGAGTCTATTTTAATTTTTTAATTTTAATAGAAAAAACAAACCTAAAGGTACACACAAGAATGTTGTATTTGCCCTTGACATGTTACTTTTTAGTAGAGATGACCTTACACTCAAGTAATCACATGTGCAGTAATATTTCAGTTCTATAAACCAAATTAAAGTCACAAAGTCAAAACATATGGATTGTTAGATTAAAATTGTTGGAAATAAATACATTTGATTGTTGGAGCACCTTGAATTATAAGGCAATATGGGTTGTCACGTAGATCGTGGCCTCAAAATGGCTTGGTTGAGTCTGAAAATAAATAAACAGCAGAGCATACTAATCACTCTCACATGGAGTGGAGCACGATCCTGCAATAAGAAATAAACAAATCAAGATTAGTATTGTCAACAAATAATGGAATGAAAATTATATAAGGGTGTGTTTGTTTTAATATTCTAAAAATTATTTTAAGACATGTGATCACGGGAATGCAACATTATCATGTTTGATTCAAGTTTAAAAAGATTATTTTAAGGAATATTTTATTCTCAGGAATTTTATTTACACATAATTTTTCTCTAATTCTATCCTCATGGTTAAAGAGTGAGAATTCAGCATTTTCATAGGAATAAATCCAACTATCACTAACTTCTCATCTCTACTCACAAATTATTACTATTTTTAGTTTCATAATTTTTAAATTAAATAAATTTGTAAATATTACTAGGAATATTTATTTTTATCCAAACATATAAGTTGGAATATTATTTCAAGGAATATGAATCCAAAGAATATGATTCCAAAGAATATGATTTGATAACTTAAAACAAACACATCCTTAGTGGAAGACCAAATATAACCGTTCATCAAACCTTCAAAATTGTTAAAAGTATTGAAATATTTTATTTCATTATTATATTTTAATATTATCATATAAATATAAATTTCCATACGAATATTAGAGATGTTCATGGTATGCGCTGATCCGTGAACTCACTCACTCAATCCAACACAACCCTTATTTTTACTCAATTCAATCGTGTACATGTCCAATCCGAACTAATCCATTTGAATTCGTTGTATTCAGTTTGAGTTTGAAATTTTAAATCCACGAACTGCGAACCCAATCAATTAACATGTCACTTAAATTTTGTTTTATCTTATTTATAAATTATCTAGGATAATTCTTATGATGCATATATTTTTTTAAATCAAATTTCAGATATCAATTTTTTTTATTTAAAGAGATATATCTTATCTTTTAAGTTATACTTTACATTAGGATCACTTTCAGAAATCTCTTCTGACCAAGATGCATATAAACCCTTCTGCTTCTTGACATAAGTTGGACATTCAACTCTTACGTGTCCAAATCCTTCATTCCATGACATTGAATTCTTTTTCCTTGGTTGGTCTTCTCTACAGGTCTGGGTCTTCTACCATAGTCTTGATTTTTGTTGATGTCGAAAGACTTGTTCTTGACATTTGATCTTGACTTTCAGTCCATCTTCTTTACAACTTTATTAAATTGTCTTCCAAGTAGAACAATTGCATTAGAGATTCCTTCCTATGTATCCAAGTCACATTCATCTTCTAAGTCTTTTGTATTACTGACAAAGGCAATGCTTTTCTTCTTCTTAGACTTTTCATTGATCCCTAATTCAAAAGCTTGTAAAGATCCCATAAGCTCATCAACCTTCATGTTGTTTATATCTCGGACTTCTTCAATGACAACCACCTTCATGTCAAATCTCTTTGGAAGAGATCTGCGAATTTTTCTCATCAACTTATCTTCAAACATCTTCTCCCCCAAGACACTTGAGGCATTGGCTATCTCAATAATATTCATGTAAAAAGTCATGAATACTTTCATCCTCCTTCATTCTTAAGTTCTCAAACTTTGTGGAAAGAATTCGGGTCCATGAAGTTTTCACCTTAGATGTTCCTTCATGAGCATTTTTCAGTATCTCTCAAGCTTCTTTAGCAACAATGCAATTACTTATTAGTCTGAAGATCTTCTTGTCCACTCCATTAAACATAATATTTAAGGCTTTGGAGTTTCCCTGGGATAATTTTTCATCTTCATCATCCTAGTCTTGTGACACCCCAAATAATTCAACTGTTAAATAATTGAAAATTTAATTATTAATTTAATTAAAGGTTTAATTATTGGCATTTTTGAAATTAATGGATTTAATTAATTAATTAATGGATGTGTTGGGGTGTAAAGTGGAATTGGGAGGTGTTAGAGTAAAAGACTCTAATTTTTCTAATTAATTTATTTTTATTATTATTGGGAATAATAAAAATAAATAAAGGAAAAAGTGAGAAGAGAATTGGAAATTTCATTCTACGTGCTTTTGAGAAGAGAAGAGAAAGAGGAAAAGTCAAGGCGTCGGAAGTTCGAAGAATCATCGCGAGGTAATGGGTGATTTGGTCATATTATTATGCCTTATAGGTTTTGATGATCAATAGAACGGTCAGATCCGTTAGGAATCTCGAATTAGGAATTCTAGGTTGTGCCCTAATGTTATGATCCGACGTAATAATTCGATTAGGATTGATAAGAACGATTAATTTGTGTAGAATGATTGTAGGCTAATTAGAAAGTATAATTTGTGGTCAATTGGATGTGAAAACGCATGAAGTAATTCTGTTATGGTGTAATATGGAGTTTGGTGATGAGTGGTATAGATTGGGATTGCAAACAATGGGAATAGAACTGGTTTTTGGTGGAAAAACGCAGCATGAGTCGACCCAAGAGGCTATGCATATACACAAGCTGCGTTATTTTAAGAAAACAGGGTGGACTGTCGACACATACAGCCATGCATCGACTCATGTGGGGATTTTTGAACTCTTGTATCGGCACAAGAGAGTTATGTGTCGACTCAAGGAGTTTTTGTATCGACACAAGAAGGCCATGGATCGACCCATACTGAAGAAACTTTGAAAAATGGAAAATTTATTACGTATGAGTCGACACATGCGTGTTTTGTGTCGACACAAACAAGTTTTGTATTGACACATGGGGTTTTGGATCGATGCATACTGTGCTGAAACAAAATTGTAATTGTCTAAAAATTGTTTTGGTGATATCTTTGCGACCGTAACTCCGATTTAGGCATAGTTGGTATCTTTGGAAAGCTTAGAACGCGTACCATCTATTAAGAACATTTTCAAAACCCAGTAATTGAATCTTGAGGGATTGATATAGCTTTTCTTAGGAAAGATTCGTTGTAATTCATGATTATTCATTGTGTGTACTTGCTGAATGTTAATTCCATGTGTTGTAATTAACGTTATATGTTCATGAGTTGTTGTTATCATGTATTGTTGTTGGTGTTGGCTATGTGTGGAATAATGTTGTGTGATCATATTCCGTATTTGGGTTGTTGCATTGTTTTGATGTGCATGCATATGTATTCCGGTGATGGTTAATTCCCATTGTATGGAATTGGACCTGCAGAGCCAATACTCGTACCCAATGGATTGTGATGGTGAGACTAGATTCTTGACCCAGTGGTGTATGGGCGAATCGTTGTTTAGCTCTGTTTCCATGGTGTAAGCGGAACAGGGTGTGAATTTAATTCACGTTTGGTACCACATGCATTGAGTTTGCATTGCATATGTAATTATAACATGTTAGGATGATTTCCAGTGTTATACTTGCATTGATTGCTATTATGTGCATAATGAACTGTATGGAATATAATTGTGGATTGTAATCTGATGATACTAATGAGGGTGGAATAATGTATTGATTGTTTTATTGCTTTAAAGAAATGTATAATGCATTTTAATTGTTGATGATTTCAGATCGAAGTGATTAGTTGCTCAGGAATTGGTGAGGATGACTTATAGAGTTGTGCTATTTAGATTGTCCGTGTGTCAGTGTCATGCTCTGGTAGTTGTAACACTGGGGAACGATCGTTTTGGAATCTTAAAAATTAAACTTGTTTCTTTTGAGTTATGTTTGAAATAACTATTGATTGAGTTTATTCCGGGTTTTATGTTATTTCCGCTGTGTAAAACATAATTACTGGTTTTGAATTATATTTAATAAGTTCTTCAGTGAAAGCATAACTACTGTTACGATGTTTTATTATTCTGAAAATTTAAATTGTGACGCCCTTTCGTTATGTTAAACTCTGATTAAATATATAATTCGCAGGGAAATTAGAAGGGGTGTTACAATAGTGGTATCAGAGCATAGTCGGTTGTGTCTTAGTGTCGTTATCCCTTTTGTATGCGACTAGTGCAAGGTAACATTGTAGATACTTGTGTTCTAATGTGATTGTTTTGTAATGTAACAAAACAATGGTCGGAAGAGGTAACGGAAGAGACGATGCTGCTATCGTTGAAGCTTTGGGAATGCTAGCTGGTGTGCTTGGAGGAATCAGGAGTATTATGACTTGGGAATTTTCAGAGGAATAATCCTCCATTGTTCAAAGGCACTCATGATCCCGAAGGTGCTCAGAGATGGTTGAAAGAGATCGAAAGGATTTTCAGAGTGATTGATTGTGCTGAAGAGCTGAAGGTGAGATATGGTACTCACATGGCGAAGGCGATGAGTGGGTTGCTACCAGGACTGAAATGGAACAAGATGGTGTTGCACTGAATTAGGCTGTGTTCAGGAGAGCTTTCTTGAGGAGATATTTTCCTGAAGACATTCAGGGAAAGAAGGAGATTGAGCTTTTGGAGCTCAAGCAGGGAAATAAGACTGTGAGTGAATATGCTTCAAAATTTACTGAGTTGGCGAAGTACTATGCTCATTACAACAATGATGCAGATGGAGAATTTTCCAAATGTATCAAGTTTGAGAATGGTCTTTGTGATGAGATCAAGCAGGGTATCAAGTTTCAGCGTATCTAGAGGTTTTCTAATTTGGTAGACTGTAGTAGGATTCTAGAAGAGGATCTTGCTAATACTCTGACAAATGCTCGAGGGTATGTGGATCGTAAAGGAAAGCAACAGATGGATCATGAGAAACCTTATGATAAGAATAATCAAAGATCCGGTGGTTGGAAGAAGCCTAGTGGGGGAGATTCTAGTGCTCCTATTAAGTGCTACAGGTGTGGTGAGATGGGGCATCGAGCTAATGAATGCAAGAATGATACGAGGAAGTGCTACAACTGTGGGAAAATTGGTCATGTAGCTACCGATTGTAGAGCAAGGAAAGTGACTTGTTATAACTGTGGCGAAGAGGGTCATACTCGTCCGCAGTGTACTAAGCCAAAGAAAGAACAAGCTGGTGGTAAAGTGTTCGCTTTGTCAGGATCTGAGACTAAGCCAGATGATCGGTTGATTAAAGGTACATGTTTTATTAATGGTATACCTTTGATTGCGATTATTGATACTGGAGTGACGCATTCTTTTATTACTTTGGATTGTGCTAAGAGATTGAACTTGGATATTTCTAATATGGATGGATGTATGGTTATTGACACTCCTGCGTCGGGTTCAGTGACTACTTCATTTGTTTGTAGGAATTGTCCTATTGTGATTTTTGGTAGAGGTTTCGGTATGGACTTAGTGTGTCTACCGTTAGAACAACTTGATATCATCCTTGGAATGAACTGGTTGAAATTCAACCAAGTTCATATCAACTGTTTTGAGAAGACGGTTATTTTTCCTGAAGAGGTTAGTGTCGAAGATGTGACTATGTCAGTTAAGAAGATGAATTTAGCTGTTAATGATGGTGCCGTAATGTTTATGTTGTATTCTTCGACGGGGGCTGGAAGACTTCTTGTGTCGACACATACAACCATGCATCGACTCATGTGGGGATTTTTAAACTCTTGTATCGACACAAGAGAGTTATGTGTCGACTCAAGGAGTTTTTGTATTGACACAAGAAGGCCATGGATCGACCCATACTGAAGAAACTTTGAAAAATGGAAAATTTATTACGTATGAGTCGACGCATGCGTGTTTTGTGTCGACACAAACAAGTTTTGTATTGACACATGGGGTTTTGGATCGATGCATACTGTGCTGAAACAAAATTGTAATTTTCTGAAAATTGTTTTGGTCATATCTTTGCGATCGTAACTCCGATTTATGCATAGTTGGTATCGTTGGAAAGCTTAGAACACGTACTATCTATTAAGAACATTTTTAAAACCCAGTAATTGAATCTTGAGGGATTGATATAGCTTTCCGTAGGAAGGATTCATTGTAATTCATGATTATTCGTTGTGTGTACTTGCTGATGTCATATCCCAAAATTTGCCCTCTTACTCTTCAAGACATTTCTCATATCCATGCTCAAGGATTCCCCAAGGGTTGACCATACAAACCCTCTCCTAGACAATCAACCAAAACTAGGGTTTGGCTATCCTCAGATCAAGATGGGTTTCCAACATCCCCAGTGATCATCATGCCTCCTCATATGCTTCAAAGAATCTCCATGTCAAGTTTCAAGCCTTACAAGTCAAGCTTCCTCAAACAATTGCTCAAATGGTTGAAAATCAGTTGTATTGGACAAAAAGTCAACCATGGTCAACATACAGTCAAAATTCATGATTTTTGGTCAACATCCATATTTTGAAGTGACATTCATCATTTGATCAAGGGTTGATCATGATTCATCAAGAAAACTCAGGATTTGATCAAAAGTCAAACTTTCCAAATTAGGGTTTTCCGAGGAAAA
Organism: Vicia sativa; assembly: GCA_021764765.1. Taxonomy (NCBI): domain Eukaryota; kingdom Viridiplantae; phylum Streptophyta; class Magnoliopsida; order Fabales; family Fabaceae; genus Vicia; species Vicia sativa. The sequence goes on from CM038792.1 coordinate 1,873,046, forward strand.
GTCAACTGAACTTTGACTGAGCATAACTTTCTCATACTTTATTAGAAATTTTTCCACCACCTCTCATTTTGAAGAGAATTCCATTCTCTACAACTTCATGTCTCACAAGCATGGTCAGAAAATGCTTCATTTTGAAGATATGGATCAAAATATTAGAGGTCCTTTTCAAAGTCAACAAAAAGTCAACTTTTTGTAATGAAGTGTTATTAATTTATTATGCATGGAAACTCCAATTGAGATGAAACCAAAGAGGTTTTTTAGAGGACATATAGAGATTTTTAAAAAGTCCAAGAACACTAAAAAATATTAAAAATTGAGCAAGATACACCTTGCACAAGTTGGGCATTTTTGAAGAGGTGCACAAAGAGAAATACTTGTCAAATTCTAAAATTTTGCAAATGGGCCTAACTTTTCTTGGTTCAAACTTTTTCCTCAGCTAATTTGGAACTTCCAAACCCAAGGCCACGAATTTTATCTTTATTTTTCTATTTAATTTGGATTTGAATCATTTAAAAGCCAATTAAATTAAAATAAAAGGTAGAAAATCAAAATTAAATGCAAATTGGATTTTTCTCTCATTCTTGAGGTCCAAGTAATCCATAAAAGCTGGCAATTTTGAAATTGGCTTTGATTTGGCAAGAGAATTGATGAAAATTGGATCAAAAAGGAAAGATTTGGTTTCATACAAAATCAAATATTTTTACATTGATTGATTCATTATTTCCTCTTGATTTCTGACCTAAATCCATCTATTATATATACACAATGCATAAACATGAAAAAAGAACAGAAAAATTGCCTCTAAGAACCCTAATAAAACTCAAAAAAACTGTGCCCTTCAAGCTACTTGCAGCCCTGGTTTTAGCTTGTTTCAATCGATTCCAAGCCTTCCATTGCATTCTTTGAAGTCTCCTGAATCGATCCAGACCCTTACAAATCACAAAACCATCAAGAATCGTGAATTCTAGTTTTCGGTTTGTCCATTCTTTTTCAAAATCGATTTTTGATTATCATGCATATTTAACATGTTTTGATGTTTGTTTTGTATTTAGAATGGAGTTTCGAAGCTTTCTGCATAGTTTGATTGCATTTTAGGTACCTGAATCAAAATCCACCATGGCTAGGGTTCCTCTGCTCGAATTGGGATCTTTTGAAATACGTAAAATTTGACAAAACTAAGACCACCATCGTGTTTAGAACGATGTTTCCAATCGAACCATGGCTTCATATTGCATTTATATTGCTTGTGCTGGATTTTTGAATTTTGCAGGGGCTATAGCGTCGAGCTAAGCCGACGCTAACTATTTGAAAATTCAAACGAAGAAGATGAAGATCTTCGCGCGTGATATGGGCATCAGGAATTTATTTCGTTTTTGTTTCTTTTGTTTCATTTAACTAACACCAAATGTAGTCTGGCCTAGTGGTGAAGGTAGCGCGTGTTTTCCTTGGATGTCATGAGTTCGAATCCTGGCTCCAGCAATATATTTTTATCACTTCAAAACTAACACTTTTCTTATATTTTCTTTTAATATTTTCATGTAATTTAATTTATCTTTAAATATTTTTCTCATGCATTTAAAAATACCAAAAATAATTTTTTTTTGCATTTTAATCAGAAAAATGTTTATTTAATTTTTGACATTAAAATTAATATTTTTGCATGCATATTTTATTAATTGTTAGTTAATCATTAAATTGACTTTTAATTGCTTTTAATTATAAAAAACGATCCAGAAAATTTCCAAAAAATTACTCTATCATCTAATTGTCATTACTAACCCAAAACCTTTTTCCTCATTCAAAAATCTTGTTTTTACTAACACTTTTCTCTTATGCAATTTTCTCGTATTTTCCGATTATGTATCTGCTAACAGGTTGTAACGCTTCAGATTATTTTTCTCGTTTTTCTTTTCAATATTATGTAACTGCCTATGGGATGTAATAGTTTAATTAGGACTTTTACTTTCTGCACTCTTATTATGTATCTGCCCCCAAAGCCATGTAATAACGTCGGACTTTATCTTTTCCGCACTTTACTTTCCGCAATTTATTTTCCGCACCCTATAAACTGCTAGTAATTAGGCGTGTATGACAAGATAAAATTGGACATAGATCACTCATAACTTCAAGATAACATATCTGAATTCAACACACTCTTTTCACACATGCACCCCTTAGGGTAATTCTCTCGTTGCCTTACGAATGCAAATGGTCAAGTCCCTCGAACGTAGAGGTATCCTAGCACTGTTGCCTTCAAAACAAATCATCATAGTCCCTTCGATACAAAGATCATAGACCCACGATGTCGCCTACGAATACATGATCTCGTCCCTCGATTGTTGCCTACGAAAAGTGATGATCGTCCCTTCGAAAGTGCTAGGATACTTCCTACAAGTTGCCTTCTATGACCATCCGATGTCCCTTCGAATGTCCCTTCTACATCTAACGAATAGGGTTACCTACCAACTAATGGTATGGATAGCGCTATTCTAAAGGAACGTAAAACAACACGAAAACGACCATTCTGAGTAGGTAATAAGACTTTTAGTTGCTTGCTCTATCAAAATACTTTTCACACCACACACTTTTGTCAAAGTTCAAACTCTTTTCAAAACGAAACATTTCCAAACACTTTGTATACATTCCTACATGAACCATTACAAAGTCAAAACGAAATGCCTTTTTCAAATCATTTTTGTCAAACACACAGAAAGCAATTTTTAAAAGTGAGCTAAGAAGCAACTAAAAGCCCGTAGATAACTACAGATAAAAAGGGGTGCTAATACCTTCCCTTTTCATAACCTTCTCCCTTACTCAGAATCTAACGAAGGTCTTTTCCTGTTCTTTTCACCTTCCCTTAATTGAATAAAGGAAAATTCGATGGCAACTCTTGCTATCCGCAACATTTGCGATACAAAAATCTCAAAGTCAGTTCACTGTATTACAGCTGAATGTTAATTCCATGTGTTGTAATTAACGTTATATGTTCATGACTTGTTGTTATCATGTGTTGTTGTTGGTGTTGGCTATGCGTGGAATAATGTTGTGTGATCATATTCCGTATTTGGATTGTTGCATACTTTTGATGTGCATGCATATGCATTTCGGTGATGGTTAATTTCCATTGTGTGGAATTGGACCTGCAGAGCCAATACCCGTACCCAGTGGATAATGGTGGTGAGGATAGATTCTTGACCCAGTGGTGTATGAGCGAATAGTTGTTTAGCTCTGTTTCCATGGTGTAAGCGGAATAGGGTGTGAATTTAGTTCACGTTTGGTACCACATGCATTGAGTCTGCATTACATATGTAATTATAACATGTTAGGATGATTTCCAGTGTTATACTTGTATTGATTGTTAATATGTGCATAATGAACTGTATGGAATGTAATTGTGGATTGTAATCTGATGATACTAATGAGGGTGGAATAATGTATTGATTGTTTTATTGCTTTAAAGAAATATATAATGCATTTTAATTGTTGATGAAATCTCACCCTTACTTTGATGATTTCAGATCGAAGTGATTAGCTGCTCAGGAATTGGTGAGGATGGCTTATAGAGCTGTGCTATTTAGATTGTCTGCGTGTCAGTGTCATGCTCTGGTAGTTGTAACACTAGGGAACAATCGTTTTTGAATCTTAAAAATTAAACTTGTTTCTTTTGAGTTATGTTTGGAATAACTATTGGTTGAGTTTATTCTGGGTTTTATGTTATTTTCACTGTGTAAAACATAAGTATTGGTTTTGAATTATATTTAATAAGTTCTTCAGTGAAAGCATGACTACTGTTATGATGTTTTATTATTCTGAAAATTTAAACTGTGACGCCCTTTCGTTATGTTAAACTATGCTTAAATATATAATTCACGGGGAAATTAGAAGGGGTGTTACAAGTCTTCCTTAGCCTTCAGCATATCAATAATCTTTCCATCCTTATCTCTAGCCATTAATGGATCTCATCCCTTAACCATATATCTTCATGCCTTGTTGTCCTTGGATTTAATAAAAGCCACCATAAGAGCTTTTCAATAATCATAGTGGGTTTCATCTAGAATGGGTGGTCTGTTCACATATTCTCATTCCTGGTTTATTGTACCTAAAGTATCTTCTCTGAATCTCACCCAGATATCGAGCATGATGCTTGCTCTAATACAAATTGAAATTCTGGTATGCATATATCATATGTCTCGAGAGATGTTGAGTCACTAATATCTTATCAAAACGTAATGAATAGATTAAAACATAGTTTAAATGTATAGAAAGTAAACAACAAGCAGAATGAAATACCTTTCATGGTATTTGTTTTATTTGAGTTATGAATCATGAATGATGAAGCTTCTAGGAAGTATTTTAATAAGGCGTTTTGAAACTATGAATTCCGCTGCGAGTAGTTGAAATGACTTTGTTGTGATTAATGAAGTATTTATTATAATTAATTTTTAAAATATGTGTTATAAAGTAGAATTGTTTTATGTGATGTTTATATGAAGATGAGACACCTTTGTTGGTGATTTTTATTTGAATTAATTTCATAAATTATATGTGAATTACACGAGGATTTAGAAGGGTGTCACACAAGTGAGTTCGACATGGTGTGAAATCGACTTGTTTGCAGAATAATAAATAAAGCTAACAGGCTCTAAAGTTAAGAAAATAGATTTGCAAAACTTCTGTAAGATTAAAAAGTAAATTTGCTTAACATGAAAGACAACCTGGTGATTCAAACATACATTGCTTTTTTTACTCATTTCTCTATTCGCTTGAGTACTCTGATTGTTTGCGTGAGATGAGAGTAAGTTTCAATCCCCCTAAAATCTATTTACAATGATTTATTTATAGTACAACAAAGTTAATTGTTCCTTTGGTGGGATCCTATTTTCTGAGCGCCACATGGCTGATAATAGAGTCGATAACCGTGAGAAAATCGGACCTGAAGTCATCAGCTTGACCATATTGGCAAACACTCCAAAAAAATTTCTAAGTGTCAAACATTGTAAACATGACAAACTCATAACTTCCGAGCTATGTAATTTTTTATCCAAATCCCGAATGCATTTGATTTCTTCGGAAAAATTATAGACTACCATGAGATGAACAACTTTCATTTTGAGTATTTTCTGAAACGGATCCACGAACTATATGAAATCGACCTCAAAGTCGTCGACCTGGCCATGTGAAAACTTCAGCAAAATTTCACGAAGTGTTGGACTTTGCACATATGATAAATTTATAACTTCCGAGCTTCGTAACTTTTGATCTGAGTCCCGAATGGATTTGATTTCTTCAACAAAGTTGTAGATTGTCGTGAAATGAACAACTTTTATTTTGAACTTGATAACCCGAAAATGTATCGAATATTTAGACTAATTTACATGAATATTATCAGAATTTTAATTAATTAAATTAATCTTTATTCGTATTATGCCAATATTTTCTATGTTTTTAGGAATTTAATGTTTACAAGGCATGTGCGAAGGAAGTCGAGAAGCCCAATGCGCAAAGCCAAGCCCAGGAGTTAAGGGTAACGATTGTTAGCACCTGCCACACATTCCCTAACGCTTGTGATGAAGCAGGAGACTTCCTCAAGAAGGAATGAGTGACGACCGTCATGCCTAGCTCAATGGTCCGTAGCGATCGCCACAGAGGAGGATCCAGAGGAAAAAAATCCTCAACGATCACGCACCTCCAAGTCTATAAATAGGACCCTAAATCATCTTTTCACAGACTTTCTTTTCCGCTTCCTTTACTGTTACTCTATCAATTTTTCTAGTATTTATTTCCTTTGCCTTTTATTTTTCCGATTCTGGTTTCCTTTATAATTTTAGTACCTGTTTCTATTTTCTCGTAGCAATTTTCACATCGGATATTGCTGCGAACATTTGCTGATTCTAACCTTACGTTAGAATCATGCCTTTTTATTTCCTTCATCGCATTTACTTTTTGGAGCGACAAAGGGAAGATCTCACCGACCTGTGGGAGACACTCGAAGTTAGCCAAATATTCTGCATTTTTATTTTCAGGTTTAATTTAATTATTTATTTATTTTATACCAAAATTGTCTAAAATGTGTGGTTTATTTGAATTGTCTAATATTGTTTATTTTTGTTGCGCTATAATTGAATTATATAACATACTAGACTAAATTTAGTTATCGGTATGTAAGGTCATATAGTCGACGGGGTTTTGCAACGCCATTCTATTCATTCCGTTTTAAAAAGAATAATTTTTTGATTTCAATTACTAGTTCTAAATACCAACTGTTTTGTTATGAGAGTAAAATACAAATTAGAAGTTAGGATCAATAAAACGAGAGTTTGAGATAATAACTGGACAATAGTAATTGTGCATCAACTTAAAATACAGCGAGTGCGCTTTTAAGTTGATTAGGTTTTATTTGTTTTCAAAAACTATTTTTAAACTCTAATTGAAACAGCGAGAGTACTCATTTAGGTTTGATTGTAGTATCTGAATCAATAAACACGAGAGTGTGAGAAGAGGGTTTTCAAACAAATATTTCCTACTGAAACTGTTTTGATAACTCGAGTTTAAGTCGACGACTTGCTAAATCCCCGAAGTCCGACCATTACATACCGATATTTCCCATTTGAATCTAAACTAGATTATAATCAGTTAGGTTCCCTAAACCCAATTTTTACATTATTAGCCTTAGATTTACGTAGTAACCTTAGATAACGATAGGTCGACATTTAGTCCCTTGAGATTCAATAATCTTTAAAGCTACACGCGATAGGACTGTATACTTGCGGTCTAGATTCTTTAAGACACACAAAGTCGCGATCAGAATTCGACACAAAACGATGCTTGGAAATACGTGTAAAACACCTCCGAAGTCGGACACTTGGCCACATTAAAAATCTTCAAAATTTCACAAAGTATAAACGTCAAAAGTTGTAAACTTCAAACTTCGAAGCCTCATAACTCGAAATTCAGACATTATCAGAGAAATCCTCACAAGGACAAATTTGAAGTACCAAATGTGCTCTTTCCAATGATTACAAGTTCACGAAATCCCGACCACAAACGAACGAGATAGATAGTCGACAACATGGCTCCGTGCACATAAAGTTCTTAAATCTTAGAAAAATTTCTAAGTACAAGATTACCTAAAATTCAAGAAATCCCATTTTTATCTGATTCTTCCGACTTTTCTCAATAAATGACCACATTTTCTCAAATCTCGACAAGAATTTAGACCAAAAATCCATCTGGTCAAACTTTGACTTTCTGTTGACTTTGTTGGAGACTTTCTTCACACACTTAGCTTTCAACCTGAGAACGAAAGTTGTAGATAATAGTGAGAGAGACTTGTCAGTCGAAAATCATCATAAAATATCCTACGAGCTGAGAGATATGCCTTTTGGAGGACCTGAAACACACCAAAAACCCAAAATTCACTTTATTAAGAAGTGAACAAATAAAATCATTTTCTTGATGAAACGGCCTCCGATCTGAGCAGATAAATTGGAGAACATATTGATATGATTCCAATACTTATGGAACCAAACCAAAATGACTTTCTGACCAGAAAATCTTGCATCAACCATACAAACAAAAAAATATCAATTTTGGCTCGAAATAATCTGAGATGGCCGAAACACACAATTTTTTTCACAATTTGAGATACCATGAACCTAGTAACCACATGATCAATGCTATGCATGCATATGCATGTATGTTTATGATAATGAAACTATAAGCCAAAAATACCAAAATGAAGAGGGTAAATTTTGGGGTACAACACCCGTGACAAAGCAGGGTTGTTTTATGATATTTTTTATGAAGTGTGATACCCTTGTGTGGTGATTTTATTTTGAAGTATTTTTAAATTAATTGTGATTTAATGTGAGATTTAGAAGGGTGTTACAAAGGACTCAAGTCCAACCACGTTTTGAATAACCAACATAAATAAAAAATGGGGCAAAAAATATTTTGGATATATTCCTGACCATCTGATGAAGATCAACGTGCTGATAAGAATTTATTATATAATATATAAAAAAAACAAAATCCATTTTTTGGAGCCACGTGATCAACATCACACAATTATTATGGCAATTTGTTCAATTGGTTCAATTATTTACCAAAAATTTATTGAGCGATATATACACATATAAATGACAACATAATATTGTATTTAACCATTTATACATTACCAACTAACGAAAAAATTTACCATATTTGGACGATAATTTTTCATTTAATATACAAAAATATGATTAGAGAAAAGTGGAATAAAAGCATAAAATTATAGCATAAAACAACATAAAAAACGTTAAAATGAAACACACAAAAATACAGAGAAGATGAAAAAGAAAGAACAATAAAATGAGATATTAGACTTCAACATCATTTTGTCCCTTGTCTGATTGGTTGTCAGCTTTGTGGTCATAATACCGAGGATGATTGACATTTGTTTTTGGATTGTAGAGAGTCTAATCAGTGCTGGCAAGCAGCAGGTTTGCATTCTGTTATATCATCTCATATCCATTTATTTCAGAATGTCAAATCTGTTATTTTTGATATTTGTAAGAAGGAGGATGAGAAATTAGTTGGTAGATTTGCTATTATGTTAAATATTCTTTGGAAAAATAGGAATGACTTTATCTGGCATAATGAAAAGGAAGAATCATCTAAGTTGGGTTTAAGTGCTATTCATAGGTGGAATGACTGACTTCAAGCACAAGAAGTTAAGACGCCCAATAATTCTTCTAATCACGTTCTAGAGTGGAGTCCTCCTCCGGAGGGTCGTGTTAAGTGTAACGTGGATGCATCTTTTAATAATTATAATGGAACTACAAAAATAGGGTGGTGTATACGAGATCATCTTGGGTATTTTATTTTTGTTGGTGTAGCTTGGAATCCTGGATTTCTTTCTGTCATTGAAGCCTAAGCCCTTGCTCTTAAAGAGGTGATCCTAGAAGCTATATCTTCACATTTGGAGTTTGTTATTTTCAAAAGTGATTCTCAAAGAGTAGTTCAAGCTATCCATAACAACAATCTCGGTGGTTCCGAGTTTAGTATTATTGTTAAATCTATTTCTAATTTGCTCTTTAATTTTTCAAACTCTGAGGTAAAGTTTATAAGACCTCAAGCGGATATGGTTGTTCACTCTCTTGCGAGGGCGACCAATTCTTGGTCTCGACGTAGTTCGTTAATTATGAGGAGATATTAGAGAAGAAGATGTGCATTAAAAATATAATTAGGAAAGAGAACAATAAAATAAATATAAAAAGATGAAAAAGAAAGAATATAAAATTGAGAGATTAGAGAAAAAAATGTAATATGTATATGAAAAAAAGATGAAGAAAATGTGATATTGATATGAAAGATTTGAGAAGAATTAAATTAAAACCATAAGTGTGAGAAATAAAAACCGTTTATAATAGATTTGAGTATGAGTTATATTATATGTGGATTAAAGGTAAAACATAATTGATTTGATTTAGTTGTGTGTGTAAAATACAAATTACAAATGGAATAGAAAAAAAAGCTCAAATACATGTGAGTTAATGCAATTTTTTTAGTGTTTCAATTTGATGTAATTTAATTAATAACTTTATATTGGATGAGTTTAGTCGTGAAGAAATAATTTTATTATTAATAAATTAATTTCATATAAATTAATAAAGAAAAGAAAGAGTAGTATTCCAATTTGCATAGTAGTAAAATGAGGTGAAGCATTTTATTGAAGTTGAAATGAAAAGAAAACGGTGCGTTTAATTGGGAAAGTAAAAGGCAATAGATCGTCTCCGAGCGTGGTGGTGTTAGGGTTTCCCTCCACATTCACTCAAAGGTACCATTGAATTTGTTGCTTCTTCCTTCGTTTCATTACTCGATTTTGTTGCAGATAAATTAATGTCTGAAGAGGGTGGGTCCCCCACCATGTTGGTAGTTTATGACGATCCCTCTGACCAACACTCGTTGTCTTTGGGAGACACAAGCAGCACGGAAGAGTCACCTGCTCAAACCGCCCTCTCCTTGGAACAAAGCAATCATCACATTCCATACATTGGTCAGAGGTTTGCCACTCATGACTCTGCTTATCAATTCTATAGCGATTTCGCCAAGACCTGTGGCTTCTCGATTAGGCGTCACCGTACGGAGGGAAAAGACGGTGTTGGGAAAGGACTTACTAGACGATACTTTGTTTGCCATCGCGCTGGCAACACTCCTGCTAAATCATCCAATCAAAGTAAGCCTCAGAGAAATAGGAAATCTTCTCGCTGTGGTTGTCAGGCTTATATGAGGATAAGCAAAACCACCGAATTTGGACCTCCTGAATGGCGCCTCACTGGTTTTGCCAATCATCATAATCATCAACTTTTGGAACCTAACCAAGTTCGATTCCTTCCTGCCTACAGAACTATATCAGACGCTGATAAGAACCGAATCCTTATGTTTGCCAAAACCGGCATTTCTGTTCATCAAATGATGAGGCTTATGGAGCTTGACAAGTGTCTCGAACCTGGATATTTGCCTTTTACTGAAAAGGATGTAAGGAATTTACTCCAGTCCTTTAGAAAATTAGATCCCCAAGAAGAGACCCTAGATTTGTTAAGAATGTGCAACAATATTAAGGAGAAAGATCCTAATTTTAAATTTGACTACACACTGGATGCAAACAACCGTTTAGAAAATATTGCCTGGTCGTATGCTTCTTCCATTCAATTGTATCATATCTTTGGGGATGCTGTGGTATTTGATACAACCCATCGTCTCACTGCGTTTGATATGCCACTGGGGATCTGGGTTGGAATAAATAATTATGGAATGCCCTGCTTCTTTGGCTGTGTTCTACTGCGAGACGAAACTGTCACCTCATTTTCCTGGGCAATAAAGGTACTTAATGCAAAACTTATTGTTGTTTGCTTCATTTGGTTTTTGATTCAAATTGTGATTTGTGTAGCTATATACAATACCGCACTGTCTAGGATATTCTAAGTGTTACTTGTTGAGTAGCCTACACCTTGGAAATGTATACAAGTAGCTTGTGCTAGTTTTTTTATTCCAATCTTATAAGATGGACTAGATACTTCAATTGTAGATGATTACATCTTTTGCTTTTACTGCCTTGTGAAATTTTCATTGGTTTTTTAATACTTCAACCATTCTTTAATTTACGCTGGTTTTTGTTGTTTTTTTCTCCTTCTTGGAAGGCTTTCTTAGGTTTTATGAATGGGAAGGCTCCACAGACTATATTAACCGACCAAAACATGTGTCTCAAAGAAGCGCTATCTGCAGAAATGCCGATAACAAAACATGCTTTCTGCATATGGATGATAGTAGCAAAGTTTCCATCTTGGTTCAATGCTGTTCTAGGGGAACGCTACAATGAGTGGAAGGCTGAGTTTTTTAGACTTTATAATCTTGAATCAGTTGAGGATTTTGAACTAGGCTGGAGGGAAATGGTCTGTTCTTTTGGGCTGCATTCCAATCGGCACATGCTTAATTTATATAGCTCGCGCTCGCTTTGGGCATTGCCATATTTAAGAAGCCATTTTCTTGCGGGAATGACTACAACTGGTCAGTCAAAGTCAATTAATGCCTTCATTCAACGGTTTTTAAGCGCGCAGACACGACTTGCTCACTTTGTGGAACAGGTATTATATCTTTCTGTCTCTTTTGTTCTAATTTGTTAAATTGGACTTTTAATGACTATTCACATTTCATAGTGAATTGTATCCTACTTTTTGGAGGTATTAAATCTTTATATTTCTGTAAACTTGAGTTTGCTTTGCACAACCAGGTAGCTGTTGCTGTGGATTTTAAAGACCAAACTGGAGAACAACAAACCATGCAGCAGAATCTACAAAATGTTTGCCTCAAAACAGGAGCTCCCATGGAATCACACGCCGCTACGGTCCTCACTCCTTTTGCCTTTTCAAAGCTTCAAGAACAACTCGTGTTGGCTGCACATTATGCATCTTTTTCAGTGGAAGACGGATTTCTTGTGAGACATCACACCAAAATTGAAGGAGGTCGCAAAGTTTATTGGTCCTCTCAAGAAGGAGTTATAAGCTGCAGCTGTCACCAGTTTGAATTTTCTGGAATTTTGTGTAGGCACTCTCTGAGAGTTCTTTCAACAGGAAATTGCTTTCAGATCCCAGATACATATCTTCCCATCCGATGGCGTCGTATCAGCGTGCCTTCTTCAAAGCTTCTTCAAAATGCATCCAGTGATCATGCTGAAAGAGTTAAGCTATTCCAAAATATGGTTTCATCTCTAATTACAGAATCTGCCAAGTCTAAAGAACGATTAGATGTTGCTACAGAACAAGTTTCCATTCTTCTGTCTCGCATAAGAGAGCAACCAATTTCATTACAATGTGCCAGAGACATTTCTACCATTAATAGGAATCTATGATGAATTCTCTGGCAATTTGTGATTCATTGAATGGGAGGTACTGTAAAATGTTTGTGAGAGTATGGTAATTGGATTTAGTTGTGTGATATATCAGTGTCCCCTTCCTCAAGGTGGGGGTGTTGTTTCAAATTATTATTTTGGTAAAATTTCTTAGAATGGCAAACGCCAAATTGCATTCTGTCACAAGGATTCTGTTCTGTACAAAATGTATAGGAAATTTGTTCATTAATCATTATTCATATACGTACTTGTATTATTTGTAGTCTTTCTGCCATGGTCAGTAGTTAGGGGAGACTATTATTATAATTGGTATTTAGATATTAGGTGTAATAAGAAATCCGTGCAATATAAATATCCCATTCAAATCTATGTTAGTGTATTTGCTGTTTGATTGTAAATTTATACATTATATTCCAGGCAATGACAATTGTTCTATTTTTAAAAAAAATTGTTAACTGTTTCTTTATTTTAATTCAACTGCGTTTACAATAAAGAAGCAGATTCTTGTTGTTTGGTAACCAAGATACACGATTCTATCGATTCAACCTTTTAACTACAAATTTGATGGTACGAATAAGACCATTCCTAAAAAGGAAGCAAAACTTTAACAAATCTATAAGTATTTGCATCCTACTCAAAAGCTGTACATCTGCTGAGTCCCGTATCAAACTACATGAATTAATTATCTGGCCTCCATGTCCTACTTAATTAATCACCTTGATCTAATAGTGATCCAATGATTCCCTGATGCACTGTCTTCCTGTTGCCATATTGTTTTCCCTTGTGAACACACAAACTCATTTCCGAAGGAAAGTTTATTCCCTCCTGCTGGACTTGGCAATTCATCATCGTCGTCATCATCATAATCATCCTCAAATTCACGAACATCCAAGACAGCTGCCGGGGAGGAATTAGAGTAGTGTTTGTGATAAGTTAAAGTATTTGCAACAAGGAATGGATGGTTAAGTAATTCCTTCGCGGTAGATCTCTTAGTGGGATCTCTCACCAAACACTTGTTCAAGAAGTCGAAACCTTCCTGAGAGAAATGACTTGGAAATTGAGGTATCCCATCACCACAGGCAATCTTAAACATGGCAGACATTGGATTTGAAATAGAAACAAAGTCATCATGAACCCAAGGAGGCCTACCGGTGGCCATTTCAATAACAGTACATCCCAAAGACCATATATCTGCTGCTGCAAAATCAACAACCCTCCCATCTTTAGCATTCCTCGATAATAATACTTCAGGAGCCATCCATAGAGGAGTTCCCCCGTTATTAATAACAGATGACGGCGAATTGTTCATGTGCGAGTCCTTGCTGATCCTTTTTGCACATCCGAAATCTGCGAGCTTAACTGTCCCAGAGGAGGCCAAAAGCACATTTTTGCATTTGAGGTCACAATGCACAATCCCATGTTGGTGAAGATGATATAACCCAAGCAAAATCTGTCTAGTATACAAACGAACAACATGTTCATCGAATGAACCACCAAACATGTGTAACGTGTCAGCTAAACTACCTCCAGCCATATAGTCCATGAAAACATGCAGCTTATTATCTTGATGATCATACTCTGTCCCTAAACATTGAATAACATAGGGCGATGGCAACGATGATGACGATGATGATAATGAATTCTTTAATGTATTTAGAATATTCACCTCGTTCTGGAGAGCATCATGTTCTGCATCAGAATGCGCTGTTTTCGCTACGAAAAGTCCACCGGTTGATTTATTCATGGCTAGATGAACACTTCCAAAAGATCCACTTCCAACAATTTTACCCTTGACCCAATCAAAACCACTCATTTTTATCTCCCTTCCACCACCAATTATGATCAAAATATGAATCTCTTGGAGGAGGAAGGGAATTGTTGTTGGAAATGTGTTGCAAATTGAGGATACTAAACACAAATTACTAAAAATCCTTCATGGTATTAAGATTGATCGACGAAGCGTGTAATAACAAACAAATTAATGAGTAGAGCGGTTTTCGATATGCCGAAAACCGCCCTAGGAACAAACTGTACCTACTCCAACAAACAAAAAGAAACGCTCGTCGATCTTAATTGAAAGAGAAGAAGAAAATGGTAACAAATATAACCAAAAAATAGAATAGACAAAGCTATTTAATTATTTATGTTATGTAATAAAAGGGACAGTTAGTGGCCGTTGGTACTTGTCTATCCTTAGTAGTTACAACAGGACAAGATACTATAAACAAACATAGGGTCGGATTCTCATCATTTTGGATTTTTTATATTTGGCAAATTTTTCTAGAGTGAGAATTTGCCTTTCTTGTAATGTTTTATTAGGACCTAATCTTTTTTGTCTAATTCTGGGAAATTTAAGCATTTTTAATTTTAGAAACTTAAAATCACAATAGGATACAATCATTTTTAATTTTAGAAAATAAAATCCAATAAAGATAAAAACATATATTGATTTATGGTATGGACATACATAATAATTAAAGCTTAACACCGCCCGCTTAAAGTTTAGAGTATTTTTAACTTTATAAAATGAGGTTATTGACATGTTACCAACAAAGTAGTTAATGATGCAAGTCTTTTATAATGTCAAAAATTAATATTTGAATAAGTTAAACTATTATGAGATAGAATTTGGGAGTTCAAAATGATTTTTTTTTACTCTAGATACTTTTGGTTTATGTTTTGGATATGCCAAAGTAAGAGACAATATTTTATCTTTACTTTCATTATATTCATCTTAAATCTTAAAGTGATATTGAAGTGCTAATTAAGCAGGTCCATTCTGTACCATTGTATAAGAGATCAAAGTCACCATTTAAGATTATCAGTTTTTTTAACTATTCTAATTTTCAATTCCTAAGCGGGGCTAAAGCATCAATTTCTAGTTCTCGAAGAGAATATTGGTGTCATCGGTGGGAAACAAATTACGATTCCTACGATTTTCACAAAAATCAAGTTCGAAACACAAACACCACCGAACAAACTCAGAAGTTCTAGATTTGGATTCTTGAAATTTCATATCCAAATCTTGGATTTACCGGTTCGTAACCTACTTAGGTCACTGAATTAAGGGAAAACGAGCTTCCAATTTCTACGCTTTCGACGAATCAACAATTGCTTTTCAACTTCACCATTTGCAGCCTCTTCAGATCTCAGAATCAGAAACACTCAAAAGTATGCATGGAGATCCATCGCAACTAAGTTGACGAATCATCTTCTCAGTTGTGATTCTCCAAAATTCGAATCTCTGACTCTCTCGGAAAACTCACAAACTAGCCAAGGAAGGATATGAGATTCAGATCTAGAGTTAATCCAAGTTGCGAAGACCATGTCAATAAGGATCACCCATGGAATTTGCAGTTCATATATCGATTTAGTGTTGCCCGTGCTTCCTATCCCCATCGGGGTACCTACTTTGATGACCTAAAGATACAGGATGTGAAGAGATAAAGTTGTACAGGTTCCATAAAGTCCATTTGGGTTTGTGAAGCATGGCGAAGAGAGAAAGATGTACAGGTTGCACAAAGTCCAGTATGGATTGAAACAAGCTCCGAGAGCTTAGAATAAGCAAATATATAGTTTTTTAAGGGAGAAGGAATTTGTGAAGTGCACAACTGAGAAATTTGTGAAAATAGATAGTTTTCTAAGGGAGGAAGAATTTGTGAACAAGTTTGATGATGCATCAAATAAGATATACAATTGAGATGCTCAAGAGATTTGAGACGAAATAGTTTAACTTAACTTTTGATACCCGCTGAACCAAAACTGCAACTATCAAAAGATGTAGATGAAGATGATGTCGACTCAACCTAATACAGAATACTTATTGGGTCATTAAGATACCTTTGTCATACAAGGCCTGACTTAACATACAATATAAGTATGGTAAATAGATTCATACAGAAGCCAAAGGTATGACACATAGCAACGACGAAGAGGATACTGAGATATCTGAAAAGAACTCTTGACTATGGCATTTTATTTCCTACAGCTGATGAAGGAAAAGAATGCAAGTTAGTGACATACACTGATTCAAGTTGGTGTAGTTATGATGAGGATCAAAAATCTGCAGTAAGATACGTGTTTATGCTAGGTGGTGCACCAGCTGCTTGGAGTTCGAGAAAGGAACAAGTAGTGACATTATCATCGTGTGAAACATAATAGATAGTTGCTTCTTTGTGTATGTCAAACAACATGGATGGTGAACTTGATTGAATAAATTATAAGGAAAGATCATGGAACAATTACCATGAAGATAGACGAAATGTCAGCTATCTACCAGACAAAAAATTTGATAGCACATGATCAAAGCAAGCACATGGAGACGAGGTTTCATTATCTTCGAGAGCAGGTAACAGATGGAAAGATGAACTTGGAACAATGCAGAATTGAGAATCATATTACAAACATCATGACCAAAGGTGTGCATGTCGAAGTGTTCATAAGTGGTGTGTTGAAAGTATAATTCCTTGTGCCGAAAGCAACATGTTGCTCGACACAAGGTGTGCCGAAATAACCTAAGTGCGTGTGTTGAATTATTTGTCGAGTTATGTATGTCGAAGTGTTGAAACATGTTGTTTCACATAGGATTTTGACTTAGCTCTAAAATATGTATTTTAGGCTTTTATAGTTTTGAACTTTTTGGTTTAGGGAGAAAGCAAATTCATTATAACTTATATTCACAGAATTTGCAGTTGCAATTGAATAAAAAATTTCTGCAAATTATAGATAGAGAGCAACTCATAAGAAACCCTAATATCCTTTCTTATTTAATTTTTCTTTTGGTTTCATCGTTACTATGTAGTGATAATAATCATGTTCATCAAGATTGATAAAAAATTTACATAAATTTTGGGGGATTTCCAATATATAAAGAACCATGCATGTCTTCTATGACTTTCCTTTTATCTATAATATTCAAAATTATTCATTATCTCAATTTATTTATTTTCTCTCTGTAATAAATAATTAAGGATAATTGACAAAACTATAATCAATACTAGTACTTGTTTGAATTTCGAAATTAAAAAAAAAAAAATTAAAAAGAAAATTAAAAAGAAATGGAAATAGTAAGTACTTGATTATTTATGAGTTTAATGTGTTTGGTAAAAAAGGAAAAAAAAATTAATAAATTACAATTATACAATTAGAGTAATATGGGACGTTGATTTGATACACGAATACACGATGACAATTTGAACATATCAGCCATAATTAGATTAAGATTGGATTATGAGAGGGGTGTTCATTTCATACACGATGACAAGTATGCGTGGACGCGTTTAACTTTAAATTTGATTTGCCTCTTAACATTTTATCCAATAGAATGTTTTATATCAAAATTGGTTTTGTCTTGTATTAAATATGGTTTTCTTTCTTCCAAAAAAAAAAAAGTTGTTTTCAGTTCTTGTCAAAAAGAAGGGAAAAAAGGTTTTCACTTGTGTGAATTTTCAACGACGGGAAGGAATGACATTAAAACAAGTTTTATGTCTCAGCCATGATGGCCAGTATCAACATGGATGAACTTAAAAACTCTTTCATTTTCCTCCCTCTAATAGATAGATGTATGGTGCATACTATAATGATGTTTATGCAGCCAATGATTTATCTTCACTGCTGTTCATCAATAAACCCATTTAAGCTTGCAAAAATAGTTTTAATGCTACCTACCTAGTATCTATTAAGCATCAATGCATCATTAGCTGAATTATTTGAACACTTGAATCAATAATTTTTTGTATCTGCATACATCTTTAGTAAACTCCTCCACTCCAGACTAATATTTTACAGGGTCCACTCTGAACAATGATCAGTTTTATTCCAAAGTACATTGACCTACTTGAGGTATTTTTAGTACTAAGATTTATCATAAATAGCATGCTTTCCATTTTAATTGTTATCAATATACACACTAGCCTAGACAGCTAATTAAAGTAATCATACACATAACCTGTTTAATCTGATCAAAAGTCATACCAGAGCAATTTTGCAAACCAGCAACTACTAAAAGAGAATATATAATTGTAAGTAAATGGTGTTCTAACATTTAAAGTACAAAAATACAACCAGGCAGGAAAATGTTATCAAGATAGCAGCACAGAAAAAAGGATGTACTCAATAATTTCTAGGGCAAAAACATTATATATCTAGAATTAGCAAACATAATCCAAAAGAAAAAAGCCTTATTGAAACTAAACCCTTTACAATCAGTTTTTTCTTTTCCAAAATTTGATATTCACCCAACATATTCAGTTACTAGCTGCTAAGGTCCAATAACTTGGGTTGGAGATTGCATGGGCCAACCTGGAAGAGACGGAGATCCGGGAGGTGTTGCGCTGCGGCTTGGAGAAAATAGGCTAAGTTCTACAAATGTTCCAGTTGAACCGACACCCTTTTCCATTGTCCGAAATGAAATTGATCCCCGCTTTGTTGATTCATCAGAATACCTACCAGGACTAGGCCGAGCATTTTCCTCAACATTATCTTCAGGATGACTCTGATTCGCAATAAGGGATAGAGTATCATTATGTCCATCATTAAACCTCCTAGTCCTAGCCTCCAAGTCTTGTAGATTTCCCAGTGCTAAAGAATCGGCAATTGGACGGTACACAAGTGTGCACATGCACAATCCAGAACAACATACAAGTGCAAGAAAAGCCAAGAAAACTAAGGCTTCAAACATAAAATTCTCAGGTTCAGATAAAACAGATAAACCAAGAAAAAGAACCCTTAATGGAAGGAAACACAAAACAGAGAAGAGCAATGTGTAGACCCTTTTTTGCAAACCTTTGTTGATGACTAATTTCAAAATGCGAGTACCAAGCCAAAAAAGGTAGGAAGTCAGTATAACGGCAAAGAGGGCAAGGAGAATAGTACTAAGTAAAGGGTAAGTACAGAGTGCAATATCATGATTCCCCCCTGCCACTGAAGAGGAGGCAACTGTACTTGTAAAATAAGGAGGCAATTTGTTCATAATACCCTTATTCTTGTCTAACTGAGGGCCGACCCAAATAACAAAAAGCTGGAGAAGAAAGATTGGAAGGCAGGAAAGAAGAATGTAGGCAGATGTCTTGAGATTCCATTTGGGGCTCATAATTCCAGTTTCCAACCTCTGCAGGGGTGCACGGAGGAGAAACACAAGGGTGAGGAAGAGGCAAGGTTCTGCAAATCCCATGCTTGAAACAATGTAACATTTGCAAACAGTTTCCTTCCATTTTAAGTGCAGGGCACGTCGTAAGAAAGTTAAGCGAAAAATCTCACCTAGACCCCACCAGAAACCAAATAGGATGAATGTTATTCTAATAATCCAAGGACCACTAAAATAATTGAGCTGAACAAAAGCTTGATTATGAATACGAGAGCGGAAGTAGAAGGAGTAAGCAATGCATAAGAAGCCAAGAAGAATCAAGATGGCTACTAGAGAAATTGTGACCACACCGAATGCTTCGGCAGCAAATCTGGACAGGGGCATTACCCGATATACAGATTCCACGCATGCTCTCTCCCAGCATGGATAGCAGAAATCCCAGAATTCAGCATAGATGATTACATAACATGGTGAAATGGTGAGCAGAAATGCACTAGGATTTATCCCCCAACTGAAGCATCTGCATCTGCATCTGCAAGCAACACAAAAAATATACATGTTGAATCTCTAATCTTAGATTAATACAGCAAACATGAGATTGGTATCGTCAATTGTGCATATTGTAAAATTAAACAAATATTTGTGCATAAAAATGAATGACATTGAAGATAGAAAAAAAGAGGGAAAATGTTTGATCCAAGTTGAAATGGTACGAGTAATAATAAAGAAAGATGATAAATCTGAAGAAAAGATGCTTACAGTGATGATCGATGAGGAAACCCTAATCGAGAAATGAGAATGAGAAATGAGAAATGAAAAATGAAATGAGAGAGAAGGTGTGTGATGAGTGGGACTTTGTTGTTGACAGCCTGTCTCCAGCTGTATCCTCCGAACCTTCCGCTTCGTCGACACAACCACTTGCTTCGCCTTTATACCTTACCTACGTGTCACTCCAACTCTTTCTTTTTTTACATAATAATAATAATATACAAATGCTATTTTTATCATATAATTTCACTTTCCATAAAACTAAATATACCAACTAAAACCCATAAAATAATGTCAGTTCTTGCTCATTAATATATTTATAAGCAACAACAATGCCATTCTCAAACCAAATTCAATTACTTGTATGAATGAGAAGGACAATAACATATGCAGCCCTTAGGCATTGTGAATTGAGCCTCAATTCCAAATTCATCAAGAAATCTGGAAAAACTATTGGATTTCTTCTTGTTTCATCGTATCTTCCATAATATTCTCTCCCTCTATCAAATTGCACACATTTCACCTTTTTCCCTGTTTTTAGCTCAATAACAGCTTTAAAGGACTTGAAAATGCATCCAAAGAACTACATTTTTCTTGCACAAGATCTATCAAACTAAATCTTGGAAAGTCGTCTATAAAAGTGATAAAGTACTAGTATCCACCCATATAAATACTTGTCTATGTGAATTAATTGCTACACATCACCACATCGATTCACCTTTGTATTCTTAGTTTTAGCAGTCAGTTTTCCATGGAGACAACTAATAAAAGTGTCGAAATTAGAGAAATCAAGATTAGGAAGAATAATTTCTTTAATTAGTCTTTTGATGTGAGGTCTGAAAATGTGCCCTAAACGTATATACCATAACATAGAAGAAGACTCAACTCTTCTACCATGCTTAGAGCCAACAATGTTGCTAACACACATTTTATCCATTTTCAGTATATATAGACCATCATGTAAAATTCCAGAACAAACAACGTTAGATTTAATTAGCAAAATTGAATGTGTAAGCACACTTATCCAAGGCTCAAATAAAAATCAAATTTTTTCTCATAGAAGGTACATAAATTGCATATTATATGTGAAGCCCGGGCAAAAAATTTATAGACCGCAATTTCATATTATATGTAATCAAAAACACTTTTAACTTATTTTCAGTTTTAGTACTCCTATTTTACCTAATTCACGAAATTAGTCCATCTATTTGTCTCCCTCTCATACTGTTCACTTAAAATTAATGGTATTTTTAATTTTTAAATGACAAATATCAGGTCAAACTTGATAAATCGTTGTATATAATTTTAGTATTATATTTTGTAGATAAAAATATAAGTTAAAAAATGAAAAATCTCATCGATTTTTTATGAAAAATTATGAAAGAGGGACTAAAATTGTTTGAATTTAAAATAATTGACTAAATTATTTGAATTTACAATAGAAAGACTAATTTCGTGAATAAGACAATAAAATCTCAAAATTATAATTTAATCAAAAAAAATCTTTTGATTTTGTCCTTTTCTATTTTCTTTCTTTCAATTTTTTAAATTTTGTTTTGTTTTTTAACTCAAAAATTGAACCAGACTAAAGAGTCTGTGCAGTTGCCCAAGATAGCCTTATGGTAGAACCGCCACTGAGTATAATGAAACTCTCTTCTTGATGGATAACAACAAAGACCAAACTTGATATTCAAATAAGACACAAAAACATTAGATACCTAATGTATCACTAGTCTCCCTCAACAAACAATCTAAAACACAAGGTGCTAGTCAAGGGATTAGATGAATGTGAATTAAAAACACACGCGCGCACAAGATTCTCTAAAATGTCTGGGTAAATGGATTTCGGTTATTGATTGTTATCATGAACAACGCAACAAGATTAATCAACTCACTCTCTCTAATTCACTCAACACAATAACAAATTGCAAAAGAACAAGATGCAACAAAAAGAGAAAATGAATCTAACATGAATTCACTTCAAGAATTTTTTCTAAAGAAGAGAGAGAAGATAAATTGTATTTTTTGTCTCGAAAATGGATTTCGCCATTTTTTATTTTTTCACTCTCACAACTTTCACCAAAGAAACAACTATATAAATCTAAGATGGAAAAATGGGTTTTGTGAAGTCATGATTCGAGTCAAGAGAAAATCATGATTTAAATTACAAGATATAATCATTCAAATCAAGTAAAGATTCTGATTCGAATCAATAAGAACATAGCCCAAATATGACTTCACTGAGACACATGATTTGACTCATGCTTTGCACTTGATTTGAGTCACAAGAGTTTTTTATTTGAATGAGCTTTATTTTATGATTCGAATCAAGATTTCTAGTAGTAAATCCCAATTTTTCACAAGTTTATAATTCGAGTCATATTTTGTACATGATTCTCGTCAAACACTCAACATCTTGATTTTAAAAGTTCTAACTTATTATTCAAGTTACATTTTATGAAACAGAAAAATACAACTTGTTAGGCTAACAAAAGAAACATTATCAAGGAACAAAATACTCTTATTTTATTAAGCAATAGGGGGTTCTAATGGTACAAAGACACAATAGGTGAAGTGATTATAGTTCAACTCAATATGAATAAAGTACAAACACTCAAATTCAAATAGATAAACAAATTTCAATTATGCTACCAGATTAAATAACATACAAATACATTAGCAAAAACATCAAAACAAAGTAAGATATACCACCATACACAATGTGATTGTACTTTCAGTCTTCCCCTTTTTATGTTTGGAAATTTTGGAGATATTATTGTTGATCACTAGCGTTATTTGAAATTTGTTAGTGAATAAAATCTAGTTAATGTCCCAAAAAAATTATTCAACTATTAAAAAGGAAATTTTATCCATTGTTCTTTGCATTTCAAAATGCCAAAGATGACATTTTCTATAAAATTTTGTTCTTAGAATAGACTGTAAATCTCCTAACTAGATAATTTTTACAATCTACAGAAAATGAGCATGCCAATAAGGCAAATGATGCAAACTTCTTACCACTACTCAAAAGCTCCACCTACTTCAAACCACGTCACATTGCCCACTTCAAACAAATTCCTTACTTTGTGAGATTTTCGTGCTATACCACAAATTTCCTACCTTACTTACAAATTATTCAAAGTGCCAACCCTCCAAAGATACCTTCTAAAGGTGAAACTTCAAACTCCACCATAACCAAAGGGTATCCGTATCCAAAACCATACTTCACAAAACTAAATAATCAACATATCAATCTTACCAAGTTTACAACTATTCAGGATTTCAAAAATTTAAAGGACAACATTCATCATTACTTTCCAGAGAGATGTTAATGGTACATGATGAGGTAAAGAAAACTCAATAACTTTATGAATACATCATTTGTGATTCAAAGTCCATTGAACTTAATCCTACTATGTATCAAAAGGATAATTCAAGAATTTAATATTCAAAATATAAAATTAAAAATGTTCAATAATTTGATGATTGTACTTTTCCTTTCTTAGGAAAAAGCTTTTCAAAACCTTTTAACCCTAAGGGTTTTACATATGTGGACTACAAAACTGCTTGGTTTAAAATGTTTCTCAAAAGGTCATTTGATCATCCATGCTTTTTTACATTCCTGAATTTTGTAAATATGTGTTCCTCGTATGGTTTCTCGAATGGTAGGTCGAATTTCAAGATGCCCTTCTTCTTTGGAATTCAAAGTACCATGTAAATATGTGTTCCTCGTATGGTTTCTCGAATGGTAGGTCGAATTTCAAGATGCCCTTCTTCTTTGGAATTCAAAGTACCATGTATGCTGTGCATTCTCTACTGGAGCTATACTTTCAAGTAATATTTTTCGAAGTCACTCCCTCTCTATATTATCAGAGTTCAAAATCAAATGGTGGCAAAACTATTCATCTAAGTAGTTCAATCTCACTGTAGTCCAAAATTTGCTCATAATTAGAGAATACTCTGTCTGGAAGAAGCAATCCCCTCAAAGTTCAAAAGCAATTACTGATAAGAAGGAATCCCTTTTATCTCAAACGAAGTTTGAAATATTCAAGATGCTTGAATCAAACCAAAAATTGATCAATAGTTATTTGCAATTCCTATCCTGTCCTAATTAACTCAGTTGAAGAAGTTCCACCCCTCGAGAGGAGGTAGATCTTGACGGTTTTGACATCATAATATTTTCCCTATAAGGAGGTAGATTTATCTGGAGATTAATATATGGATTAAGGGAGAATGAGATATGTCTCTAATGAAGTCATTTTTTTTCTCGATATTTTTGTGTTTCATAAGAATATAGCATGGAAATTACAATGGCCGAAGAATTTTATGGAATGTTTAAGAGCAAAATCAGGGGCAGAAATGATGCCCCAACATGAATACTCCGAAATTGGACTGCCTGCTTGGGCGGATGATTTGTTGAACAACATTATTTTTAAACCTACCTTTACACATTGGAGGCAGATAAGGGGACAAACTTTAGAATCCAATAAAAAGTGAAACCAACAGCATTAGAATGTTTGGGAGGTAAATCAAAGCATGCATTAATTGATCGTTCAAATTCAAACTAATCTCCTAATGTAAAAACATGGACATATGCAACGAAATAAATAAGCACCAAAACTATAAACATTTCCAAATTGACCTGTTGATGATCTCTCTATCTGAACTGGAATGCCATAAACCGGTGCTGACCCAACAATATCTTGTGCTTGACTTGGATAAGATATTTCTGGGAATGTCCCATAGTTGATATGTTGTTCAGCTTCTTCAACCCATGAAAACGTACTAGGTAAGGGTGGAGCTGATGGCTGGGTGCTACTACTACAGCAACAGCAGCAATGGTGACAGGGAGGTGGAGGAGGAGGATGCTCATACTTGTTTTCCTCATGCTTCTTCTTCTTTTTCTTCATCATCTTTTTGGACCACGACTTGAGTTTCTTTGCAGATTTTACTAAATTTTTCATTAAGCTTCATGTCCAGTTGTAACATAACATCCATAATATAGTTCAACGTTGAGGGAATGTCAAATACACCGTTAATATTTATGACCGTTGTATATCCATCACTGTTCTAGATCTTTCTTTACGTTACATTCCTTTTCATCATTATGTATGTGCAAAACCAACTGCCTTTTCCGACTTACAATTTTAAATTAGTCTCTCTAAACCCGCAATACATGACAAAGTTATTTAATAAATAGTTAAATATTATAAAATTAAGTGCTAAGGTTTATGAATTATGATGGTAGAGAAGTTGTCACTACTAAATTAATCATTGATTCTAATAAAACTGTTCCATCTAATTTTAGTCCCAACAAAATTTGTATTCATCTTTTGTTCCCCTACAGCTGAATAAAAACACGCCACTTTCTATAAAAAAAAAAAGGTGTTATTTAAGAAGACCTTAACTGAATGCAGGTTTAATAGGAACTGAAATTAAATTGCAATGTAAAAGGAAAAATGAAGTCAGATCACAGAAAAATGCTGCTAGAAAAAAAATGGCTCGATATACATTCATTGAATGGTATTCAAAGATTAATATTTAGTTATTTACAGAAATGAGATGCATCACATCAAAGGAATTACAAAAGAACCAAAAATCAATAGCATACATAATACTCCACTCGACCAAAGACCTTCTTCATGCTCACGGCCCCATTCAAAGCAGAACAAGCGCAGAGGGCCGTGAGACTTGGCAAAAACAGAGCTATAGAAATAGAAAAACCACAACACCTTTAACCTATCATCTTTCGAGGAAGAGATCATCAAACAGCGCTATATATTAAACAAAGCCCTCTCACGCTGCTCCAGCATAGGTGTAGAATAAACCAGTAATATGCTCCTATAGACCATGATGAAATGTTTGCCATGTTCACTCTCTCAGGTTCTACCTCATAATTTCATGCCAATATTTATTGTATATAACTAGTGTGTCGGAAGACCTAGGAATATTAGCAACCAGGCCCAACAATAGATGACTGGTCCTCCGGATTGACAACTGCTTCGGAATCCAGTTTGCTTGGTTTACCTTCTTCATTGTTCAGAAGACCTATTTTGGGTGAAAGCTTCTTCACCTCTTCTGGTGTGTAGATGAAAATTTTCCTCACAACGTTACAAAATTCACTGCAGTAAAATAGGCAGGCAGACAGAACTCAATACACATGTCTATAATATTGCAAACTGTTATGCCAAAGCCAATATAGTCAAAGAGAGTATATGTCAGTTTATTAATTAATCTTACAGCCATGGATCATCCCCAACCATCATCCTATCATCTTCATTGTCCGTGTAAACAACTAGCCATTTTCTTGTTGGTCCACAAAGCTCGCCCTCAATGTCAAACATCTCTTCCAATTTCCTAAGCAGATCTTCATATCCCTCAAAACGAGTTAAATCCACAGCTCTTCCAACAGCCATACCTTGCATGTGAACCTGGAGCAATATTAGATTTGTATTTTAAACAATCTCATTACACAATGCAAGCACCAGCACTGGCACTGCCCTCTTGTAAAATAGAGGAGGCCAAACCATTTTCTAGTCCAAGGAAAACAATTAGACTTATATTATATAAACAATCTCATTACACAATGCAGGCACCAGCACTGGCACTGCCCTCTTGTAAAATAAAGGCCAAACCGTTTTCTAGTCCAGGGAATACAAGGTGATTAATAATCAGTGTTGTTAGTTACAGATTGCGGAAAATGGCGGATTGCTATAATGCCCCTGTGCAATAGTGCGGCTATTTGACAATATTTTGGAGTACTAAATAATATATCAAGGAACAATGCATTCCACTATGCCGTAGCAGTATAGCTCCGCTATACCGGCTATTTAACAATACTTTTAATAATATTCAATTGGAATTCATTAATCCTTTTTCAGACCACTTAGGAGAATATTACAGTCATCTGAAAACCAGAAACAAAGTTAATATATGGTTACATATTTGTAATTATTAGTGAAAATAAACTGAAAATGGAAAAAAATTTCAAACCAACAAGCCCTTTATGACTGACTAACTACTTAGGAGAATATTCCAACTAATGAAGGGCTTGTTGGTTTGAAATTTTTTTCCATTTTCAGTTTATTTTCACTAATAATTACAAATATGTAACCATATATTAACTTTGTTTCTGGTTTCAGATGACTGTACAGGAAATGGTGAAACAAAGTGAAACAGATGACATGTATTGAAACTTACCTTGTGTATCGCTACTGGAGAATAATTTAGACAAATTTCCTAACCATTTTATGTCACAAGTATCGAATGTGTATCAAATGCTGTCAATAATGCAGACAGATTCTAAAAATGTTCACGGGCTAAAATCCATCCAACAATTTTGTAAGTAGAGATGTATTATATAGCTGCCATTCATTAAGTTAGTACACATGAAAAATGGGTTGAGAATGTTGCAGGTTTGTAAAGGATATAGGTAAAGTGTGTACTGTGTGAAACACTAATATTAAAAGTAGTTAGGTACCTTTGTGCAGCTTCTTATTTGTCTGCTTTGCGACTCCTGAGGAGACCGCAGGCATGATTTGTCAGCATCACAACTTACTGAAGGAATATCAGGCCGATTAACATTTGATGGTTCAGAATGTTGGTCCGACTCATCATCACCAACCCTTCTTGACAAAGAAGCTGCCTGCAGACTTTCTTCTGCATTAGAATTCTCAAGTAACTGAATCCCAAAGAGCCTACAGCCACTTCCAGTGCCTTGTCTCTTCTCTCCGGATTCTTTAAGTGCTATAGGTGAAAAGGGTTCTGTAGAGTTTTCCAATCTACTAGACCAATATATTGACTTGTTAGAAGCAGGACTGTTCCCACCAAAACCAAGAAAGCTAGTTGCAGTAGAGCTGAATCTTGGGGATGGATAGAGATCTCGAGTGTGTTGAGAGTCACGATAAGGGAAAGATGGAGATTCAACTGGTGATTTCCATATACCTGATGCACGGAAAAATGGAAATTATAGAGAAAAGCAGCACGGGTAACGGAATTATAAAGGTGTATTAATCAAGTCACCTTGCAAAGAAGAATCAGGCAATGTGGAAGGTAGAACAGGAGGCCGTGATCTCTTGTTTCGTTGGGCTGGCTGGGAGTTTGCAGGAGGGGTAGATACAAGTGGCTCCAATTCCCATGGAGAAACTCTATCCGGACGCAAAATTGATGATGGTTCATCCCATTGAACCTGATTTGCATTTCGTACATTGTATAAGATTAAAGAACAAAAAGCTGCAACGATAATTTCAAATCCTACAAACTAGAAGTGTCGGCTTGCATCATTTTGCACTTTCATTATTAAAAATATTAGCCATTTCCTGGTAGCTGAAATTTACTTTATTTAACTTTTGATATCTTTTTCTCATAGCCAGCTAAAAAGTGCATTACTGAATTTTCAATCATAATAATATAATTTGCTAGATTGTCCCATAAATACAGCATTGACCTTTCTGGACCATCTTAAAGACATGCAAGAATAAGCTCTACTATTCTGTACTAGCTTTTACTAAAACTAAAATGAATTTATTTGGAAAGTTACTTACAAATTATAACAGTAAACGCGAGCATCTAAAATCATGAATACTAACCTTTAATGATCGCCACTCAGAATCAGCCCAGACGGACGATTTATTATCTTCTACACCCACAATCGTACCGCTAAACCTGTATTCAGCGGGCAAGGAACAATGATTATATTGGACAATATGCTAAAATCAAAATATCAATTTTTAAGCAACCAGATTGTGCACCTTCGTTCAGGTACTTCATCACCCTCGAACCTCATTTTGAATCGCATCCCAACAGAAAGTTTATGATTCCGAGCTTCGAGATATTTGTTAATACTCACAATAAACTCTGACCGGCTTGTTCTAAGATAAATATAGATAAGTAAGAAGAAAATTTCAACTGCATAAAGCAAAGGAAACACAGATATCATCCCAATCAAATTATTTCACCCAAAAAGAAAACAGTTCTTTAATTAAAAGAAAGTGGGAAGGCACATGTGCAAATACAAATAAAACAGTTATATGTGTGTTGAAGTTGCAGAGCGAAATTCTATAGCAAGTTAGCAAGAACATCATGAACTATAAATCACTAATAACTTCAGTGATAAATACAAAACCTGGGCTTGTAAAACACAGAAAATAAAGTTCCAGTGGAAATGGCATGAGATGCAGTGGCCAGAACACCAAGATGCATGCTGTGACTAGATATAACAGAAGATGGCATATTGCTTTGCTGTCTCATGAGCCTCCTGACTCCAACTCGGAGTTCTCCATTTTCACCCCTATATTAAATGCAGTAAAAAACAACCAACACCAACAAAATTAAGAAAGAAAAAAAACAACCAACACCAACAAAATTAAGAAAGAAAAAAATGTGAACTACTTTTTCTTGCTCCTGAAGGAAGGCACGATATTTTTATCGAACAACTTGCCTTAAGAATATAAATGCGTCTCCAGCTACTAATTTCTTGGAACTCACAAAGACACTCCACCCAGTGGTCAGTAAGTGGCGCCTGGGTTGCCCTGTAAATTACTCATAGTCAGAAACTTACTGAAAGTAAACATCGAAATCTTGTATTAAACACGTCAACATAACAACAGTGCGGACGAGAACCCATAAATTTATAACTATCAGAATTTACTCAACCTTTACTGAAGAAGCAAACATAAGCAAAAGTCACTGAACAAAAAAAAAACACTGAACGGCCCATGTACTGAAAAGATATGGCCACGGAGACTATTCCCAAAATAATAAAACCAGAGATGAAATCAGTTCTCCTCTGCTAGTAAAAGAACTTTAACAAGTTAAATAGCTATAGATAGGTTGACTCATGGTAAGGAAAAATGATGCATATCATTAAGTGTGTTGAGCATATTTAAACAATTATTTAGCAAAAATACACTGCATTCAAAACTAAATAATTTTATCTCCCAAGGTTGAATGGAAGCATTGAAATAATGGCCAGAGTTCTGATATGATGACTAGGAGGTCACAAGTTTGAGACAATACAATTGACCTCTTGCTAATGCAAGGTAAGGCAACAGATCCAAAGTGGATTAGTTTATTCTCCCTCCATACAAAGAGTTCTATAACACTGGGTTGCCCTTTGCATTATAAAATAAGGTTCAAAGATAAAACAAAAAATATATTAACCAAGATATTTACCTCGAAAAATATGTCGAAAATGCCATTCACTCCCATGCAAATCAGTTGCCACCAATTCTTGCCACGGAGGCTGCTGAGTCATGTCCTGAATGAAACAAGAGAATTAAGGAATTATAGCATGGTCAGATGTCCTTAATGAGTTTCGAGAAGGTAAAGAAGTTGCTAACCAGTGGTGGTAGACAATCATCTGCGTGTCTTCGAAGAACAGAGAAACCTCCATGAGTGCTAGTGTCAGAAGCAGTAAGTGTCTTGCAAAATGAATGAACGGTACACCTTGGAGGTTCAGGCAGAGGATCGTCTGGGCTTGTCACCTCAGTTTGCTAAACCAACAAAACACAAAAAAACATAGATTAATGAGATAAAAGATAGTGGAAAATGCATTGAGATTTGAGACATAAATGGGATAGTTACATGGGATTCAGGTAGCAAAGTAATTTGTGCATATACTTGATCTGTTTCAGGTTCAGCCTACAGGAGCAATAAAATGATGATGAGAGGAAAACAAGTGATTGAAAGTATGTATTAAGAGAGTGGACTAACCCGAAGATGAATATTGACGACTTTACATAGTATTTTAGAAGGAAGATTAAAGGAGGGCATTTGGTGCTCTAATCCCTGATTCATAGACGCCTCGAGCTATAAAATAAATAAGCATGGTGTTAGATAAATGAAAATAAAAGTTGATAAAGAAGATGAATATGAAGTTGAACCTGTTCCATGTGACCTTGAGGGAAGTAATAAACTCTCTCCCCTTCACGAGGAAGAGTGACAAGGGGTCCAGCACAGGCATGCCAGAGTTGCTTGTATAAAGCATCATTAGTTGCCCCTGTGAGAGGCGGATGAAGTGAGAGCAAGAACAAAATTAGTAATTCAGAAAGTGAGTGACAAGTGAAACCTACCTGGGCGGGTTGTAGCACACATTTGATTTGAAGCCATATCTAGAAAAGGAAATGAAGTATTAGGTTACCTTATCAACCAAAACGAAATTAGGTTAAACAGAAAAGGCATATTGTGATCGCGTGAAACTACTTACTTAACAAGAATGCAAATCCAGAGATCCGGCGCTAGGGTTTATCAAAGGGGAAAGAAAGAAATTAATAGATCCAACAAATTTTATCTCTGTGTTTGGTTCAAGCCGACACCACCCCTCTGTTCCCTCTCATCCCTCTTTCTACACTCACTCATTACTTTACTCTCTTTTTTTTATTTATTATTACTAGGACAAACTATAAACAATTACTACTCTTTATCTTATCTATGCCTGTCCATTTTATTTTTATAAAAAAATGACTAACTTATTCTTCAATAACCAACATACTTCAATAAAATAATCAAAATATTTATGTTTTAAATAAATAAAAAATTGCAAACATGAGAATAATGATATATGCATTTAAAATTAAACTCAAACGTCATAGTCTTTGAAAATCTGGCTAAAATTGAAGTGAACATAAATCTTAAGATAATCTGATGAAATTTGAAGTGAATATAAGTCTTCAGAAAATCTAATATAATTTGAAGTGAATATAAATTTAAAGAAAATCTGACGAAATTTGAAGTGAATATAAGTTTTCAAAAAATCTAGTGAAAATTAAAGTGAATATAAATCTTAAGATAATCTGATTAAATTTGAAGTGAATATTTGATGAAATTTGAAGTGAATATAAGTCTTCCGAAAATCTAGTGAAAATTAAAGTGAACATAAATCTTAAGATAATCTGATGAAATTTGAAGTGAATATATATCTTAAGAAAATCTATTGAAAATTGAAGTGAATATATGTGTTCAGAAAATTTGATGAAATTTGAAGTGAATATAATTTCTTCAAAAAACCGGATGAAATATGAAGTGAATATAAGTCTTAAGAAAATATGACGAAATTTGAAGTGGACATAAATCTTTAAAAAATATGATGAAATTTG
Source organism: Vicia sativa (assembly GCA_021764765.1). Taxonomy (NCBI): domain Eukaryota; kingdom Viridiplantae; phylum Streptophyta; class Magnoliopsida; order Fabales; family Fabaceae; genus Vicia; species Vicia sativa. The sequence continues at coordinate 1,905,381 of CM038792.1, forward strand.
AATTGAATATAAATCTGAAGAAAATATGTTGAAATTTGAAGTGAATATAAGTGTAACACCCCGCACATACATTGCATAGGATACAAATCCAATAATAGTACAAATACATAATCCCAGAAGAGTACTTAAGCGGAAGAATACAAAGAGATAGGTCATCGCCAACGAAACACCACTACAAGACTAAGTCATCTTACCCTTGCCTTTGTCATGCCTCGAAGATCCTGAAAAATAATAATTGGAATGTGGTGAGATTACTAAATCTCAGTGAGCCTCCCTATCTTAAGGGTTTGCTCGGTTCTACATGGTACATACGTCAAAACATATTCACCTAGAATCCGGATTTATGCCTCACGTCTAGGTACAAGTACAAACAAGGATCATACCATCATTGGAAGTCCTATAACTAACCAATGAGGTGATATCACAAGCATCAAAACACAATATGCAGACCCACACCCATGTGTGAGGAATCAAGGAGTTATACATATCTAACTAGGCTACCTCTGCCTCACACCCTCGGTGAGTCCTCGCGTACATCATCTTCAAGAGACTTGCATAAGAAATCTGCTAGACAACGGATATGTCCTACATGGAGTTCATCGGTGACGAGTTCTGCCATGACTTCGCCTACATGGCGTCACGACCCTGCCTCTGTCCAACGCGAGAAAGACAGACCCACTGCCACACAAGTGCAACAACGTCATCTTGATATACACGCCCACCGGGTGAAAGCCTAGCAACATTGTCTATTTGACGTCACTAGCGGTAAGTAATCCTATGATAGACTAGATGGCATTAACCCACTTACCATACTAATCATGCAGGTGAGTCACCAAGTGGGAATGCCTTAAAAGACCCTCACTTGCATCACCATAATAGTATCTCAGGTGTGCAAAAGTAACAAGCATATAGCCAAAAACAACCATGGTAATAAACATGATACCGCCCCACGGGCTACCAATGGTTCATCCATATAAGTGGGAAAACAAGATTTACCATCTAGTAGTGCGCTTCTACTCCGATTCAAGCATATTACACAAACAGTTCAAGCCAAACAAGTCCATCATCCGCACCACGAAGGGAAAGAGTGCACACACACGTAACTTGTTGAGCAAGAACCATCATACGCAATTCACAGAATACACACATCCAAACATTCAACCAGAACGACGGGGAAAACGATTCATAGAATCATATGATACTTATTCATAGACCATGAGTCATCATTTAATTAATGCATCATTAGTACATGTTAAACATAATCGAATCATACGATTACAAGGTACATTTAGTCACTTAATTTTGCCTGACAGAAATAAATAGTTATTAAAGCAAATGGTTCTTGAATTTGGAACCATTCTGCCCTTGGGAAAGAAATGTTTTGTTATGATATACAGGGCGCGCTAAGCCCGGTCACTGCACTAAGCGTGACCTAAAAGTTAATTATTTTTCAAACATGTCACAGGGCGCGCTAAGCCCTAAAACCACGCTAAGCGGGGTTTGCGATTCTACAGAAAATCATTTCTGAAGACAGAACTGTCATGGAGTCCCAAACCTCCATTTCCTCTCTTCTAACAACACACCCACACCAGTCAGATACGAAAAACAGGAATAGTACGAATTAATTCATCATTAGGAACATGCATGCAACAACATTTACTCTCAATCCCTAAAAATCCCAATTTTCATAAAACCCTAATTTTCCCAAGTCTCTATCTATGAAATTTGAAGTGAATATAAGTCTACATAAAATCAGATGTAATTTGAAGTGAATATAAGTTTTCAGAAAATCTAATGAAAATTGAAGTGAACATAAATCTTAAGATAATCTGATGAAATTTGAAGTGAATATAAATCTTAAGAAAAGTTGTTAAAAAATGAAGTGAATATAAGTCTTCAGAAAATCTGATGATATTTGAAGTGAATAAAATTCTTCATAAAATCTGATGAAATATGAAATGAATATAAGTCTTCAGAAAATCTGGTAAATTTGTAGTGAATATAAGTCTTCCGAAAATTTGGTGAAAATTTAAGTGAACATAAATCTTTAGATAATCTGATGAAATTTGAAGTGAATATAAGTCTTCAGAAAATTTGATGAAATTTAAAGTGAATATAAGTCTTCAGAAATTGTGATGAAATTAGCGAATTTAAATCTTAAGAAAATCTGATGAAATTTAAAAGAAATATAAATTGTAAAAAAATCTAATGAAATTTGAAGTGAATATAAAGTCTTCAGAAAATCTGATGAAATTTGAAATAAATATAAGTCTTCAGAAATTCTCGTGAAAATTGAATTGAATATAACTCTTAGGAAAATCAGTTAAAAATTGGAGCAAATATATGTCTTCAGAAAATCTTATTAAATTTGAAGTGAATACAATTCTTCATAAAATATGATGAAATATGAAGTGAATATAACTCTTCAGAAAATCTGGTCAAATTTGAAGTGAATATAAGTCTTCAGAAAATCTGGTTAAAATTGAAGTGCACATAAATCTTTAGATAATCTGATGAAATTTGAAATGAATATAAGTCCGCAGAAAATTTGATGAAATTTAAAGTGAATATAAGTCTACAGAAAATCTGATGAAATTTGAAGTGATCATAAACGTTAGGATAATCTGATGAAATTATTGAAAATAATTCTTAAGAAATTCTGATGAAATTAGTGAATATAAATCTGAAGAAAATCTCATGAAATTTAAATCTTTAAAAAATCCGATGAAATTTGAAGCCAATATAAATCTTCAAAAAAATCTAATGAAATTTGAAGTGACTATAAGTCTTTAGAAAATATGATGAAATTTGAAGTGAATATAAATCTTAAAAAATTTTAGCAAAAATTGATGTGAAAATAAATCTTATTATAATTTGATGAAATTTGAAGTGAATATAAGTCTTCATAAAATATGATGAAATTTGAAGTGAATATATAAGTCTTCGGAAAATCTGGTGAAAATTGAAGTGAACATAAATCTTTAGATAATCTTATGAAATTTTAAGAGAATATAAGTCTTCAAAAAATTTGATGAAATTGGAAGTGAATATAAGTCTTTAGAAAATCTAGTGAAAATTGAAATAAATATAAGTCTTCAGAAAATTTTGTGAAAATTGAGGTCAACATAAATCTTAAGATAAACTAATGAAATTTGAAGTGAATATAAGTCTTAAGAAAATCTGATAAAATTTGAAGTGAATATAAGTCTACGGAAAATCTGGTGAAATTTGAAGTGAATATAAGTCTTCAGAAAATCTGATGAAATTTGAAGTGAATATAAGTCTTCAGAAAATCTAGTGAAAATTGAAATGAACATAAATCTTAACATAATTTGATGAAATTTGAAGTGAATATAAATCTTAAGAAAAGCTGTTAAAATTTGAATTGAATATAAGTCTTTAGAAAATCTGATAAAATATGAAATGCATATAAGTCTTCAGAAAATCCGATGAAATTTGAAGTGAATATAATACTTCAGAAAATATGGTCAAATTTGAAGTAAATATAGTCTTCAGAAAATCTGGGGAAAATTGAAGTGAACATAAATCTTTAGATAATCTGATGAAATTTGAAGTGAATATAAGTATTTAGAAAATTTGATGAAATTTGAAGTAAAAATATGTCTTAAGAAAATCTGGTCAAATTTTAAGTAATCATAAATCTTAGGATAATATGATGAAATTAGTGAAGATAAATCTTAAGAAATTCTGATGAAATTAGTGAATATAAATCTTAAGAATATTTGATGAAATTTAAAGGAAATATAACTCGTTAAAATATCTGATGAAATTTGAAGTCAATATAAGTCTTTAGAAAATCTGATAAAATTTGAAGTCAATATAAGTCTTCAGCAAATCTAGTGAAATTTGAAGTAAATATAAGTCTTCAGAAAATTCTTTGAAAATTGAGGTGAACATAAAATTTAAGATAAACTAATGAAATTTGAAGTGAATTAAGTCTTCGGAAAATCTAAAAAAATTTGAAGCGAATATAAGTCTACAGAAAATTTGATGAAATTTGAAGTGAATATAAGTCTTCAGAAAATCTAGTGAAAATTGAAGTGAACATAAATCTTAAGATAATTTGATAAAATTTGAAGTGAATATAAATCTTAAGAAAATATGTTAAAAATTGAAGTGAATATAAGTCTTAAGAAAATCTGTTAAAAATTGGAGCAAATATATGTCTTCAGAAAATCTGATTAAATTTGAATTGAATACAATGCTTCATAAAATATGATGAAATATGAAATGAATATAAGTGTTCAGAAAATCTGATGAAATTTGAAGTGAATATAAGTCTCCAGAAAATCTGGTCAAATTTGAAGTAAATATAAGTCTTCAAAAAATCTGGTTAAAATTGAAGTGCACATAAATCTTTAGATAATCTGATGAAATTTGAAGTGAATATAAGTCCTCAGAAAATTTGATGAAATTTGAAGTGAATATAAGTCTACAGAAAATCTGATGAAATTTGAAGTGATCATAAACCTTAGGATAATCTGATGAAATTATTGAAAATAATTCTTAAGAAATTCTGATGAAATTAGTGAATATAAATCTGAAGAAAATCTGATGAAATTTAAATCTTTTAAAAATCTGATGAAATTTGAAGCCAATATAAATCTTCAAAAAATCTAATGAAATTTGAAGTGACTATAAGTCTTTAGAAAATATGATGAAATTTTAAGTGAATATAAATCTTCAAAAAAATTGGCAAAAATTGATGTGAAAATAAATCTTATTATAATTTGATGAAATTTGAAGTGAATAAAAGTCTTCATAAAATATGATGAAATTTGAAGTGAATATATATGTCTTCGGAAAATCTGGTGAAAATTGAAGTGAACATAAATCTTTAGATAATCTTATGAAATTTTAAGAGAATATAAGTCTTCAAAAAATTTGATGAAATTGGAAGTGAATATAGGTCTTTAGAAAATCTGGTGAAAATTGAAGTGATCATAAACCTTAGGATAGTTTGATGAAATTAGGGAAGATAAATCTTAAGAAATTGTAATGAAGTTAGTGAATATAAATCGTAAGAAATTCTGATGAAATTTAAAGGAAATATAAATCTTAAAAAAATTTGATGAAATTTGAAGTGAATATAAGTATTCAAAAAATCTGATTAAATTTGAAGTGACTATAAGTCTTTAGAAAATATGATGAAATTTGATGTGAATATAAATCTTCAGAAAATCTGATGAAATTTGAAGTGAATATAAGTCTTCAGGAAATCTGGTCAAATTTGAAGAGAATATAACTCTTCAGAAAATCCAGTGAAAATTGAAGTGAGTATAACTCTACAAAAAATCTGATGAAATTTGAAGTGAATATAAGTCTTCAGAAAATCTAATGAAAATTGAAGTGATCATAAATCTTAATATAATCTGATGGAATTTGAAGTGAATGTAAATCTTAAGAAAATATGTTAAAAATTGAAGTCAATATAAGTTTTCCAAAAATCTGATGAAATTTGAAGTCAATACAATTCTTTAGAAAATCTGATTAAAATTGAAGTGGACATAAATCTTTTATAATCTGATGAAATTTGAAGTGAATATAAGTCTTCAGAAAATTTGATGAAATTTAAAGTGAATATAAGTCTTCAGAAAATCTGGTGAGAATTGAAGTGATCATAAACCTTTGGATAATTTGATGACATTAGTGAAGATAAATCTAAAGAAATTGTGATAAAATTAGTGAATATAAATCTTAAGAAAATCTGATGAAATTTAAAGGAAATATAAATCTTAAAAAAATCTGAAGAAATTTGAAGTGAATATAAGCCTTCAGAAAATCTAATGAAAATTGAAGTGAAAATAAGTCTTTAGAAAATATGATGAAATTTGATGTGAATATAAATCTTCAGAAAATCTGGCAAAAATTGAAGTGAAAATAAATCTGAAGATAATTTGATGAAATTTGAAGTGAATATAAGTCTTCATAAAATCTGATGAAATTTGAAGTGAATATAAGTCTAGAGAAAATCTGATGAAATTTGAAGTGAATATAAGTCTTCAGAGAATCTAATGAAAATTGAAGTGAACATAAATCTTAATATAATCTGATGAAATTTGAGGTGAATAAAAATCTTAAGAAAATATTTTAAAAATTGAAATATGAAGTCAATACAATTCTTTAGAAAATCTGATGAAAATTTAAGTGGACATAAATCTTTAGATAATCTGATGAAATTTGAAGTGAATATAAATCTACAGAAAATTTCTTGAAATTTGAAGTAAATTGAAGTCTTCATAAAATCTGGTGAAAATTGAAGTTAACATAAATCTTAGGATAATCTGATGAAATTAGTGAACATAAATCTTAGGAAAATCTGATGAAATTAGTGAATTTAAATCTTAAGAAAATCTGATGAAATTTAAAGGAAATATAAATCGTAAAAAAAATTGATGAAATTTGAGGTGAATATAAAGTCTTCAGAAAATCTTATGAAATTTGAAACGTAAATAAGTCTTTAGAAATTCTGGTGAAAATTGAAGTAAATATAAGTCTTCAGAAAATTTTGTGAAGATTGAGGTCAACATAAATCTTAAGATAAACTAATGAAATTTGAAGTGAATATAAGTCTACAGAAAATCCGATGAAATTTGCATTGAATATAAGTCTTCGGAAAATCTGATGAAATTTGAAGTGAATATAATTCTTTAAAAAATCTGATGAAATTTGAAGTGAATTTAAGTCTTCTGAATATCTGGTCAAATTTGAAGTGAATATAAGTCTTAAGAAAATCTAATTAAAATTGAATTAAACATAAATCTTAATATAATATGATGAAATTTGAAGTGAATATAAATCTTAAGAAAAATATGTTAAAAATTGAAGAGAATATAAGTCTTCAAAAAATCTGATGAAATTTGAAGTCAATACAATTCTTTAGAAACTCTGATGAAATATGAAATTAATTTAATTCTTCCGAAACTCTGATGAAATTTGAAGTGAATATAAGTCTTCAGAAAAATCTGGTCAAATTTGAAGTGATTAAAAGCCTTCAGAAAATCTGGTGAAAATTGAAGTGGACATATATCTTTAGATAATCTGATGAAATTTGAAGTAAATATAAGTCTTTAGAAAATTTGATGAAATTTGATGTAAATATAAGTCTTCATAAAATATGATGAAATATGAAGTGAATATAATTCTTTAGAAAATCTGATAAAATATGATGTGAATATAATTCTTCAGAAAATTTGGTCAAATGTGAAGTGAATATAATTCTTCAGATAATCTGGTGAAAATTGAAGAGAACATATATCTTTAGATAATCTGATGAAATTTGAAGTGAATATATGTGTTTAGAAAATTTGATGAAATTAGAAGTGAATATAAGTCTTTAGAAAATCTGCTGAAAATTGAAGTGATCATAAACCTTAGGATAATCTGATGAAATTAGTGAAGATAAATCTTAAGAAATTGTGATGGAATTAGTGATTTTAAATCTTAAGAAAATCTGCTGAAATTTAAAGGAAATATTAATTGTAAAAGAATCTGATGAAATTTGAAGTGAATATAAAGTCTTCAGAAAATCTGATGAAATTTGAAATGAATATAAGTCTTCAGAAATTCTGGTGAAAATGTAAATAAATATAAGTCTTTAGAAAATTTTGTGAAAATTGAGGTCAACATAAATCTTAAGATAAACTAATGAAATTTGAAGTGAATATAAGTCTTCAGAAAATCTGATAAAATGTGAAGTAAATTTAAGTCTACAGAAAATCTGATGAAATTTGAAGTGAATATAAGTCTTCAGAAAATGTAGTGAAAATTGAAGTGAATATAAATCTTAAGATAATCTTTTGAAATTTGAAGTGAATTTAAATCTTAAGAAAATCTGTTGAAAATTGAAGTGAATATAAGTCTTCGGAAATTCTGATGAAATTTGAAGTGAAAATATTTCTTTAGAAAATCTGAAGAAATATGATGTGAATATAAGTCTTCCTGAAATCATGTAAAATTTGAAGTGAATATAAGTCTTCATAAAATCTGGTGAAAATTGAAGAGAATATAAATCTTTAGATAATCTGATGAAATTTGAAGTGAATATATGTCTTTTGAAAATTTGAAGTGAATATATGTCTTCAGAAAATCTGGTTAAAATTGTAGTGATCATAAATGTTAGTGTTTTTAAGTTGGCATTATGTTTGGTAAAACTAGGCTTTAGCAATGTCATGATGGATGTCATGACATTCAGAGATTGAAGATAAATCCTACCTGCTAAGAATGTTAAAAGACACGAACCGGAAGCTAAAGTTGTCGGAAATTCGCAGAATCGATGTCATAATGATGTTATGACATTCGGTGACATTCGCTCGCAGAACTGCTTTTTCCCGAGATTTTCGTGAAGTTTGTTGAACTGTTAAATATTGTTTTTCTGCTATTAGAAAGCATGCTCACGTGGCTGCTAGGTTAATCTTAATTAAACCTAAATTGGTTGTTGAAAAGACCATGTTTTTAGGATTAAATTAAGTGAACCCTAACTATCTTTATGGAAGCCAAAACCAAGTTTCGGATGCTTCTATAAAAGGAAAAGAACCCTTACTCTGCTGCTGCGCCCTTTGAATGTATTGAAGAGATAGCAGCTTGTTTTTGTGTATTGTTAAGGTTAGTAACAGTTGGTATTGTGTAATTCTAGTTTCTCTTGTGAGTCAAGCAACTACCAATTGATAAGTGCATTGGACTAGGATCTTTGTAAGGGTAGTTTATCACCAAAGCTTTAAAGCACGAGTGTTTGTCTCTTGATTGAAGCTTTAAAGCAAGATCAAGATATTTTATTGAAGTGTGTCTTCACAATTCAATTAGTCAATAGGTTGATATCACCGTGATCGAGGGGAGTGAGTGGGTACTCGATCTAAGTAGGACTTAGGTTGAAGTTGCATTGGGTAGGTTTAAGTGAAGGAGATAAACCGGTGGTTTATTCCCAATTAATTCTACTAATAGTGAATTTCCTCCCGGCTTGGTAGCCCCGGATGTAGGTTTGTTGAACCGAAGGTGAACAACTTATTGTGTTATTTATCGCTTCAGATGCATCGTGTGAATTGCTAACATAGTGTCGACATCGTGTCATAACATTCTCTCGTGACATCAAGTATCTGCCGCAGAATTTCAATTGGCATCGAGCGGCACCGCTTGTTATTTCGGTGAGATCTAGGATAATAGGCGTAATGAATAAAGAAGGAGGATTTGGAGGAAGACCACCTATTCGGATGGGTCTAATTATGATTTGGAAGCCTCGTATGGTTGCCTTCTTAAGATCGGTGGACATTAAAGCTTGGAGTCACCGATAAAGGATGGAAACATCCCACCAAGCTTGAGAAAGATGGCACTACTGTCTTGAAACCCGAGGAGGAATGGAGCAAAGAGGAAGAAGAGCTAGCTCTAGGGAACTCTAAAGCATTGAATGCTCTATTCAATGGTATTGACAGAATATCTTCGATGGTTCATCAATGTGAGTGGCCAAGGATGTTTGGGACTCTTTAACTACTCATGAGGGAACATCCAAGGTGAAGATGTCAAGACTTCAGATGCTCACTACCAAATTTGAGAATTTGAAGATGAAGGAAGATGAGAATATTCATGAATATTTTGGAAATTGCCAATGCCTCGAAGCACTTGGTGAAAAGATGTCAAGAGAAGGGTGAGAAAGATTCTGATCCTTGCCTAAGAGATTTGCAATGAAAGTCAATGCAAGAGGAGGCTCAAGACATCGCACCTTGAAGGTTGAAGAACTTATTGGATCCCTTATGACTTTTGAGATGGGAATCGGTGAAACTGACAAGAAAACAAGAGCATAGCACTTGTATCCAACATCAAGAAGGATGCAAGGTGGAAGATGAAGAGAAGATATCCAAGCTATTGCCATGCTTGGAAGATAGTTCAACAAACTGATCAGGAGGATTGATCCAAAGTCAAGGTCAAATGTCAAGGACATTCCATCTGACATTAGCAGATCTTATGACTCCAGCAGAAGATCCAAGTCAGAGGAAAAAGGAAGTCAAGGCAGTAAAGTCCAATGTCATGAATGTGGAGGATTTGGACATATTAGAGTTGAATGTCCCACCTTTCTAAAGAAACAAAAGAAAGGAATGGCTGTCACTTGGTCTGATGGTGATTTAGGAAGTGAATCTGAGGAAGAAGGTGCCAAACTTGTCACTGCTCTCTCTGGAGTGTACAAATCTGATATGGATTCTAGTGATGAGGAAGTGACATTTGAAGAGCTTGCTGAAAACTACAAGAAGTTGTGTATAAAAAATGGTGAAGCATGTCAGCAGAATGAGGAGCAGAAAAAGCTGATTGAGAAGTTGGAAACTGAGAATGTGAAGTTGAAGGCTGAGAAAGAGGAAAACACAGCCACTATAAATCACCTCAATAGTGATATTGTTATGTGAATTCCAAACTTGATCGATGTCTAAATCACAAAATGTTGACATCCGTAATCGATAAGTTGGAAGAAATTCTTCACTTGGACAAAATGCGGAAATAAGCATGGTCTAGGATATGTGGTGAAAAGCAACCTGTTGGTGACATTAAGAAGAAGAGACATAGGAAAACAATGTCAAAGCAGTCACAACCCAAAACAGAAATGTGTCCGCTCAAAGCTATGTGGATGAGAGATTTGCAAATAACCGTGAATGGAACAAACTGGGAAGTCAATGACAAAGAAGATGTCATACCACAAGCAAGTGAACAGTCTTTAGGGTATATGAAGACTAAGAAGTTTGTCTATAACAAAAGGAAGAAAGACCTAATAGACCAATGTCAAAGCAGATGTCACAACATTGGGTGCAACATCAAAATCATAGAAACATGAACAAAGTTTCAAAGATGGAGATGTCATTATTGTGGAAGGTTTGGTCACATAAAATCTTTCTGCTAGACTTCATGGATATCCTAATCAAGGGTCTTATGTGAGCCTAAAACCAACAGGTATCATACTCTCAAAAGGAAGAAGAAGATCAGTAGCTAACACTTCTCTTAGTGTGTCTACTAAGAAAGATTGGTACTTTGACAATGGGTGTTCCAAGCACATGAGGAGACAAATCTTCTTAAAGATGTTAAACCCCATTCGTCACTTTGTTACTTTTGGAGATAGAGCTAAAGGAGAAATCAAAGGCATTGGAAACACAAACTGGTATGGAGTTCCAAGCCTAAATGGAGTATTGCTGGTAAAAGGTTTGACTGCAAATCTCATTAGCATAAGTCAGCAATGTGATATGGGATTCACAGTCAGCTTCACTAAGTCTGAGTGTCTTGTAATCAATGGTGATCAAGTAGTGATTATGAAAGGAGTCGAGATAAAGGACAACCGCTAAGTGGAATCAAAGCACCACTCTCCTCTATGAGTCCCACAGACAAAGATGAAGAGGAAGTAAAGTTGTGGCGCAAGTATCGGTCATCCACACCTCAAGCATGAAAAGCATCAGTTTCATAGGGGGAGTCAGAAGGATACCAAGATTATTCATAGACAAAAGGAAAATCTGTGGTAAGTATAAGGTCAACAGAAGTCGAATGTCACTCTCAATGTCTAGACATCGACCACTTGTAAGGTAAGCAAAGTACTAGGATCCGCATGAAAGGATAACCAAGTGTCTTATTGTCAAAAGATACATGAGAGTCTGAATGAAACCCTTTCAGGAGGAAAAAGATCATGGTGGCATCCATCTATGTTAATAACATAGTATCCGGAGGAATGTCACATTGATGAAAGACTCAACAATTCCTTCACAAAGCAAATATGCAAGGAATTATGTCAAGAAGCTTGGATTGAATCATGGCACTACACTAGGACTCTCACCTTCCACACTTGAAGTTGTCCAAGAAAATAAGTGGAGAAAGTGTTGATAAATGCTTGTGTGAAAGCTCTTTGAAGGATGGTTCATCTTGAGAAACCATCCTGCTTCGGTCGCAAGAAGCAAACCTGTATTCTGTACAATGTTGAGATCGATCACATAGCGGTAGCAATTGTTCTCGATGATCTGGATGAAGGTGATGAATACAATGTCATACAGGATGTCATGACATTGTCCGTGACACTTTTACTAAAGTATTTGAAATGTTAAGGGTAAGTTGGGTAGTTGTCCAAATGAGGAATTGTAGCAATTAACCTTGCATATAACAAGGAATGGAAAGGATCTTTTCTTCAAGTATTTATAAGTAGGTTATTTAAGTATTTTCCTCTTATTTTTAAAAGGTCCAAGAATAGGAAGAGACTCCTTCATATAATAGTTTCTTCTTTTGAAAGTATCATATTTCCTTCATCTAAAAGAAACTTTCAAAACCTCGCCATTCTCGCCTCATTTCCTCAAAATCTTCCAAAGAAAATATGTCTTCATCATCTTCATCTTCTAAAAATCTGGTTCATCATCTCCGCCATGGATGAAGTTAGGCAAATCGATGACATGCATGTTGAAGCTCGAGAATCACTCCTCGCACGCAATGGCCAGCACCCGAAAAGGTCAAGAAATTGCGTACAAGGAATGCAAGAAGGACGCAAGCATCACCTTCTGGTAAGACTTCTGTACCATCATCTTTTGCCCTCGAAATAGCAAAGAGAGGGTCTAGGTGCATGTAGCAATTACTAGGATAGTGATGAGTATCCTAAATGAGAATCGATCTGTACCTGGGGTTTCAGTCCCTCTAAATGAAAAGTCTGCTAGTCCTAGCTTAGCAGTTGATCCAGATGTCACAGAGGATGTCAAGACATCTGGTGATCATGTTGATTCTCCTGTCAAGAATGTTGTTGATCCTTCAGTTAAAGATTCTGAAGTGAGTGTTGATGATGTTTATAATGAAACCCCCGCTGTTAATGAAGATGTGATTTCTGATGGTGTACTTGAGGAATCCCCTGCAAAGAGTGCTTCAGATAAAACTCCTGCAGATTCCATTTCTGATAGTATCTTAGAAGAGACTCCAGAAAAACCAAGTGAAGATAATCTTGAAAAGTCTCCAGTTCAAGACTCTGACAATTTAGTTGATCCCCCTGTCATTGATTTAGATGAAGAATTCTCAGACAATGACCTCATAGCCAATGTTAATCCTAGCATTGCAAAGAGGATGATGAGAAGGAAGGGAAAACAGGTTGTCTCACAAAGTCCTATTAAAGAAAAGGTTGATGAAAATGTTTCTAAGGCTGAGAAACAGACCAAGGCAGAGCCCTCTACAAAGAAATGTAGAGTAAAAACTGTTGGTGGTGGCTCCAGATCCAAGAGGACACCAATTATGAAGATAAGGAAAATGTCTGAACCTTCAGAGTCAGATCAAGAGTCTGAGTTTGATGTTGAAATGAATGTCACTGACATTCATCCAAGGAAGAAGGCAACTCTTGGGAAACTGCCCATGGTGCCTGAAGTGGCCATTGACAACATCTCATTCCATCATCCTGAGAATGCTGGGAGATGGAAGTATGTTTGCCTGAAGAGGATTACTTTGGAGAGGGAGCTGAATAAGAGTGCTCTAGAGTGTAAAGAGATTGTCAATCTGATTAAGGATGCTGGATTAATGAAGACAGTTGTGAGGTTCTCAAACTGTTATGATGTATTGGTAAAGGAATTCATAGTAAATTTGTCCAATGGTTGTGGTGATAGGAGGTCCAGACTACAAGATTATGTGAGAGGGAGAAAATAAAGTTCTCTCCAAGTGTGGTCAACAAATTTTTGGGGAGATCAGAAGATGCTCAGCCAGAACTTGAAGAAACTGAAAATCAAATTTGTCAAACCATCACTGCCAAACAAGTGAAAGTCTGGCCTCTGAAGGGAAAACTTTCAGCAAGCAAGTTGAGTGTTAAATTTGCCATCCTACATAAGATAGGAGCTGCTAACTGGGTCCCAACCAATCACAAGTCAACTATCTCCATTGGATGGGCGATTTATATGCGAGGTATCTTGCATTTGACTATGGATCCTACATCTTTGATCGACACTCAAGCATCCGACTATGCTATCAAAGGACCAATAGCCTTTCCTCCTGCTGTGTGGAATAATAATGATCAATACCCGACATTCGGGAAATAGATACATGAGAGCTTTCGCCCTTGGCTTCCACTACAAACTGTTCCAAAGGAAGCATGTCCCAAACATTGTCATGACATCTGCTGAGACTTCAGCTGTCAAAGAAAATTCTCAGAAGGCAAATGTCATTGCTGTGCTAAGAGCAACTTGCAAGGAGCTTGAAGCAAGAAAGCAAAGTCTGGAAGAGCTAATCTCTCAACTAGAGCAGGACACAGAGGTTGAGGATGAAGAGAAAGCTGATAATGATGCTGTTGGTGATGCTGAAGATGATGATATTCAGATGGTGGTCAAGAAGTTTCGAAGATGCTTCTTCCACAGCTTCTTCTGGAGAAGAAAGCACTTGAGATGTTGCTCCTTGCCCCTGTTGCTGCTGTTTTGTCAATTCTCTTGTTATTTTTTTTTCTTGTTCTTGTGCTGTTTCCTTTTCCCAATTTTGTTTGGATGATTGTAACTTATTGTTGACAATATTGTTCTCTTGACAATTGTTGGTACCTCCTTTAATTATTTGCTTGAATGTTTGGGGCAATTGTATGGTTTCCTTTGGCCCTTTATGGCTAAAAGGGAGAAGAACTTGTGTGAGAGTATGGGACTTTGGGGAATTGTATGGACTTTTCAATTTTGTATATGGGGCAATAATTTTGTATATGGGGCAATTGTGGGAATTGTGGGATTTTGTATGGGTAGAATTTATCTTCTAAGTTCTAGTTACTTGAAGCTTAGGAAAGCTTAGGAAAGCTTAGAACTAGTTTATTGTCTTCTGCATAGGTTCTCTCGATGTGTTAGGTAGTTTTAGCCAAAATGTGTCAAAGGGGAGTTTGTTAGTGTTTTTAAGTTGGCATTATGTTTGGTAAAACTAGGCTTTAGCAATGTCATGATGGATGTCATGACATTCGAGATGAAGATAAATCCTACCGCTAAGGATGTTAAAAGACAACTCGAAGAAGCTAAAGTCGGAAATTCTGCAGAAAATGATGTCATAATGTATGTTATGACATTGTGACATTCTATTCTGAATCTGTTTGTTCCTGAGATTTTCGGAAGTTTGTTGAGTGCTAAATATTGTTTTTGTTATTAGAAAGCATGCTCACGTGGCTGCTAGGTTAATCTTAATTAAACCTAAATTGGTTGTTGAAAAGACCATGTTTTTAGGATTAAATTAAGTGAACCCTAACTATCTTTATGGAATCCCAAAACTGAAGTTTCAGGACTACTTCTATAAAAGGAAAAGAACCCTTACTCTGCTGTTGCGCCCTTTGAATGTATTGAAGAGATAGCAGCTTGTTTTTGTGTACTGTTAAGGTTAGTAACAGTTGGTATTGTGTAATTCTAGTTTCTCTTGTGAGCCAAGCAACTATCAATTGATAAGTGCATTGGACTAGGATTTGCTGTAAGGGTAGTTTATCACTCAAAGCTTTAAAGCACGAGTGTTTGTCTCTTGATTGAAGCTTTAAAGCAAGATCAAGATATTTTATTGAAGTGTGTCTTCACAATTCAATTAGTCAATAGGTTGATATCACTGCTGTGACTGAGGGGGAGTAAGTGGGTACTCAGATCTAAGTAGGACTTAGGTTGAAGTTGCATTGGGTAGGTTTTAAGTGAAGGAGATAAACTGGATGTTTATTCCTGAATTAATTCTACTAATAGTGAATTTCCTCCCTGGCTTGGTAGCCCCCAGATGTAGGTTTGTTGAACCGAACTGGGTGAACAACTTATTGTGTTATTTATCGTCAGATTCTGTGAATTGCTAACATAGTGTCAGATACTGTGTCATAACATTCTCTGTGACATCAAGTATCTGCTGCCAGGAATTTCAATAAACCTTAGGATAATCTGATGAAATTAGTGAAGATAAATCTTAAGAAATTCTGATGAAATTAGTGAATATAAATATTAAAAAAATCTTATGAAATTTAAAGGAAATATAAATTTAAAAAAAAAATCTAATGAAATTTGAAGTGAATATAAGTCTTCAGAAAATATGATGAAATTTATAGTGAATATATATCTTTAGAAAATCTGGCAAAAATTTAAGTGAAAATAAATCTTAAGATAATTTGATGAAATTTGAAGTGAATATAAGTCTTCATAAAATCTGATGAAATTTGAAGTGAATATAACTCTACATAAAATCTGATGAAATTTGAAGTGAATTGATCGGTGGTTTTTACACAGTTATTTAGCATTGAGTTTTGTTATCGTTTCTTTTATTTGTCTAGTGTTATATGTCTTTTTATCGCATTTTACGCTTTGGTTATGTGTTTAAGTGTTTTCAGGGATAGAAGAATGAAACAGAACAAATCGGGACAAAAGAAGTGCAAAAAATCAGAATTTTAGAGGCTACAGAAGAATCAACACGGGCACCCGTGTGAATCAACACGGCCCGTGTTGAAAAGCCAGTGGAAAGTGAAAATTAGCCCAAGTCAGTGGATCAACACGGGCACCCGTGTTCATCAACACGGCCCGTGTTGATTGACCTGAAGAGTTCCCTTGAATTTTGAAGACCAACACGGGCACCCGTGTTAATCAACACGGCCCGTGTTGATGGACGCGAGAGGAAACTTTATTTTTTGAGTTTTGGATCTCTTCTTTGTCATTAAGGGTATTTTGGACTTTGGCTAATCTTGGGATGTGGCTGAGACTATTAGAATTAGGTTTTGGGAAAAAGAGAGGACATTTTTGAAATCAGAAAAGAACTATCAAAAAAAGAGGGAAAGCTATGGAGAGTAATTCAGAGACGGCGAGATTCAAGGGCGGCCACCATTGAAGATCAAAGTCACCATTATTCCTTGTAATGTTTAACTCTTATTCGATGTTTTCTTCTAATATTATGAGAGGCTAAACCCCCCAATGCTAGGGGGGGTGGTCCTGATTTGATGATTGTATGAATTCGTATTCTTGATTTCCTTAATACATGTTTATCTATTTCAATTTAATTGTGTGGTGTTCTTAAGATTATGTATTGGACAAATACATGTATACCTATGACTAACAATTGGCAGGACTGTGATTGTTAGGGTTTCTACACAATTAGGTTATTAGGAGTCTCACCTAGGACTAGGAACTCTTTTAATCACCGGAATTCTTGATATTTTATGGTTAAAACTAAGAGTTGTTCGAATGGACATTTGAATAAGGATTAGGATTTTAATAGTGTCTTCATTAAGGACTTAAGGAAGAACAATCTAGAGATAGGTAATTGATAGTTTTCATATGCTATTAGGAAATCTGAATTCGGATCATAGTTTTGTTAAATCAACCACTCACCCTAGCATCATCATCATTATATTTCATCAGTCGTCACTTGTTACAAGCGTAATTGGAACTTTTAAAATCAACCCAACCATTGTTTTTGTTCAATTGAATTAAGAGCACGAATAAGTCTTTCCCACGCAGTCCTCGAGATCGATACTTGGGGAAACTCATTATAACTACATCGGCGAAAATAGTACACTTGCTATTTTTCCGATCATGAATATTAGTCTTCAGAAAATCTAGTGAAAATTGAAGTAAACATAAATCTTAAGATAATTTGGTGAAATTTGAAGTGAATATATGTCTTCATAAAATCTGATGAAATTTGAAGTGAATATAAGTCTACATAAAATCTTATGAAATTTGAAGTGAATATTCGTCTTCAGAAAATCTATTGAAAATTGAAGTGAACATAATTCTTAATATAATCTGATGAAATTTGAACTGAATATAAGTCTTCAGAAAATATGATGAAATTTAAAATGAATATAAGTCTTCAGAAAATTTGATGAAATTTAAAGTGAATATAAGTCTTCAAAAAATCTTGTGAAAATTGAAGTGGACATAAATCTTTAGATAATCTGATGAAATTTGAAGTGAATATAAGTCTCCAGAAAATTTGATGAAATTTGTAGTAAATATAAGTTTTCATAAAATCTGGTAAAATTGAAGTGAACATAAATCTTAGAATAATCTGATGAAATTAGTGAAGATAAATCTTAAGAAAATCCGATGAAATTAGTGAATTTAAATCTTAAAAAAATCTGATAAAATTTAAAGGAAATATAAATTGTAAAAAAATCTTATGAAATTTGAAGTGAATATAAAGTCTTCAGAAAATATGATGAAATTTGAAATGAATATAAGTCTTCAGAATTCTGGTGAAAATTGAAATAAATATAAGTCTTTAGAAATTTTGTGAAAATTGAGGTCAACATAAATCTTAAGATAAACTAATGAAATTTAAAGTGAATATAAGTCTTTAGAAAATCTGATAAAATTTGAAGTGAATATAAGTCTACAGAAAATCTGATGAAATTTTAAGTGAATATAAGTCTTCAGAGAATCTAGTGAAAATTGAAGTGAATATAAATCTTAAGATAATCTGATGAAATTTGAAGTGAATTTAAATCTTAAGAAAATCTGTTGAAAATTGAAGTGAATATAAGTCTTCAGAAAATCTGATCAAATTAAAAGTGAATATAATTCGTTAGAAAATATTATGAAGTATGATGTGAATATAAGTCTTCAGAAAATCTGGTCAAATTTGAAGTGAATATAAGTCTTCAGAAAATCTGGTGAAAATCGAAGTTATCATAAACAATAGGATAATCTAATGAAATTAGTGAAGATAAATCTTAAGAAATTGTGATAAAATTAGCGAATATAAATCTTAAGAAAATCTGATGAAATTTAAAGGAAATATAAATCTTAAAAAAATCTGATGAAATTTGAAATCAATATAAATCTTCAAAAAATCTAATGAAATTTGAAGTGACTATAAGTCTTTAGCAAATATGATGAAATTTGAAATGAATATAAATCTTCAGAAAATCTGGCAAAAATTGAAGAGAAAATAAATCTTGAGATAATTTGATGAAATTTGCGATGAATATTAGTCTTCATAAAATCTGATGAAATTTGAAGTGAATATAAGTCTATAGAAAATCTGATGAAATTTGAAGTGAATATAAGTCTTCAGAAAATCTAATGAAAATTAAAGTGAACATCAATCTTAATATAATCTGGTGAAATTTAAATTGAATATAAATCTTAAAAAAATATGTTAAAAATTGAAGTGATTATAAGTCTTCAAAAAATATGATGAAATTTGAAGTCAATATTATTCTTTAGAAAATCTGATGAAATATGAAATGACTATAAGTTTTCATAAAATCTGATGAAATTTGAAGTGAATATAAGTGTTCATAAAATCTGGTCAAATTTGAAGTGAATATAAGTCTTCAGAAAATTTGGTGAAAATTGAAGCGGACATAAATCTTTAGATAATATGATAAAATTTGAAGTGAATATAAGTCTTCAGAAAATCGGGTAAAATTGAATTGAACATAAAATTTAGGATAATCTTATGAAATTATTGAAGATAAATCTTAAGAAAATATGATGAAATTAATGAATTTAAATCTTTAAGAAAATCTGATGAAATTTAAAGGAAATATAAATGGTAAAAAACTCTGATGAAATTTGAAGTGAATATAAAGTCTTCAGAAAATCTGATGAAATTTGAAATAAATATAAGTCTTCAGAAATTCTCGTGAAAATTGAATTGAATATAATAACTCTTCAGAAAATCTAGTGAAAATTGAAGTGAATATAAATCTTAAGATAATCTGATGAAATTTGAAGTGAAATTAAATCTTAAGAAAGTCAGTTGAATATTGAAGTGAATATAAGTCTTCGGAAAATCTAATGAAATTTGAAGTGAACATAATTCTTTAGAAAATATGATGAAATATGATGTGAATATAAGTCTTCAGAAAATCTGGTCAAATTTGAAGTGAAAATAAGTTTTCAGAAAATCTGGTGAAAATTGAAGAGAACATAAATCTTTAGATAATCTAATGAATTTTGAAGTGATTATATGTCTTCAGAAAATTTGATGAAATTTAAAGTGAATATAAGTCTTCAGAAAATCTGGTTAAAATTGAAGTGATCATCAACCTTAGGATAATCTCATGAAATTAGTGAAGATAAATCTTAAGAAATTCTGATAAAATTAGTGAATATAAATATTAAGAAAATCTGATGAAATTTAAAGGAAATATAAATTTTAAAAAAATCTGATGAAATTTGAAGTGAATATAAGTCTTTAGAAAATATGATTAAATTTATAGTGAATATAAATCTTCAGAAAATCTGGCAAAAATTAAAGTGAAAATAAATTTTAAGATAATTTGATGAATTTTGAAGTGAATATAAGTCTTCATAAAATCCGATGAAATTTGAAGTGAATATAAGTCAAGAGAAAATTTGATGAAATTTGAAGTGAATATAAGTCTTCAGAAAATCTAATGAAAATTGAAGTGAACATAAATCATAATATAATCTGATGAAATTTGAGGTGAATAAAAATCTTAAGAAAATATGTTAAAAATTGAAGTGAATATAAGTCTTCAAAAAATCTGATGAAATTTGAAGTCAATACAATTCTTTAGAAAATCTGATGAAATATGAAATGAATTTAGTTCTTCAAAAATATCTGGTCAAATTTGAAGTGAATATAAGTCTTCAGAAAATCTGGTGAAAATTGAAGTGGACATAAATCTTTAGATAATCTGATGAAATTTGAAGTGAATATAAATCTTCAGAAAATTTGATGAAATTTGAAGTAAACATAAATCTTAGGATAATCTGATGAAATTAGTGAAGATAAATCTTAGGAAAATCTGATGAAATTAGTGAATTTAAATCTTAAGAATATCTGATGAAATTTAAAGGAAATATAAATCGTAAAAAAATCTGATGAAATTTGAAATGAAAATAGGTCTTTAGAATTCTGGTGAAAATTGAAGTAAATATAAGTCTTCAGAAAATCTTGTAAATATTGAGGTCAACATAAATCTTAAAATAAACTAATGAAATTTGAAGTGAATATAAGTCTACAGAAAATTTGATGAAATTTGAATTGAATATAAGTCTTCAAAAAATCTAGTGAAAATTGTAGTGAATATAAATCTTAAGATATCTAATGAAATTCGAAGTGAATTTAAATCTAAAGAAAATCTGTTGAAAATTGAAGTGAATATAAGTCTTCGGAAAATCTGAGGAAATTTGAAGTGAATATAATTCTTTAGAAAATAGGATGAAATTTGAAGTGAATATAAGTCTTCTGAAAATCTGATGAAATTTAAAGTGAATATAATGAGTCTATAGAAAATCTAATGAAATTTGAAGTGAATATAAGTCTTCAGAAAATCTAGTGAAAATTAAAGTGAACATAAATCTTAAGATAATTTGATGAAATTCAAAGCGAATATAAGAGTTCAGAAAATTTGATGAAATTTGAATTGAAAATAAGTCTACAGTAAATCTGATGAAATTTGAAGTGAATGTGAGTCTTCAGAAATTCCAGTGAAAATTGAAGTGAACATAAATCTTATGATAATCTGATGAAATTTGAATTTAAAATAAATGTTCAGAAATCTGTTGAAAATTGAAGTGAATATAAGTCTTCAGAAAATATGATGAAATATGAAGTGAATATAAGTCTTCATAATATCTGATGAAACTTGAAGTGAATATAAGTCTTCAAAAAATCTTATGAAACTTGAAGTGAATATAAGTCTTCAAAAAATATGATGAAATTAGAAGTGAACATAAATATCCAGAAAATCTGGCGAAAATTGAAGTGAAATTAAATCTTATGATAATCTGATGAAATTTGAAGTGAATATAAGTCTTCATAAAATCTGATGAAATTAGAAGTGAATATAAGTCTACAGAAAATCTGATGAAATTTGAAGTGAATATAAGTCTTCCAAAAATCTGATGAAATTTGAAATGAATATAATTCTTTAGAAATTATGGTGAAAGTTGAAGTAAATATAAGTCTTCAGAAAATTTTGTGAAAATTGAGGTCAATATAAATCTTAAGATAAACTAATGAAATTTGAAGTGAATATAAGTCTACAGAAAATCTGATAAAATTTGAAGTGTATATAAGTCTTTAGAAAATCTAGTGAAAATTGAAGTGAATATAAATCTTAAGATAATCTGATGAAATTTGAAGTGAATTTAAATCTTAAGAAAATCAGTTGAAAATTGAAGTGAATATAAGTCTTCGGAAAATCTGATGAGATTTGAAGTGAATATAATTCTTTAGAAAATCTGATGAAATATGATGTGAATATAAGTCTTCAGAAAATCTGATGAAATTTGAAGTGAATATGAGTCTTTAGAAAATCTGATGAAATTTGAACTGAATATAAGTCTTCAGAAAATCTAGTGAAAATTGAAGTGAACATAAATCTTAAGATAATTTGATGAAATTTAAAGCGAATATAAGAGTTCAGATAATTTGATGAAATTTGAATTGAAAATAAGTCTACAGTAAATCTGATGAAATTTGAAGTGAATGTGAGTCTTCAGAAATTCCAGTGAAAATTGAAGTGAACATAAATCTTATGATAATCTGATGAAATTTGAATTTAAAATGTTCAAAAAATCTATTGAAAATTGAAGTGAATATAAGTCTTCACAAAATCTAATGAAATTTGAAGTGAATATAAGTGTTCAGAAAATATGATGAAATATGAAGTGAATATAAGTCTTCATAATATCTGATGAAACTTGAAGTGAATATAAGTCTTCAGAAAATCTAGTAAAAATTGAAGTGAACATAAATCTTAAGATAATTTGATTAAAGTTGAAGTGAATATAAATCTTAACAAAATCTGTTAAAAATTGAAGTGAATATAAATGTTTAGAAAATCTGATGAAATTTGAAGTGAATACAATTCTTCAGAAAATCTGATGAAATATGAAATGAATACAAGTCTTCAGAATATCTGATGAAATTTGAAATGAATATAAGTCTTCAGAAAATCTGGTTAAATTTGAAGTGAATATAAGTCTTCAAAAAATCTGCTGAAAATTGAAGTGAACATAAATCTTTAGATAATCTGATGAAATTTGAAGTGAATATAAGTCTTCAGAAAATTTGATGAAATTTGAAGTAAATATATGTCTTCAGAAAATCTGGTGAAAATTGAAGTGATCATAAATCTTAGGATAATCTGATGAAATTAGTGAAGATAAATCTTAAGAAAATCCGATGAAATTAGTGAATATAAATCTTAAGAAAATCTGATGAAATTTAAAGGAAATATAAATCTTCAAAATATCTGATGAAATTTGAAGTGAATATAAGTCTTCAGAAAACCTGATAAAATTTGAAGTGAATATAAGTCTTCAGAAAATCTGGTGAAAATTGAAGTAAATATAAGTCTTCGGAAAATTCTGTGAAAATTGAGGTTTACATAAATCTTAAAATAAACTAATGAAATTTGAAGTGAATATAAGTCTTCAGAAAATCTAGTGAAAATTGAAGTGAAGATATATCTTAAGATAATCTAATGAAATTTGAAGTGAATATAAATGTTAAGAAAATCTGTTAAAAATTGAAGTGAATATAAGTCTTCAGAAAATCTGATAAAATTTGAAGTGAATAGAATTCTTCAGAAAATCTGATGAAATATGAAATGAATATAAGTCTTCAGAAAATCTGGTCAAATTTGAAGTGAATATAAGTCTTCAGAAAATTCAACTCAGTTTCAACGAATATATTGATGAAAATTGCAGAACCGAAATCCACACGGAATTTGTAAGCAATTACAATACTCAATTTCAAGAAAATCTAAAAGTTAATAATAGCTTAAAATAACTGCTTAATTGAACTAAACACTTACTTGAACTTGAAGTTTGAATCAAATTGAAGAGCAATTCCTTGTGCTCTTCAAAGAAAATACCATATCAACGTCGAATTGATGATAATACTCGAAATTAAGCTTGAATTCTTGAAGATCTTGAAAGCTTCAATGGAGAATTGAAGGAGATGATGAGGAATTTCTTAATTCTTGAAAATTGAAAGAAATCAAGAAGAAACAGTGCCTTCTAGGTTGAATTCGTCAAGGATCAGAAGAGGATGAGAAATATCCGATGAAGAAACTGCTCCGATGAGGAGATGCATTTCCTGAAAATGCACAGGGTGCACTTAGCATGGTAAGGCATGCTTAGCACGGTTCGCGGTGGTGACCGGTGTTGAAGAGTGGTGCCAGTAGTGGTTCTTTGGTGGTGAAGAGAATGATTTGTTGTTGAATGAAAAATGTATTTATAGCTTTGGGAATTGGGCCTAAGATTGCCTTAGATCCATAATCAAGTCGAAATCGTGATTATTCGAATAACTTTCGTAATTAATCCAAAATAGCCAAATCCGTGTGGAATTTGAAGTCGGAATATAACTGAAAAGTCTCTGAAATGCGATTTCGCGTTTGTGAATCAAACTTTCAACTTAATCGGATGAACGGTCAAGGCCATATGAATTTTTGAAGTTTCAGCATAGTTTTAAGGCAGCCGACACATGCAGAATTTTCAATGCGCTCTTTGGAGAAAATGCCTCGAACGAGGGCCTTCTAATCAAAATTTGTGAATGAGTATTTCTGAGACAATCGAAGCTAACAGAAACTTTGAACTTTTGGCACTGGTCCCACCTCGTTTGGATGAAAATCGAGCAAGATATAATTTTTCTAACTTCGCATATCAGAAGAAAATTGCCCGGTTCAGCTCAAAATCAATTCTAAAGAATAAAATTCTGGTATTGATTGGTGAATAATCAGCTCTCGAGTTGCAAAATAAAGTCGAGGATAATTTCGATACGGAATTTTAGAAATCAGCCCCGCTCAGTTTCGAGTTTCCAACTAGGAGATATGAAGTTTTTAGTGCGCATAACACACGGTTCAACACTAAAATTCAGTTTAATCCACTTGAGAAATCAATTTCTCTGGGGACCTTCCTCACATAATTTCCTTCCGGCTTTCAAACAAAAGTTGTAGGTAATAATAGGAGGGCCTTGTCAGTCAAAAATCATCAGAAAATACCCGACGAGCTAAGAGATACGCCTTCTGGAGAGTCTGAAACGCACTGAAAATCCAAAATTCACTTTATTGAGAAATAAGTGAATAAAATCTTTTTCTTTGACGAAACGGCCTCCCATCTGAACAGATAAACTGGAGAATAAATTGAAACAATCCCAGAGCTTACGGAATCACACCAAAATAGCTTTCTAACCAGAATACATTGTATTGAGCGGGCAAATCGAAGAATATCGATACCGAACTCAAAGCGATCTGAGATAACTGAAACGTGCCATTTCTTTCACCACTTGGGATACCTTCCACCCGGTAACCCCGTGATCAATGCTATGTGTTCAACTACATGTATGTTTATGCAATCGAATTATAAGCCAGAAATACGAGAAAGAAAAGGGTAAATTTTGGGGTACAACGACACTCTTATATGACACCGGAGGCTGAAGGACGTCCACTGAGGCCAGAACATGAGGAGCTCTTGGAAAATGAGCAGGCCGAGGATGATCATAATATTGATCTACTTCCTATCTGTCAGAGTATCCTCCAGATTGGACAGGAGGCGTTGGATGACTTGATTATCGATGGGGCGGACCCGATGCGGCTATCGTAGTGGAGAGGATGGTCGCTGAGGCAGAGCGTGCAGTGCGTTACCACAGGCATAGGAGGGCGCGGAGGTTAGGATTAGGGATACCCATTAGCCTTTATGTTTTTTAGTTGATTTTGTATGATCTCATTTTTTCGGAACAATTTATGTAATATGATATTTCTGACATTTTTTCTCTTTAATATTTATAACATGTTATATTTTACATGATTTGCGTATATAGATATTGCGTATATTAATATTTTCTAATAATTTTTCTCTTTGATTGAATTTTTGAAAATGGAAACATAATCCGATTAAATGTGGAAAAACATAGTACTTTTAAACATCATTTTACACATTCAGGAAAGGTTTCGTAAGTTAACTTACAAATTTACCTTATTTGGGGAATTCGTAAGTTAACTTACGCAACATTTCCTAAATGTGTAAAACCTACAAAATTAAGGTTAATTCGCAATTTAACTTGTGAATTCACCCAGAAAGGTCAATTCGTAAGTTAACTTGCGAAGGATATTTTTGTTTTTTCAGAGGTGTGAGAGAAAACCACTAGGTGAAGAAATAAGTTCCCATAAAATAGAGATGTTATAGATTTATAGTCCTTTCAAATTTTATCAGTTCTTCTTAAAACTGATATTCACATCAAATATCATCAGATTTTATTCAGATTTATATTCTACTCAAATTTTATCAGATTTTCTTATGATTTATATTCATTTCAAATGTCATCAAATTTATTAAGATTTGTGTTCACTTCAAATTTCATCAGATTTATATTCATTTCAAAATTCTCCAGATCTTCTTAAGATTTATATTCGCTACAAATTTCTTCAGACTTTCTTAAGATTTATGTTCACTTCATATTTCATCAAATTTTCTTCAGATTTATTTTTGCTTAAAATTTCATCAGATTTTCTTAAGGTTTAAATTCACTTCAAATTTCATCAGATTTTCTTAAGATTTATATTTACTTCAAATTTCTACAGATTTCTCAAGACTAATGTTCACTTCAAATTTCATCAGATTTTATTTAGATTTAAGTTCTATTCAAATTCAATCATACTTTCTTAAGATTTTTATTCACTTCAAATTGCTTCAGATTTCTTAAGATTTATGTTCACTTCAGATTCATCAGATTTTCTTTACTTCTATGTTTACTTCAAATTTCATCAAGTTTTCTTCAAATTTCATCACATTTTCTTAAGATTTATATTCCTTTCAAAATTCATTTGTTCTTCCTAAAACTTATATTCACTTCAAATATCATCGTATTTTATTCAGATTTATGTTCTAATCAAATTTCATCAGATTTTCTTAGGATTTATATTCACTTCAAATTTCATCAAATTTCATCAAATTTCTTAAGATTTGTGTTCACTTCAAATTTCGTCAAATTTATATTCAATTTAAAATTAACCAAATATTCTTAAGATTTATTTTCACTTAAAAATTTTTCAGATTTTTTAAGATTTATGTTCGCTTTAGATTTCAATCGCACACTTATTTCGATGTGGTGGCCACTCTTAGCCCTCTTTGGCCTCGAGTGTTAGATGCAGTGTAACAACCCCTACCTTCTTTGGCCTCGGGTGTTACATGCCCACCAGCTTCCGCATAGTTCATCCTTGAACCACATCGTACTGGGAGAGGTCTGGCTTAATTGATAGATTTAATTGAATCGCTAGACACAAATTATAACATATTATTCTATCATAGATTAAACAAGAATTATAAGAACGGTGTACCTTGTAGGATTGAAGATATTTCTGTTGAAGAAAGAGAATATAATATGATTACAACTCTCATTGTCATTTAGGGTTTTCACAATATGTTAATCCTTTAACGGGGCAACGCTTAAATAGCTAAACGAATGGGGGCAGTGACCTCTCATTGGGCTTAACTAAATGGTCCAATCCATTTCCGCATAGTTTGTCCTCGAACCACATTGTACTAGGAGAGGTCTGGCTCTGATACCATTTGTAATGCCCCTGACGGCCTTCAGAATTATTGACTAACCCCATAAACCAACACGGGTCTTTTTAGGATACTTTGCCCTCACTCGCACGCTCTCCGAGAAATTACTACTCCAAGTCAAGCACACTTAACTATGGAGTTATTATGGTTAGTGTTGTACCCCAATTTTTAGCCTTAAGATCCACTCATACTTTATACCTTTGCATTACACAAAGATCAAATGGTCTCTCTCTCTATCTCTATCTCTCTGTCTGTCTCTCTCTCTCTTATCTTTGGGTTTGCCTTTGGGAGATCACGAAGCACCATTGAATATATGCGATGATTGATGCTTGACTAACAATATTGTGTGTATAGTTCACTCTCTAAATGTTGTAGGTGAGTGGTGCACAAGCCTCTTATTCAAGGAGTCAATAGGTTCATGTGTTTATTTCCATGCCTTCTCTCCTCAATTCTCAAGATTTTTGAAAGTATTGTCTCCCATTGAAGATTTCTCTTGTCATCATTTATGGTCTCTCATCTTGAGTATATGCTTCATGTTTGAAAGAGATCATCAAATTCAAAGAATTCACCATTATATGGCCATCTACCTTGAATTAGGGTTTTGGACTTTTGAGGATCATATCTAGGTATTTGTGTGAATATTATGGATGATTTCAAAGTCATTTGATTCTTAAGAGGACTTATAATATGAATATGCTTGGATACAATGAGTTTGATTTATGATAAGATTGTTTTAGAAGTCTATGATTGCTCACTCTCTCTATTGATGCTTCATTTATCTTGTATGACTTCAAAGGATCATAACTTGGTCATCCCTTCTCTATTTGAGTTCATTTTTATTTCATAATGAACCTAAGGATGTCTAATACAACTTATTTCAATTGGTAAGAAGATAACATGCTTGGAAATTCGCCTATGAAGTCAAAAGATTACAAGTCCTTGATGAATTTCTCAATTGTTGGTCAATCAACTTCAAGAGATCATATCTTAATCATCACTTATCACCTTGAGGTTATTCTTTTTGCACAACAATCTTGAAGACATGAAATTTATCTCCATATAATTTTTAAACATTGAAAGTGTTTGGAAGTTGCTTGAAGAAATCCAAAGATTATAGGTCATTTCACAAATTTCCCTCAACTTCACAAGGCCATAACTTGATCAATTTTTGGAGTTTTTGGTTGGTTATTTTTGCAAAATGCTCTTTGAGAGATCTAACTCATTTCATCTTTTAAAATAAAGATCAAATTTTGAATGGAAGGCCATGTTTGGATTGAAAACATTATAAGTCATTTTTTGTGAAAAAACTTAGAATTTTTCTAAGTGTGGAAGTTCAGATGATTTCACACGATTTCAAGAGATCATAACTTTCAACTCAAGTTTCCAGATGTTACCTTTCCAAGTGCATTGTAAACCTAGCAACCTCATCTTTCTATAGAGTCCAAGGTTGTATCATAAAGGTCCTTGAGTGAGGAGAACCATGGTTGCAAAGAGGGTGCCTTGAAACTGAAGTTTTCATCGAAGTCAGATTTTGTTTTCAATAATGTGGCTTCCAATGATCAAATTGATGCACGTTTTTGACATAAACATGATTAGCAAAGTTACCAAGCATGATTAGAGGGATAAAACGCACAATTTGGCTGAGTTTTGACAACTTGCAACTCACACTTTGCTCATGATGGAGGTGTGCACGATTTCACTGAAAATTGCATCATACACCCTCTATTTTGATCCCATTCACTTCTCCTATAAATAAGCAAGTCATTCCACTCATTTCCTTAAGCTTTGATAGCCAGAAAAGCCCTGCCAAACTCTCTCTCGAACCATATTTTCTACAACTTTATTTTCACTCTCAAAGCCATTCCAGTTTGAAATTAATCATTCATTCTTCTTCTTTGAACCTCACTGAAGCTAACAGAACAAGAATCGTGCTTTGAAGCTTCCTGATTCGTGCTATCTAAGTCCAGTCTCAGAGCTTTGAAAGTGAACTTCGTTCAGGTAGGAGTCTTCATAAAACCTTGAAAAATAAAGCATTATTGCACTCTCCTCATCTCGCTGATCCTTGTGATCTTCACCATTTGCATTTTCATCAAGTATTGACTGAGAACTTCATCAAAATCCTATTCTCTATTATTTGAGTTTTTTCAAAATTTCTCTTCACTCAGTTTAAATAAATTTTTCGCGAGCATGTGGTTAAGATCATCTTGAAGAGATGAATCCAAGGATACCACTTATGGGCATTGATTTTTCAGTTTAAGAATCGAGCATGGATAATGGCTGGAGGTTGAAGACGACCTACGTGTCTGTCTTCAACCAATGAGGGCTTGACATGTAATTTTTTTGAATTCAATCCGGTGTGTTTGCTTCATCGTGCGCGCTTTATAGGAGCCCTTGGATCTGATTACTTTTATTAGTCAGCATTGATCCAACGGGTGACATTTCTTGTTTTATTTTATAAATTTGTAATCTAGTGTGAAAACCAAGGAGGTCCATATCAAGCACAGCGCGCCATGTCCATTGGATGTGACTAGTAACGCGTTTTGACTATGATCAGATGGTTCACATTTTTTAGCTTTTATTTTATTTTCTCATTTTATATTTTAAATGTTTTAAACTTAAAAATATCATATAAAATTCATTTCTGACTCAAAAATTATGAAAAAATTCACAAAAATATTTTGAAATATTATCTTTCTGAATTTTTTTTTTTATAATTTTTTTTTTTAGATTTGATATTTTTTTATGATTTTTCCCTTTTATTTGAGGTTTTTGATTGTTTTAAAATACTTTTTGACATTTTAAAATTCTGGAAAAATTCAGGAAGGATCCAATGGTCATTTAACAAATATTGGTGACCTCATTTTACTTTTATTTTTTATTTAACTTTTTTTTCTTCCATTTTTTGTTTATTTCATCTTTTATTTTATTTTATTTTCTAAAAATATTTTCTGACTTTAAAAAATTCTTAAAAAATTTGTCAACACCTCTGTTTGACTTTGGGTAATTTTCTTGGAATTTAATTTTGATGAAAAAAATACTATTTATGTATTTCGTCAATAAAGTCCAATCAAATAACCTAATTTCAAAATTACTTTTAATCCTTTTATTTTTATTTTTATTTTTATTTTGCTGACTTTTGAATTTATTTTGGAGTCACAAATTTCCTCAACATCAATGGAATTTAGGTGTTGATAGGTCTCTTGAACAAATCCAACAAGAAAGTTGATTTATTTTAACGAATTTAGACTGAATAAATTCATCTGATGCAAAATAAACTTGGAAATTATTTCTCCTCTTCATCTTATTTTTCTATTGTCCCGATTTGGAGAAAGTGATCAATTGGTGACATGAACTTTAATGTTCTAACAAAAGCCCCAAAAGATGACTTGAGTTTTAATCTTGGTTCAACACCTATGGCGCTTGTTGTGTGGTCGCATTGATTTCTAATCAAGCTTCTGGAAAGTTTCCACTAACCTTGTCCATTTGAAATTCTCAATCATCTTTGATCAAGTGATATGATAATTCTAAAACCGGTGATATACTTGACAAAAAACAACTGAAACTTGTCGTGTGGTCACGTTGATTCTATCAAGCTTTTGGAAAGTCTTTATGCCTAAGTTTCAAGATGGTCACCTTGCTGACGACTAACAATTAACAATTCGATGATATACTTAACAAGTTTCAAGATGGTCATCTTGCTAACCTTTATTAATTGCTTTTTTATTTTCCGCTCTTTATTTTCCGCATTTACTTTTATGCTCTTTATTTTTATGCACCTTTAATTTTAGCATTTATATTTCATGTCATTTTTGCTTTTCTCACTTGAGCATTTATTTTCTATGTCATTTTTCCTTTGCTCACTTGAGCATTTTATGTTCTTGTTATTTTGAATTTGCTCACTTGAGCTTTGTTTTCCTTTTCCAAAATACTTAATAATTCAACTTAAATAGAAAAAAGAAAAATTTAATTGGACTTGGTTACTATCCTTGTGCTTAGAGTTTGGTTTTTGGACTTAGGATTAGGACATCTACCTCAGCTTGGAGATTTCAGTGTCCTTGGTGTTACTCCGTCTTGTCTGGTTATTATCTTTGTATGTAGGTTATTTCGTCATACTCGATTAAGAGTGAATTTCCTCCAAATACAGTCGTTACTCTGCCCGTTTTTCTCAAGACAAGAGTTCACCTAAAAGCATTGATTTATCTGAAGTTTCGTTTTTTGTCTAGTTATTTGTTGCTTATGTGGTAATTCAAAGGATGGGATATGGTATTGGCTCTTGATGTCAAGTACTAGTTTTCTCACCCTGTTAGATCTTTCTTTATCCTTACCTTTTACTTTATGCACTTAGGTTAGCCTCTTCATCTCCTCCCCATTCTTTAATTTTCAAAATCTTCCCCCTTTTTCAAAGGATTCTTGTTTTCAAAACTCGAACTGCTTTCATAATAAACTTGGAATTAGGCCCATGAATTTTTCAAACTTGTTTTCTTAATAAACTTTCAATTCATTTAATAATACTTTGACTTTTCTAACCTCATTCAAATTTTTTGAGCTCTTTGTAGCTTTTCTCAACTAACATTTTCTTAAAATCAACCAACACACAACTTTGGTTTTTTTAGCCGAACTACTTGGTTTTGATTTCAACATTGCACATTGTTGGTATGTAGGCCTGGAACTCATTGGAATTTTCAAAAAGGTATGAGACTGCATGGTTTTGTACATATACTTTTTTTAGCACACATATACAAATTTTCAAAAAGGTTCCTGCGGAGTATCATAGATGCTTTGGGTGCCTAACACCTTCCCTTTGCATAACTAACCCTCGGTCCCAGATTTTTGATCTTTTTTTGTTAGGATTTTATTCGCTCTTTTTTCTAGTCCTTTGGATAAAATAAAAGTGTGGTGGCGACTCTTTTGTTACTTTTTATTAGTTAAGTCAATTTAATGGCTTATACTCGCAATTTTCGCCGCTACAGTTTGGCTACCGAAAAGAAGATGCATCTTGTTGGTATAGGTAGTACCAATTAATCCTTATAAGCCTCATTCAACCATACAGTCTCATACCTGCTTAGTCTCGGGATCCCTCTCATTCTGATGTGGTGATCACTCTTAGCCCTCTTTGGACTCGAGTGTTACATGCGGTGTAACCACCCCCGCCTTCTTTGACCTCGGGTGTTACAATTCACTTCAGATTCATCATATTTTATTCATTTTTATGTTTACTTCAAATTTCATTAGGTTTTCTTCAAATTTCATCACATTTTATTAAGATTTATATTCATTTCAAATTTCATCAGATTTTTTAAAGATTTATGTTCACTTCAAATATCATCGGATTTTTTAAAGATTTATGTTCACTTCGAATTTCTTCAGATTTTCTTAAAATTTTTATTCACTACAAATTTCTTCAGATTTAAGATTTTTGTTCACTTCAAATTTCATCAAATTTTCTTCAAATTTATGTTTACTTCAAATTTCATCAAATTTTCTTAAGATTTCATCCAATTTTCTTAAGATTCCTGTTTACTTCAAATTTCATTTGATTTTTTTAATATTTATATTTACTTCGAATTTCTTCAGATTTCATAAGATTTTTTCTCACTTCATATTCATCATATTTTCTTCAGATTTGTGTTTACTACAAATTTCATTAGGTTTTCTTCACATTTCATCACATTTTCTTAAGATTTATATTCTTTTTAAAATTAACCAGATCTTTTTAAGATTTATATTCACTTCAAATATCATTAAATTTTCTTAAGATTTATATTTACTTCAAAATTCACCAAATCTTAAGATTTATATTTACTTCAAATTTCTTAAGATTTATGTTCACTTCATATTTCATCAAATTTTCTTCAGATTTATGTTTATTTCAAATTTCATTAGATTTTTTTCAAATTTCATCCGATTTTCTTAAGATTTTTGTTTATTTCAAATTTAATCAGATTTTCTTAATGTTTATATTTACTTCAAATTTTATCAAATTTTTTAAGATTTGTGTTCACTTCAAATTTCATCAGATTTGTTTTCAAATTTAATGCTACTTCAGATTTTCTTAATGTTTCACCATATTTTGTTTATATTTATCTTTATTTCAAATTTCATCAGATTTTTTTAATGATTTTATCATTTTTTTTCTTCAAATTTCATTAGATTTTCTTCATATTAATGTTTACTTCAATTTCATAAGATTTTGTTCAGATTTCATTAGATTTTTTTTCCAGATTTTTATGTTGAATTCAAATTTCATCATATTTTCTTCAAATTTATCTTGAATCCAATTTTTATTAGATTTCTTTCATATTTGAGGGTCTGATGTTTAGAGTTTGACTATTAGGAGCTGCTTTGTGTTGGTGTTCTTACATCTGGTACGTCTGGTTTAGCAGACCCCTGTTGTGGTTTAGCTGTGGCTTTTGTTTAGTCAGCTAGAGATTGGAGTGTTGTGGAGCTTTGGCATTAGTAAGGATGTTGGACACAGTGATCTCAAAATGGTAGGAGCGTTGAAGAGTAAAATAAGCAATCTCCGTTGTCTAAGACAAGTCCATGCACAACTGCTCCACCAATGCCTGCACCACCATAACCACTTGCTGGCGTTTCTCCTTACCCACTGCACTCGCCTTCTTGCACCCTCAACCTACACCTCCCGCATTTTTCATCTTGCAACACATCCTGATCTACATCTTTTCACATGCATGCTCAAATATTATTCCCGAATTGCTCCTCACTCACAACTACTCATTTCTTTCTTTAAACATATGCTACACCACATAAAACCCGATGCTTCTTTCTATGCACTTTTCATCAGATCTGCTGGAAATCAAACCATTTTCTTCCTTGCTCATCTACTCAAATCGGGACATTCCACTGATCATTACGTTCGAAATCTAATTTTGGCCATGCATGTTAAGTATGGACCTATCGACGTTGCCAGGAAACTGTTTGATGAAATGCCTGATCCAACCGCTGCAGATTGGAATGTCATCATCTCTGGATATTGGAAGTGCGGGGATGAACATGAAGCAACTAAGCTTTTCTATCTTATGGGTCAGCAGAGGAATGTTATTACTTGGACCTCCATGATTACCGGGTATGCAAAGAACAACAATTTGAAGAATGCAAGGATGTATTTTGACAAAATGCCAGAAAGAAATGTGGTATCATGGAATGCAATTCTATCAGGGTATGCTCAAGGGGGGGCACCACAAGAGACTGTAACATTGTTCAATCACATGCTTAGAGATGGAAATGTCGAACCAGACGAAACAACATGGGTTACTGTCATATCATCTTGTTCATCTCTTTGTGACCCTTGTCTTTCAGAATCCATTGTCAGAAAGCTAGACAACAGAATAAGTGTCCGCTCTAATTATTTTGTCAAGACAGCCCTTCTTGATATGTATGCAAAATGCGGGAATCTTGAGGCAGCTCATGAGATTTTTGAGCAATTACGTGTGTATAAGTATAGGAGTTCTGTTCCATGGAATGCCATGATATCCGCATATGCAAGAGTAGGGAATTTATCTTTGGCAAGGCACCTCTTTGAAAAGATGCCACACCGAGATACCGTCTCTTGGAATTCAATGATTGCTGGTTATACTCAAAACGGCGAGTCATACATGGCCATCAAGCTGTTTGAGAAAATGATCTATAGCCAAGATTCAAAACCAGATGAGGTGACCATGTTGAGTGTTTTCTCTGCATGTGGACACCTTGGAGAACTAAGTTTAGGTCATTGGGCTTTGAGCATCCTCAAAGAAAATCACATCCGGATTAGCATTTCAGGATACAACTCTTTGATTTACATGTACTCAAGATGTGGGAGCATGGAAGATGCTGCATTAATATTTCAAGAAATGGTAACAAGAGATTTAGTTTCCTATAACACATTGATTTCCGGGTTTGCTGAGCATGGGCAAGGATTGGAAAGCATCAAACTACTGTCAAAAATGAAAAAAGACGGTATTGAACCGGACCGCATAACATATATTGCTATTCTAAATGCATGCAGTCATGCCGGATTACTGGAAGAAGGTCAAAAAGTTTTTGAATCAATCAAATTCCCTGATGTAGACCACTATGCTTGTATGATTGATATGCTGGGTCGAGTTGGTAGATTAGAAGAAGCTGTGGAATTGATTCAAAGCATGCCAATGGAACCCCATGCAGGAATTTATGGATCTCTTTTAAATGCTACTAGCATTCACAAAAGAGTGGAACTCGGAGAACTTGCTGCAGCTAAACTGTTCAAGATAGAGCCGCATAATTCTGGAAATTATGTGTTGCTAGCTAACATATATGCTTTGGCTGGTAGATGGAAGGATGTTGACAGAGTTAGGGATGCAATGACAAAACAGGGAGTGAAGAAAACAACTGGCTGGAGCTGGTTGGAGAATAACTCATAAGATTATGGAAAATACCTATTGGTGGCTAGGTGTGTGTGTGTTTGTAGAGACCTGTCATAGCAATAGCACCCACAACAAAAGTACAGTTCCCCTTTCACCACTTCTCATTTATGCTGCTGGAGAGACTGTAGTGAGAGCCTTTAAGCCACGGAAAGCACTTAGACTAATCCAATTGGAACATTTAAAAGAAGTTTTTGGAGGTGAACCAACCAAACCAATTGTACCTTTTCCGTCAAACAAATTTACAAATGACACGTCAATAAAACTTATTTGTCACCTTTCTTTCAATCTCAGTAATTTTGTTTATTATTTCATTTCTTTTGTTATTTATAATAGTTTTAAATTTTCTTTATGCAATCAATTTCTATAGAAATAATAAATAAATTGAATGCTTGCACTACAATATAACACTACTCATTTTAATCAAATTGTACCCAAAATAATATTATGTCTGTTTTAAAATAATATTATGCTTAACATTCTCTTAAATGACACATCTAATAATTGAAGTGTTAAATTTAAAATTCTCATAAAATAATTGCTATTTGGGTTACAAATGAAAATTAGAGTGCACAAACATCACAATCGTTGAGGAAATTTCATGAACTGAAAGTTCGCATTCTATGATTATTGCACAGCGTGTAAATCATAAACGAACAATACCGACGATGGACTGCGTGCACAAGAGGAACAAAACACCCACAATTGCCTTATTTCTCAAAAAAACAAAAGGCATGCACTGAAGCTCAAAAGTTTAAGTATATATGTGTGCATCATTGATAACAATTTTAATCTAGTGCAACTTCTCTGAATTTTAGTATACAATCCAGTGCTTTCTTGAAATCATTTTCTTCAAGGGCAATATTGAACCGACAATATCCAGGAATTCCAGTCCAAGAGCCACTATTGATGCATAAACCAGTGGCTTCGAGAATAGCATTCCTAATATTTGAGTCGTCAAGCGTTATTTCCTTAGCAGCATCTCCTTGGCTGACTTCACCTTTTGATGACAACTTTATCTTAATAGTCTTTTTGAGATAGGCGGAGGGTTTGGCCACAACAGACACGCCAGCACATGATTCAAGTACCTCCCACCCATTCTTTTCAAGTACCTAGGGAAGTATATCACCAAAAAATGTTTTAGTTTTGTTTTAATAATAGAAGAAAAAAAAACTACCACCACAAAAAACAAACCAATTAAAAAGGAAATTCAAACAGAAATGTTTAGCAGATAAAACATTACCTCCTTCAAGCGAGCAGACCTACTTCTCAAAATTTGTGTATGTTCAACAATAGCATCTGATAGAATTGATGATTTCTGCTCTCTAAGATCCAGCAACTTCTTTGTAGCATATCTAACAGTACTATGAGGTTTACTTAATCCTGGATAACTATAAAATGAGTCAACCAAAACCGACTGGTTAAGAATAAGAAACCCAAGTCTGAGAACACCATTGAGCATCTTAAGAGACAGTCCTCCAAGAAGAGAAACACAGAACGATGGCTTGATTGAAGAATTCAGATTAGACAAACACCCCTCCAGATCCCAGCCTTTAATGTCAAATTCTAAACCAGAGGATGACGTATCAATTATAACTCTTGCACCAAATCTAGCACAGGTGCCCAAAATCTCTCCTATCTCCTTGTTGCTATAAACTAAGCCAGTGGGATTGATTGTAGGTCCAGAAATATACACCCATGGGTTTTTTTACAGTGCCAAGGACTCCAGTCAGTGACTTTTCTGTGAACTTAAAACCTGCACCGGCATCAGTCGGAACTGTCACTATGTTCGCTTTCAAAAATGTAGCAGAAGAAACATAGTTCCCATTTGATCCTGAAGGAAAACAGAGGGTGCCGCCTTCTTTATTGCAGCAGAGGACCAGTTTATTGAAAATTGCTTTTGAATTGTCAGCATATATAAATTCTGTGCAGCTATCTGTTGGAAAACCATAGTTGCTTTTGACGAAATTTTTTATGCTTGGGGTGACATCAATTTCAGACTCAGACATGTTTTGTCGAGCAAAACTTTCAAAAATAGCAGCCTTAACAGGAGATGGAATGGGCAAAAAGATTTGATCAACGTCCATGTGGATCAGGGAACCATTATCCACCTCATCAATTGCTAGCTCGACATTATTAAGGACTGACACGGCTGATTTAGCAAATCCTATCATATCAATTGATTTGACATTTTCACAGCTTCTCTGGAGGACACAAGTTAAATTTGAGTAATGAGAAAATTAACCATGGGAATCAACTAATTCATGAACATCTCATAAATAGCTATACATAAGATACACTGCCCCGTTTCAAAATGAACGTCACTTTAACAAAGAAAATTTGTGTGCGTGAACCTTAAACAACACAATTTTGAAACTGAGGGAGTATGCGTGTTGGTCAGAAAAAATATGGGTTAATTTTCGTAGCTTTCACAGTATACTCAGCCTAAAAAGGAAGAGGGGCTTTGGTGCAATGGTTGTACTTATTGTTATGTGAAATGGAGGTCACACATTGGAGTCACACAAACAATCTTTTGCAATTATAAGGTAAGGTTATTGTTGTCCCTGGATCCTGTCATAGCAGAGGAACTTAGGATCCATGTAAATAGGGATTGA
This sequence comes from Vicia sativa, assembly GCA_021764765.1. Lineage (NCBI taxonomy): Eukaryota > Viridiplantae > Streptophyta > Magnoliopsida > Fabales > Fabaceae > Vicia > Vicia sativa. Next base: position 1,943,853 of record CM038792.1, read on the forward strand.
GATATCACATCTTATCTTTAAAATAAAGGATAAATTCTATGTAATTATCTTATTTATTGTTTTTAAGCCTATATAAAAAGGTTTTGTGTAGTTAAAAACATTCGGTTGCACCATCTGGCCTTTCTATTTTTCACTCATTCAACAATATGGAACCCAGTAATCCTTTTCTCCTATTCAAGAAGATAATCACAGTTCGTTTGGTTCACTATTAGCGAAATTCAAACCATAAACACGTGTAGCAACTAGTAAAAGCATATAGCTACTAGTCCATGATTGACAACTATACAAATCCTTGTGTGAATTAGGAAGGAAAATTATAACAGGGAATTGGGAAGTTCTTTCAGGAAATTAGGTTCTCAATTCAAGCTTTTAAAAATATTCTTTCTTAAAAGTTATTGTGGTCCAAATATATACGGTGCCACAAATGAAAGAACTGATGAATATTAGGAACAGATGTTACACACAAAAACAATTTTGGTTTTCAAACCTAAAGGAAAATGAAAAGGGCAGGAAGACAGACCTCAGAAGGTACACGTCGAGAAGCAAGCTGAAAAGCAAGAAGCTCGTGAAAAATACATCCATAATAGTACTGACTGATTAATGCAGTATTGCCTTCTAGTAACTCAACAGTTTTGGACAATGCATTAAAGAGGGACTCTTCTTCTGAAATGACAAAAGCTACTTCTAAATCTGGATAAACCTGGAAAGCATGTATGTCAGTGCCATTAGTAAGAAACTGATTAAAGTCAAGCAGGAATAGAAGCCCACAACCTAAGTATGCCAATAAGTTAATATGGAATATTACCTTGTTCTTTACTAGTCCACAAATAATTGCGGCATGAGAGGGTAGAGGACTTCCCGAAAGATACTTCATGACCCCATTTGATCCTGGAAGGCTGGATAACTCAAAGTGATCTGATATGTCCAAGAAAAGACGAGATCCGACATCTCGTGTTGTATCTAAAAGGTGGACAAAAGCTGAACTAGTAACAGCCTCAAAAATAGCAATTCCAGTCACCACCACTTGAGGCTTCAATTTCTTTATTAGTTCTATCAACAAGTCTGATTGCCGAGGGGCTTCAATTACCGTTATTGTCTCATCTAAAGAACCATTAGTTCCCATATTCTGCTAGAAAGATAAAAACTTGTTAAGGAACATGCTACAATCTCATAAAATTGATTGGAAAATAAATTAAATGCACTGAAAAGATTTATTTATTATTGATATAACTTCCAGAAATCCTCAAAACAGAGGAATACAACACACTAATTATGTAAATTAGAAGGGGATAAAAAAGACAAGGATGCACTAGGAACTCGAGAGCCTAGTCTCTCCCAACAATATAGTCCTTGCAGTGAGCAGAAATTAAACCTACAAATATTTCTTTCACAGGTTATAAGGCAGGTGGGATGAGGACAACTACAGGCCGAATCCTTAAGATTGATTTAGAGATTAACATTTTATCTGTGGTTCAAATACATGATAGGTTTTTGTGACATCGATTGCTCCAAGCAGCCGATCCCACCTAATAGGAAAAAACCTGGTTGCTAATGTTATATGCTAATGTTATAGTACACATATTTTTGAAATATTGGACTCCTTACACTGAACAGTGATGATATGATTTTCTCCGGTACTGTACTGTGTCAGCAACTATTAGTTTTATTGTGTTAGTTGTAGGCCTCCCATTAAAAGGACCTAAGTTAGGAAAAAACCTAAAAATACAATTAGGCTTGGGGTTGACATTATATAGCTATTAGTATGAAGATTACTTAATTGCTATTATACTATACTATATGAAATTATAACCATTGCATGATAATACAAAAAACCACAGGCATGACATTCATACCTCAAGCGCCAAAGATGTTAACCACTGTCTAGGTAGGTGTCGAGTCAGATGTTCATCAACAATTGCAAGCCGAGGTGAGAACAAGCGAAGAGCATTCTCAATAGCCGCATTCCTTGAAGGAAAAATGACAATATTCTTGCACGGGATTTCAAAACATGATGTCAATATTGTAGTATATTATATGAATCAAACAAATAGAATTTGGGCATGTAGTTTCTAATCACTAGCCTGAGTAGAACGGCTTAAATGTAACGCGTATCAACAGAATTAAACATAAGTACGGATATAAATCATAATGCAAGTTGCTCATCCAATAATAGAAATATTTCTCTCCTGCCATTCAAATGAATAATGGAAAGGGGCTACTTTAAGTTGGAAGCTTCTATAGTCTACCAAGAGACCAATTAAGAAATAACACCATTTTCCTTCTAGTTATTTGTATTTCACTTTTTTTATTATTATTTGTTTGTGGATAACATCAGTTTTTTAAAGACAATTTCACCTGAACTAAAGCCAACAAATCCTTCATTCTCTAATGGATTTTGTGCTTGCATTTAGGAGATATAGAATCAGAAGAGGGTATAGGATTGTACAGGATTTGAGCAATAATTTAGATGACAACTTGCGCTACTGACATATTGACTTATGGAAATAGTCTAGACAGGGTTCTAACAAGGAGAAGAGGAGTATTGAGAGGAGAATGAGTTGAATGCAGCATATGGTTTGGTCCCTCCGAGGTAATAAACCCAGAAAGAAAAAATGTTTTTTTTATAACTATGAAATTAAGATTCGGGAAAAAGTTATGCCATTCAACAGTTGAGGCGTATTTTTGGTAATGCAAGTTAGAAGACCTATCGGGTAGCATGACTTCCACCCAGTATAGGAATTCCTATTTAGACTAAAAAAACCTCCAAAATGCACTCCCTGACTTACTAACCCAAGCTAATAGAAATGTTTGGGATTAGTGAATAAAATACCAGAATTTCTTAAATAACAGGTCTGATCTAATGACATTGTGCCACCCATATCCAGAAGAAATTTTTGGAAATTACAAAAGTAACTCTGTTACTTAATATTAACTTTTCTATTGTTCTTGAAACACATAATATACCACTACCCTATTCATTCATTATTGCGTGGAATTTTGTTAGACTGCATTTAAGAACCATGCTTAAATTATGACATGCCTACTACCTACAGGAGATATTTACAGTAGACCTTACAATAAAGATAAAACCTAATGAGTAACACATCATCTTATGCTATATGCATAAGATGATGTATACCTAGAGTATAGTATGTATATATATTATACAGCACTGGATTCTGCTTACACTGGTGGTGAGTGGAACATGATGATAAGTCTTCAAAAATCCAGCAATGAGATTGCGGAAGCGTTTGCTTCCGGCCGGTGGCTCATATGGAAAATAGGAATCATCTTTAAGAATACTTGCAAGATAAGCAAGGAAAGGAATTTTCTCATCGGCAACAGAATCATCCTCAAAAGACAAATCTAGAGAGCTGCTGATCTCTTGAAATCCATTTTTTAGAAACTCAAATATAACTTTAACCTGCAAGTATCAAATTACATTGTGCTTCAAAATTCCTTCAGGGCAACAAATATTCTTAAAGGAAGTGATAGATTTTAGTGAAGCACCCCACCTGGTTAGGCTGACGAAGTTGACAACTGTAAACTGATAAAGCATGGGAAATGCTGCCCCCAGACTTTCCATAAGCCCAAGCTGTCCGTGCACAAATAGGCTGCTCTCCAGAGAGTCCCATAAAGAACTCAAAACGGTGAGGACTGTTCTTCTCAATTTCAACTAAGGCTGCAATATCTGTGTCGCCAGCCTGTACCAGTACAACACAATAAGATTACATTTTCACTGGAGAAATATTATTAGTAAAACATATGATTACTAGCCTGGATAATTTTAGTTTGCCATAGCTTCGTAATGCGAAAACCCCGACGCTCAAACAATCGTTTGCAAACAGCTTGACCTGGGCGGCCTCCCATATTAAAGATCATAATTCCATTTGGTTTGATTACTGATATCCCTTCTTCAACTGCCCTAGCAATTAAGCCTAATCCAAACTGGTCCTCCACAAAACCCTAGACACAACAAAAGAAAAAATAAACATGAAAATGTGGTATATATGTCATAAATAGGCTGATACTTAAATAAAAATATATATTTTGAGCTTCATGCATAGAAATCATCAAATGAATATGAATACATCCGCTACACCTACAAGTTTATGACCAGTGCAAAAAATGATCTCTGGGGAAACAACAGAATAAATAGTAGAATGTTGGTGATGTTAAAAAGATAAGATAGTATTTACCTGAAGTGCACAATAATTACTCAAAGAATGAAGAAATTCCTCGCTTGCATTTTCTGTTATCATCTTAGTCATTGCATCTGGATTTGGATTCAGAATCTGCAGGGGGTCCAACCACAATAATTACTCAAAGATACATATTAATCAAATGATTAAGCTAAAACACCAAGCCAAGTTAGTTGGGTAAATGGTCTAAGCCAAGCAAAGTTGTGTTAACCCCTATTCTAGTATAGGTGTACTGTGGGGACTCAACGTACTATTCTTTCGAAGCTATCATAACTTGCCAATCTTGGTTATGTGCATCAATGGACATTGACCATAATCATCCACTGTTGACACTTAACAAAGCATGAACAGCGTGAACTTGAAAGGGGGTCAATGTTCATTTTAAAATGAGAGGGGGTCTGATAGTCATTTAGAGAGACCTCAAGGGAGGTAGGTGAGTTCAATTTTCCCTAGAAGTGTTTAAATAAACATCACTCAAAACAAAAAAAAATCTAGATATGAAATGCCATATGTCAATCGCTTTAAACTTTAACCTCAAAGGCATTTGTTGAGTTCCCACATTGGCTAGAGAAATGGCTAAAGGTATCCTAAAGCCCAAATTCTAAGAGCCACTAATTTCCCACTTAATCACGCAAGTTATTAAGTTATCTTGAAGGTGACAATAGAATCTGCAAGAGTTGTTAGACATAAAATCATTTGCGTGGTTTTGCTTTCAGATAGTTAAATATATGACGTCGTAGCCTCTATGACCATGTAAACTATAGTTCAATCCATGTTACCGTTATTCTTTTAACTCAAAATTATTTTTTAGCTCAATGCAATGTGAGTCGAGTCTATTAAATATATGACATTATATTGCTTCAAGCCCAAAGGACTTGTATGTTAAGGGATGTGCTAGATATAAAACCATTTATGCATTAATACCTAAATGTTGAAACATTTGAGAAAATTGATTCAAACTTTAAAGAAACTTACACATGGCATACATAAAAATATTCCAAGCATAACAAACTGCACAATCTGTGAGTACGTGTGATAGTTATGGAATTACCTGAGGAATACACCCTACAATTCTTTCGAGTTGAATTCCATTATCTCTGCAATAGGATAGAAGATCGGATTCGTGAAACTCTACCCTATCCAACAGAGTTTTGTTCTCCTCGTCATAGATGAGCAGGCCATTTTCATCTAAAGCATTCAAGTATAGGTTTATCCAGGAAATTTTGATGGCTCTAGGATTGATATCAAGGCCATAGATCTGCAGAAATAATGTGTGTTAGGGGAGAAAATGGATAGGAGTTGAAGACGAAAGCAACACACTGGTTGAAGGAAACCTTGGAAGGCAGCCACTTCTCGGCCATGGCAATGGAGATCCATCCATTTCCACAACCTAACTCAGTAACAGTCCTGTCCTTGAAAATGGAGTCAGGATGTCTATTAATCCCTTCATAAAATGTAAATGACCAGTCCTCTGGGAGAAAAATGCTAGGAATGACCATCATAGTCAATTTGTTTCTCCCTTTGTACCCTGCATTTCGGAGAAAATCAATTTATTCCGGAAACTATCTATGAAACAGACAATGACACTGACACGGCGACACAGATAAGAATTTTTTAAAAAAATGAATAAATAAAACGTAATTACTTGGCATGAAAGTAAGGGCATAGATACCTTCATATTGATCTAATAAGATGTCTTCGATGCGAAAATGGTAGGTGCGAAAGCATTGATCGCAAGAGTCTTTGGTGGGAAAACGCTTGTGAAGATGGGAAAGGAAGATCCGAGCTTGGGAACGGGTATCGGGATGGTCAAGGCCATCGAGCAAGGATCGGAGGGCGGCGTAGGCAGCATCGCCAGATTGGTTGCACTGCTCCAGGAACTCGTCGACTGTCGGCGTCGTCCAACCCATTTTCCTAAACTTGCGCTGAGAACGAGAAAAGTCAGAAGTAAGCTCGCTACTCCTACAAACTTCTATATATATACTTTCTTTTCAACAGAAAAATACGCATTCTGTTCTTTGACGTAATATGTCCAATCAATTCATTCAAAATTTTATTTAGACCTAACTACCTTTTTGTACTTCCTATATTAATTTTTTTAACATTTTAGTTCTTCTATAAAAAAAATTAATTATTAGGTCCCTAATATTATATTTCATGTTTTTTTAATGGTCCTCCATAATAAAATAGTCTATTTATATATATGATATTGAAATTATGAAGTGATATTTTTTAAATTGATGTCACGTCATTATAAATATTTAAAAATTAATTATTTTATTTTTTAAAAGTTCTTTTTATAATTATTAAACTTTTTTAATTATTTTAGTTATTTTTGTTTATAAATATTTATTTAAAAATTATATATTTTAAATTTTAATTCTAAAATATATATTTATGGGTCTATTTTTAATGACGTGACAACAATTAAAAAATATCATCTCATAATTTCAATGCGACATATGCAAATTAGACTATTTTGTCATGAGGACCTAAAAAAAACATGAAATATGATAATAGGGGACCTAATAGTTGGTTTTTTTACAGGGGAATTAAAATATTTAAAAAATTAATATAGGGAGATCGAAAGTGCATTTAAGCCTTTTATTTATTAACTATTTTATTATGCTATTTAAATTGTGTTTTTTTAAATTAAATATAAATTTTTATATTATTAGGGTGTGTTTTTAGAATTATATATATATATATATATATATATATATATATATATATATATATATATATATATATATATATATATATATATATATATATATATATATATATATATATATATATATATATATATATATATATATATATATATAAGTTTCACAAGGATTAACAAAGTCTATTTTTTTCAGCTTATAACTAACCGGTAGATGTATCGATAGTATCGAAGTAATAAAATAAAATCTTATCTATTTAACAAAATAATAGTTGTACAGGTTCAAAAAGTAACAATAGTCAAGTTTGATTTTGAAAATTAAAAGTTGCTCTGAAAATAATATGAAAGTACTATGATTTTGCATAAAATCTCTCATTTTTTCATTTGTTGATGTTTAATGCACTACATGAATGATAAGATCATTATATTTTCATGGCGATGAAGATTGCATGAGAAAATGCTTGAAGAACCGACCTCAAATGACTTACAATGCTCTCAAAATCGCATTCCTGGTACTCTTTTGATCATTGTCAAGAGTACTTCTTGCACTATTTGATCTTTTTCAGAAAGTTGTAACATGTTTTGTAGGTAAGAGGAAGTCAAAGAAATGGTCATAAATGGAACACGAGACAAATTTTCTTAATGATTTAAAAAGTATTTTTTTCAGCACTTTTTACATCATGACGTACATGTGGTATTTTGATCATATATAAAGTGTCGTAACTCGAATTGAATTTGAATTGGTGGCAAATGAAATATAACATCAAAGAATATAACTCTTATGCAGACACCAAAGGCTAATTCAACGTTTCCCTCTCTAACCATATGTGTATAAGAGCTACAAATGTATAACAACTTTAGGAAGAAGTTTCCTGAAAAGTTATTAAAAGACATTATATGGAAGGTTGCAAAATCAACTTATCCACAAGCATGTGAAATATAAATGAAGGAAATAAGAGACGTAAATGAGAAAATTTTTAAATATATGATGAAGACACCATCCAGATTTTAGAGTAAATAAGTTTTCAGAACAATTAAAATGTGACTATGTTCTTAATAACATGTCTGAGGCGATTGATAATGTCATTCTTGAATCAAGGGGTAATCCATTGGTGACTATCTAGGAGGAAATCAAAATTTACCTTATGAAAAAGTGGGTAAGTAACATGTTAAGATTTCCATACTTGCGTGATAGGGATACTTTACCCAATATTAATAAAAAAGTGAAAAGAACTAACACATACACCAACTTATAGATTGTAAGATAAATGTCATTGTTCATTAGGGTTTGTCTGGATAATTTAAAACTAATGAAACAGAGCGAAGTAGAACAAAATAGAATTGAGTGGAATGAAACTAAATAAAACATAAACTTTATTTCGTCGTATGAATATTTTACGATGGAATGAAACTAATATCGCATTCCACTATTTAAAAATTGGAAGGAGGAAAAAACATTATAACTTTTTTAATCCATTTTTATCCTTTACTTCAAAAACATTAATATGGTAAATGTAAAATTTTGGAGAATGAAATTGGAATTATATTATTAATTTATTCCATTTCATTAGATACATCCCAATTTAGGTGAAATGAAAAAGAAAACAAAATAGTGGTATTAGATGGAACGAGTTCCATCATATTTCATTCCATTCATTTTGTGTAAAACCAAACAATGGAACATAATGTAACACCCCAATATTACCCAAAGTTTAATATGCAAAATCAGAGTAATTTGAAATTTTCATAAATTAAATACTGAGGCATCACACCTTCAAAAATAACTCACTTTAAACAGTTTGCTTTAAAGTATAAATTTCGGATACATAGCATCGCTGAAAAACATAAATTGATTCATAGAAATCAAAACATCTCCTTTATTAAACTTCCTCATCAAAATCATGTTTTTATGAATTATGGTTCTTGTTCACAAAAGGAATAATAATAAAACAACAACAACAAGACGACATAAATATTTCCCCCCGAGTGCTACGTATCAGAGCGACACCGACTCGACTAACAGCAGCTATAGACTCCGTCTTCATAACCTACATGTTACCAATATATAGGTAACGGCGAAACAAGTAAAGGGTGAGATATGTAACACCCCATCTAAATACCCCGACTATATTAATTAAATTAACATTTAAATCATCTTTAATCAGAGTTTAACACGGTAATCACGGGATGTCACAATTAATAAATAGAATAAACCTTCATTCAAACAGTAGCCATGCTACACTGAGGATCAACATTTTCGAATAAATCAGTCAAGTTAAGACCATGTCTTACACAGCGGAAAATATCATAACCAAACACGGAATAATTCAATCATTATTATTCCCAACAAAATTTTAATTAAACAATAAACCAATGTCTAATTCCTCATCTAACGTTCCCCAGTGTTACAATCTAATCAGAGCATGACACTGACACGCGGACTAAACGATAAGCTCTAGAGCCATCCTCACCGACTCTTCAGCTGCTAACCTTAATCTGAAATGGTAAAGTAAGGGTGAGACTTCTCATAATTAAAGCATATTATAAGTCTTTCAATCAATAATATATCACAAGCATATTATTTCACCCACTTAACATAAATTCAGATTCACACACACAACCATATTCATCATGCATAATCATAACAATCCAAGAAGAGTAACACTGGAAGACATCCTAACATGTTACCACTTCATACAAATACAATGCAGACTCAATGCATGCGGTACCGACTCGTGACCAAGTCACCCAACCCTGATCCATCATCAACCGGATACAGTACCATCGATTCGTCCATAACCACTCGGACACGAATCCAGCCTAACCACCCATCCTCACTCGGGTATCGGTTATCGGCAATCCAAGTCAAATTCCGCACAATGGGAATTAACTTCACCAAACAATGCAAATGCACGCACATCACTAGCATGCAACATCAATCAGTCTATGTATACATTCATTTAACATAACTGAATCACAATAATCAACATGATATATCAACCAATCATGCATACATCTAACATCAGCATAAACATGCTATTACATCTACACATTACCAGTGTCCTTATCACCAAAGTTTCCCCACTACACATACATCATTATGTGTCAGTTAATAATCCTTTAATTCGACATTCGACCCCTTTCCAAAATAATTTCAAGTTTTCCAAAATATTTTTACTTCATAAAGTAGAGCATTAAATTTAGGAAATAACGTCCAAAACGGCGCTCAAAACGGACTTACGGTTTGAAAGTTATGAATTTTTGAAGTTTAAAAAAATTTTGAAAAAAATAAGCAGAACCCGGTTCCTACATATACAGGAACCGGTTCCTGCAGAAGTTCAAAAAGGCGCTTCTGGAAAAATGTATGGGAACCCGGTTCCTACCCATACAGGAACCGGTTCCTGAGTGCATTTTTCCAGTTTTTACCAAATTTTCAAAGTGGAACCCGGTTCCTCCCCACTGGGAACCGGTTCCCACGTACCAAAAAGTCATTTTCTGCATTTTTGACAGCATTCTTCCATTCTAACTCAATCCACACATACCCATACGAATTCCATCATTGGGAACACCAACATACATCATTTTGCATCATTTATCACATCAATTATCATCTTTCTATCAGTTATAATTGGTATCTGACACCCTAATCAATTCAGACCTACCATCTGACACAATCTGACACCATCTGACACAATTATGTATACATCCATGGAAACCTAGAAATTCCTAAACATAGATTTCCTAACATGTTATGATCTATAATATCAAAATCGAAACCTATAATAAACAATAATCAATCGAAATCACCCCTTACCTTGTGGGTTCTTCGAATCTGACACTTCTAGGTTTTCTTCCTTCTTTTCTCCTCTTCTCACTTCACGTATCTTGTTTTCTCCAAAAATGACTTTATTTCCTTCTTTCCTTATTTTATTCCTTTTTATTCCTTTTAACATAAATAAAATAAGTATTATTTCTCATTCTCCAATTAATTCCATCATTAATCTTAATAATCCAATATATTAAATAAATTATGTCCTCAATTAATTTAATAATTAAAAATCATAATTATTTAATTGAATTATTTTGGGGTGTCCTCCCCCACTTAAAGAGTTTTCGTCCCTCATACCTACCTCGAACGAATAGTTCGGTGACTTCCGGCTCCCAGTAACATCTCGGCTCTTTACTTTATCATTTTTCAAATTCTTACTTTGCAACTCTTTCAAATTTCAAGATATCATGCCATAGAGTACTTCCTCGGAATCGAATCATCATGCGATCATCATTCCAAAGGATAACAAGCACTCTTGGTTCGCCAACCAACAACCTCGAAAAGCTCGACCAAACCGATCATCGAGTAACTCGCATAAACACATGTTCTCTTTCACTAAGCTAAGGTCTTTCCTTTCTTATCATGATTCTTTCGCGAATCCTCATCTTCTCTCTCTCTAATCATCCAAAGTTTGTTGAACAATTTGGTCCAATCACTACACTCTCGGTTTTATACCAACACGGTGTCGACACCTACCATACAATGCCTCAAGCGGAGCCATACCAATCGAGAAAGTTTGGTGGTAAACTCAACAACGGCATAACTATCCCAAGCCCCCTTCTACACACGAGCTCTCAAATCTTCCAAAATCGTTCTTTCCGTCGACCATACATGCATGGATGATAAGCGGAAAGCGTAACTTGGTACCAAGGCCTCTTGCAATCCGTCGAACTTAGATGTAAACCTCGGATCCCGATCCGACACAATACTAGACGGAATACCATGCAAACTCACAACCTTTTCGACATACATTATGCTAATCTCTCCATGGTAATTCTTCGGAATAAAATGAGCGATTTCGTCAACCTATCCACAATCCCGGATAGAATCACAATTCTTAGCTATTCTCGGCAAACCGGACACAAAATCCATAGAGATTCCATTCCACTTCCATTCGGAACAAACAACGGCTCCATCCATTTGATTTTCTTTGGCAAACTAAACAAGCAACAAACAACAATTTCTTTTTCATTAAACACAAACTTCTTCATCAGAAAGGGATGAATACTCAACCCTTCCTTCTTCTAAAATACTTTCGATCGGCAAACAAATTTTCCTTCGATCAACATCAATGCCGTCAATTTGGAACTCGCCTCCTTGACCTTGGTTGATCAATGTCAAATCAACTAAACCAACAATCCATTCATTTCTAATCTCCGAATACCACTAGTCACATACCCAATTCACACTATCAGGAGTTTCACAAACTAAACTCAAATCTCGAGCTTCAACCAATTCTAACTCACGGACCATCAACATCGACATATGCAAGGACTTTCTACTTAAAGCATCCAACAACGGGATGCTTTAGATGGTCATAATCCTTTAAAATTTAAATCTCGCATCTTCGACTTTCACGATCGAAGAGATACTTGAGACTCTTGTGATCATGAATACCTCAAACCTAGAACCATATAAATAATGTCTCCATAGTTTCAAAACAAATACAATACCAACTCAAATCATGAGTCGGATAATTCCTTTCATCTTTCAACTATCGAAGCATAAGCCAACACCTTATGATGCATCAACACATCCCTAATCCCATTAATGATGCGGACTTAGTCAATCAGTCAAGATCAAAAAACCTCCTCTTGACTCTTGAAATCCTCTCACCTTTCCACAAACATTCGAAATTCAATTATTACTAGTTTGGAAAACCAATAATATAATAACCCAGACCCGGACTATTTGCTTCCGGAAATCTACCTTCCGATCCACAATTCCATTCTTGGAAAACACCCAAGAAAACTCACTCCACGAATTCACACTTGGAAATCTTCTTTTCTTTCAACAATTCAACAAAAGATCTCATGCTCCTCATCGATTCGAATAAATCGAATATCATCTGAACACTACTGAACTTATGATGAAATAGAATAACTCCATGAATTAGTAACTCCAAGATATACAAATATTCATAATGTCCATACTCGTTCGAAATTTCAATATCCTCGACTTCACAATCGATGATATCCCGACTCACAATCTCTATACTCCATCCTTGAAACAAATCAATCCCTCACGATTCTTGATTGTAACTTTATTCGTAGCATGAACCAGAACCAAACGGCGAAACACTCGGACGAATAAATCCACGCTTCTTGATTCTTAATTGCCGACATGCGATAAGGCGCCATCGACCGGAACCAAAATCTATATCTCGATCAACGTCGAAAACACCTGAAATTCATTCCGGCAATCCATCACCTTTTGATTTTCCTCCGCTTCTAATACATGCAAACACTCATAATACTCATTTCGATCTTAACCTCTTCGGGAAAAATGTCTTCTCAAAGCAGTTGATATGAACTGGTTGAATTCCTTCATTCCAAGGATGATATCAAGTTGTTCTAGCGGTAGGCACACTAAATCCATACGAAACCCTATCAAAAATCACAGCGGGACAATTCCTACAAACATACGAAGTAGTCCTTGAACGCGAGTATCAATGACCATACTTCCATCCATATTAGAAATTTCCAAATTCAATCTCTTAGCACAATCTAACGCAATAAAAGAATGCGTAGCTCCAGTATCAATAATCGCAATCAAAGGTATGCCATTAATAAAACATGTACCTTTAATCAGCCGATCATCTGGTTTAGTCTCTGATCCAGACAATGCAAACACTTTACCACTAGCTTGCTCTTTCTTGGGTTTTGTGCACTGAGGACGAGTATGACCCTCTTCACCATAATTGTAGCAAGTCACCACTTTCACTCTGCAGTCATTGGCCACATGGCCGAACTTTCCACACTTGAAACACTTCTTATCATTGCTCTTACAGTCCACCATCCGATGTCCTGTCTCACCACACTTGTAGCACTTAACAGAAGAACTAGAATCTCCTCCGCCAGACTTCTTCCAACCACTGGATCTCTGATTATTCCTATCATAAGGTTTACCACGGTCCATTTGTTGCTTACCTTTCCTGTCAACATACCCTCGAGCATTCGACTTAGTGTTAGCAAGATCCTCCTCTAGAATCCTACTACAATCAACCAGATTAGAAAATCTTCGGATCTGCGTCGAATACCTGCTCGATCATCACGAAGACCATTCTCAAACTTGATACATTTGGAAAATTCTCCATCTGCATCGTTGGGGTAATGAGCATAATACTTTGCTAACTCAGCAAACTTCGAAGCATACTCACTGACAATCTTGTTGCCCTGCTTGAGCTCCAGAAACTCAATTTCCTTCTTACCTCTGACGTCCTCAGGAAAATACCTCCTCAGAAAAACTCTTACGAACACCCAAGTCGGCAACACCATCTTCTTCGATTCGATTACGGTAGCAACCCACAGTCATCGACTTCCTCGGCTAACATGTGAGTTCCATATCTCACCTTGACCCCTCTGCGATCAATCACTCGAAGATCCTTTCGATCTCCTTGACCGAGCACCTTTGGGATCATGTGCACCCTTGAACAATGGAGGATTATTCCTCGAAAATTCCCAGTCGGCACCAATCGCGCTCCTGCTGGTTCCCTCCGAGCACTCACCAACATTCCCAAAGCCTCGGCAATGGCATCATCATTCCTTCCGTTACCTCTTGGCCATTGTTACGTAACAAGACAAAACAATCTACATCCACACAAGTATCGGCGGTGTCACTTCACACTAGTCGCATACTAAAGGGATAACGACACGGAGACAAGACCGACTATGCTCTGATACCACTATTGTAACACCCCATCTAAATACCCCGAATATATTAATTAAATTAACATTTAAATCATCTTTAATCAGAGTTTAACACGGTAATCACGGGATGTCACAATTAATAAATAGAATAAACCTTCATTCAAGCGGTAGCCATGCTGCGAGGATCAACATTTTCGAATAAATCAGTCAAGTTAAGACCATGTCTTACGCAGCGGAAAATATCATAACCAAACACGGAATAATTCAATCATTATTATTCCCAACAAAATTTTAATTAAACAATAAACCAATGTCTAATTCCTCATCTAACGTTCCCGGTGTTACAATCTAATCGAGCATGACAACGACACGCGGACTAAGCGATAAGCTCTAGAGCCATCCTCACCGACTCTTGTTGCTAACCTTAATCGAAATGGTAAAGTAAGGGTGAGACTTCTCATAATTAAAGCATATTATAAGTCTTTCAATCAATAATATATCACAAGCATATTATTTCACCCACTTAACATAAATTGATTCACACACAACCATATTCATCATGCATAATCATAACAATCCAAGAAGAGTAACGGAAGACATCCTAACATGTTACCACTTTACAAATACAATCGGACTCAATGCATGCGGTGCCGACTCGTGACCAAGTCACCACGATCCATCATCAACCGGATACGGTGCCATCGATTCGTCCATAACCACTCGGACACGAATCCAGCCTAACCACCCATCCTCACTCGGGTATCGGTTATCGGCAATCCAAGTCAAATTCCGCACAATGGGAATTAACTTCACCAAACAATGCAAATGCACGCACATCACTAGCATGCAACATCAATCAGTCTATGTATACATTCATTTAACATAACTGAATCACAATAACCAACATGATATATCAACCAATCATGCATACATCTAACATCAGCATAAACATGCTATTACATCTACACATTACCAGTGTCCTTATCACCAAAGTTTCCCCACTACACATACATCATTATGTGTCAGTTAATAATCCTTTAATTCGACATTCGACCCCTTTCCAAAATAATTTCAAGTTTTCCAAAATATTTTTACTTCATAAAGTAGAGCATTAAATTTAGGAAATAACGTCCAAAACGGCGCTCAAAACGGACTTACGGTTTGAAAGTTATGAATTTTTGAAGTTTAAAAAAATTTTGAAAAAAATAAGCAGAACCCGGTTCCTACATATACAGGAACCGGTTCCTGCAGAAGTTCAAAAAGGCGCTTCTGGAAAAATGTATGGGAACCCGGTTCCTACCCATACAGGAACCGGTTCCTGAGTGCATTTTTCCAGTTTTTACCAAATTTTCAAAGTGGAACCCGGTTCCTCCCCACTGGGAACCGGTTCCCACGTACCAAAAAGTCATTTTCTGCATTTTTGACAGCATTCTTCCATTCTAACTCAATCCACACATACCCATACGAATTCCATCATTGGGAACACCAACATACATCATTTTGCATCATTTATCACATCAATTATCATCTTTCTATCAGTTATAATTGGTATCTGACACCCTAATCAATTCAGACCTACCATCTGACACAATCTGACACCATCTGACACAATTATGTATACATCCATGGAAACCTAGAAATTCCTAAACATAGATTTCCTAACATGTTATGATCTATAATATCAAAATCGAAACCTATAATAAACAATAATCAATCGAAATCACCCCTTACCTTGTGGGTTCTTCGAATCTGACACTTCTAGGTTTTCTTCCTTCTTTTCTCCTCTTCTCACTTCACGTATCTTGTTTTCTCCAAAAATGACTTTATTTCCTTCTTTCCTTATTTTATTTTTTATTCCTTTTAACATAAATAAAATAAGTATTATTTCTCATTCTCCAATTAATTCCATCATTAATCTTAATAATCCAATATATTAAATAAATTATGTCCTCAATTAATTTAATAATTAAAAATCATAATTATTTAATTACCGAATTATTTTGGGGTGTCACAAGATACTCCAAAACATATAATTAAAGGCATGATAAAATATACACGTATAGTTTCAGAATTATAAAGGGTATAGATTAATAAGTGTAATTCCAACACATAATCAAAACTTACTTGCTTTACTCGTCATCCTAATGTTTATAATCTACACTATATCACCATAACCTCATCGGCATAAAACGTCGCAACAGCACATAAACGTTCATCACCACGAAATTATCACAACAACCATCAACAACGACATCAAACAACAATATCAAACAATATTAATCACATAAGCAACATAAATAATATCATCTCCAATTGGCTAAAGCCCATCATCGCTTTTTGGCATAAAAGTCCATCGTCACAAACATCATCACATCATATATCATCGCAATTCAATATCATCCATCAATCAACAAAAACCCCCACGCCAAACGACTCAAACATAAACATAACCGACTCCATGAGACACGACTATGTTATGCATGTGGTACACATCGCTTTGTCCATAATTAGGGACACAAGGCATAAAGCCCATCTTCGCTCGGCATAAAAGCCATCATCGCTTGGCATGAAAGCCATCATCGCTTGGCATGAAAGCCCTCTTCGCTTATGCAATGTATGTGACTCGACAATAAAACAACACAACACAAAAATATCATCATCGCTCAACAAAATTGGCATAAAGCCCACATCGCCATAATTTATCCAAAACAAGATAAATATATCATCGCATCATATTTTCATTATGCAAAACATCACCAATAATTCATCATGTACAAAGACATATATCATCACGTCGCATATTAACAAGTATTGATTAATAAATACACTGTCGCAAACATTATATTTATTCACACCGCATCATTATCAATTAATTCGCCAAATTCCAAAAACGGAAAAATAGCCAAAACATCAATAATTGTCGCGAAAGCCATTTCTAATAACCGGCATTAATCATAATCGTCAACCTCAAAATCGGATAGTTTATATATGTCTTAAATTGACTAAAACACTATCCGGTTCAATTTACCGTAAATTGGGCCTATTTTGGGTCGTCTCGCAAAAAATAGTAATTTCTAAAAACTAACCTCACCACTACGTTCTACACGTCGAACTTAGCTAGCACGTCAATTTTCGTTGAATTCGGAGCAACTTGCTCCGTCGTCGAATTTATCGAAATCGGAAAATCGGAACATAATCGGGTTCTAAATTTAATCGGCTATCTTATCCCCTAATTATATTTTATGGTTACCAAATGCTACTAGGTGGAATTGGCATGTTTGAAAGAAACATAAGCTATTTACAAGGGAAATTATGCAGGAAATTCATTTGACAGAAAACAGAAAAACAAGTTTATAGAAAACTGGAAAACAGAGAAAATTTGCGTTTCTCTTCTCCTTGCCAGGGAAGCACGTCCCCATTGTCTTTCACCAAATGGAGGCGGGTGCCTCATAGGGGGACAGTCGCCCCACTAGTGGAGGTGGGCGCCTCCCCCTCTTGGTTTCTTCCATCCATCTTCTTCCCATTTTCCCTGCGTTTGTGTTTTATACAGTTTCTAAATATTTTCTGTTTCTTAGTTTTACAAATAGTTTTCCCCTGCCATTTCCATTTCTATTTTCATACTATAATCCAAACACTACAACACTAACAACAGCACCCATAATTTCTACAACAAATCCAACTCTTCTAAACATTTCAACAATCAACCAACCAAACCCTATAAATCAACTATCAAATTTTCCCCAAATCCAAAATACAACTATCAAACCCTAACCACATGAGATAGAGAAATCAAACCCCTTACCATGGAAGCTTGGTTGATTGAAAGATGCTCCATCAAAGCCCCAACCTCAAGCTTGCTCTTGCTCCAGTTCTTCTTTTTTTTCTCCAAACCCTCTTTTTCTCTCAAGCTCCTAAGTTGGCTTATGGTGTTGGAAAAAGAAAGAAAATGAGGAAAATGACTTTTATAAGTTATGTTTCTACTAGCTTCATCTCTTGCTCTTGTTTGGCTTTGGTGTTTTTGAATGGAAGAAAAACAAGGAAAGTGTTTGGATGGAAAGAAAATGAGGAAAGTGGTTTTATGATAACCTTACTAATAAACTAAGGTGTAAAGCCAATCCTTCCCAAATAATCCTCACACTCCTAATTTATTAACATAATTAATTCAATCAATTAAAATAATTCTGTGGAATTAAATATCGGATCCGAATACTATTTTACCGAATCGAACGGAATAAAACCCGGACCAAACACAACGTCGCCAGATAAATTAATAGATATATCAATTAATATGAATATTCTCGTCGCAAGATAAATATCGATCGGTAATTCGAAAATATTAATATAATATAATATAATATTAATTAAAACAGGACGTTACACATAACATCACTAAACTCTATCTATTTCATTACATTTCACCCCTTTCCATCAATCCAAACACACCCTTAATAAATGTCATTGTTCGTTAGTAAATTTCCATACTACTTCCGAGCAATGTGTTGTAGGATGTCACCTGAACTCATTTTTGAGGTCAAACACATTGAAAATCATGCAGAAAAGTTTTCTGCCAAACTTAAAGGAATGTTCATGCTCTTACAAATAATTGGAACTCACAAGTCTTCCATGTGTTCATTAAATAACATCAATAGACAATAGGAACCTAAGAGTAGATGATTACATCCTAGCATATTACAAGAAATCAAGGTGTAATACATTCTATAATCATATTATTTATCTTGTCAATGGATTCAATTTGTGGGTCAGGACAATATCCACATGTTCAACCACCAAAGTACATAAAAAAGGCCAGGAAGACTAGAAAAGAGGAGAAATCTTGAGCAAGGAAAAATTGATGGCACATATCATAAAATGAGAAAAATTGGGTTGATTCTTATATGAAATAGGTGCAAGTAGACAAGTCACAATAAGTCTACTTGTAACACCATTTACTAAACCGATTTAGGACGGTCAATCTAGGACTAGTGAATAACCTACTTAACCAGTTCAACAAACTCAACAATCAAGTCAACTTACACCTACAACCCATGAAAGTTAAGTTTGTCAGCAATATCAACTAAGTCAATGAAGACCGAAGAAGTTGAGTATTAGGAATGCATCATCATTTGGTGTTACCTAAGGTCCAACAACCATATTAAATGTAGTCACTCCAACAAAGAAAGTTACTCCAAACAAAAATACCATTTAGTTTAGTTATGTGTTGTATGTTGAATGTTATATGTTGTATTATGAACAAAGTTTATTTATGCATTGACCGTTGAATTTTGATCAAGGTTTTATGTTGTTCATTTGCATGCATATATGAATAAAATATTTTGGTATAAGGCTGGTTAGAACATACATTGGTGTAATATATGCTGAATGTTGAATTACGTGTAATGTCTGATGAATGTTGAATAATTATTAACAAGGTTATCTAGTTTATTAAAATTAATGGTATAATTTTTGTTCTACGGTCTTAATACTCTGGTGCATATTGATAAACATCTCAAAACTGATACATCCAAGTTAATAATTACAAATGTAACAAATTCAACATGATAAAATCTAATTTGATGTATTTTCACAAGATCAATCAATTGCCAAAACAAGAAAAGGTTGACTATTTTTAAACTGCGATAGAGGGACAATAATTTCTCATAGAGATATGAGAGATTTATATATCTATCTATCTATTATCAATCTATTAAAAGTAAAGTACCTGGAAATTCCAAGTCTAACCTTCTGATTAAATGTTATAACTTTTCTGATTAAATGTTATAACTTTTCTTATTCCAAGGGTATAATAGACTAATCAACACTATGTTGTTACCATATTCATTTGGCATTTAATTTTGCTGACATGTCAATCTATCATAATTTTACACTATTTTTTATTTATTTGATTTATTAATTTGAATTCTAATGTTTGACTCACGGTTAATGAGGAAGGAATTGGAATGGCCAAATTAGATCTATTATAATTAAATGGAATATTATTCATTGCATGATTTAAAAATACCCACTATTTATCATTACAGTTACCCTATATATAGTCATTCTAAACCCTTACTCTTTCACTCCTCAATCTTCTTCATTCTCCATTATTTTCAAAAGGTTACGTATTATTTTCCAATTCTTCTTCATTCCCATATTTTGATTCTCTGTGTACATTAATGGCGCGACCGATTGAAGCTATTTATATTTGAATTCCAATTCCAATGTTTCATTCACGGTTAATTTATTTATATTTGAATTTCAGGAAAGACTATTCTTGCTTCAACCATTGTTACCCTGATTTCTATATTTGTTTAATCTTCGTTTTGATTTGTTTAGTTATTTTGTTAAAGTTAATATTGAGGTTTCAAATTAGGCCTAAAAACATTGGCAGGAACATAGTGTATGGTGTGCTAGATTTATTTCAATAGAAAAGTCAATTTCTAATTGATTTATGATGGCATTATTTTGATTTATTAGAATATTTGTTTTCTACATTATTTATTTAATTATTATCTAATTCATGCAAAAAAAACATATATCATAATTTGCTTAATTAAAAGAAATTTTGAAAATAAAAAGCCAATATCATTCTATTTTATTTAAATCTATTATCTATCTATTATCAATCTATTAAAAGTAAAGTACCTGGAAATTCCAAGTCTAACCTTTTGATTAAATGTTATAACTTTTCTGATTAAATGTTATAACTTTTCTTATTCCAAGGGTATAATAGACTAATCAACACTATGCTGTTACCATATTTATTTTATTTAGATTTGAATTTTATTTATATTTGAATTTCAATTCCAATGTTTCATTCACGGTTAATTTATTTATATTTGAATTCCAATGTCTTTTTTGACAGAAT
This sequence comes from Vicia sativa, assembly GCA_021764765.1. NCBI lineage: Eukaryota > Viridiplantae > Streptophyta > Magnoliopsida > Fabales > Fabaceae > Vicia > Vicia sativa. Next base: position 1,965,286 of record CM038792.1, read on the forward strand.
TTGAATTCTAATGTTTGACTCACCCTTAATGAGGAAGGAGGAAGGAATTGGAATGGCCAAATTAGATCTATTATAATTAAATGGAATATTATTCATTGGAAGATTAAATGTATATTATTGGAATTAGAATGGATTATTTTGATATTCCAAGATATCACAACTTCCCGTATAGAATTGATTATTTTGATATTCCAAGATATCACAACTTCCCGTATAGAATTGATTATTTTGATATTCCAAGATATCACAACTTCCCGTATAGAATGGATTATTTTGATATTCCAAGATATCACTCCTCAATCTTCTTCATTCTCCATTATTTGAAATAACACTTAACACTATTTATTTTTGTATTAAACTTTGTATGCCCGTTTGTTAGGCAATGACACAGGATGATAAAAATTTGGTATTATTGAATATTTATCCGAAAGTCAATTTCTAATTGATTTATGATGGTATTATTTTGATCTTCAGATATCAAAAAATATGTTTTATTTTGACTTATTAGAATATTTGTTTTCTGCATTATTTATCTGATTATTATCTAATTCATGCAACAAAAAAACATATATCATAATTTGCTTAATTAAATATGATTTTAACTAAAACATAAAATCAAAAGAAATTTTGAACTCTTTTGATAATAAAAAGCCAATATCATTCTACTTTATTTAAATATGTTGTGGATTAATTGTCATTATAAAATTATTTTACACTTATTTTTTTTTCTATTTATAAAAAAACTTAAATAATCTTTTTTTCCTTTCCATTGGTAAAAAAACTTAAATATTACAATAATATATAATAATACAAAGAGCAATATATGAAAGATTTGAAAAACGTTTAAATGGAAAACTATATATATTGCTCCATCGCAAAAAAAAAATTCTTATTTATACTTTTTTCAGAATATAAATATTTATTTGAAAGTATATGCACATTAATAAATATATGGTAAAATACAAAGACGAAATTATATATATATTTTCTATTTACAATATATTCAATTGAATTTATCCTATACACCATGTACTCATTAATGGTCACTAAACAATATAACTATAAATATCTTAAAAATCATATAAATTATGATTTATGATTATAAGGATATTAAAAATCATATAAATTACACTTGATTTATGATTTATTCTAAAATGATCAGATAAATTTATTTTAAAATAAATATTCCAAAAACGAGTAATGACTAACCATATATATATATATATATATATATATATATATATTCTGAAAGATTTAAATCAATAAAATTTTGTCTTAAAAATAAGTTTTTTATTAATAAATATTAAAAAATTATATATTTTTAAAAAATATTAATTAAAAAAATATTATTTTATTATATTTCAAAATGTTATTTGTTTAAAATTGAAAGTAAGTACTATTATTGTTTAATTAACATTTTGTTACTAAATATTATTAAAACCCATGTATTTGTATGAAATATTAATAAAAATCACATATATTTAAGAAATATCATACAACTTAACTAAAGTATCTATAAAAATCAAGATTACCCGAAAAACATATTTTGTAATTATTTAGATCCTTATTTGAAATAAAATATGTTTTGAAATTATTTAGCTTTTATAGAAAGGATAATAAAGCAAAACAAAATCAATTGAGATTTTGTAATTTCTTTAAACTTATGAAATAACTAAACATATCACAATCTTTTCAAATTAATTTTATAATCGTAATCATGATAAAACAATGTTAAATGGTAGTCATGAAAATTTAATGATAAATGATACTCATAAAAAATTAATAATTAAAGATACAAATTTACTATTACAATCATTTTTATAAATTGTATAAGTTACAATTATTTAATAAATGGAAATATAAGTTACAAATAATTTTATAAATTTAATTATTTATATAATTATAAATGAGAATAGGTTACATATATTTTTATAAATAGACAAACGTGTTCCGATGTTTATAAATGAAAAAACATTACAATAATTTCATAAGCGGAAATAAGTTACAATAATTTTAATAAAAGAGAATAAGTTACTAATATTTTTATAAAGGAGAAGTATTAAAACAATTGTTTTAAAATGAATAAATTAAAAATTGTTTTATAAATTGTCACATGAGTTCTAGGCACTTATAAGCAGGAAAAAAATACAGTCTTTTGTGCTTATTGTGAAGCAATATTTGTTTGGTATTTGGTTAAGAGCAAACGTGTTGTTAAGAAAATGTCAAAAGTGGTATTGAAAATTTGTTAAAGATTGATCAACTAGGGTTTGATGTATCTATGAGATATCATCATGGTATTCATTTTAATATCAATTTTTAAAATTTTTTGCATTGTTTTATTTAATTAAAGTTAGACGATTTATAATAAATACATATAATATTTAAAAGTTGGTGCATATTATTATTCTATATTTGTAACTATGTGAATATTAGTTAATTGAAGAATAAATTCAAACTTTTGAAATGATAGTTTGATAGACATGTAATCGAATCCGACAGTATATGATTAATAAAAAATATTTTTATTTTTATAACCAAAATTAAGTATTATTTTTCCATATCTATTTTAATATTTACGGGTAGATGTGAACGTATCTATGAGATATAAGTTGTAAACTGTTAATTTTAATTTCCATGTTTTAAAATTTTATTTTGCAACTATTTAATATAATTGAAGTTAGAAAATCAGTGATACGGTTTATTATAAATACAAATCAAAGCTTAAAAAGTAAATACATATTATTAGCATATATTTATTACTATGTGAATATGAACCAATTGAAAAATAAAATTCATACTTTATAAATGATAATCTTATAGACGTCTAATGTGAATCAAGACAAGACCTGTGCTATTGATATATTTTTTTAAAATTGAAAATCATATCTGTTGGGTCGAAAATATGCCAATGCCAGCTGAAGGTACTAAGTCCTTAATTTAAAGGGACAATTCTGGAACTTCGTGGAAAATTCTAGAAGAGAATGATATAATTTGGTCAAGAGTGAGGAATTTCGAAGTCTCAGTCGACCAGTAGGAAGCCATTGATTCTTATGAGCGGTTATCTTGGGTTCGAATGAGTAAGCGATTCGTCAAGTCGAAGTCAAGAATTCACGTCGAGGCAAGTTGGAGATTATTCTTAGAAATTTAGCATCATTGTCTCAAGGCTTGACGTAACTTATGGAAGCGGAACAGTTATTTCTCGAGCCGTTCGAATTTCAAAAGGAGGTGCGAAGCGTGGGCGTTGATTATAGTTTTGAAGGATTGGCGCTCGAGAGGTGGCGGGATCCTATGGAGCAGTTGCCTTCATGTTTAGTTGTAGCCGTCGATTTAGCATAGTCGTTACTTTGTAAATACTATAAATAAGTCAAATCTCTTGTAATTTGGTGTGTTCATTCGTATGCTTGCAAAAACTCCCAATTCCGCACTTAAGGAAGAAAGAGTCCGAAGCTTTGATGTACGTTGAATCACCAACTTTTTCGATTAATGCAATTAAGTTTTATTTCAATCTTTATCTAATCGATCGGTTACTTTCTTCTAACCGTCGAGAAGCATTTTATGTTCTTTTGTTTAAGTTTCGCAAGTCCCGAGCTTTAAGCCTTGAGTCACGAGTCATGCTTGGCTTGTTTGGTATCGAAAACTCCTTCGATCGAGGCTTGATCGTTTAGGTCACGGATTACTTATCTCGACCAAGCCTTAGTTTGTGTGGAAAACCACCATAGTAGTTTCCTCAGCACGTCGAACCGGTTCTTGCATAGGCTTCTTGAGCGAGATCGTGATCACCAAAACTTAGCACACGTCTTGAGATCAATCTGGTCGATCTCGCTAGTAACCCCTAGTTTAGGACACGGGAGGATCGGGTTGTTTACCATTTTCCACATAAACAATATCATATCGCAAACATTTTTATATGATCTTTTCTTTTTCGGTTTCTCTTGATTTAGTTGAATATGTGTTGACAGATTACATCGAAATTTTGGGAAGAATTTCTCTAATCAAAGGTTGTTGTTGAGCTACAATGATCACAATTTAGCTAATGTTAAAAGACATATAAATAAGATCTAATTTAGATATTCATTTAAAATTGAAATTTGACATCATACATGGTAGGTTTGTAAAATTGTAAATATAATATATAAAAGAAGGATTTAAAATGATATTTGACGGAAGCATCATATATTTTGGGTTTGCAAAATTGAATAATATCTAAAAGTAATATTATTTGAATTGGTAAACCTATATATATATATATATATATATATATATATATAATTAAAATTAAAATTAACACGGTAACATTCAGGCCAAACAAATATCCTTTTCACAAACGAAATTTCCCTTACAAACAAAGAGAAATCTCCTCCCAATATTTCATCTAACGCTAACCTAAAAATATCTCGAAATGATTTTATTCTTGAGTTTTGTTAACTCATTCGTATTCACGGGTAGATGTGAACGTATCTATGAGATACCATCTTTACACTGTTCATTTTAATGTACGTCTTTTTACTATTTCTTTTGTTTCTGCTTTATATAATTGAAGTAATAAAATGATTGAAGTTATAAAATGGTTGTACGATTTAATATAAATACGAATAAATACTTAAAAGTTGGTAGGAAAAACATGAAAGGTGTATTTTAATTCAATATATTATTTGATTCAAAATAGATTAAATTTTATTGAATCACATTAACTTATCTTTATCTTTCATATATATATATATATATATATATATATATATATATATATATATATATATATATATATATAAATGAACCTTACAAGTCATAATTAAATACATGGAATATAAAATTTGAGGACCGTGCGATACTACGTGGATTGTATTTGTCTACTCTGTGTTTAGTCATGGTCAATTATATGTTGCAATTTCAAGAGTTAAGAGCAAAAGTGGGCTAAAAATCCTAATTCATGACAAGGAGAATGTACCGTGTTCTACTACTACTAATGTTGTGTACAAGGAAGTCTTTCAAGCACTTTGATAGTTGGTAAACTTTATATCTTATACTTTACAATTCAAATTAAAAATCTATTTTGAATTAAAATATATAGTATGTACATTTTCCATGTATTTCAAGAAGTATATAATTTTTCCTATTTGTTCATGCAGACGTGATTTGTTGATAGGACCGACGTTTGCTACAAATATGGAGTTAAATGCCAACATGGTTTACATGAGACATATACTCAACTGAAAATATGATAACATACTTAATAATTTAATAATCTATAAATGTAATGTGAATCCAGACGAGACCCGTGCGATAGCAAGGGTATTGTTACTAGTTGATTCTTATTGACGATATCATTAATTCGGGGTGGGGATATTCATTAACGAAATGAACATAGTAAAGTGTCACAATTTAATTAAATATTAATGTGTAGTGTTAAGTTAGAGAAGCTTAGTTGGGGGAAGCAAAACCCTGGTGACCTTTGTGATAAATACGAAGAACGTATCAGCGATATTTGAAAGAAGAAACATGGAGGAGGAGGAGCACAAGACATTAACCCTAACCGACGCAGCAAGTAGTGTTTCTGCAATGGAGGAGGAGCAGGAAGGGGCGGAGAAAGACGAAGCCATGTCTGATTCCTCCGATTCCGATTCCGATTCAGAGGACGAAGCTCAGCAGAACATTCAAGTCCAATCTCTCCAGACCGAGCTTGCCGCTAACCCCAACAACTACGATGCTCATTTGCAAGTACATATTTCTTCTCATGTTCTTCAATTTACTCTGCTCAATCTAATTCTTCTTACACTTGTTATTTATTTTCATCAGTATATTAATATTCTGAGGAAAACGGCTGATGTTGATACACTCACTAAAGCAAGGGAACTCATGAGTCAAATCTTTCCATTGACCCCTACCTTGTGGCAACAGTGGATCAAGGATGAACTTTCTCTCAACTCCGCCTCTCGCCCTGAGGTGTTCTCTAGAGTTCTTCAGCTTTATGAACGCGCCACTTTTGATTATCTCGTACGTTATTTCAATCTTCTAATTAATTACTCACTTTATTTCTCACTTCTGCTGAGTTCCTGTTGCATTTTCCTACATTTCAGTCTGTTTCTCTATGGTGTGACTACCTTGATTTTCTCCAAGAGTTTGATCCATTGGTAGTCCAATGTTCACCTGCTGGTATTTCCAAGGCAAGGGATCTCTTTGAAAGGGCCCTTACTGCTGCTGGTTTGCATGTTACACAAGGCACTAAGATATGGGAAGCGTATAGGCTCTATGAGCAGGCTATACTTCTAACCATTCATGAATCCGATGGACAGGTTTCAATATTTCTCTCTACTTTTTACCATAAATCTCTTTTCAGAACATTGTTTAAGAACAAAGATAACTCAGCAGCTCATGACTACCTTTTGGTTACATGCTAACTGTTGTAGCATTTTGCAGCATTATAGTTGTTCCAGTTCAACAAGTAAATTCCGTTCTTGTGTTGCAGGCAAAAGAAAAGCAAGTTCAACAGATTCGGAGTTTATTCCATCGCCAGTTGTCTATCCCCCTTGCTGACATGAATTCAACACTTATTGCCTATAAGACTTGGGAGGTGGAACTGGGAAATTTGCATTATGTATCCATTGACCTAATTGATACTTATCCTCATGTTGCATCAGCATACCAGAAGGCCTTGGAGATGTATAATGCTCGCGTTCATCTTGAAGAACAGATTTCTAGCCAAGATGTTTCTGATTCAGAAAGACTACAACAGTACATGGTATGTCTCTAAGTCTAAATAAATACTACTATTTATTTGTAGGAGATAGAATCCACATATATTGTTTAGTTATGTTCATTTTAATTGAGAGAATTGTATTGCAGAACTATTTGAAATTTGAGCAGTCTTCTGGAACGCCAGCCAGAATTCAAGTTCTATACGAGCGAGCTATTGCCGACTTTCCTTTATCATCTGACCTCTGGCTTGATTATACTCGCTATCTGGACAAAACTTTGAAGGTTTCAATTCCCCTCTTTGCTGTCATTGTTGTCGCTTCACAACACCCATTTCCTATGCCCAATGTTATAATATGAATTTATTGTCCCCTTTCCTTCTTTTCCAGGTTGGTAAAATTGTCAGCAATGTATATTCTAGGGCCACTAAGAACTGCCCTTGGGTTGGAGAACTCTGGGTTCGATTTATGCTTTCTTTGGAGCGCGGTCATGCTTCTGAGAAAGACTTGGCTGAAGTATGATTTTGAATACAAGTCTCCTTTATAGATTTTTTATTTTTTATTTTTATGCAAATAACCCTCTTACCTTCAATGGTTTATTGATGAGAAAATTGCATCATCTCTGGTTTAATTATAAACATGCAAGTTCTAGGTGCTGTGATGTACTTAAAGCTCGAATAGTACTTAAGTTAACTTCACAGCCTTCATGCATTGTTACCAAGACATATGGCTGGTCCCCTAAACCGATATGGCAGATGACATAATGATTGCTAGGTTTTAGTGTGCAATTGATATCTAGTATCTACTATCTAGTACAGGCATACAAAAGGGTGTGATAGCCGGCCATCTGGGAATGGCTACTCTGGCAATGACAAAAATTCCCTTCTAGCGACCATAGCTGGTGTCATAGCACTAACATGCCGAAGTTGCATGCCATCCTGTCACTGGGACTGCTATTGACAACCCAACATATATGCATAATGCCCCACACAATCCTCTTAAATATGTGCTGTGTAATGTGATAATATGTCTATACAATAAACATGTCATCCTATGTAGTCATGTCTTCTTTAGAGATTATAGTGATGTTTGAGTTAATTGTTTAAGTTCTCTCTTCTATTATTCTCAAGGAGTGGCAAAGTGCCGCCTCCTTCCAACATCATGTGTGTAATTTGCATTTTGATTTTCTTATCACTTTTCTATTTTCTGGCCCAGCTCAAAGATTTTGGTTGACTATTTTAATGAATTGAATAAGGAAATTCTTTTGGCCTATAAATCATCAAACTTACTAGACCTGCTTGCGAAAAGATCTTTTCATATTTTAATGTGTTAATTATAGGCAATTTTGCTACTGATTTCAGATATTTGAGAAGTCCTTGCTCTGCACCTTTCCCACTTTAGATGAGGTATGCCTGATATTTAATTTAGCTTGTTTGCGTCATTCTCTATAGTGCTTGTAATTTTGTATTGTTTGAAATCCACCTGCCTTCTTCCCTTTACTTCCATAAATATCATGAATAATAGATTGCATTCGTAAACTGTTTAATATACACTTTTGTTTCAGTATCTTGATTTGTTTCTCACCCGGGTAGATGGCTTAAGGAGAAGAGTTACATTCACCAGAGGAGAGGATCCATTGGAATATATAACAATAAGGGAGACCTTCAAGGTTAGTTATATTTATTTTGTGACCCATGAATCATGTGGATCTTACCAAAAATTAATGCTGTCTGTGGCATAAAACCTATTCTAGTAAATAGTAATGATAAGTAGGAGTTGAAAATGAAAATGTTGTTGATTTCCACTCCATCTTTTTTATTGTCTCGTTAAGAGTTTTTCACGGTCTCACTCTGCCTCCATGTACTCAACTAAGGCAATTTGGCAATAGAATCCAAGACGTTGGGGGATAGTACGGTAGGTTGAGGATAGCTTAGTCAAAGGAAAATGTTGCCAACTCTCATAGTATGTAATGGAATTTTGGAGTAGATTGGTATGTTGGATTGTAAGCTCATTGACACAACTATGGATCCAAATACCAAACTTATGCAGGATCTGGGAGAGTCATTTTTATCGAATGATAGTAAGGGTGCTGAGCTATTAGTACTGTAAGCCAATTCCTTAATCCTTCTTGAGACTGAAATTGGACTGTAGTAGTTTGAATTGTGGGATATATAAAGGTGTTCCCAAAAAGAGGGTTAGTTTATGAGAACAGAAGTCTTGCTAACGTTGCTGTAGACACAAATGCAGATTTGGGTTAGATATCAATGTTAGTTATTGTGTTCTTATTTGGAGGAATGCTATTTTTTGCATAAGAAAAAAGAATAGCGTTGTTGCTAAATTTGATACATATGATTATTGAGCTATGACTCTCACTACATATGAATTTATTTGGTTGAAAAAACTTTTTGATGAGTTAGAGTAGTTCTTCTCAGCTAATTCAATGGTTCTTATTTGTGAGAGTTTTTCCTTGAGTAGACTAACCATATAGAGATTGATTGCCACTTTTTTAGTGAGAAAACTTTTGATGGCCAAATTGTTACATTCTTTATAAACTCGAATGATAAGTTAGCCGATATTTTCACCAAGTCTCTTGGCGGTCCAAGGATATCTTGTATGTGAATCAGAAATGCATTAAACTAGTTTAGGGGCTATTTGTAAGAGTCCAATGCTGATAATCTTTAACCAAAATCTAGCATTTAGCAAGGGTATTCACATAAGGGCTTGATGTTATTTTGGACATCAATTATTTCAATAAAACTGATTATTCCCCCGGTGGAAATTCTACTAGTTATGCCTTGTTTTGAAGCTCAAAGTTCTTATTGCAGTAGTTCCCTTTCTCTGGTAAAATACATGAATATTTTCCACAACCTAAAATTAAGCTTGTTGCAAGAGATAGGGTTTACACCAATTAATCAACTCATATGCTGTTGCCAAATGTTTTCCTTTTGAAATCTGTGTATTATTTGTCAATAGAACTATATCTAACCATTTGCCTTTTCCAGCGTGCATCAGATTACTTGTCACCATACATGAAGAATACAAATGATTTGTTACATCTACATGCTTATTGGGCCCATTTAGAAACAAAACTTGGACAAGATATAAGTGCAGCTCGTGGAGTTTGGGAGAGTTTTCTTAAGACATGGTCTGATAATGTTAATTTAAATCCTTTCATAGTTAAATGTTTTTGTTTATTGTAAAAAATGCTTTTGTTACATGTTATTCATCCTATCCAACTCTAAATACTTTGACTTATTTTATGCAGTGGTTCAATGTTGGAGGCATGGACTGGTTATATAGCCATGGAACTTGAATTGGGTCACATAAATGAAGCAAGGTCCATATACAAGAGATGCTATAGTAAAAGGTTTTCTGGGACTGGTTCAGAGGTACACTGAGCTTCTCTAATTTCTATAAACATTGTCACTTTATTCTATAATTTCAAATGCAACGCAATTGCATTCATTCACAAACTTGTGTTGCGGGGGGTGCTTTGTTGCAACACAACAGTTAGGTGTGTTGCATTTTTGTTGGGGAACTATCGAGGCCGCAAATCGCTCTGAATGCGACCTGTCGCGGCCGCTACAAAGGCTTTGGTGCAAATGTTGAACCAGAGAGTATTCAATAAACTTCCTATTGTTATTTAGTAAATACATTCTGATACCAGGTTCTATCAACAATTTACAAAAATTGAAATAGATGTGGCATGACAAAATCATTTATTTGTTCAACTCATTTGTCCAAGACAGGAAACTGTGAAATCAGTCTGTATTTTTTATTCATTTTTTTTCTTGAGAAAATGATAAAAGGATTTCGATTTCCGGTATGTATACAATATCTAGGGGTTGCATTTTACTTGCTTTTCAATACTGTTTGGATTAGATGATACCTTCCCTTCCTAAAACACAGAATCATTCAGGACATTTGCAACTCATGGTTACGCTTTGAGAGGGAGTTTGGCAAGTTGGAAGATTTTGATCATGCTTTACAAAAGGTACATTCATTCCTCTTCAATTTAAGTTTTCTCTCTCTCTTAGAAATGCTATAGTTTGTAATCAACGGGAAGAAGCGAAAGATGGTGAGAAGAAAAGCTGAGAAAACAATCGACAATATGCAAAGGGAAAATTGAAAGAAACTTTTATGTAATCCGTTGTTGGAAATATTATATAATTAATGTTCCTCTTTTCTAGTACAATTATTATTATTATTATTATAATTATTTATTTATTTATTTTGGCAATTTGCTTAGTGGGCAACACTACTAAGTAATTATAATTGCTTGGAGGGGGAGTGTCGTGACTAGGGAAGTACAATTAGAATTATTATTATTATATCATACATTTCATTGCATTCTTAAATTCATTGTACTTTTTGGATTTTGTTTGGGAATTTGGAGGGGGAAAGAAAGGGAAGGCTTTGGAGGGAGATGATAAAAAAAGAAAAATAGATAAATCTTTCATTCTTCTTTAGAGAGTACTTTTGTTTAGAAAACTAGAACGATAAATGAATACTTACTATTAATATATATTTAATATTTAGAGTTTTATAAAATAAATTAGATTTAGAGAATTTATCTAAGCCCTCCAAAACGTTCTTCCAATACAATTTTTAAGTTCTCAAAGTTAGGAGGATTTGGAATTATGAAGAAAAATAATCCCTCAAAAACCCCCTCCTCACAAAATTCTCAATTCTTTCCACTTCATCCTTTATTTTCAAAGTCCTCCCCTCCTCTCCTAAATTCCCAAACTCTGAAACAAATCCTAAATTTCATGCTAGTTTTAAGTTCTCTTGACTCTTCTGGTAAATTGTATATAAGTTGCTCTTGTTGAAGCATTCATATATCTCTCATATTTTATTCTCAAGTTGGCATCAGAGGGATCAAGTCCTTTCCCCCTCTTTTCAGTTCCGTGCTGTGTCGCAATAGGCTTCGGTCTCCAGTCATAGTCTGGCCATCATCCATACAGTTTTCAGTCACCGTCTGTACAACTGAAGGCCACCGTCTGAACAACTCTGGTAATTGTTGGTATGGTTCAGTCACATTCCATACATATCCATTTTTGTCTGTATAGTTTCCATCACTGTCCATCAGTTCTTCAAAGACTTTTCTAGTAACTGCCAGAATTTTATGCCTATCTCGTGGGCACCATCCACTGCCAATCAGTGAAAATCACAAAATATGTCATAAGTTCAGGGGCTGAATGTTGATATTGTTCATTTTCTCAACCTATTCCTTCAGGATCCTGGAACATGTTGCTGATAATCCTTCCCTTTTCTCAATCAAATTCTGATTCAGTATCTTTACCTCCACTGGACCAACGTTCTTCTCAACTAGACTGAGCCCAGTGTTTTAGTACTTGTTCCAGCTTCTCTGAACTAGACTTCATTCAAACTTGCCAATTTCTTTTTGTAAGGGTATTCACTTAACTCATAATCCTCACCCCATTTATAATTTTTTGAGTTATCATCGTCTATTTCCTATTCAACAGGCTTTCACCTTCTCCTTGTCGTTTATCTCTTTTCCTAAAACTGCCCATATAGTTCATTCCCATCCAGGGTGGCTACATGCAATAATTGAAGAAATGCAAGATTTAGAATCAAACCACTATTGGTCTTTGGTTCCTTTACCTCATGTAAAAAACCAGTTGAGTGTCAGTGGGTCTGCACTGTAAAAGTAGGACCTATGGTGCTGTTGTTAGATTGGGTTCTTGGGCACCTAAGTTTATTAAAAAAGAGATATTCCTAATAGTGGTTACTTTTGTACTATCCTTTGTCATTTAGTAAGACAGTTAATGATATGACTAATCCCATGAACTTGAATGACAATTGAATGGGAAGAATAGCAGCTAATAACAGGGTTGGTCTGCTGATTTGTTTTTTGAGGTATATCTTTCCGCAGGTTACACCACGCCTGGAAGAGCTACGTTTATTTAGGTTGCAGCAGGAATCCAAGTCAGTAGAGGAAAGTGAAAATAATTCCAGGAGAAATGTACGTGACAAAAGAAAGCTGGGGTCAGATATAACTGATGAACAGTCTCCAGCAAAGCGAAAGAAAGATGCTGGTAGAAAAGTAACAAAAGCATCCGAGGATAATAAATATCAAGTGAAGAACTCTCCTCAGGTGACAAAAGTGGAAGGGGCCAATCAGAAAAAAGGAAAATCTGAAGACAACCCAAGTGAGCAAAAGCATATCGTTGGAAAACACCGGGCATACTCTGACCAGTGCACTGCTTTTATATCAAATATTCACCATACGGTAATTTATAAATAGAGCTCTTAGCCTCTCTTTCTTAGTGTGTGCGCGTTTGGGAGAGATAGAAACTAATGGGCTGTGTTATTGCAGGCAAATGATGATCATATTCGTGATTTCTTCAGTGATATCGGTGGAATTGTTGCCATCCGCATCCTACATGACAAGTTCACTGGAAAATCCAGGGTACTAAATTAATAGTTCTTTATCTTATTTATTTTACTTCTTTTTTATGCCTCAATTGGTTTTTAAAGTAAATTGACTTGTTGATTAAAATTTTAAAGTAGACTTCATTTTGGCGAAAGCTCCATTCCTGGGTTTATCTAGTTGGCGAAAGCCCCACACTTTACACACCTTATTCGAAAACCTTAAGATACCCGGTTCACAATAATTCTTACATTTGTGGTTATTGTCCTCACTTAGGCCATTTATTTTGATGTGGGACTTTCTTATATTGATAAATTCATTTCTGACAAACATTAACATTAACCAGTGGCTTAGTTGAATCTGGAAGTATATTTAAATAGTATGAGAGAACTATCATATACTGTGCTACTTCTATTTTTTAATCCAAACACACAAAATACAAGTAATAGTAAACCATGTGTGTGGGTCACCTTACATTAAGACAAGTGAATGGTATATAATTGTTATCTTGATAGTCTTACATTAGGACAAGTGAATGGTATATAATTGTTATCTTGTTATCAATGAAGGGACTAGCTTATGTGGACTTTTTGGATGATGAGCACCTTGTTGCAGCAGTAGCTAAGAACAAGAACACATTGCTTGGGAAAAAGCTAAGTATTGCTCGATCTGACCCAAAGCGGGGTGGAAAGGAAACTTTTGATCCAAAAAAAACAGAACATGGTAAGTCAACTTTGATTTTTTTTTCCTTTAGACAAGCACCTACAGGATAAACGTTTGAATTTAGGGAAAAAATCTGAAATTGTTTCTGAAAGATTAGAGAAATTGAGCTCACATGTTTATTTGTCATAAAAATATGCACTGCCATCTTCATAAGAAAAAAAAAAACCAGCAACAGCACTTCCCCTAAAGCTTGTGAATATAAGTCCAATGTATCCAACTTGTTACATAGATAAGATATCTCATACTTTTCCTGTCAAACATATTTCAGAATCTAAGGCTATATTTGGGAGTTTGGAGGGGAAGGGAGGAGATGGCTTTCCAAAATAGGAAGGATTAGGTGAAAGAGTAGAAAGATTTTGCTTAGGATGATTTTGGAGGGTTTGTTTTTCTTCATAATACCAAAAACCCTCTAATTTGGGGGAACTCAAAATTTATATTGGAGGAGGGCTTTGGAGGGTTTTGGCGGGCTTAATCAATTTGTTCAAATACAATTTTCGTTGTTATAGTATTTTAAAAATTAAAAATACATTAATGATAAATATTGTTTTATCATTCTAAAAAATATTTTTTTTCAAAAAATGTTAAAAATTTGTTTAAATTTTTTTTAAAAAATATTTTTGGAAGCCCTCCCTTCCCCTCCTCTCCAAACCCCCAAACATAGCCTAAGAGACTTGGTGTAGAAATCTTCTAATCGATGATTAAAATTCCCAAAAGATGTAATAATCTTACCATAACTATATTCACAAATAAAATGACAATTAGTATGTGTAGTCCGCTAATGGAAGCTTCGGTTGGATTCAGTATTATGGATGCAAGATTAGTACACATGAAATGAGACTTGTGGATTCTAATTTGCAAAACTTCGACTTGCAGAGAAGTTGTTTCAACCAAATAAGCTCAAATGTAGTAAGAGTTATAGCTTACTATTTTGCCCCTACATTGGACCTAGCAACAACATAAAGTTTCTTGATTTTCAAGAAATATGATTCCCTTCTTTAGGAACACTGTAATTAGAGGTTGGCCAACAATCATATGAGCATCCAGCCTAATTTGCATATACCCGTATGCAATAACATTAGCACAACCTCTTTATAAATTAATTCCTCAAGGTTCAAACTGTTGTATTCCAATGACTAATGAATATAGTTAAAGGGTTTGCTTACTTTTTCTTTATTAGCAAATGTTAGAAGTTATTTTTGTTAGGGGGAGACAGAAATGTTAATAGGAGAGATTGAACCGTAAACCTCCTACATAGAACTCCTTCAATGTCCCAATCGGTACCTCCAGGTTACTTCTCTGTAAGGTAGTTCAACTTCTGAACGAATCTTTTATATCTATCATGGTTTGAAGAAGACCCTTGATCCGCCATAAGTTTGGTATTTGGATTCATGTGTGTCATCGGACTAATAATCTAACCACAGTGCAAAGTGCCAGACTCTAAGACTGAGATATTATACAAACTAAACATTAATACAATAAAAAAATACACCAAATTAAAGGGTGGTCATACTGAATAGTTTTACTTAACCTTTATAATTTGTCACTTACATTCAAAAATACAATCCAATATAACTTAACTACAGTTTTATTTGCTAATCCTTCCTCTTCTGATTGATTTAAGAATTAACAGCTAGCTTTGTTCATGTGAATTGCAGCACACGCTACCAATCATTCTGATAAAGAAGGTTCAGTATCAAAAGAAACCGATGATACTTTGAAGAGAGAGGTAAAAGATGCGAAGTTGTCTTCTAAAAAGCCAGGAAGTAACAACATTCAGTTTAAAGGGAAGAATACTTTTGCCATGCCTAGAAATGTCAGACCACTTGGTTATACTGCAAATAAACCAAAAGCAGAAGAGGGTGATGAAAAGCCAAAATCCAATGATGAATTCAGAAAGATGTTCATTCGATAAGGTTTCCCAACATTTTCACTACTAATGGACAGTTTAAGGGCTGTCTTTTAGGTTTTGCACTTTGTTCTGTTACAACTAATCTGATTTGTCTAGATAGGCTTATATTTGAGTCTCACCTGGTTTTTACATGTGATTTGTTGAAAATGTGATCCAGCTCTCTATTTGACAAAATAATAATTGGAGTTATTAGATTTTTATGTTGGATCTTATTCATCCTTGTATAATCGAATTGTAAGGTTAAGGAATGACATTTTATAAACTTATTTGTCATTGTATTCAGTGAGGGAGTTGAGTTTTTGTTTTTTATAAAAAAATCTGCTTGTACATGATGTATGGCTATGAATAGTGGAAGATTTAAATCGAGAGGTTTTGAATTAAGTTTTTATATCGATTTAACTTGGTCTAACAAAATGAGTCGGCGAAGATGAAGGTACTACTCTTTATTATAACTCATTTTATTACTTTATCTTCATTACACATGAACTTGGGTTTTTCTCAATAGTTTTCGGTGTTTCCATAATTTAAACAAAAGTTGATCTTATGCTATATCTAGCAGTTTATGTCTTGAAAATGGAAATATAATATTTATTTTAAGGCAAAAGCTAACATGCGCTTTTAGGGCACATGTTAAGGATATTATTTGTATAAATATTTTTTTGAAATTTATGATTTCAATTTATTGAAATTTTAAATATGATTTTATTGTATATGTTTTTTCTAATTATAGTATCCTAACATGTGCCTTGTTAGTTTTTGTTATACGACACTTATTTTAAAGCGAAAGGAGTATAAGAAAAGGAAGAAGGGATTTTTTAAAGCGAAAGGAGTATAAGAAAAGGAAGAAGGGATTTTCAAAAGAGAATCTAAACAAATATTTTCACTATTTCACAATACCATTAAAGTAAAGTGAGGAGTTTCAAGAGTAACTATTATAAGCATAATAAATAAAAGAAAGTGATTGTCAAGAGTAACTATTATAAGCATAATAAATAAAGGAAAGTGATTGTCATGATGATGATGAGAATGAAGAAGACAATGTATAAAAGGTTGGATATTTAGGTGATAAAATAATATATTATACAATAAAAATAAAAATAAAATGATCAATTGCTGACTCTTCATTTTTGAATAAATTAATATTTTTTTAGTAAAATTATATTAGCATTATATAATCTATAAAATATAAAAGTTAAATAATATGTTCAGAGTTAGGGAATCTACGGGGCATAAGTACTTTTTCAATCTCTGCCCCAAAGTATCATCGGGAGAACCTTACCCTCCATCCCCGTTTCCGCAGGAAAAAAATCTCTAATTTTGATGCTCCAAACATATATTCTCCACAGAGATTCACGTTAATAGATACAAATTGACATCTCTAATGCAAATACCACAAAGTGAATGGTTACCTTACATACATTTACTATTAGCCAAAAAGGGAAATATAACTCATATCATCATATCCACGAAGGTTATCTAATAAAATATGTCCAAAGAAGATCCTAGAAGTTAGGGGTAAAGTCTTTCCCCAATAGATGAGATTAACTCAGAAGTCATTGATTTAAAAGAGATAAAGAGTAAAAAAAAAAATTAAGGATAGACCAGTTCGCCACATGCTCAACACGATCATCGAAGGACTTTCAAAAGGAGGAGACCCGACTTTGGAGGAGATATGTCTTCCAGGTGAAGATTATGGGAGACTTACCTTTAAATCCGATGTCAACCTTAGAATCGAAAATTACTTTCTATATAAAAAATGAGGCAAGGGTCAGGAGTAGTCTGAGGTTGCAAGGATCAGAAGAAGTTGCTTTACTTTTTATTTTTTGAGTTGGTGTCATTGCTCTGATACATAACACCAGAGGGATGAACGCTTTATTATTTTGTTTGGTTTAAATGATTTTCTTGTAGTCACATGAACTCCTTAGTTTTTTTTGTACTAGATAAGAACTATTTGATATGAAATGTGATTCTTTTTAGCTGCTTAATAAAATTGAAAGTTGAGGATTATTTTATGTTTTGGTTCATTCGTAAATTTGTGTTACATATCTACGTATATGTTACGAGCAGATTTATCATATTTTGAAGTGTAGCATCCTAATTACTTGTTAATTGGTTTATTTAAAGAAAAGTTACTCTGATTTTAAATTATTATTCTTTGGGGAAATTAGGATATTACATCACATCAGAAGTTGCAACATCAGACAACTGCCAAAGTTTTAGAACTTCCTCTTATGGAGCTAATAAGTCTAATGTAAGGTGTGAGTCTTGGTGGATAGAGACATGTCTATATGGTTGTTGATGATTTTTCTACAATGACCTGGGTGAACTACAACAAAGAAAAATCAATTTCCTATGAAGTCTTCAATGGCCTTTATCAAGTACTTCCAAGAAAGAAAAAAAGAACTGATGTTGAAGCAGATATTGGAATATCATCTCAGCAGATTGATACTCTAGAGAATGAGGCGGTCTTTAAAGAGATAATAGGTGAAGAGATCATCATTAGATTCAGAGATGTAATATCTATTTATGGTTTTATCTCAAATTTTGTTTTCAAAGAACTGAAGGAGATCTTGACTGGTGCATTTTGGAGTAAAGTTATTGGCCCAAAATGGATGTATAAGAAGAAGTTTGATGGAAATTGTTTTAAATGGAGGGTGTTTCTGTTTGAGAAAATATATTGTCTCTTGGATCAACAATAAGTTAATTTTTAAGTCATGGTCTACCACAAAGGTTATGAATAATGCTGAAAGAAGCCATTGTTCTCAATTGGGTTGGTTGCTAAAAGAATATAATATCAAATAGGATGTCATGATATTATAATGTGGCAAGCTGATTATCATTAGAATACTTAAGAATTCATTCTATACAATATAATGAAGTTCATTGACACTAATCACCACTGTGTCAAGGGTCTTGCTACAGACATAAATAATCCTTCTAAGCTTGGGACTACAGAGAAGCTACTAGGAGATACATTTACTGAGGCCTAAGATGCAAGTCATATAGACATTTAGAGGGGTGAATTGAGAATTTGTATTACTGAAGAACTATAACAATTATGAATTAGGAGAACTACAAACAATATTTCTCTCTCTCCTCCACCTAGTGGTGCACGATATGGTTATCTCTTGAATTTAATGTAATTTAGATTTTCATAATTTTGTAAAAAAATAAGAAGTTTAGAGTTTTAGATTTTGAGAGTCTCTTTAGTGAGCTGTATTGTGGTATGTCACTCATATATCTTTTGATATATTAAGATAGACTGATTGTGTGTTGTTACTTGCCAATCACTCATGAGCTTTTAAGCATATAGTAGATTGTATGTCAAGTTATTGTTCTCAGTCATTTTTTTTAAAGAAAAACTGAGTATTGTTGATTGGAAGTGTAATCTCCTATTTTGTTTTTTGTCACTGGTTTGTGACTAATTTTATCACCGGCGTGATTATGAAAAGTGATAGGAGATTCTCATATGCATAAATTTTTTAGGTAGAAATTGCACAATATAGTGATTAGACGATAAATTATAAACTAGAAATGTTTAATTTTGAACTAATATTGTCATTGCTTTGAACTAGGGTTGATTTTACGTTATTTACTTGTTCATGCATTAGAAAAAGTAGTAATAAAATAATGTTGTGGTATAAAAAAATTTCATTTTATCATCATAACATATCAAATGTCAAACCAAGAAAAAATGGATAAACAACAAAGAGGGGTCCGGAATAAAAATTTGGTGAGTAAATGTGGTGATAGTGGAAGTAAAAATGATAGGTTGGAGAGCAAAGTGGGCTCAATGCCACTAACTTTTCTCTGTTTTGGTTGGGAGTAAGTGGGGATTATGCTAATCTTTTACCCAACATTTTTATGCACCTATCTATCTATTGACATTATCTTAGGTGAATGACAGTTTCAAATGGTTTTGCAAGGAGGGGCCTGGGTTCAACAGTAAAACATGTTTGAGACATGTTTCATCAATACAAAGGTGCATGATTATTAAAATACAACAAATTTTCTCACATGTTTGTTTGAGAGTGAATGATTATAATTTATATTGAAGTGCAGTACATTTTTAAAGGTGAAAACTTAATGATGTAGAAAGAAATCATGTAGTGACCCAAAAGGAAAATTGTATGCATAATTTGTTGTTGACTTTTTAGACAAAGCTTTCATAATGTTTCATACGCACAAGCATCGCATCATATTAGTTGGATCTTCTTTGAAAGTAAAAGTGCGAAAGCACTGTTGTGTTGTGTCACTTTGAATTTGATAGAGAGAAAAGTAATGATCCATATCCATTCAGTATGCAATGAATCTAGCTACCAACTTTGTCTTTATATTCATTCTCACTATTTCCTCCTTGGATACCTATATAAAATAAAACAACTCACGTGTATCTTTACAATTCCTTACATGAGGGTCCTATACATGTCTCATATTAAATTATTGTCTTGTTTATTGTTTTGTGTGTAATGTGATTACATTTAATTTATTTATCAATAGTTGACGTGACCGTGTGGAATTATGTTTTCGATGTCAGTTGTTCATAGATTTTAACTCAAAAATAGGATATAGTAGTGTTTAAAACTCAAAATGAAATAGGATATAGTAGTATTTAATATGGATAAGATCCAAGTATACAAATTGTAAAATGTTGTGTTATATGAATAAGCATAATCATCATATGATTTCGGCCATAATCGTCAAATCTTACTAAAAAAATATAATTTCAAATATCAAATTCCACTATTTTTTCATCTAACAAACTTTTTTATACTTTTATTAGTCTCAAATATGTTGAGAGTAATTCATATTCAGAACTTCTGAGGGACAGTCAGAAGTTCTAATGTTCAGAAGCAAGAGCTTCTGATATTTTGTCCAGAAGGAATTGAACTTCTGGAGGATAATTAGTATCTGCCTCTTAGAGATAACTTAAGTGTGAAGTTATTAGAGATAACTTAAGTGTAAAATTATCGTACTTAGAGACAACTTAGCTGTGAGGCTATCTCCTTTATAGGCTTACGTGTCATCCTTCCACTTGCTAGTTTTGTGTATAAATAGGTGTTCCTATGCTTCAATAAAATAAATCTAGTTCCTTTTACCAATCAGTTGTAGCCATCTTTATCATTTATTATTTCTCTCTTCTTCCTCCACTTTCATCACCTTGCACCAACAATTGGTATCTAGAGCTCTTGGTTGTTCTTGAAATTCCTGGAAAACACGAGTGATTGTGAGCCGTGTGTTTGAACAAGATCATCTTGATTTTGTGGGTTTTGGGAAACACTGAGTGAGAACTAAGATTTGTAAGAAAATTTTTTTTGCAAGGTTTAAGATGAGTGGAAGCAGTAGTTTGAACACTAAACTTTCAGTTTTTAATGGTAAAAACTGAAACAGATGGATGATACATATGCGAGTTCTGTTTGGTGCTCAAGATGTTCTTGAGCTGGCAACAGATGGTTATGTTTCAAGAGATGCTCTTGAAAACGAAGAAACGAAAAGAAAGAGGTATGAGGAAGAAGGATCAGAAAGCTCTGTTATATATCCATCATTGTGTGGATGAAAACGTGTTTGAGAAGATTGCTGATTCGATGACGTCGAAGGAGGCATGAGATATACTAGTAAGATGTTACGATGGTGACGCATCAGTGAAGAAGGTGAAGCTTCAGTCCCTGCGAAAGCAATATGAGAATCTCAACATGAAGAACAGTGAAAAAGTTTCTAAGTACATTTCCAGAGTGATTCTAATCACTAATGAAATGAAAGCTTGTGGAGAAACACTTTATGAACAAGTAATCATAGAGAAAGTTATGAGGTCACTTACTTCTTAGTTTGATTACATTGTTGTTTCTATTGAACGTTCAAAAAATCTGAAAACCATGAGAGTAGAAGAGTTGCAAAGCAGTCTAGAAGCACAAGAGTTGCGTCTGATTGAGAGAACTTTTGAGAGGGAAGTTGAGCAAGCTCTGAAGGCTTATGTTGTCAAGAAGGACCAGAAGCAGAATAGACGTGGTGATAGATTCCAGAAGTCAGAAACCTCAACTTCTGATGAAAAGAAATATCAGAAGGGAAAAGAGAGATATGCCAAGAAAAAAGTTCAATGTTACTGTTGTAAACAGTATGTCCATTTTGCCAAAGATTGTAGAAACAAAGGAAGGAAATCAAAAGAAGCAAATATAGCCAGAGGAGACTCTGATGATGAACCTGTGCTATTGACGACTTTTGATTTTGATTGTAAGCGGTCAGAAGATTGGTGGTATATGGACACTTGGTGTTCAAATCGCTTGATTGGGAACAAACAATGGCTGATAGACTTTGACTCCAGAAGGAGAACAAAGACCAGATGTGCTGATGATAAGTACCTTAATGCAGAAGGTATGGGAAATGTCAGAGTCAATGTGAAGAATGGGAAAAACATTCTGATCAAAGATGCTTGGTATATTCCTGGAATTAAAAGTAATCTGATGAGTGTAGCTCAGCTCATTGAGAAAGGTTTCTCAGTTGTAATGAAAGACAACTTCTTGAAGTTATATGATTCCCATTAGAAGTTGATTATGAAGTCTGAGCAGGGAAGCAACATAACATTCAAGGTGAATGTTAATACAACTGAAGTAGAGTGCCTTAGTGCAGAAGGCGCTGAAGGTGATAGTAAGCTGTGGCACAAGAGGTTGGAGCATTTGAACTATAGAAGCTTAGGGCATCTAAGTTCAAAGAAGCTTGTACATGGTATTTCAAAGATTGTGAAGACTGAGAAGTCGTGTGAGATATGCATGAAAGGCAAGCAACCTAGATTTCCATTTACATCAGAAGTAGCCCCCAGAGCGAAGCACGCTTTGGGAGTAGTACATTCTGATGTGTGTGGACCATTTCCAGTACCTTCACTTGGAGGAAACAAATATTTTATGTCCTTTGTGGATGAGTTCACAAGGATGACATGGGTAACACTCATTAAGTTCAAACATGAAGTGTTTACTGAGTTTCAGAAGTTCAAGGTGAAGGATGAGAAGCAACGTGGTCAGAAGATGAAAATTCTGAGAACGGATGGTGGAGGTGAGTACAACTCTACAGAGTTCCAGAAGTTCTGTGAGGAGAATGGAATGGAACATGAGGTTACTGCTCCGTATACTCCTCAACACAATGGTCTTGCTGAGAGAAGAAACAGAACTTTGCTTGATATGTCCAGAAGTATGCTGAAATTGAAGAAGCTACCTCATATGTTATGGGGAGAATCTGTTGCCACATCAGCATATGTTCTGAACAAGTGTCTAACAAAGAAGCTAAAATAAATTGTTCCTTTAGAGAAGTGGACTGGAGATAAGCAAAGTGTTGGTCATCTGAGAGTGTTTGGTTCTGTATGTTACAAACACCTTATAGAAGCTAGAAGACAGAAGCTGGATGATAGAAGCAAGGTAATGTTACTGGTGGGGTACCACAATACAGGTGCATATAAACTCTATTATCCAGAAACCAACAAAGTTGAAATCAGCAGAGACGTTGTAAAAGAGTCAGAAACATGGGATTAGAACAAGTCTCAACCAGATTCTGGTGTAGCGTCAACACCAGAGTTTGTTTCTGAAGATCCTTCAGCAAGTCCTGAAGATAAGTTAGAGTCAGAAGATGAATCTGATTCTGAAGACTCAGAAGATTAGTCCGAATCTCAGGGAGATTTTAATAGTGGATCTGATTCTGATCCAGATTATGATAATGATTCAGAATCTGGTGGTGATCATACTTCTAGAAGGGAATACTCTAAAGACGGAGAGTCTAGAGGACAAGCTTCCAGAAAACCAGAAGGTGGTAATTCTGAAGGAAGTAGTTCTGGACAAATTCCAGAAGCTGACATTCCAAGTTCTGGAGAAGTTTTAGAAAAAGTTCAGAGGCCACAGAGGATCAGACAAATACCAAGAAGGTTTGCAGATTTTAACATGTTGCAAGATACTGAAGTAGACTCTGAAGGAGAAGTTGTTTAGTGTGCCATGCTAGTAGATTCTGAACCAGTTGGTATTGAAGAAGCTCTTAAGAAAAAAATATGGCTAAATGCCATAAAAGAAGAACTTGAGGCTATAGAGAGGAACAAAACGTGGAAGTTAACAAAACTTCCAGAAAAAAGAAAGTCATCAGCGTCATAAGGGTTTTCAAGGTAAAACTTAAGCCAGATGGATCAATTGGCAAACACAAAGCAAGACTAATGGCTAGAGGTTTTATTCAGAAACCTGGACTAGATTACTTTGAGGTGTTTGCTCCTGTAGCAAGGCATGAAACAATCAGATTGGTGATTGCTTTAGCTGCAAACAAAAGTTGTCCTTTGATACATCTGAATGTGAAGTAAGCTTTTTTGAATGGTCCATTACAAGAAGAGGTATATGTGTTACAACCTCCTAGATTTGTGAAAAAGAATCAGGAAGGAATGGTATACAAGTTACATAAATCCTTGTATGGATTGAAACAAGCGTCCAGAGGTTGGAATATGAAAATTGATTCATTTTTCAAGAGGCAGAAGTTTCAGAAATGTGAGATGGAGTATGGCGTGTATGTGCAACATTATGATAGCAATATGATTCTGGTGTGTCTTTACGTTGACGACATATTACTAACAGGAAGTTGTACAAAAGATATAGTCAAGTTCAAAGAAGTTCTGATGAATGAGTTTGAGATGACATATCTAGGAAACATGGTGTACTTTCTAGGGATGAGGATTCTGTACTCAAAGAAGGGTGTCATTCTACATCAGCTGAAGTATGAACTTGAACTTCTGAAGAGATTTAAGCTGCAGAATTGTAAAGTTGCTGTGACACCATCAGAAACCAATCATAAATTGGATTCTGACTCTGATGGTGATTTTGTGGATGTTATAACCTTCAAGCAGTTGGTTGGTTCTCTTAGGTATTTGTGCAATACCAGACCTGACATTTCCTATGCAGTTGGAATGATCAACATATTTATGAGTAATCCAAAGTGGTCCCATTATCAAGCTGCTGTCAGGATTCTGAGGTATATAAAGGGAACTCTGAAATATGGAGTGTTATTTCCCTGTGAAAGAAAGACAGAATCAGAATTAGTAAGTTATTTTGATTCTGACTGGTGTGGAGATAGAGTTGACAGAAGAAGTACCTCTGGTTACTTATTCAAATTTCTGGGAGGTCCTATTTCTTGGAGTTCCAAGAAACAACCTGTTGTGGCTCTGTCAACATGTGAAGCTGAGTATATTGCAGACGCTGTAGCTACATGTCAAGTTGTTTGGCTTCTGAATCTTCTGGAGGATTTGAAGATTGTGACAGAAAAACCTCTGAAGCTGCTGATTGATAACAAGTCTGCAATCAATCTTGCCAAAAATCCAGTATTGCATGGAAGAAGCAAGCACATTGAGACGAAGTATCATTTTCTCAGAAGTCAAGTGCGAAAGAGTGTCGGAAGTTACGCCTGCGCCCAACAACGGTGACGGATGTTCGACAAAAGCTATCAAAAGCACCTTTCTTCGTTTAAGAAATGAAATTGGTGTTGTTAGTTTTTGATGAATATGAATTACGGGATGGTGTTGAGAGTAATTCATATTCAGAACTTCTGAGGGACAGTCAGAAGTTCTGATGTTTAGAAGCAAGAGTTTCTGATATTTTGTCTAGAAGGAATTAAACTTCTGGAGGATAATTAGTATCTGCCACTTAGAAATAACTTAAGTGTGAAGTTATTAGAGATAACTTAAGTGTAAAGTTATCGTACTTAGAGACAACTTAGGGCTATCTCCTTTATAGGTCTACGTAGCATCCTTCCACTTGTTAGTTTTGTGTATAAATAGGTGTTCATATGCTTCAATAAAATAAATCCAATTCCTTTTACCAATCAGTTGTAGCCATCTTTATCATTTATTATTTCTCTCTTCTTCCTCCATTTTAATCACCTTGCACCAACAAAATATGTATTTAATTTCAAAGATAAGTGCAACAAGGCTAAGCCTTGAGAAGAAAAAAATATAAATCTAATTATGACAATGTCTTATTACAATTCTGTGTAGAATCTGCCCACAAAAGAGAGTAATTAAGTAATATACAATGCAGGGAGTATTGCTATGGAATACTATTATCTGCCGTGGATTGAGGGTTACCCTCCTGGGATATAGTTGAAAGAGATGGATTATTAGAATACCATCTTGACCAAAAGAGATAGTTGAGGAAGTTGAGGAAACTGAGCGCACCCAGTAACCAATAGAAAAGGTCTAGTTTGTCTTTGTTGATATTGTTGTCATAAAGCCAGCCACCATCACCACCTTTAGTTGAAGTGATTTTATTCACCAATGAAACCAATACTGAGCTGAGATAAAATCCAAATGAGTAGGAGCAATATGTAATGGAAGTCAGGAATGTCTGCATCCCTTTTAACGACTGTGTGTAGAAGAACTCAACCAGTCCCACTGCAGTAAACATCTCTGACATACCAAATATAATGAACTGTGGTGCAATCCAAAATATCGACAAAGTTTGGTTCATATTCAAAGCTGCATCCCTTCTCTTTTTCTCCATAATAGCTGCTGATACCATAGAAAATGTAACCAGAAACAGGCCAACTCCTATTCTCTGCAAAGGTGTGATTCCTGACTCATGACCTGTTATTTTTCTCGCAAAAGGGACAAATAAAGTATCATAAAGAGGGACTATAACAATGAGCAAAACGTATGGAATGGCCTGAAGTGATGCTGGAGGGATATGAAATGATTCTGTTATGTGTGTGTCCATGGCACTTCCTTGTTGGACTGAGAATGTTTGAAGTTGTGCTAACACAGTGTTGAAAATGATAGTGCATGCGAATATGGGAATAACAGAGAGTAATATTTTTGCTTGTTCAACTTGTTCAACACTGCACAATCTCCAATGACTTTCCTTTGTGTTGTTCCGCTCTTGTTGTATACAAGCCTTCTCCAAGAATCTCAACTTTTTACTATGTTGTCCACCAATTCCTTGTTGGGTAGATGGACAATTCTTGTTTCTTTTCAATATTGCAGCCACAAAAACCTATTCATATATCATATAAATAAAGGTGTATTTAATTTACGGAATGATCCTATAGGTATATACTATAATGATAAATTAGATATACATACTTGAAGAATGGGGAGGAAGACGGTTGGTTGTGGAGGTTTGTTCCTATAATATAGAGTTCCAGATATGAAGAATATGAAACCCATTGCCATGACAGCGGCTGATACAGCAAAGCCGGCGTCCATACCGGAGTGAGTTTGAATCCATATAAGAAGTGTTAGAGCAATAAGCTCACCCAATGAGAATGCAAAGTAGATTGCATTGAAGTAAGTGGAGAGCTTCTTTGATTGAGGATTGAATTGGTTTGCTCCATGAGAAATCATGCTTGGCTTAACACAACCACTTCCTAATGCCACCATATATATTGCTATGAAGAATATCAAGGCCTTCAACCCCTTTGCTTCTGTGCATACCGAATTTTGATTACACGGCGGGGGTTTAAGTTGAGGAAAATGAGCTTGTGCTGATAGCAATATAAAACCCTGTGCAGCATAGGCATATGCATATGCATGCAGAATTAATAATAGAGCAAAAATAATGAATTAAGTGGAAATGAATAATTGGTATACTTACAGAAAGTTCTATAAGGGCAAAGATAAGGATGGTGGAAAAGGTGCCAAGAAAAGAGTCAGATAGAAAGCCACCGAGGAGTGCGACGAGAAAGATAGTACCAACAAAGTTAGTGACAATGTTAGCTGAGTGAGGTAAAGAGAAGTGCATGTCATTAATGAGATAAGTGATGAGGTTGTTTCCAACAGCAGCTATTGCCATTATTTCAAAAGCTTGAAGACCTGAGTGAAAGATATATTAATATCATAGTAATATAACAAGTTAGTGTTGTAGATTGAAAATGAAAAAAATTAAATACCAAGAACAAAAGCAGCAGCTCTAGTTCCACCGTGATATTTAGGATTGGAGGGTCTGCCTCTCCAATCAACAGTGGTAGAATTCTCATCATCATCTTTGGGAAATGGAATATTATTATTATTATCCATTCTTGTTGATGTTTTGTCTTACTCTCTCCTCTTGTTTAATTTTGAGTCATGTTGTTCCACAATTTATAGTGCTTATTCGCAACTTCCACACACACTTTCATTCTCCACACGTGTGCATACCACATTCCCACTATCAACCTGCCTAACTCTCTTTATTATTAGAGTCTTATATTTCTTTCTCTTGGTGGTTTCATGAGGATAAACTTTGGATGTTGGTTGTTAGATTGTTTTTGTTTTGGATGTTATTAGTTCACATTTTGCTAAATTTTTAACGCTCAAACTGGTTCAATCCCAATATACTTTGATTTTAATGATAATAGAGACCTTAAAGTAATTTATATATTTAACTCAGTCCATTAATAAAGTCTAATCCAATTCATTTGTTAATCATCTATCATTAATATATAATAAAATTTATATGTTTTTTTCAATATTAAACTTATTAAATAATACAAATATAATTTATTAATATAATTAATTTAAATTGAGGAACACACAATTTGTTATAGAGAGCTTCCAGATTTTAAATACCGATATGACTTTATTAGAGATGTCTTATTTGATATATTATGACGTACCAGAGTATCTGTGCAGAAAGAGACGTCTTTGAGTTTTTTGACTGACCCACTTGAGAGAAGATCGACATGACCAACAAATATTTTGGTGTGCGTGTGTAGGAAAAAAACATATTTGTACGGACTTGATTGGTGTTTATCCGTTTATGAGTTTGAGGGTTGGTGGTTTTACAGTGGGACAACCAACTCTTAAAGCTGCTTTCAGTAAAGTGGTCAAACATGAGAAAACGTATTTTGAAAATTAACATATTTTTACATCATTTGTCTTTAATATTTTTGGTTTTCTAAAACCAGAAGTAGTTAAGTTTTTACAGAGAATTCAAAAGCTTATGAATACTAATGTTATATCTCCTAGATCTATGAATATAATTTTTAAAATAAATGATTTTGCGATCTAAAAAGGAGTAACGGTACAACTTGTTTTCCACTTACTTTTTATTTTTGTATTGACCTATATATATATATATATATATATATATATATATATATATATATATATATATATATATATATATATATATATATATATATATATATATATATATATATATATATATATATATATATATATATATATATATATATATATATATATATATATTAAAAATATTGTTTTTAAAATATAGAAAAATAATTTTATAATTAATTATTCAAATTAATTTAAAATGTAATAACAAAATAAAATAAGTTAAGAGAGTGTGGTATGACAACTTAGTAATTCTTTAATTTTTAAGTTTCGATGTTTTTTTAAATTATTAGAGCAAGTTGATGTGATGATATTGATTGTTTATATTTAGAATTTAATTAATTACGAGAAAAAATTATAAAGACAAAAATAAGTGAGAGAATGTAACGAGAGAGAAAGAGAATAGAAATAATGTAAATTTTAGATATTAATATGTTTTAGAGAAGGAGGAGAGAAATAAAAGAAAGAGAGAAGTGTGATTAATTAAAAAAAGACAAAAATATGCTTATTCTTAAAAAAAATTAATATATGAAATAAAAAGTCAAAAACTTCCAAAGTTGGATAATATGACATCTCTCATTTCTTATATGTGGGCCCCATACTATTTTCTTCTCTCTTTTCATACCTCATATGTGCTAATTATAGGAGAAATCAATCATTTCTCTTAGAATAATATTATCTCTACACCAAATGTTTACACCAATACTTACACAAAACATTATTTATCGTATTTGTTAGTGTTTTAAGTTGACATTACTTTTTGATAAAACTAGACTATAGCAATGTCTTAATAAATGTCATGATATTCAGAGATTGAAGATAAATTCTACTTGGCAAGGATGTTTAAAGTCATTTCAGGCTGGAAGCTAAATCTTGTCTTGAAATTCGAGAAAATATCTTGATGTCATACAGATATTATGACATTCGTGTGACATCTGATCAGAATGCATTTTCTTGAGATTTTCGGGAAGTTTGTTGTTGTTTTATTATGTTTTTCATTATTAGATTGCATGCTCACATGGATGTTAGGTTAATCTTAGTTAGACCTAAATTGGTTGTTGAAAAGACCAAATTTTAGGATTAATTAAGTGAACCCTAGCTATTATTATGGAAGCCAAATGAAGTTTCGGATGCTTCTATAAAGGAAAAGAACACTTACTCTGTTTTGAGCTGTATTGAAGATTTAGCAGGTTGTATTTTGTGTAATTCTAGTTACTCTTGTGAGCCAAGCAATTATCAATTGATAAGTGCCTTGGACTAGGATTTGTTTATAAGGGTAGTTTATCACTCAAAGCTTTGAAGCACGAGTGTTTTGTCTCTTGATTAAAGCTTTGAAGCAAAATCAAGATAGTTTATTGAAGTGTGTTTTCACAATTCAATTAATCAATAGGTTGATATCCTTTGTTGTGATTGAGGGGAGTGAGTAGGAACTCGGTCTAAGTAGGACTTAGATTGAAGTTGCATTGGGTAGGTTTTAAGTGAAGGAGATAAACGGTTGGTTTATTCCGAATTAATTCTACTAATAGTGAATTTCCTCCACGGCTTGGTAGCTCCGGATGTAGGTGTAGTTACACACCGGGTAAACAATTTATTGTGTTCTTTTCATTGTTTGAATTCTTGTGTGAATTGTTAAGAGTGTCGAATCTGTGTCATAACATTCTGTGACATCACGTGTCTGAATTTCAATTGGCATCGGGCGGGCACCACTGTTATTTCTAGGTGAGATCTAGGGATAATAATTTCTGGCGTAATGGATAAGGAAGGAGGATTTGGAGGTAGACCACCCATACTTGATGGATCTAATTATGATTACTGGAAACCTCGTATGGTTGCCTTTTTAAGGTCACTGGATATTAAAGCTTGGAGAGCTGCTGACAAAGGATGGAAACATCCCACCAAGCTTGAGAAAGATGGGACTTCTGTCTTGAAACCTGAGGAAGAATGGAGCAAAGAAGAAGAGGAGCTAGCACTGGGAAACTCTAAAGCATTGAATGCCTTATTCAATGGAATTGACAGAAATATCTCCAGACTAGTTCATCAATGTGAGATGGCCAAGGATGTTTGGGACACTCTCAAAACTACTCATGAGGGGACATCTAAGGTGAAGATGTCAAGACTTCAGATGCTCACTACCAAATTTGAGAATTTGAAGATGAAAGAAGATGAGACTATTCATGAGTTTCACATGAATATCCTGGAGATTGCCAACACCTCAGGAGCACTTGGTGAAAAGATGTCAGAAGAAAAGCTGGTGAGAAAGATTCTCAGATCATTGCCTAAAAGATTTGCAATGAAAGTGACTGCTATAGAGAGAAAGCTCAGGACATCAGCACCTTGAAGGTGGAAGAACTTGTTGGATCTCTCCAGACTTTTGAGATGGGAATCAGTGAAACTGTTGACAAGAAGAACAAGAGCATATCACTTGTATCCAATTCTGAAGAGGGATGCAAGGAGGATGATGAAGAGAAGATATCTGAAGCTATAGCTATGCTTGGAAGGCAGTTTAACAAACTCATCAAGAGAATTGATCCAAAGTCAAGGTCCAATGTCAAGGACATTTCATTTGGCATTAGCAGATCTTATGACTCCAGCAGAAAATCCAAGTCAGAAGAAAAAGGGAGTCAAAGCAGAGAAATCCAGTGTCATGGTTGTGAAGGATATGGGCATATTAGAGCTGAATGTCCCACCTTTCTAAAGAAACAAAAGAAAGGGATGACTGTCACTTGGTCTGATGGTGACTCAGGAAGTGACTCTGAGGAAGAAGCAGCCAAACTTGTCACTGCTCTTTCTGGAGAGTGTGCAATTCTGATATGGATTCTAGTGATGAGGAAGTGTCATTTGAAGAGCTTGCTGAAACCTACAAGAAGTTGTGTGTAAGGAGTGGTGAAGTATGTCAGCAAAATGAGAAACAAAAAGGGCTGATTGTGAAGTTGGAAGTTGAGAATGTGAAGTTGGAGGCTGAGAAGAAGGAAAACACAGCCAGTATAAATCACCTCAACAATGACATTATAATGTTGAACTCCAAACTTGATCAGATGTCTAAGTCTGTCAAAATATTGATATTTGGTACTGATAAGTTGGAAGAAATTCTACAGCTTGGACAAAATGCAGGAAATAAGCATGGCCTGGGATATGAAGCTGCAAAGAAATCTGCTGGTGACAAGAAGAAGAACAGATCTGGAAAATCAATGTCAAAGAAGATGTCACAACACAAGGCAGGAAATAGGTATGACTCAGGATATGTTGAGGCAAAGAAATTTGCTGATAACAAAAAGAAGAACAGACCTAATAAACCAATGTCAAAGCAGATGTCACAACATTGGGGTCAAAATCAAGATCAAAGAAACATGAACAAAAAGTTTCAAAGATGGAGATGTCATTATTGTGGGAGGTTTGGTCACATAAAGCCTTTTTGCTTTAGACTACATGGATATCCTAATCAAGTTCCTTATGTGAAGCCCAAGACCAACAAGGCATCATACACTCAACAGTGGAAGAAGAAGACTGCAGCTCTGTTCGCTCACACTTCCTTTAGAGTGTCTGCCAAGGAAGATTGGTACTTTGATAGTGGGTGTTCCAAGCATATGACTGGAATCAAAAATCTACTGAATAATGTCAAACCTCATTCTACCAGCTTTGTTACTTTTGGAGATGGAGCTAAAGGAGAAATCAAAGGTGTTGGAAACTTGGACGCGGAGTTCCAAACCTAAGTGGAGTGTTCTTTGGTAAAAGGCTTGTTGCTAATCTCATAAGCATAAGTCACTATGTGATATGGGATTCAAAGTCAACTTCACTAGGTCCGAATGTCTTGTAATCAATGATAAACAAGAAGTGGTTATGAGAAGTCGGATCAAAGGACAACTGCTACATGTGAGAATCGAGAACACCAACCTGTCCTCGTGTGCTCTCTGAGACAAAGATGAAAATGAGGTAAAATTGTGGCACCAAAACTTGGCCATCTGCATCCCGGAGGAATGAAAAGATCATCTATGGAGCTGCGGAGGGATACCAAGACTCCATATTGATGAAGGAAGGGTGCGTGGTGAGTGTCGGGTTGGAAGCAAACAGAATGTCACACCCAATGTCTAGACATCGACCACTTCTAAAGTCTTTGAGTGCTACACATGGATTTGATGGGGCCTATGCAGTTGAAAGTCTTGGTGGAAAAAGATATGCCTATGTTGTTGTGGATGATTTCTCAGTTACGGATAAACTTCATCAAAGAAAAATCGATGTGTTTGATGTTTTAAAGAGTTATGTAAAAGACTTCAAAGAGAGAAGGAAGGCTGCATTGTCAGAATAAGAAGTGATCATGGAAAGGAATTTGAGAACAACAAGTTTGATGAATTCTGTTCCTCAGAAGGAATCCATCATGAGTTTTCTTCTCCTATAACACCTCAACAAAATGGGGTTGTGGAAAGGAAGAATAGGACTATCTGAGAATCGCGGAGCAATGATTCATGCTAAGAAACTCCCTATTCATTTTTGGGATGAAGCTTTGAATACAACTTGCTATGTTCACAACAGGGTCACCTTAAGAAAGGGAACATCCTCCACCCTGTATGAAATATGGAAGGGAAGAAAACCTACTGTGAAATATTTCCATGTGTCTGGTAGCAAATGTTATATTCTGACAGATCGTGATCAAAGGAGAAAGATGGACTCTAAGAGTGATGAAGGCATTTTTCTGGGATACTCTACTAACAGCAGAGCATATAGAGTATTCAACTCCAGAACTAAAGTTATGATGGAGTCTATTAATGTCATAGTTGATGATCACCATCAGGAAAACAATGTCCCATGTGATGTTGAGACATGGTTTGAGACATCACCACAAGTGTCTGATAAGGATGATGTACCTGTTCCTACTTCACTAAAATCTGAACCAGAGGAGGCTAACAAAGATCATTCCATTAGAATTCAGAAATATCATCCAAAGAAACTCATCATTGGAGATCCAAACAGTGGTGTCAGTACAAGATCCAGAGAAACTGTCTCAAACTCTTGCTTTGTGTCAAAAATTGAGCCAAAGAATGTCAAAGAGGCTCTAACTGATGAATACTGGATTGGAGCAATGCAAGATGAATTGAACCAGTTCAAGCAACATGAAGTGTGGGAGTTAGTTCCTAGACCAGAAGGAACAAACATCATTGGCACAAAATGGATCTACAAGAACAAGTCTGATGCAGAAGGGGTTGTCACCAGAAATAAAGCAAGACTTGTTGCTCAGGGATACACTCAAGTTGAAGGGATTGATTTTGATGAGACTTTTGCTCTAGTGGCTAGACTAGAATCAATCAGGCTACTTCTAGGGGTTGCTTGCATTCTGAAATTCAAATTGTTTCAAATGGATGTGAAAAGTGCCTTCCTAAATGGCTATTTGAATGAGGAGGTATATGTAGAACAGCCTAAAGGATTTGTGGATCCAAGTTTTCCTGATCATGTCTACAAGTTGAGGAAAGCCCTATATGGACTGAAGCAAGCTCCTAGGGCCTGGTATGAAAGGCTGACCAAGTTCCTTACTGACAAAGGATATAGGAAAGGAGCCTTGGATAAAACTCTCTTTGTCAAGAATGAAGGAGGAAAGATAATGGTGGCTCAAATTTATGTTGATGACATAGTATTTGGAGGAATGTCAGAAACAATGGTGAGACATTTTGCCAACCAAATGCAAGCTGAGTTTGAAATGAGCCTCATGGGAGAGTTAACTTATTTTCTTGGACTGCAAGTCACACAGATGGAAGACTCAACATTCCTTTCACAGAGCAAGTATGCAAGAAATATTGTCAAGAAGTTTGGAATGGAGAATGCCAACCATAAAAGGACTCCTGCTCCTACACATTTGAAGTTGTCCAAGGACACAAGTGGAGAAAATATTGATCAAAGCTTGTATAGAAGCATGATAGGAAGCTTGCTATACTTAACAGCCAGCAGACCTGACATTGCTTTTGCTGTTGGGGTGTGTGCAAGATACCAAGCTGAACCTAAAGTAAGTCACATCAATCAGGTAAAGAGAATTCTGAAGTATGTGAGTGGAACTTGCAATTATGGTATACTGTATTCTCATGGATGTGAACCAATTCTGTCTGGCTATTGTGATGCTGATTGGGCTGGTAGTGCTGATGATAGAAAAAGCACTTCTAGAGGATGTTTCTTCTTGGGAAACAATCTTGTTTCTTGGTTCAGCAAGAAGCAAAACTGTGTATCCTTGTCCACTGCTGAAGCTGAATACATAGCAGCTGGTAGCAGTTGTTCTCAAATGGTCTGGATGAAGCAGATGCTGACTGAGTACAATGTCACACAGGATGTCATGACATTATACTGTGACAACCTGAGTGCTATTAATATTTCAAAGAATCCTATCCAACATAGTAGGACTAAGCACATTGACATTAGACATCACTTCATCAGAGACCTTGTGGAAGAGAAGGTGATTAAATTGGAACATGTAGCCACTGAACTTCAACTGGCTGACATTTTTACTAAAGCTCTTGATGCTAGTCAGTTTGAAAATTTAAGGGGCAAACTGGGTATTTGTCAATATGAGGAATTGTAGAAATTAAAATTGCTTACAACAAGGAATGGAAGAGACCTTTATTTCAATTAATTATAAGTGGGTCACTTAATTATTTTTCTCTTATTTTTAAAGGATTCAAGAATAGGAAGAGACTCCTTCCTTTAATAGTTTCTTCATTTGAAAGTATCATATTCTCTTCATCCAAACGATACTCTCAAACTCTCTGCCATTCTCGTTCTCACTTCCTCAAAATATCTCAGCAAAATATGTCTTCATCCTCCTCATCATCCCAAGATTCTGGCTGTTCATCTCCTACCATGGCTGAGATTAGGGCAAGCGCTGAAGCCATGAATGTTAAACCTGTGAAGGTCACTCCTCTACGTACAATGGCAACTGACCCTGAGGAAGTCAAGAAACTGCACACAAGGGATGCACGAAGAGCACTAGCTTCATCTTCTGGTAAGACCTCTGATTCATCCTCATATGTTCCTCCAGAAATAGCAAATAGAGAAGGGACTAGGTATGTGCAAGAAGCCATTGCTAGGATAGTCACCATGATCCTAAATGAAAACCACTCTGTACCTGGGGTTTCTGTCCCTCTAAACCAAAAGTCTGCTAGCCCTAGTTTAGCAGCCAATCCAGATGTCACTGAGAATGTCAAGACATCTGAGGATTATGTCAAGAAAACCCCTGTGGATCCTGATACTGAGACTCCTATTGATCCCCCTGTCAAAGAAAAGATTGGTGACAATGTTTCTAAGGCTAATAAGGATACCAAGGCTGGACCCTCTACAAAGAAATGTAGAGCAAAAACTGTTGCTAGTGGCTCTAGACCCAAGAGGACACCAATTAATAAGAAGAGGAAGGTACCTGAACCTTCAAAATCTGATCAAGGCTCTGTTTTTGAGATTGAGAATGAAAAGTTAGCTGGTAATGATGCTGATAGTGCTGCTGAAAATGATGTTATTCAGATGACAGGGGCTGAAGACAGCTCTGAAGAGCACCTGATCTGATAGCTTGCTGCTATGGTGTTTCTTATTTTGTTGTTTATTGTTAACTTTGTTCTGCATTTTCCCTTATTGTTTTGGATGATTGTAATCATTTTGACAGAGTTTTAACTGTAAACTTAATTGTGCTGGTACTTTTTCATAATATCTGATGAATGTTGGGGTACTTGTATTGGTTCATTTGGCCCCTTTGTGGCTAAAAAGGGGGAGAAGTACTGGGTGACAATTAGGGGAACTGTATGGAGTTCTATATGTGGGCAATTGTGGGAATTTGAGAAATTTGTATGGGTAGAATTTATCTTCTCTCTAGGTTCTGGTTTCTTTAAGCTTAGGATAGCTTAGAACTAGTTTTGTTTTCTGCTGCATAGGTACTCTGATGACTTAAGTTGTTTTAGCCAAAAATATGCCAAAGGGGGAGTTTGTTAGTGTTTAAGTTGGCATTACTTTTTGGTAAAACTAGACTATAAAAATGTCTTGATAAATGTCATGACATTCAGAGATTGAAGATAAATCCTACTTGGCAAGGATGTTTAAAGTACATTTCGAGCTGGAAGCTAAATCTTTGTCTTGGAATTACAGAAAATATACTGATGTCATAACAGATGTTATGACATTCAGTGTGACATTCTGTTCTGCAAAATCTGTTTTTCCTGAGATTTTTCAGGAAGTTTGTTGAGCTGTTTTATTATGTTTTTCTGTTATTAGATTGCATGCTCACGTGGATGTTAGGTTAATCTTAGTTAGACCTAAATTGGTTGTTGAAAATACCAAGTTTTTAGGATTAATTAAGTGAACCCTAGCTATTATTATGGAAGCCCAAAACTGAAGTTTCAGGACTGCTTCTATAAAAGGAAAAGAACCCTTACTCTGCTGCTGCGCCTTTGAACTGTATTGAAGATTTAGCAGGTTGTATTTTGTGTAATTCTAGTTACTCTTGTGAGCCAAGCAATTATCAATTGATAAGTGCCTTGGACTAGGATTTGTTTGTAAGGGTAGTTTATCACTCAAAGCTTTGAAGCACGAGTGTTTTGTCTCTTGATTAAAGCTTTGAAGCAAAATCAAGATAGTTTATTGAAGTGTGTCTTCACAATTCAATTAATCAATAGGTTGATATCACTGCTGTGATTGAGGGGGGAGTGAGTAGGAACTCAGGTCTAAGTAGGACTTAGATTGAAGTTGCACTGGGTAGATTTTAAGTGAAGGAGATAAACTGGTTGGTTTATTCCTGAATTAATTTTACTAATAGTTAATTTCCTCCCTGGCTTGGTAGCCCCCAGATGTAGGTGTAGTTACACACTGAACTGGGTAAACAATTTATTGTGTTCTTTACTGCTGTTTGAATTTACTGTGTGAATTGTTAACAGAGTGTCAGATACTGTGTCATAACATTCTCTGTGACATCACGTATCTGCTGCCAGGAATTTCAGTATTTATATGATGAATATTATTTTATAATTAAAGTAATATATTTTTAAACAGTAAATTATTATTATAATAATATATTTTTTAAATATTATTTTTTTTTATTTTTTATTTGTTTAGATTAAGAGATATCGATATAAAATTGTGTTATTAACCAACATCATAACTTCATTAACCAATATTTTACATTTCATTGACCAACTTTATTTTAAACATATTAATTTTAAAATTCATTAACCAACATTTTATACTTTATTTACCAATTTTGTTTTATTACAAAATTATCTTTAATATTCGGGCGTTTATTAACCAACTTCATTCACCAATATTATACACTTTATTAACCAACTTTGTTTTACTACTTAAAATTATTTTTGATATTTGGAGGTTTATAAACCAACTTCGTCATTTCATTAACCAATTTTTTATATTTGATTAACCAACTTTATTTTATTACTAAAAGAATATTTTTTAGTAATGATGTAATTATTGAGGAAGCAGATACTATTAATGAGGTTAAATTCTTGGAAATCTCACTAATTATGTATGTCATCGAAGGCGACTTGAGTATGAACGGAGTTAAGCAATTCATGACGAAACAATGGAATTTTGTCAAATTACCAGATGTATATTACAATAATGAAGAATACTTTGTTTTGAGATTTCATTCGCATAAGGAAAGGGACATGGTTCTAATGAAAGGGCCATATACAATAAGGAATATGCCAATGATGTTAGCTGAGTGGAAACCAAACTTCAATTTGAAAAATGATAAGCTACGAACAATTCCGATTTGGGTCCAATTTCCACATCTACCACTTCACTTATGGGGTAATAAAAATCTGGGCAAAATAGCTAGTGTCTTGGGCACGCCACTGATGACAGACGAGTGTACTGCAAACAGATACCAGATTTCTTATGCAAGAGTTCTAGTGGAGATAGATATAACACAAGAACTGATAAAGGAGATACCTATCACAAACGAGAAAGGAGAAAAGCTGCAACAACCTGTGATTTATGAATGGAAACCTCCATATTGTAAGAAATGTCATCGAGTTGGATATACATGTGAAGAGAGACTACAAAAATATCATGTTAAAAGATGGATCCCCAAAGAGAAGAAGATACATGAAGAAGAACTAAAGGCTACACATCAAGGTGATCAACTGCAGGTACCAGAACAACAATCACTAGTAAAGGAGCAACCAACAGTTATGCCCAGGCAGATAGTGACAAAACCAATTATTCAGAGGATATCAATTCAACAGACAAATGAAGATGATGCCGCTAACTGGACGGAAGTCAAAAGACGAGACAAGGAAAATAGTTGAGGAAAAAGTCCAAAAATTAAAACTCCTAAAAACAATTATGGAAACCTGTTTGCAACACTCGGGGATGGTTCGGCCTCAGTGTTCATAGAGGATGTTCCATGACCGTCTCATGGAATGTACGCGGGCTGAATAAAGCGGGCAAGTTGAGGAAGATCAGCTCCCGTCTCCGTAAACTTGACCCGACTATCACGCTGTTAATTGAAACTAGAGTGAAAGAAGCAAAAGCTGATTTCATTCGAAAGAAAATAAAGATACGAGGCAATTATATGGATAATTATTCGAAGCATGCTAACGGTCGAATCTGGCTTCAATGGAATGAGGATAGAAGTCATGTAGAGTGTGTGGAAGCTACATATCAAATGCTGCACTGCAAGGTGAAAGATGCAATGGGATATTCCTGTTTTGGATGACGGCCATATATGCACATAATCAACTCAATCGTAGAAAAGAGTTATGGCAAGGGATCAAGAAGATTTATGTGCAACAAAACGGCCATTGGATCCTGATTGGTGACTTCAATAATGTCATGAGAATCGAGGATAGACTGGGGGGTAATGAGGTCACTGAGAATGAGTATAAAGATCTGGTTTGTATGACAAGTAAAGTTGAAATCTATGAACTAGATAGTGAATGAGACTACTTTACATGGTCAAATAAATAGGCGGACAATGCTATCTTCTCAAGAATTGACCGTGTCCTTAGTAATGCAGCGTGGATACAACAAAATGGTACTATTACTCTCACGAATATGAGTCCTAGCATTTCAGATCACTCCATTTTGGTTCTTACTGATCAGGCGCAAACACAAAAAACCAGAAGGAATTTCAAGTTTATAAATTACTGTGCTGATTTGGATAATTTTCAGGAGACCGTGAAGAATAGTTGGAGTATTCCGATGGAAGGGAGACCTATGTTTGTCGTTTGGAAGAAGTGACAAAGACTTCAACCCCATATCAAGAATCTTTGCAAGCCCTTGTCGGATATCCCAAAAAAGATAACGCAAGCAAGAGATAATCTGGTCAAAGCACAAGCTGTATTGACAGGAGACAGATTAAATAAAGGCAAAATTGAGGAAGTGAAAAATACTCTACAGAACTGATAGACTGGCAAGAAAAAGAAGAAAGCATGTTGAAACAAAGAGCTAAGATAGATTGGTTACGACAAAGTGACGAAAATAATAAGTACTTTCATGCCTCCATTAAAATGAGACAGCAGTATAAAACGATCAAGAAGATACGCAAAGTTGATGGCACATTTACCTCGAACCAAGGAAAATAGAAACAGAAGTGGTGCATTTTTACAGAAATCTGATGGGAGTATCTGCTAGCGGACTGGATGCAGTAGACACCAGTGTGATGAGAGACGACAGCAAGCTAAATACAACCCACATAGAGATGCTAATTGAGCCCGTTTTAGAAAAAGAAATCACTGCTGCCCTCAATGGTATAGGTAATGACAAAGCTCCCAAATTGGATGGTTTTGGTGCTTATTTCTTCAAAAAGGCATGGCAGATTATTAAAGTGGATGTGATCAAAGTAGTTCAAGATTTCTTCCAAAACAATCGTATTTACAAAGCTGTGAACTGTTTGATTGTAACTTTGATTCCAAAGCATAGTGGTGCGAAAGAGATTAAGGATTATAGACCGACCGCTTGTTGTAGTATCATGTACTAAATCATCTCAAAGGTGTTGGCTAATCGGCTTAGCAAGGTTCTGGGTGTGATAGTTGGAGATAACCAGGCAGCTTTCGTAAAAGGGTAAAAAATCCATAATCATATTCTCCTCACCTATGAATTGATCAAGGGATACGAAAAGAAAAATATCTCACCAAGATGTCTATTACAAATGGATATTCAAAAAGCGTACGATACCGTGGATTGGATTGCATTAGAGAAGATTCTGTTGGAAGTTGGTTGTCCTTGGAAGTTTACTGACTGGGTCATGAGGGCGGTGCCAACTGTTTCATACATACTCACTGTAAATGGAAACCTTTATGATATTATGGAAGCGAAACGGGGCCTTCGGCATGATGACCCTATATCACCCATGTTGTTCATCATCGTGATGGAGAGTTTGAACATATACCTTCCCCAGATGCAGAAAAATGGGAACTTTAATTATCATCCTAAATACGAAAAGTTGGAACTTACAAACTTGTGTTTCGCAGATGATTTACACATGTTTTCTAGAGGTGACCAAACATCTGTGGATTTAATGATGGCAGCATATGGAAAATTCTCAAATGCAACGGGTTTGGTTGTCAATCCTAATAAATGTCATGTTTACTGTGCGGGGACTAGTGAAGAGATAAAAAAAGATATTTGCAAAGCTACTGGTTTTCAAGAAGGTCGATTGTCGTTCAAATACTTGGGTGTTCCGGTGATAGGTAAAAGACTTCCTATCAGCAAATACTCTCCATTGATAGATAAGATTGTGGACAAAATTAAGCATTGGACGGCGTGACTTCTTACGTATGCGGGAAGACTACAACTTATAAAAAGTGTTTTATTTGTTGTAACCAACTACTGGTTGAATTATTTCCCTATCCCAAAACATGTCATGTTAGAATGTGTACATAATTCATGATTCAATAATAATCGAATAAGGGATAATCGAAATAGCTTAGCTATTTCGATCTGTTATCTTGGATGCTTGAAATCGAAATGTAATGGACTTTAGATATTGGGCTTTAGTTTAGTTTACACTATTGGGCCCAGGAAATGTGTCTATATAAGGAGCATTTCCTTGTAAGCAAAATAATGCTTTTCATGATCAATTTCACAATATACAATATCAAATTTACTTCTCTCTCCTTTTTCCTCTAAACTTCTTCTTCTTCATCACAAATATACTTTCTTTCATCCTCTGTTCCAACAAATTGGTATCAAAGCTAAGCAGGCAAGGAAGGCATTCAAACATGACTTGCCCATGAAATCCAAACGCAAG
Source organism: Vicia sativa (assembly GCA_021764765.1). Classification (NCBI taxonomy): domain Eukaryota; kingdom Viridiplantae; phylum Streptophyta; class Magnoliopsida; order Fabales; family Fabaceae; genus Vicia; species Vicia sativa. The sequence goes on from CM038792.1 coordinate 2,007,283, forward strand.
TTGGAGCTAGTTCACTCTGATGTGTGTGGACCATTTGAAGTAAAATCAAATGAAGGCAACAGGTATTTTCTTACGTTTATTGATGAATTCACCAGGCATATATGGATTTATATCATTGAAAGAAAAAGTGAAGTATTCACACAGTTCAAGAAGTTCAAATTGCAAGCTGAAAGGCAAAGTGGCTGCAAATTGAAGAAGTTGAGAACTGACGGTGGTGGTGAATACACTTCTGCTGAATTTTCCAAATTCTGTAATGGGGAAGGTATAGAGCACGAAGTTATTGCACCCTATACACCTCAACACAATGGCATAGCTGAGAGGAAAAACAGAAGTATACTGAACATGACAAGAAGTATGTTGAAAGCTAAAGAAATGCCTAAAAGATTCTGGGCTGAAGCAGCTTCGACAGCAGTATACATTCTGAACAGGTGTCCAACGAAAAGGATAGTTGGAAAAACACCTCATGAGGCTTGGACTGGATCGAAGCCAAGCGTAAGTCACTTCAGAGTTTTTGGATCAATGTGTTTCAGGCATGTACCTGAACAATTGAGAAGAAAACTGGATGATCGAAGTGAAGCTATGGTTCTTATAGGTTATCATTCGACTGGTGCGTACAAGCTGTATTCACCAATCGAAGATAAACTAATAATCAGTAGAGATGTTCGAATCGACGAAAGCAAAGGTTGGGATTGGAGTCGAAGTTCAACACAGGAATCAGACACTATTATAACTGTGTTCGAAGAAGATCCACACGATGAGTCCTCGAATAGTCGAAGTGAACAAGGTAACACTTCAACTAGTCGAAATGAAGAACCATCAATCATGGGGTGTTACTGCCAAAGAAGTCGAAGAGCAACACAAGCATTGAAGTTCATGGATATACTGATTCGGACTTCAGTGGAGATCAAGATGAAAAGAAAAGCACTGCAGGCTACATCTTCATGATCGAAGGTGCTCCAATCTCCTGGAGCTCAAAGAAACAAAGCATTGTGGCTTTGTCATCATGTGAAGCAGAATATGTAGCTGCATCATATGCAGCATGTCAAGCAGCATGGATCGAAATGTTACTTGAAGAACTCAAGATAATGGAGCCAAAGAATATAAAGTTATTTGTTGACAACAAATCAGCAATTAACTTGGCTAATCATCCAGTGTGTCATGGTCGAAGCAAACACATTGAAAGAAGGTATCATTTTCTGAGAGATCAAGTAAACAAAGGGAAGATCGAAATAAAGTACTGCAAGACTGAAGTTCAACTAGCTGACATATTCACTAAACCTCTGAAGAAAGTCAGATTCGAAGAGCTGAAAGGGAGCATCGGGATGAGAAGTCTCGAGAACATGAATTAAGGGGGTGTGTTAGAATGTGTACATAATTCATGATTCAATAATAATCGAATAAGGGATAATCGAAATAGCTTAGCTATTTCGATCTGTTATCTTGGATGCTTGAAATCGAAATGTAATGGACTTTAGATATTGGGCTTTAGTTTAGTTTACACTATTGGGCCCAGAAAATGTGTCTATATAAGGAGCATTTCCTTGTAAGCAAAATAATGCTTTTCATGATCAATTTCACAATATACAATATCAAATTTACTTCTCTCTCCTTTTTCCTCTAAACTTCTTCTTCTTCATCACAAATATACTTTCTTTCATCCTCTGTTCCAACATGTCATTCAGAAGATTGAAGCAATTTGTCGAATTTTCCTATGGACAGGCGAATTTGAGGGTAGTCATAAAGCACCTGTAGCTTGGAAACTGGTCTGTAGACCCATTAGCGATGGTGGTTTAGGTGTGATAGATATTGAAGTGTGGAACAAAACAATATTATTGAAGCTTCTCTAGAATTTAAGCGGTAAAGAGGATTCTTTATAGGTAAGGTGGATACAAGCTTATTATGTGAAAAGCAATGGGCTGATGGATATCCATTGTAATAATAATTATTCTTGGATGTTTAAAGCTATTCTTAACTAGCGAGATGAAATTAGAGAAATGGGTAATTTGGAAGAAATAATGAAAGAGGAAAAGTTTAACATGGGTAATATCTACAGGAAGCTTCGAGATTTTGGGGAGAAGATAGAGTGGAAGACGTTACTATACGGTAATAATGCTAGACCCCGAGCTAACTTTATCCTGTGGCTTGCCTGTCATGGTAGATTGGCAACCAAGGATAGATTGTATAGGTTTGGTATGATTGATAACTCCGATTGTTGCTTTTGTGGAAAAGAGGAATCAGTGAAACATCTATTCTTTGAGTGTCTAACTATGAAGAAAATATGGCTGGACGTTCTAGATTTGGCTCAAATATCCCATACTCCGGGGGAGTGGTCAGAGGAAATTATGTGGTTAACGCAACAGACGAGAGGGAAGGGAGTGAAAACCACTATCATTAAAATGGCAATATCGGAAACACTATATGAACTTTGGAAGATTAGGAATAATAAAAGTTTCGGGAAAAATGTTGATATCATAGGTATAGGAAAGAGGATTATAGACACTTTGGTGTACAGAGGGTGGAATAAAAAGAAACTCAGACTACATTCCTTTTGATGTAGGAGATATAGTTTTTTACTTTTTAGATTGTTGACTTTTATCAGTCATTGGAATTGTAATTGGACAATGTAGTAGCTGGATCCCTGATTTGGATCGCTTGTTTCTTAGTGTTTTTTGAATTAATAAAGGAAATTTATATTTTAAAAAAAGAATATTTTTTTTAAATTATTATAATAATATTTTACTATTCATAAATATATTATTTTATTTAAAAAACACTATTCACCAAATACGGTGAATAGTGTTTGGTGTAAGTATTGGTGTAAAAATTGGGTATAGAAATAACATTTCTCTTTCTCTTATACCTCTCTCGCCTCACTCTCTCTTTGTTATTTCAACTCTTCCAATTACACCCTTAAATAAGGAGACTTGTTGATGCAATCTAAAAAATGAAGAATTTAATATTAAATATTATTATTTTTAAATCAATTCGACTGAAAAGTGATATTAAAATATAATAAATTAAATAATATAAATGGATAGAATCAAATAATTATTATTGAAATAAAAATAGCCGAAATTGTTTAGAGATTCACTATGCAAAAAATGAATTTTGGCAGTACTACAAAGAAAGCGATTTTAGAAAAAAGCGCTGCTGTAGGTTAAAAAAATTCGCTTAGAAAAAGCGCTTTTAAAGGGTACCTTAAGAAAACGCTGCTAAAGGTTAGCCTTAGAAAATGTTTTTTAAAAACGCTGCTAAAGTTGGCCTTTAGAAAACGCTTTTAAAAGCACTGCTATAGGCATATGAAATGAAAGCGCTTTTTAAGGAAAAAGCGCTGCTAAAGGTGACCTCTAGAAGACACTTTTTAAAAGCGCTTTTGTAGCTAATTTTATTTTTAAAATTAATAAACCCTAAACTCAGAAAACACGATTTCAATTTCTCAGAAAACTCAGAAAACACAATTGAAAGCTTTTTCTTCTTCGTTCTCAGAAAACCCCAAACTCCTCCGCCGTTCTTCTTCCTTCATCTTCGTAATACTCCTCCGCCGTCTTCGCTTCTTTGCTTAGCCACGACATACTCCCTCTGTCAGCTAACCTCGCCGTCGTCTTCGCTTCTTCGCTCTAGTTTCCAATGTTCTTGCTGGTACTCGTCCGCCGTCTTCTCTTTTCTTACAGATTCTATACTTGGAATGTTACCTTGGAGTTAAACAACAGGTTATATTTTATATTATTGTTCTATGTTTTCTATTACGTTTTTGTTCTTACGTTATTTTCAAATGAAATGTATTGAATGTTTGAGTTATGAAATGGCAGGTTATATTGATTAATGGACAGTTTCCAAGACCTTAGATTGAAGCTGTCACTAATGATAACTTGATTATCAGTGTTTTCAATAGCTTGGATCAACCTTTTCTTTTTTCTTGGTTAGTTTCTTTTTCTCCTGAATTTCTTGTTTAGTTTTGTGCTTTAAGTATTAGCTTCATACACAATATCATAGTTTTTTCATAGTTTTATAGTTAGTTATTCTGATCTAGGAAGCTCATATACCAACACCGACACCGATATTAATTTTGATTGCGCATTATATCGTTTCTTTTGTGTGAATTTGAGCGAGAAATGTCATTTTATTTTGAGTAATCAATTGAATTGTGGCTGCCTGGATTTTTTTTAGTCGATTAATTTTGAATTTGAATTCAACTGTGTCCACTGTTACGCTACAAATCTGAAGAAAGTGATTTGAAGTTGAATTGAACAAATAGCATGCGTTTTTGGATTCTCGGTGTTGTTTGTGAAGCGATAATCATGTTTACCGTTGCGTTTACTTGAGTTTAAGTGTGTTTAGTACAATGTATATAATGCTGATTTTTTACATGTACATTGAATACTAACTTGTTTTTTCTTGTTTCTTACTTGTAAATATTCTTTTGTTCATATCATTCATGCAAGTTTCATTCAATTATTCTAATTCCATTATAAACACCCATTGTTCATGTACATTCATACATTCTAATTTCATTGAGCATGATTGGATTTAGGTAGTTAAGACCATTATGCTGTGAAATCTGTTGGTTTGATTGTGATAATCTCGGTTCGATTGTGATAATTTGATTCCATTGTTACGCTACAAATTTGAAGAAAGTGTTTCGATCGATATACAAATGTTATGTTGTTTGATTCTGTTTGTTATAGATGAAGTGATAGTTGTTTAATTTCGGTTGTGATCTGTTTCAAATTTAGATGCATAGTTTGCTTTTGGCATTGCTTATCTATTTTGAAATAGAGTTTATACATTTGGTTTTGTGATATCGTTGTTGAGCTTGTTTGTAATTCAGCTTTGATATTGTGAGTTCATTATTGAAGATTAGAGGATGTTGGTTTGAGTGTAAATGTTAAAGATAGTGATTATTGTTTGGGATTGGACTTAAATGAGAAAATCGGTTTGTGATACCATTGTATTTCCGATAGATGTTTAATTGAGTTGAGTTGAATTTTGGGTTGCTATTTTATTTTTACTTGTGACTGTCTAGAGGTTTGTTTGTTTGATTATGGCTTGTTGTGAATTTGATTTATCATGTTTTAAAGTTGAATTGAACAAATAGCATGCATTTTGGATTCCTGGTTTTGTTTGTGAAGCGATAATCATGTTTACCGTTGCGTTTACTCGATTTTAAGTGTTTTTAGTACATGTGTTTCCATGTTTCGAATGTGAATTGAATAATAACTTGAGTTTCTTTGGTTTTAGTTTCATTTGTGAATTGAATTTCTTGAATGATCGATTACTTGGTTGTTGAATTGTTCATGTGCATCATATAAGTTTCTTGAATTGTTTTATATGTTACGACTTATCCTTAATGTTGTTTTATATGTACAACGCTCATTCCTTGTGTTTTCGTGAGTTTGACCTTCTCGTTTCAACTTCTCGACATTGTTGTTCGGTAAATCCAAGGTAAATTTCTTCCTCAAATTACTGGTATTGTGATGAATTTTTCTGAAATTGCGTGAATATGTTGCGTGCATACTTTGCATTTTGACAGAAATGCATTATACTGTTTTGTGTCCTAATTAGTTGTTTTTTACTTAATTAGTAAAACCATGGATAAGACATGGATGTATTCCAATCGATTATCGAAAGAGCACGAGAATGGGGTATCAGAATTCGTTAAGTTTGTTGTTGCGCACGCCAAAGACCCCAGTCAAATGACATGTCCTTGTTTGGGTTGCGGTTATGGGAGTCGGGTTGATGCAGTTCAGTTGGCATCACATTTAATACGGTATAGAATTGATAGAAGTTATACATGTTAGAATATGCATGGTGAGAAAAGTAACGGGAATGTTGAATCGGGGGATAATATGACTTATGCTTCAAACGACAATTGCATAGATACATACGATTATGATCAAGTCGAAGAGATTGCAGAAGCGCTTGAAGTAGATCTTAATGATTGTCCCAAAATGTTCGAGAGGTTGGTAAGCGATGTAGAGAAACTGTTGTATAATGGTCGTACAAAATTCACAAGATTGTCTGCGGTATTAAAGTTGTACAACTTAAAGGCGGGTAATGGATGGTTGGATAAAAGCTTCATAGAGTTATTAGACCTTATGAAAGATATGCTACCAGAGGATAATGTTCTTTCCAATCGAACGTATGAGGCCAAAAGATGTTGTACTCTATTGGCATGAGCTATGATAAGATACATGTTTGTCCAAAATAATGTGTTTTGTTTCGAAACGAGTATGCATCATTAAATGAGTGTCCTAAATGTGGTGCCCCTCGATATAAGAAAAAGTTGTCTCTGACAAAAGTCTTATGGTCCTATAATTCCGAGATTTAGACGGATGTATCATAGTGAAACCGATTCAAGACACTTGACTTGGAATGCAAATGAAAGAATTATTGATGGAAAGTTTCGACATCCGACAGATTCACCACAGTGGATGAAAATTGATAATGATTATCCTGAATTTGGAAAAGTAGCAAGAAACATTCACTTGGCATTGTCTAGTGATGGAATGAACCCACATAGTATTCAAAGTATCTCGCATAGCATATGGCCTATGATTCTTATGATTTATAACCTACCTCTATGTATGAAACGTAAGTACATGATGTAATCTATGTTAATTTTTGGGCCTAAACAACCAAGAAATGACATAGACGTATACTCAGAACCTTTAATCGAAGATTTGAAGATTTTATGGGAGAACGGTGTGGAGGTTTATGATGGGTATAGGAAAGAAAGTTTCAACTTGAGGGCGGTGTTGTTTGGAACAATTAACGATTTTCCAGCATACAGAAATCTATCCGGGTATAGAATTTAAGGTGACAAAGCGTGTCCTTTCTATGAATATGGAACCGATACGACGCGATTGAAACTTTTTCAGAAGAATGTCTTTCTCGATCATCGTAGATTCTTAAATTCTAAACATCAATATCGTAGATGGAGAAAAGCGTTCAATGTAGATACCAAACAACGTAGAGCTCCGCCTGGATTGACAGGTGATCAAATTTTTGAAAAGGTGAAAGATGTGAGTATTCAGTTTGGAAAGCCTTTTGCACATAAAGTTGTCACAGGTGGGTGGAAGAAGAGGTCGATTTTTTTTGAATTTCCATATTGGAAATCTTTGTACGTAATACATTTTCTTGATGTTATGCATATTAAAAAAAATGTATTTGACAATGTTATTGGTACGTTACTCAATATAAAAGGGAAGTCTAAGGATGACCTTAAAGCAAGGGAAGACATGGTAGAGATGGCAATAAGAACTGAATTGGGACTCGTGAAGAAAGGAAGACAAACATATCTACCACCTGCTGTTTACACTCTATCTAGAAATGAGAAAAAAATATTGTGTAAGTTCCTAAGTGAAGTTAAAGTTCCACAAGGCTACTCATCAGATATTAGAAGACTTGTGTCTATGAAAGGCCTCAAGTTAAAGAGTTTAAAGACGCATGATTGCTATGAAAGACCTCAAGTTAAAGAGTTTAAAGATGCATGATCTGTCAAATGTTCAATTAATTAGACTCCCCAAATCTCATATTGTTGAAAAAAAAGAAGGTAAGAAGCTAATTGGAAATAAAGTTGTGACAATATCAAGGGTCGAACGGGATCAAGTACATTTGTATGTTCTGCACAATGAGATTGAGTTTGAGCCGTATGTTGAAATGCACAAGGGTGTTCTTCGAGGTTTAAATCCGAATAGAAATGAGAATTGGATAGTACGAGAGCACAATCGAAGTTTCATACCATGGTTTAAGGAACATATTTATTCAAAGTATCATTCAGATCCCGCTTCAGTAACAGAAAAGTTGAGATGTTTAGCATATGGTCCAAGTTTGGTTGTGTTTTCTTGTAGCGCATACACAATTAATGGATACACATTTTATACCAAAGAACAGGATGATAAAAGTACTATGCAAAATAGTGGTGTCACCTTGGTAGCTGAAGCAATGCACATATCAAGTGTGAAGGACTTAAACCCAAAATTTGCAAATCTGTCATATTTTGGGGTTATCGAGCGTATTTGGGTGTTTGATTACGAGAAGTTTAAGATTCCTATATTTGGGTGCAAGTGGGTTGAAAATAATAATGGCATACAAATGGATAAGTCAGGATATTTGCAAGTGGATCTTAATAGGGTGGGGTACAAAGATGATCCTTTTATTCTAGCCTCTCAAGCTAAACAAGTGTTCTATGTCACTGATCCGACAAGTACAAAATAGTCTATAGTGTTTTTATCTAACAAAGTAATTGATGAAAACATTGGAGATCAAGGTGATATTCGTGTTGACATTGAATCTTTTACTAGAAATGATCAAAATGAGAATGAATCATGTATTAGAAATGATCATAATGAGGGTATTTGGATCAATCCAACCGTCCGCGTTGTTAAGAGACGAGTAGAACATATTCCTACCAAGAAAAGAAAGAGATGATAGTTAAAAAGGTAATAGTATAATTATAGCCTATATCATTCAATAAAATTTAAATATATGTTATTTTATATATATTCAATATATATATGGATTATTGATTATGGATTTTTATATTTTTCATTTCATTTTTATTTTTTTTCTTTATTACAGGTCAAATGGCTAGTAATCAAGAAAACTCACAAGATGCAAATGCTCCAGATGATACTTCGAGAAAAAGATATTACATGAGACATAACTATTATGAGGGGAACCATCTGTGATAGAGATAAAGGAGTAACATATAATGTAGATTGGAATGATGAGGACCAACTAATTGGGTCTAATACTGCAATGTTGACAAGCTACATTGGTACACTTGTTCCTATGCACTTTCCAATCACCACTCCTAGATGGAAAAGAGGAGAGTTGAATGAGGGTAAAGAGAAAATTTGGACTGAGATAAAGGTACCATATATTGTTGTTGTTATTTGCTTTATCTTGCTGATAACGTGTTTAAATTACTTATACTAACACACTATATGCGTATGTTTTTTCGTAGAGGTCTTTTAACATTGAAGATACTTGTAAAAAGTATATACTTGGTTTGGCCGGATAAAGACACAGAGGGTGGAGATCTTTTATAACAAACAAGTATCTTAAGGATGAGGAAGGAAATTTTGTTGAAGAGGATCTGGAACGTCCAAAGAAGTATGAGAACTTCACTACACCTGAAGAATGTGTTGCTTTTGTAGGCCAAAAAAGAGACGAGAATTTCAAGAAAGTGAGTGTAATAAATCGTGAAAGAGCGTCAAAACCCACATATCCATATGGAAAAGGGAGTTTGGGATTTGCACGCTTACAGGAAAAATTGTAAGTAAATACTAATGCTATGATCTTATTAATTCTCTCAATGTGTTATAATTGATGATCTTATTATTTGTGTCAATGCGTAGTTAGACGAGACGAAAAGTGACGAAACATCACTACCAACACATGTGTTGTGGAAGGAAGCTCGTGTGGGAAAGGATCGAGTTGTTAATCCCGATGTTCAACATATTTATGATGAATGTGTAAGTATAACACTGTGTCTTTAATTAAATCAAATGTTTATTAATATATAATTAATTTTTTATCTCCACTAATAATTTTCGACATGTAAATGAATTACAGGAGACCCTATCGCAATCGTTATCCACTAGCGAGGACCAGGATATTATGAGCGTACTTAGTCGAGCACTAAATGTTGCTGAGTATCCCGACCAGGTGAGGGGTAAAGGTCATGGTGTGACTCCAACCTCCTTGTATAAGCATCCAAGGAAAAGAAATCCTAGCAATGTAGAAGTGATGCAAACATTGCAGGAACTATAAGCACAAGTCCATGAATTGCAAAAGGATAAAGAGAGATATATGGCGGAAAAGAGCAGTTCACAGTTGAAAGAAACTAGTGACAAAGCTAGTATCAACTGTCAAAATAAATTTCCCGAGGTAATTATATATGTTATTGTGAAATTAAAATAGCACATTTATGTTAATTGACATATATACACATTAACAGTAAAATATTTATTATCGGTTTAAGGCATTTCATCTTGTCAGCTATACTTATCGTCACCGACTTATTGCATATTTGGAAAGGGAAAAACGCATAACACTTTGGGAGATTTACTTCACCATAGACCGCTCCCGGATGGACACATGAAAGTATCGGCTGATATTGCTTTAGATCTAGATGCGTTGCTACCGATACCTGACACTATTTTAGAGACCACATTGCTGTGAGATGCAATAAGATCTTTTGTTGCATGGCCATCGGACCTCATTTTCATAGTTGATCAGGTATGTTGAAAACCATTATGAATCTTTACGTATTCAACTGTCAGTTCTGACCTCATTTTTTTACATGGTAATTTTAGACTCCTACAAAATTCGTATCTAAGGATAAATGGATTTTGTAGCACGGCGAGTCTGTTGCATCACAAAAAAGGTACGTTTAAAGTGCTAATTATATGATCCGAATAAAAAATTGCATGATTTTATAGTTTACCTATGTCTATATGATTTTTAAGTACCTGCTCAAGGGTCACAACAAGTGAGCTAGAAAATTGGTAGCATACCACCCAAGAAAAGGTTCCTCTCAAAAAATTTGTGCCTCGATTCTGGCAGTGTCTTGAAACACTAGTGGGAACATCAAATTTGATGAATTGTGGTATTCGTCAAATGGATATGAATGAAGGTATCTTTGGTTTTTCTTGCACCGAAACAATTGAACAAGAGGACATGGAAGAGATTTTTCATCATAGAGAATTAGGCGTCGGTGTTATGCACTCATACATTCGGTAACCCGATCAATATATTATTTAATTAGTTGAACAATTATTTTACACATTTCAATGAAAATAGTCTAATATTTATTATGTTTTATTTAAGGTTGTTATATGACAAATTGATGTGCGGGAATCACTTGTCAAACAAATTCCATTTCGTGTCTTCCTCTCGTGTCAGCAGAGCGATAATTGTTAGGGAACCGAAGTCAGTAAGAGAGCACTTAGTCGAGAGATTCATGGCTAATGAAAGTACAAAAAGCTTGTATCTTTGGGCGTATAATACTATTCCTACAAGGTTAGATTTTCATTCTAAGTTTATTCTAATATTTGTTTCTTTTGCGTAGAAAATTTCCATATAAACGTTTGTTTTAATTTATAGACGTCACTGGTTATTGATTGCTATGAATCCGACAAAAGAAGTGGTCTATTATCTGAATTCGGTAGATGGTGATTTGACTAATTATCCGGATATGAAGTTAATGATTGATACGTAAGTGAGATTATTCTAAATATTCGTGTATCTTTATATATTTAATTATTTCTGTGAGATTGTTCTAAATATATGTTTTTATTTTGTTAGATCAATACAAGTATTCCGAAGTCAAAGAGAAGCTCGAGTACAACGGTCTAAATCCAATAACATTAAATGGATCAAAGTGCAGGTACATTAATTTTCACAATTTTGCTTATAATGGTGATGCTACTTGATAAAACAAGACAACTATACATTCTTATTTGTTTTTCTATGTAGTGTGCTCAACAACAAAACGGTATAGATTGCGGATACTTCGTTTTGAGGTTTATCAAAGAAATTCTTCAAATGAATCAAATACAGATTCCAATCACAGTATGGATTTATAACTTAGGATTTGTTTTATTATTTATCGGATATTTCATATAATTTATTACTTTTAACTAAGTCATGCATATTATCTTTTGTTATGTAGTACTTCGATGAACACAAGTGTGCATATTACACGAAACTTCAGTTGGAAGAAATCAAAGAGGAATTGTGTCAAGATTGTTTGGGATGACTTTGTAAGGCTGATTTTGGTTGTGTTAGAAATATGTGAATTGAATTACAATATTGGTGTATATATATTTTGGATTACAATGGTATATAATGGTATTATAATGCCTTTTTTGTATATAATCTCTTCTTTGTTGAAATAATGAGATTACGATTGTAAATTACAGGTTTATGGGATTACATTTGTAAATTACAAGTTTATGAAATAATGCTGCAAAAAATGCAGGTTTATGAATTATATAAATTATAGGTTTATTAGAATCCCCAAAGAAAGCACTTTTCCAGGAAAAACACTTCATTAGGCCTGCCTTTGAAAGCGCTTTCTAAGAAAAAGCGCTACCTAAGGTATACATAAGACAACGCTTTCAAAAGCGGTGCCAAAGGTATACCTAAGACAACACTTTTTCTTTAAAAGCGCTTTCAAATGTAGGTCTAAAAGGCAGCGCTTTTCCTGGAAAAAACACTTTCTAAAGGTGCCTATAGAAAGCATAAAAGACATTATAAAGTAGGTCTAAGAAAGTATTTTTCTAGAAAAAAACACTGCTAAAAGCCTACTTAAGAAAGTACTTTTTAGAAAAAAAACGCTGCTAAAACCTATAGCAGCGCCACCTACGACAACACTTTTAAGCACTTTTAAAGGCTAAAAAAAGCGCTTTCGTAAATTTTTTTGCGTTGTGATTATTAATACAATATGATAATTTAAGTATACAAAATATGTCACAAACAACTAAAAAAGTTTCTCTCATTAAAATGCTCTAAATTTCAATGACTAGATTAAATTAATTGTGAATACTCAAATACTTTTTGAATTTAATTGGATAAATATTTATTGTTCAATCAAACAAATTATAATAATATCACAAGTTTATTATTTTAAATAAATTATAATTTTAAATTAATTTTTACTAAAGATGTATTCAACTAAAATTCGCCCGAATAACAAATAATTTACGTAAGTTCATTTAAATTATATTTTTTAATTTTGTTTTAAAGTTTTGTTTTTTATAAATAAACTACTTAAATTTATTTAATAATTTATATTATTATTTGAAGAAATGATTTTTTTAATGATGAAATTTCACTAAGGACTAGAAATCATCAGAGTTAAGTTAACATAAAAGATTTCTAACAACAAAGAAAATAAAAACATTTAACAGAAACCCATAAACTAGCTTTCACTAAATGAGGTGAATTGAACTTATCTAGATTCTAAAGAAATATAGATTGAATTCAACCTATTATTTTATTCTTTTTTGGTGGATAAATTGAATTATTAATGAAAGAAGAGATTGAATAGATAACAAATACATAGAATGAACTCTGTTCATAAACAAATCATAGATGAATTGTCACTTCAAAATTCTAAATATAGGCCAAGTACATTCATAGGAAAAAACGCTAAATATATCATACCGCATTAAACTGTTATGCGCTCACTGATGCAAGTTTGGGAATTTTTTTCAACATCATTTTCTCACACTCACACAAAGGTATTATACTCTTAAAATATTATTATAAAGTACATTTTAAAACAAGTTTAAAGATCATAACAAAGTTTTTACAAGAAAAGTTTAAGTATAAGTTTTTAGGTGTGGTTTAATTTTTTTATAATGAAAATAGAACAAATATATTATATATATATATATATATATATATATATATATATATATATATATATATATATATATATATATATATATATATATATATATATATATATCAAGTAAGAGTATTTTTTAAATAAGAGATATGAGAGGCGTCCAACGTTCTGCAACAAATGTCAAAAGATTGGGCATAACTGTGATAAGGTTCAAACTCAGGGGAAATAACGGAAACCAAAAATACAGACTCCACATGTTCATAACACTGTGGTTCCCACAAGTGTAGTCCAGAACTTAATTGGTCCAAGTAATTCCTATAATGGAGAATCTGCTGCTGGTAAACTCGTTGATAATATCAATGGAACAATTTCTACACCTGTCACGATTGTTGAAGGAGATGGAAACTGGACTGTTGCTAAGAGTAGTAAGGATACGGGAAAGAAGCATATAGTTGATAGCCCTCCTGACAAGATTCTTTGTGAAAACGGTTTTGATGCTTTAGAGATTTTGAACGATCTTCTAGAGATTCAAAACTCTGATCCATGTTAGTTGCTTGGAATGTAAGGGGGCTTAATAAAACAACAAAGCTTAGGGAGATTAGCTCCCGTCTCCTGGAGCTTCATGCTGACATCTATATTCTGATTGAAACTAGGGTCAAAGCTAGTCAAGCTAATAAAATCAGAAGTCTCTTAAATTTGGGTGACTGTTATGTTGATAACTATGCTTGCCATGATAATGGCAGGATCTGGATTAACTGGAACCAGAATAAAGTTCATGTGGAGCCTATTACTTCAACTAGCCAAATGCTCCACTGTGGCATTTATGATACTCATGGTAGATTTAAATTCTGGCTGACAGGTATTTATGCCTTGAACAGACTTGACCAAAGGAAAACCCTATGGAAAGACTTGGAGAAGTTGACTTTGCAAGGTCCTTGGTGTCTTGCTGGTGATTTTAACAATGTTTTGAAGAGTCAAGACTGGGTTGGTGGAAATATTGTCACAAAAGCTGAATATTGCGACTTAATTGACTTAATGGCCAAAAAAGATCTTGCTAAGATGGATACTAATGGTGATTACTTTACCTGGTCTAATAAACACTATTCTAACATTATATATTCCAGGATAGACAGGATTTTGGCCAATCCATAATGGTTTCAGAAGCATATGAACTTTAGATTGAGGATTATAGAACCACATGTTTCTGACCATGGCTTGCTCTATCTGAAAGTTTACTCTATTCTGCCTAGGAAAAGATTCAAATTTATCAGCTGTGTTATTGAATCTGCAGGTTATAACGAGGCTGTCTGGTCTAACTGGTCTGGTCCCCTGGCTGGGAGCCCAAGTTACATCTTGTGGCATAAGCTTAAACGCATAAATAATGTTTTGCTGAAATTGAATAAACCCCTCATTTCTGCTAAGTTCTACATTGGTAAGGCTAGAGAGAACCTTTAGAAAGCCCAAGAAGATCTTGCTGTGGACAGGTTCAACAGTGACAAAGCTATGACTGTTAAATCCTGTACTGATGATCTTCTTAAATGGAATGCCATTAACGATTCCATCCTGAAACAACGTGCCAAGATCAACTGGCTCAGAGACGGGGATGCTAACACTACCTTCTTCCATGCCACTATCAAATCTAAGCAGAATTATAAAGCTTTGGACTTGCTGCTGACTGAGGAAGGTACTGCCTTGACTTCTTAGAATCTGATCGAGGAAGAAATACTAAAGTTTTATGGTAACCTTATGGGAAAGAGAGATGATAGCCTACATTGTGTTAATCTTCGAGCTTTGAGGAATGACCCTCAACTTACTGTGGATCAGAGGAACCTGCTGACTGCTCATGTTTCTACTGAGGAAATTTTGTTTGCTCTCAAGGGAATTAAAGATAATTCTGCTCCTGGTTTGGATGGATATAATGCAAATTTTTTCAAACATAGCTGGGATATCATTCGTACAGATCTGGTTGCTGCTATCCATGAATTTTTTGATAAAGGCAAACTATATAGAGCCTTTAACTGTACTCTTGTGTCCCTTATTCCTAAATCCAAGGCTGTAGTCTCTGTCAAGGACTTCAGACCTATTGCTCTTTGTTCTATAGTTTACAAGATCATCTTTAGGATCCTGACTATCAGATTGAGTAGAGTTATTGGAAGTCTTATTAGTCATAATCAGGCTGCTTTCATTCCTGGCCAGCAACTTCATAACCATGTTCTTCTTGCCTCTGAATTAATCAAAGGTTACAGTAGGAAAGGGGGGCCTCCCCGTTGTATGATTCAGCTTGATATGCAAAAAACATATGATATGGCGAGTTGGATAGCACTGGAGCAGATTATGCAGGAGATGGGGATTCCTTCAAAATTCATCAGTTGGGTAATGGCTGCCGTATTCACTGTCTCGTACAGGTTCTATATTAATGGTTCCATTTCCACGCTTTTGGTTGCTAACAGGGGCATTAGGCAAGGGAATCCAATTTCTCCTTACCTTTTTGCTTTTATAATGGAGTATCTTCATCGGTGCCTTTATCAAATGCAGTTAAATCCCAATTTCAATCACCATTCGAAATGTGAGAGATTGAAGCTTACTAACCTCATGTTTGCAGATGATGTCCTTCTTTTTTCCCAGGGTGATTATACTTCGGTGGAGCTCTTTCTGTCCGCATTCTGCAAGTTTTCCTCTTCCACTGGTATGATTATGAATCCTAACAAGAGTAAGATCTTTTTTGGTGCAGTTGATGAATCGGTTAAACAACTGATTTTGTCGAGGTTTCAGTTCAGAGAAGGAATTCTGCTTTTCAAATACCTTGGAGTGCCAGTTACTTCAAAAAAACTTGGTATCAATCATTATGCGCCTCTTGTAGAGAAGATTACAACAAGAATTAATCATTGGTCGGTCAAGTTTCTGAGTTATGCTGGTCGTATTCAGTTGGTTAAGTCCATTTCTTTTGCTACAACAAACTTCTGGCTCCTCTGTTTTCCCCTTCCCAAGGCGGTGATTCGAAAGATTAATGCTTATTGTCGTTCTTTTATCTGGACAGGTAAGGATGTAGTTAGTAGAAAGAGTCTTGTCTCATGGTCCAAAGTGTGTAAACCGTTAAAACAAGGTGGACTCGGTGTTATTGACTTGGTTATTTGGAACAAATGTACTATGATTAAGCTTCTCTGGAACATTTGTAACAAGCAGGACAACCTTTGGGTTAAGTGGGTCCATGCCTATTACTTGAGGAATCAACTTATTAGGGATGTGAAGATAACGTCAAATTGTTCCTGGATCATGAGGAAGATTCTTGATCAACGAGATTTCCTTCATCTCTATCCTCACATTTGGCAAGACATGTGTGATAGTAAGAAGTTTAGTTTGAAGCTTTGTTATCTGGCGTTGATTGGCAATCAGGTAGTGAATTGGAGTAAGCTCTTTATTCATAATCCTGCTAGACCGAGAGCTACTTTGATTCTTTGGTTGGCTTGCCATCAGAAGCTTGCTACCAAGAGCAGATTATGTCATTTCGGTTTTATTGATAATAGCTGTTGTGTTTTTTGTGATAAGGAAGAGACTATTTCCCATATATTTTTTGAATGTGAGAATTTCAAGAAGATTTGGCAGGATGTTCTTTTGTGGTTGCAAATTTAGCACACTCCCGTCAACTGGAACAATGAATTGCTTTGGATGATCAAGCATGGTAAATGTAAAGGTAAAGGTTGGAGAGCTTGTCTTCTTCGTCTTGCATTTTCTGAGACGGTTTATGGTTCTTGGATGTACCGCAATGAGATTAGTTTTGGAGGCGTTAAAGATTACAAATGTGTAGTTAAGGAAATTATTGACAACATAGTTTTTAGAGGTTGGCATTGTATTAAACTTAAGGATAGAATAGTTAACCTCATGCTTTTCCTCTAGTGGGTTGCTCTTGTATCTCTAGTTCTTGGTATGTGTCTGGATCCGTGTGATCGCTCTGTTTGTAATTGTTTTTTTGGATTAATATAAAGTATCTTTTTTCCAAATAATAATAATAATAATGATAATAATGATAATAATAATAATAATAATAATAATTTCTATTCCGATAAATACTTCTGCTACGAAAAAAAGGTTGTGATAAGAAACGTACAATTTTTCGTGCTCTTGCTACGGTTAAGCGATCCTCTTCGGATGATTCGTCCAACTCAAGAATAGCTATAATGTCCTGAAATGTTCAATTTTTCGTGCTCTTGCTACGGTTAAGCGATCCTCTTCGGATAATTCGTCCAACCCAAGAATAACTATAATGTCCTGAAGTTCTTTGTAACGTTGTAACATTTGTTTCACTCTTTGCGCAGTTTCATAATGTTCTTCACCGACGATCCGAGGTTGGAGCATGGTTGACGTTGAATCTAAAGGATCTACTCTGGATAGATACCTTTGGCGACTAATCCTCTTGCTAGTCGATAGTTGCATCCAAATGTGTAAATGTCGTGGCGAGCTGGATCGATCAAATCGTCTGCGGTACATAAACCGCTTGAATAAAAGTTATAGACCCTTCTTTGGTAGCGTAATTCTTTCTTGTAAAGTACCCATTTCATTACCGGATGGGTTGATAACCCACGGAAGGCATTCGCCCAATAAGGCGGATACTTGGATCCGGCTTGGACAAAGCGGAAGATATTGTCGATAAATAGAAGGACGTCCCGCTCATTGACATCTCGTAAATATTCGCCATCGTTAGGGCGATTAAACCAACTCTCATACGAGCTCCGGGCGGTTCATTCATTTGAGCGTAGACTAGAGCTACTTTTGATTCCGCAATTTTTTCCATTAATTACTCGGATTCTTTCATTTCCATATAAAGATCATTTCCTCACGAGTACGCTCACCTACTCCGTCAAATACGGATACACCTCCATGAGCTTTGGCAATGTTATTGATCAATTCCATAATGAGAACTGTTTTACCTACCCCACTCCACGAAAAGTCCTATTTTTCCGCCACGACGATAAGGAGCTAAAAGATCGACTACTTTAATTCTTGTTTCAAAATGGATAATTGTGTATCTAATCGTATAAAAGCGGTAGAGATCTATGAATAGGAGATGTTGTGCAGTATCTACAGGACCCAAATTATCAATAGGCTCTCAAGGATGTTGAAAATTCGACCTAGGGTTGCTCCACTTGGAACACTTAGAGCAACTCCGTGTCAATCACTTCCATTCCTCTATTTAGACCATTTGTCGCACTCATAGCTACAACTCTAATTTGATTATTTCCTAATAATTGTTGTACTTCACAAGTTACGTTAGTTTGTTGGCCAACCGTATCTCGACCTTGAACTATCGGGCGTTGTAAATATAAGGCATCTTCCTGGTGGAAAATCTACATCGAGTACCGGACCGATTATTTGCGTGATACGATTTTTTTCCAAGTGCGAAACCTCGATATCGGAAGGAGGGAGTTATTTTCATATTTTAAAATATCCCTTTTTGAATTGAAATTGAAAAAGCTTTGATAACAAAGCAAGTTAATTTGATAACAAAGCAAGTTAATCAATTAATATTCTGACTATTTCAGAATATTCAATTAGAAATGTAAGTGAATAATCGATTTTCTTGGTACCATCCAACCAATTCAATTGTTTTAAAATTTCACTGATTTCATTTTCAAGGTAAACCCAGTCATTATGAAATTTTTTATTGGATGATGTTTATCATTCTAGATTCTATATTCTAGACAATACTATCTATATTATCTATGTAATTTGAACCCGACCTTTGTTTGTTTTTGTTTATGATTCCGTTTTTCTATCTCATAGGTCCTTCTTTTTTATTTCCTAAGCATAAGATTTATACTTAGCATATTCTTTATTTTGACCAATTTTTCTTTTGATTGGGCAAATTCTGCCGATTTTGACATCTAGGATTTACATATACAACGTATATCACTAGCAAGGTCAAGAGTATATTTTTTATTATTTAGATTCGAAAATTAGATTCAAAATTTCAAAAAATAAAAATAAGAGACTCGAAAAAAAAAGGTTGGGTTGCGCCATACATATGAAACAGTATAGAATAATGATGTATTTGCCAAATCAAATATCATGGTAAAATTTAACAATGACCCATTCGGATTAATTGATAATATTAGTTGATGGATCATATGTAAAAAGGTTTTCTTAACTCCTAAGTTAAGTTATGTCGAGTAGACCTTGTTCTTGCTATAATTCTTAATTCATGCGTTGTAGAGGGGATTTATGTCACCACAAACAGAAACTAAAGCAAACGTTGGGTTCCAAGTTGGTGTGAAAGATTATAAATTGACTTATTATACTCCTCTGAATATCAAACCAAAGATACTGATATCTTAGCAGCATTCCGAGTAACTCCTCAACCCGGAGTTCCGCCTGAAGAAGCAGGTGCAGCGGCAGCGGTAGCTGCAGAATCTTCCACAAGTACATGGACAACTGTTTGGACCGATGGACTTACCAACCTTGATCGTTAATCATCTACAATATATATACTCAATTAGATTACCATTATTAGATATCATAAAATTTCTAACGTACATGAGTCAGTACTGTTATATATATTAAACTTAAACTAGTATATCACGTGTATATAGAAATTCGGTATTATTTATTTATTTTAGATTTTAAATTGTTATCGTTATATTATAGTGTTAGCAATTATGCCATGATTTTTTTGTTTCAATTTTGTTCAAATTTATTATGGATTATATTTTTTATACGGTAATTTAACCTTTTTAAGGGAGTAGTTTAAATGAAAACGTCGTCAAAATGATTTCTTTTATGTAAATTGTTTATGAAAAAATGTTAAATAATTTTTTGATTGTATGTTTGTCCATGAAAGTATCAATTGATCCAAAGGACAATTGATGTTTCACCAGTTTTCATATGGGCATGTGATGATAAACATGTGATAATTATAAGGTCTTACATGTGAATAATAAATCAATCCAAAGAGGAGTTTAATATTCGACATGCTTTTATTATCAATATTTGATCGTAAGAGTACCACTAGAATTTAATATTAGTGTCCAAAGACTCAATATTGATGGTGCACTAGGTATCTTGAGATGAGTTATGTCTTTATTTGAACAAATTGATAATTCAATTTTTTTATGTGAGTATATTTAAAATGTATAATTTTGTTCTTGTATTTCAGCTACAATTGCTTCAATATCTGCTAATCTGAATTCAGTTCTGATCTTTACTGGGGAAAATCAGATGAATCATGATTTGGTCTATTCTGAGGTCAATTTAGCTTTAGTACCTGGAAACACTTGGTGATTAGACTCTGGTGCAATTACTAAGATCAATGTTTCAATGAAAGGTTGCCTAAACTACTGAAAGCCAAATGATGTTGAAAGATACATCTATGTGGGAGATGCAAGTCAATTGAGGTGGAAGCTATAGGGCATTTTAGATTATTATTGTGTATCAAATTTTATTTGGATTTGAAAGACACTTTTGTGGTTCTGTCATTTAGACAAAATTTAATTTCGGTTTCTTATTTGGACAAATCAAGTTATTCTTGTTCATTTAGAAACAATATGTTTAAGTTGTCTTTCAATTCAAATATTGTTGGAACTTGTTCACTTATGGATCATGATAATCTATATTTGCTTGATATAATAGATGCCTATGGCAAATCCTTGGATGTGAAATCAAATGGTACTAAGTGTAAAATTGATGATAATAATTCAGGATCATTATGGCACAAACGCCTAGGTCACATCTCTAAACATATAGTTGAGTGATTAATATCAGATTGAACTTTGGATTCCATTGACTTCACAAACTTTAATGTTTGTGTTGAATGTGTTTTAGGTAAACATAACAAAAAAAAAATGGTGCACGTAGAGCTACATATGTATTAGAATTGATACATACATTCATTTGTGGATCATTTCCTACACCTTCTTGGAATGGTCAACAATATCTCATATCATTCATAGACGATTCTTCTAGATATGCATACATATTTCTCATCCATGAAAAGTCTCAATCATTGGATGTGTCCAAATTATTTAAGGCGGAAGTTGAGAATCAACTCAACAAAAGAATTAAGAAAGTCAAATATGACAATGATGGTGAATATTACGACAAATATGATGGTTTAGGTGAACAACGTCCAAGGCATTTTGCCAAATTCCTAGAGGAATGTGGAATTGTACCACAATACATCATGCCAAGATCTCCTAGCATGAACGGTGTTGCTGAAATACGAAACCAGACTCTTAAGGATATTGTAAAGAGTATGATTTGTCATTCTACCTTTCCAGAGTCACTCTAGGGAGAGACACTAAAGACTTCAACTTACATTTTAAATAGAGTACCAAAAAAAGCAACTTCCAAAACACCTTACGAGCTTTAGACTGGGTGAAAGCCTAGTTTAAAACATTTTCATGTGTGGGGATGTCTTGCTGAGCCAAGGCCTTATAGGTCAAATGAAAGAAATTGGACCCCAGGATAGTGAGCAACTACTTTATTGGTTATTCTGAAAGACTTTCTCTCCGGTTTAAAGAGACTTTCTCTCCGGTTTCATCGAAAAACTCTTTTAGGACAATCATGACTCTTGTTGCACATTATGATTTAGAACTCCATCAAATGGATGGCAAGACGACATTCCTCAATGGAAAGATTGATGAAGTGATCTATATGGTACAACCAGAAAATGTTGTATCAGGAAACTTGAATAATATGGTTTGTAAGTTGAGAGAATACATTTGTGGACTAAAGCAGGCATCTCGACAGTGATACCATAAGCTTCATGAAGTAATTCTCTCATTTGATTTTGAGGCGAATGTTGTTGAAGATTCCGTGTCATACATTTAGTGGGAGCAAGTACATTTTCCTTGTCTTGTATGTCGATGACATACTACTTGCCACTAATGATATAAGCATGATGCACAAAGCCAAGAATGTTATGTCAAGAAAATTTGAAATGAAGGATTTTGGCGACGCCTCCTTTGTATTAAGAATTCATATACACCGAGATCAATCTAGGGGTCTTTTAAGATTATCACAAATAAGCTATATCAAAAAAGTTCTTAAAAGGTTTAGCATGCAGGAATGTAAACTAGAGGATGTCCCAATTGTTAAGGGAGAAAAATTTAGTCTTAATCAGTGTCCAGAAGGATAATTAAAAATTCAGGAAATGCAAAAGATTCCTTATGCGTCGATAATAAGGAGTCTGATGTATGCCCAAGTATGTACACGTTGGATATTGCGTTCATAGTCTAGATGTTAAGCAAATATTTGAACAATTGAGAAATTGATCATTGAAAAAACTGTCAAAAAGATTATGAGGTATTTAAAGAGAATAAAAAATTATATACTCACATGTAAAAGATTAGACCAATTAGATATCACTGAATAATTAAAATTAAATTTTAATAAATATCAAGATAGCAAAAGATCCGCTTCAAGTATTGTTTTAAATTGAAAACTAAAAAGAAATTGTTTTAACTTTTTAAAAAAAATTATAATTTTGTTTTGACTAAAAAAATAGATGTAAGTATTGATTTATTTGTCACTGAAGGTCTAATAAATGTCACATCAATTAAAATATTTATAACTTATGTGATAAGACCCAATTATGATGTTTTTCCCGTAATTATGTTTGGTAATTGTGTATTTATGAAGAATTGAAATATTAACTAAATTTTCTTTTAATAAAAAATCAATTAATTATAAAAAATATTAATTAAGTATTTGAATAAAATAATAATAATAATCTCTTCTAACTTAACTAAAATTACTGCATATATAGTTCAATCTAATTCGAAGATTAATTTATACTGTTGTGCAGTGAAAATATCCGGTTTATAAATAAAAAATTATATGTGCCATAATTGAGAAAAGAGTATTTTGTGTGGAGAAGAAATGATAACGAATATAGACACATATGTAGCGTAGTTTGGTGTCTTCTAGGAATGGAAGGGAACCTAGTCAAAAGGTTGTCGGTGCTTAATCTAACAACAAAATGATATCTCACATTTTGGAATTCATTGCCAAACTTGAAATGTTAGTTAGCCTTTTTGTCTGCCTTAATCTATTCTTGCACAATAATTTAATAAAGGCTCAATTTGATAGTTTAGAATCGTAGAGACATGAAATGGTATCATATTATCCTTTCCGATTGCTTTTAGAATTTTTTTTTATATTATTAAATAAATAATATATTAAATCATTATTATATATTAAATATATTAATTATTTAATAAATCTATTTTTTTTTTTATAATAATGTGACCAAAAGATATATGTCTTAAATCAGCTTTGACAATCTTTAAGGTTAAATTAAGTTCAAGTATTTTATTAATGGCATAAATTTTTTGAAGTTTTGGTCTCGAAGAATACCAGGATAAAAAAAATAGGATACATATGAAATTTAAAATTGAAAGTGTATTTTAAAAATAATGACACATTTTATATAATACTTAAATGTAGGGGTGTCGGCGGGCCGATTTATTTCTGTTTTGAAAAAAATCTGATATCCATGCCAATTAAAATTATATGAAATGATTTGAATTAGATTTACAAATTTTTATAATAAAACTCAAACTGAACCGAACTGAGAAACAATTGAATGAATTGATCAGATAGATAAAAAATGTAAAAATATTTTTAAAAATAATTTATTTACGAAAATTAATTTTTTATAATAATATAAAGAATATAATTAATAGTGTTTAATCGTAAATATTAGACTAACAATTTTTTTTAATAGATTTTAAAATATCTAACGAGAAAAAATATAATATCAAGACTTTAAAATTTATAATTAATCATTTGAGTTAATATGATAATGAATGTGTTTTAGAACTTTACGCTTAATTATCACATATGACATTTCAATTTTTTTTTTTTAATAATTATCATAAAAATTAGTTATGATTGGTTTGTGTTGAATTTACGCGTAAAAAATTGAAAATTCGATAATATTATAGTTTGATTTAGATTTCGGTTTGATTAAAATTTTTTCGAAATAATGAACACCTCTCTCGAGAGATCTCATTTGGGTTTACATTTGAAATTGGAGTATGTCTCTATTTTTTCTATGAAAACTGATTCATATTGTATGTGGGTCATGAATTGTCTTTGTTTTGAGATTGCATTATATAGGGTCAAGAATGAGATGCGCATTTTGCTCGAATCTTTATTTGACACGTGGCAACAGAGTAATGGTTTGCCGGTAGATAAGTCAATGTTCAACTTAATGACTAATTAAGGATACTGATTTCACCAAAAAGAAATTAAGCTTTTTATTTTGCACAACTTATTGTTTTTTTAACATCCACAAGTGATGGTTTTTTTATTTATTTTTAACTTCCACAAGTTATGGTTAGATTTAGAGAAGTACATGGAAAAGATGGTTTGAGGAGAAAGTGGGGGACAAAGTGGAGACAGAAGACATGAATCCTAAGCGGATTCCATAAACCAATTGCAACAAAGGAAAAACAATACACCTTATATCACGGACATCACTATTCTAAACGTCCCCTCTATTTCTTTTGAGATTTTTGTTTTTGAATTCCTATTTATAAATTGATTGCACTCAAAATTTATTTTATTACTCAATTAAATCCTCAGTTTAATTTTTATCAAAAAAAATCTTAATTTATACTTATGTGACATCTTAATTTGACTTATTTTAATTTGACATGATTTTTTAAAATTTCTTAATGTGTGATTATGCATAAAATTTTGTAAAACAATTAAAAGTTTTCTTTTTTCTACACAGTCAAACACAAATTTGTTTTATGTAAATATTTACTTAATTTTTTATTCTATCCCATAATAGTCTTCTGCGTATCACGTGAATTTTCTAAAATATTTATAGAAATCAAAAGTATATTTTTGGTTCACACTCCATATTATACAAATTACGTTGAAAAATATTGATGTAAATCGAAAGTATAAATCTGGTTCCAAACTGTAATTATATTTCTGATTTCTAGACGCACTTAAGGGCGCCAAAAACTCTTCTCCTCCCGTATCAACAACTTATTTAAAAAACAAACATAAACTCTCTCAGACTCTCCTTTTTAACCCTTTTCTCAAAATCAAATTTTTCCATACAATCAACACAAATCATCAAACATTGGATAAATATAATATCTAACGGAATCAAGCAAGCAACAACCACTTCCAATCAATCAACTAAGTGATTTAGATATTTTTAGAGTTTATGTAATTTCTATTGAAATTAGTGAAATATGGTTTTAAATGTGTTATTTTATGTAGTTTATATGATTAGGAGTCATTAGAACACAATTTGTAAAATTTATTTGACGATCAATGCATTAATTTGGACACATTTGGGGTTTTGGGACACCCGCCTTTGTAGTCCTGTTTTCGCAGAAGAAACTGGAAGTTAACTTCCGGTTTTAGGGAAGAACAAAACCGGAACTATACCTTCGGTTTCTGTCTGCATTTTTTCCCTCTTTTTTTCCACTTTAAACTATATGCTAACGTTTCTTTCTTACTTCTACAGGAGATATGGATGAGAGACCGTCACGTTTGAGGCATGAGAAGGTTGTACAACATGTTTCAGTGTGGAGAGAGAGAGAGAGGAGTCAGGCAACACAACCTCCCTCGACATCCGGACAGGCTATGCTGGATGCACATTCTTCTGATTTTGATTCTACTCCTTCTATATCTTCCTCCCGTAGCAGATGTGATTCTCCAGTCCATCCTTCGCCGCCTCCGTCCTCCCGCAGACGCACATCCTTACCACCTAGGATTTTTGAGACGGGGTCCTCATCTGGTACACAGGCGCAACCATCTGAGATGAGACCTGATGCTACACCCCCTAACACCCGAGGTACCGGTGCCACTCGAGGCACCAGAGATACCAAAGGCAGCGAACGCACTGGCGGCACCCCAGACCCCTCAGGTCCCTCAGGTCTTTGGAGGGGGACCTTCTGACTTATCTCTGCTCCCTCTTTATCCCACCCATGTAGCTAGATATATATGGGATGAGTATGTATGAAATTTACATTTATATTACAGTTATGAATTTTGTTATGAATATTATTATGAATTCTAACAATGAATCTTTTCTTGCAGGATCGCGATACACGGAAGGTCATAAACCATGGGAGAAAGATCAACAGACTTATTACCCATCCCGAGCCATGGTTTGATGATCTTCTATGCCTTATAGGGTTGAGAGATTTGACCCTTTGAGGATATAGCATGGTTAACTGGGGGATGATCAACGCTTTTGTAGAGAGGTGTCACCATGAGACGTCTTCATTTTATCTACCACATGGCGTGTCTTCTTCACTTGTCGGTCAAAGGGGCCTTTTTGGGTCACCAGAAGTTGGAGAAAGACGAGGCCATTACTTTGTTGGTTAAGAGGATGAGAGTTACCGTATATAGCGCTATGAAGGAGGTTGATAAGACACGTGGTTGCCACATGAGATATAGCTGGTTGAAGGAGGTTTTTACGGATGAGCTTGCACGTGTTATAACTACTGATGGTGATGTCGAGCAGATTACCCTTCACAAGAGGTATGCCATGAGAGCATACCTCTTGCATCTTGTTGGCACACATATTTTATGGACACCTGGACACCAGTGCCACTTAAACTAACATCATGTACCTTATGTACTTTGGTGATTTTGAGGCGATCAGTGGGTGGAACTTGGGGGCTGTCTGATTGGTTTATTTGTATAGAAAATTGGATGAGGGGATTAAGTAGAATACGAGGCAGATCACCGACAGGATGCCACTCATGACAATATAAATTATTTCTCTTAGCGGCCTTTGTTAATTATTCTGATCATGAAACTAATTGGTTTAATTTTGTTATTTCAGGGATGTATCCACAACACTTCTCCCGCATTTTAGGATGATCACTTGCTGAGGGTTACATTGAGGATATGCCCCATGCTTGTGCATATAATCCGCTCAGAGGGAACCAGGCGACACTGTCGTTCCGGGTTTACTTGGACCGGATAGTGCATGAGGACATTCACTCCAGTGCCTACGTCGACCACCGTGAGACGATACTATTTGATGAGGTTTCATTATTTACAGGTTGGTTGTCTTGCGGGACTCGCAAGACTTCTCCTTATATGCCCGAGCGGGTGATGCGTTAGTTCGGGTTTACCCAGACCATTCCTCGGAATCCTGTTTTATGTGCTCCTTCGATAGTGAAGAGGAGGGACTTGGGGATGAGCTGTTTGATGATTTCGAGAATCATCTTGTACCTAATGAGGCTAGGAGTACTGTGGCTCCAGACGACTGGAGTGACGAGTACAATTACATGATATGGTTCTTCAGGGTGTCTCATCCATACATGGTAGACGATGCTCCAGGGAACCCACCTAGGCCAGTTCATCAGGAGATCCTGGAGGAGGAGCAAGCGAGGTGGGATCATGCTCATGACGTGTTGCCTAGGTGTTGCCGCATTATGGAGCTTGCTAGGGATGACATTGACAAAGGGCTGTTTCCTGACGGATATGATGTCATAAGTGTTTTGGAGGCCATTATGGCAGAGGCTTAGGGTGCCATGTTATACAGGAGGCATTGGAGGGACGCCTCGAGGGTGACATGCCGACTCATCATCCGTCATATCCAGTAGTTTAGGTTGATCATCCACTTGTATTTTGATTTTAGTTTTTTGATTTTGTATTGTATCAAATTTGTATTTTGGATAACATTACTTGGATTATATTGAAATGCATTTTGGATAACATTTTTGGTCTTTTGTTCGATTTATAATTGGTATAATTTGTTAAATTTCTAAGTTGTATAATTTTTCCAATTGTTGCTTTTGTTCAATTTTCTGTTATCTGTCATACCCAAAACCAGAAGTATACATTCGGTATGGAATCAAAAGTATACTTCTGATTTTATCACAAATATTTTAGAAAATAGTGTGCACCAAAAATATACATTTCGACTTTAATATTTGGATATCTTGATCATATAGTAACTCATGGTGTAACTCTTCGGGTGTAATTTTATAAATAATATGTTAATATTATAAGGGATATTTTTTCATTCTTTAAATGTATATATTTCTTTCCATTCATTTTCTTTTCACTTTCACTCCTATCAAATAACTAGAAAATCATCTCACTTTCTATCTACTTTTTATTTACTTTTATTCATTTGACATTCTTTCCTTCTATTTTCTTTTCTCATCCAAACATAGGATTAGGTTTGAGCGTGTCTTGTACCATGAAGATAAGTTTCTAAGTTATCAAAGTTTGGTTACAATGGCCATATGAATGAACATAATATGGTGTTAATACATTCACTACTACGAAAAAGATATTTAACAACGATTGAGAAAAATATATAATCACGCGGGATCAAACATTGTTATTTAGTGTATAGTTATATATGCGGCACTTACAATCACAGTTCAGTAATCATTGTAGTAATCCGAGAAGCGCGCGGCTTATAACAACAACTATTCATATTAACCGTTGTGATATTGTATATGAATAAATGTCAAATTTTCATACCAGAATCAACACTAAACCAAATTTTAATTGATATCAAAACTTACATTACAAGTACACAATTTCATTAAGTAAATAATAAAATTTGAACAGCTCGAGGTATGCAATCTTTCCAACTTCCAAGAAAAAAGAAAGCGCATAGAATTAAAGAAACAATGATGAGAAACTTTGGTTTTTAAACTTCCAAGATAAGAAGATAAAGAATCGAAAGGAACAACATAAAAGCGGAAGAACCAAGACACAAAAACAACTTCATCCAAAGGAATCAACATGTGTTATCCTACATAAGCCAACAACAACGTTGAAAATCCAAATGTTGTTGTAGAGGTGATATGGTGCAAAACCATCCTCATAATCAAGATGTTGTTGTAGAGGATGCTGTGGTGCAAAATCAACCATAGAATCAAGATGTTGTTGTAAAGGGTGTTGGGGTGCAAAACAATCCTCATATTCAAGATGTTGCTGTAAAGGGTGTTGTGTTTAGACTAATGAGAGCTCTCAGAGTGAGGATAATAAGAAGAAGGTTGAGAAGGAAAATGATGATTTTTTTTTTATTATGATGATGATGAGGCTGACTATGAGTAGTCCAACTTTATCTCAACGAGAGGATTTATATTTGATTATGGTTTTTTATCATGTAATAAAAGTCTTATGTAATGAAGTTTTAATCGCGTAACTCTCTTAAGGTTATCAAATTAAACATTCCACTTAAACATTAACTAACCTTTAAGCTTAAACTTCGAAATATATAAAACACATTATTTTAACTGAAAAATTATTGTGATGAACTTACTCGTAAGAAACAGTATGTTAGTTGCATATTCCTATCAAGTCCACAACATCTTCAACTATTATATTTCATAACAGACTAACTATTAAACATAAATGATATAAGATAACGTAACATTTTCAAATTTCAAACCCTAATTCAACTATTACATTTTATAAAAAAGTAAATATTAAACATAACGGAGATAAGAAAATATAACATCTTCAAATTTCTAGAAAATATCTCTGACTTCAGTATCTTTTTCAAATTCTAGTTCTTCTTTTTTGAATCTGTATACATAACCTTCAAATACCCAACATATTCCAACTCTGGTATCATACTATTCTCTTCTTCCAATTTTTGTTCATCATCTCACATGAATAAATTACATGTTTCACCACTCCGCCAATTTGGACATCTCCAAAAAAGCCTTCCTTTATTTTGATCCTCTTGCATTAAAACAAAATCATACGACTGTCACAACCACATAAATTTCCAGATCAAGATTTTACACCTTTGGACGAGTTACTCTTCAAATGCGACATTGATACGAGACAGGACAACAATAATGAGTGCGGTGTTAGGGTTGTTTTCTTTTCCCGACGATGTCGACAACATTGGTGTTAGGGTTGTTTCTTTTATCAGTGGAAGAATTGGTACTAAGTGTTTAATATATATAAAGGATCACCACTGTGTAACAACGGTTGTACAAATGAGTCGTAGTTATATCCCTATTATTTTTTAATTATATATAAATATAATTGAAAAATTGTACATTGACGTAAAAGGGATAAACTATTTGAGGGAGCTGAGGATCGAACCCTGGAAAGCTGGACTGTATCACCACGGTTAGGGAATTAACCGTAATTATAACCTTAAACTTTCATTTTAAAATGTTAGCGCATTAGTTTAGCAGTGTCACTATGGTTTTGGGGTGAATCGTAGCGACTTTGGCATTATTGTATGCGTGTTTTGTAGTAGTTACTTGTGGCCATATGAATGGACATAACAAGGCAATACAAATTTCCAACACCATTGACATAAAATGCTTCTCAACTTAACACATAGAATAAAATAACAACTCAAGAAGCTCCTCTGGTTCAAATAGAAAGACTAAGTCATACAACTCCTCTAACAACCTTTTTAATCAACCTTTTTACTACATTAAAAACAATATGTTGTTGGATATTCAGAGTAGAAGTAATGATTCTTGGGTTATGAAGGCCATTCTGGACCAGAGAGACAAATTTAAAAGGCTCAAAAAAATTGAGGAAATCATGAAGGAGACTAACTTCAAAGTGGGAAAAATCTACAGAAGCTTACAAGACCATGGGTAGAAGGTAGATTTGAGTCCTTTATTGTATGGGAATAATGCGCGACCCCTAGTTACTTTTATTCTGTGGCTTACTTGTCATGGTAGGTTAGCAATAAAAGATAGATTAAATAAGTTTGGTATGATTGATGATATTAATTGTTGTTTATGCACTCAAGAGGAATCAATAAGACATTTGTTCTTTGAGTGCAAACCTATGAAGAGTGTCTGGGTGGAGGTCATGAACTGGGCGAAAATTTCCCATAGGCTAGGGGACTGGTCAGAAGAAATTACGTGGCTTTTGAAGGTGAAATTCTGGTGTTGGTAGACTCAGGATATCGTGACATCTGATCTGACATT
The DNA here is from genome assembly GCA_021764765.1 of Vicia sativa. NCBI lineage: Eukaryota > Viridiplantae > Streptophyta > Magnoliopsida > Fabales > Fabaceae > Vicia > Vicia sativa. The sequence goes on from CM038792.1 coordinate 2,038,558, forward strand.
GTAAAACAAACAAGGTATAACAAATAATTTACAGTGCATAAAACAAAAGAACACAAAGAGTTGTTAACCCAGTTCGGTTCTAACCAACCTACATCTGGGGACATACCAAGCCAGGAATAAAGTTCACTATCAACAGTATTAATTCAGAGAGAAACCTCCATGTTTACACTCCTCACTTAATCAGACTACCCAATGACCCTTCTACCTAAGATATCACACTTAGATATGAGAACCTCCGCTCACTTCCAATCACCTCAGTGATGTATATCAGTCACTATCACACCAAGGACTGCATCAACTGCTTGACTCCTAACACAATCAGCTTGGAGATACCTCACTCTAAACACAACTAAAAACAGTTTGAAGATACCACACTTCAAACACAAAACAAAACAGTCACACATGTGACACAAACTAACTTGGATTTGCTTCACAGCTTCTTCCAAGGACACAACTGCACTCATTGCTTCACAGCTTCTGAGTGAGTAAAATAATCCTCTTGCCTAAAGGCTTCGAGGTACAAATCATTGACCATTCCACAATCCGGGTGGTTCACTTACACGGCTAACCCTAAAGATTACATCTTTCTAAAATCGGCTAGCTTTCTAAAACTAGGTTACAACTACTTATTTATAACCTATTACCCAACTAGATTTGGGCCTTCAAAATAACAGCATAAGCTGTAACAAACTTCTGCAGTAACAAACTTTCACCAGAGATAAACAAGCAGATTACTTCTGCTACAATCAAGGTCCTTGCTGATCTTTCTCCTTAGGTTTTGGACCTCCACACAACCTTTAAAATCACGCCACATAAGATGCATAATATTTCCAGAATATTCGCTCTAATTAAAACAGAACCGTAACAAACTTAATAGTTTCTGTAGCGTGATGTCCTGATGTCTGATGTCTCGACATCTCATATGACATGTTGTTCCAGATGTTGAAACTTTTCAACACAACATGTTAAGACATTCTAGATAAGATTATCAGTTAGGAATCCTACTGGACAAGTACACTGTTGCCGCTATTTATTTGTTTTATTAAAATTTAGCCAATCCATACAATTCAAAAACTTACAGAAGGAGACAAAAGAGAAAGGGGCTAAAGAGGCTATCATCAAAATGGAGGTAGCAGAAACAATCTATGAATTTTGGAGGATTAGGAACGACAAAAGTTTTGGTGAAAATGCTGATACCACCAATATAGGAAAAAAATTATAGATTCATTGGTGTATAAAGGGTGGAATAAAAAGAACATCAAAAAAATATATAGCGGTTTTAATGATAGAGGGGATGAATTGCTTTTTTTTCCCCTCTCAATTCTCCTAATTAGACTTTTGATTTGTCAGTGTTAGTGGCTGGATCCGTTACCTCAGATGGCTTGTACCTATTGGCCTTTTTGAATCAATTAAGTATTTTATTTTTCTAAAAATGGTTCTGTTATGTATTAAGTTTATAGTTTTTTTTTTGTCATTTTTATGTATTAGTTTAAAATGTATCTTGATGATTTTATTATGACGAATATATATATATATATTGAATATTGTGAAGGATCCACTGATGTGAGTGCTCTTAGAATCTAAGACATGAGGACGGTCAAATTGATATACTTCATACAAATTTTTTGATAGGGATAAATTAAAAAATGTTTGTTTTTTTTCTTCGATATTTTTGTTTTTAAAGTGTATGTTTGCTACTAAAGTAGTGACTTTTAGACATTGATTATACGCTCGAAAGAAATAGTTAATGTTTGACTTAAAAATTTGAATAATTGATTCCGAGGCAAGAACAGAAAAAACTTTTAAATGTTTCTAAACAAACAAGATTCTCTATAAAGCAGGTAACTCGTTAATTATTAATAATTGCTATTATTTTCTACAGACAAAAATTCATGTTATAATTTGAATCAAATATGTATGGGTGAAGTTATTGGCATGAAGCTTTGTCTAAGATTCTTCTTTTTTATAATGAAAAATTAATTTTCAATTTTTCGCAAAAGAACCATAAAAATTGATTGTCTTAGGAAACACATAAATAGTAAAATTTGGTATTCAAATTGGTCTATAAGAAATGTTAACTCTTTTTATCACTTCAATATTGTTATACACTAGCGGCGTGCCACTTCGTGAGGCACCTCGTGCCTCTGCCAGTGTATTTTGTCTTCCATATTCTTTTATGGATTATCTCGTCTTAGGATCCAATTCAACCATTCAATTTTAATTTGATGTATTACGTCTTCTTCTATTTCACTGTCGTTTTGAACAAAAGAACCAAGATATTTAAACCGTGTAACATGTGGTATGATATAATCTCCAACTTTTACCTCTAGGTTAGAAATGATTTTTGTTTTTCTAAACTTATATTTCATACTTTGTCATACTTCCGCTTAGGTGAAAGTCATATGCTCTTAAAACTCATCTTCAACTTCTCATTTAACTCCTCTACCGACTCTCAAAGTATAACTATATCATTTGCAAAAAGCATACATGTCGGTGTGCTAGCTTTTGAAAATACTCTTCACCATGTGTCATCACACTAGTTGAGACTCCCTCATACATATCTTGGATAGCTCGAATATTGGCAATCATAATATTTTTCTTCTCCAATTTCTACAAAATCTCTCTAGACATACTATCATACGTGTTTTTTTTCAAATAAATGAAAATTAAGTGTAAGTCTTGTTGATATATATATATATATATATATATATATATATATATATATATATATATATATATATATATATATATATATATATATATATATATATATATATTAGATGTCGAAGTAGATAGATCACCTTTTATGTTCGACCTCTCAGACGTAAACCAAATTGATTATTAGTAACTTAAGTTTATTTTCTTAATCTTTGTACAATAACTTAATCTCTATAATTTGCACAATTTTATATGTCTCATTTTTGTTCTTATAAATCGAAATTCAAATGTTCTCTATTCATCTGACATTGACTTTGATCTTTTTAGTTCATTATATAATTTAATAAGTCAATCAATACCTCTATCTCCAAGATTCTTCCACACTTTAATATGTATGTTGTTTGGTCTAATTGTCTTGCTATTACTCGTCGTTATCAATGTTTCTTTTATCTCGTATTTTTGTATCTGCCAATAATAGTTATAGTTTCATATCGTTCGTGAAATAAATTGTAGAAATACTTCTTCCATATATTCTTTATATCTCTTTCCAAACCAAACTTTTTCATTCTTTATTTTTGAAAAATTAACATGTCGCCCCATTTCTCTAAATTTCAAAAATACCCATGAATAAATGAATAAATTAGGGATGACAAAGAATGAGATTTTCGATAGTTTTTACGAATTTCCAATAAATTTTTTGGAAAAAAATATAAATAGTTTTCAATATCAGAAATTTCAGTGTATTTGAAATTTTAAGTATGATATAAGAAATTTTAACTACAGCGAAACTTTCGATATTGTAATATTATTTTCAAAAAATATCGAAACTATTTCCTATTTTTTTTTAAAATTTTCAATATTGTACTAGAAATTTTCCGTATTATATTGAAATTTTTGAATTTTCTTGAAATTTCTAGTACACCTCCATGTATAACCCGGAAAGTGAGATGTTAATACCTTTTTATTTATAATTCGAGATGTTAATTTTTTTTTTTAATACACTTCATTTGATTCAAGTTTCTTATCTATCTTTTTCTTCTATAAATAAATCTCTATAAATTTTTCTTACTCTTTAACATCATCTCATGTAGGTTGCGTGAAAGATACCAGTGAGCTTCCCATCCATTTTGAAAGTAAGAAAAACGTGATAATCCCAAGACGACATTGAATCTTACTCTAACGCTAAGATTATGTTTGTTATTAACCACTTTCATTGACATCAAAGAAGCAACCAATTATGTGTGCCAAAAATTGCCAACAAAGGATAATAACTGCAAATCTGTGTACGTGATTCAACAAGATATCTGGGACCAGAAGATGAACTCAATGAGTTTAACCAAGCAAAATATCAATTGGGGAAAAGAATTTATACTGAAGATTCAATTTATAACCTCCAAAGGAACTGAAAGAAAATTTTCACAAATTACCAATTTAATAACAGTTTTACATTACTTGCTTTGAAATGCAAGAATCTTTTAAGTATCCTTGTTGTCTTTTTCCCTCCATTCTATTCCTCCCCCTGCAACTCAAAAAAGTATGGGGAGCCGACCAGTCCTTCAGTTGGAAACTAAGTTTGTGCAGAATACCAAACAGCAAAAACAGATCAGTTCAGGATTTCTTAGGCCTCTTAGAAGTTCCTTCTCTTTTATCGATCTCTGCAGACTTCTTCTTGTCCTTCCTTTCTCTCTTCTTTAGAGCAGTCATATGGGCCTTCAATATAGTTGCATAAGAAGCTTGAAAACGTTGATGATCCTTTGGTCCAACCTTTTAAATGAGAATCCAGTCAAATTAAATATTAGAAATGGAAAGGAAAAAAACTTGTATAGACATATGGAAGGCAGAGAGAGGAGCAGAAATAGCCAAAAAGATCTTGGGAACTCATGCATTAAGTTACAGCCCATTCAGAAACAGCCTATTTTCTACCTTTTGTTAATTAGCTAGACATAAATACAAAGCCACACACGCTGACCAACACAGTTTTTATTTTTGTGAATGATCATCAAAAGGCTTTCTTAGACCAATCTTGCCACTCTCTTGTCCCTGGATTTCTTTACTCGCCAAATGCACTCTCCCATTTGGATTCTTCAATCAACCCCATTAATAGGATTCTTTACTCACAAAATTCTGCCTAAATTTTAATGACAATCTAACAAACTTGACCCTAAAATGTATATAGGAACCCAAAACCAAGTACGGTGGTAAGCTAGACAACAAACTTCGATCAATAGATCAGGCCTTATTACATAAACTCAAATAGCATTAACAAAAGCAGAGCCGAGATTGGCTTTGAATAAACCATGTACACTAAATACATATATAACACCTATGATCATTATTCAACAAACAGAAAAATGAGATGGAGTCAAGAGACAATCCTTTCAATTGCCCTTCATTTTCATGCCTTGATCTAAAATTAATTTGAGATAATATTCTTGATAGTGTATGAAAAATAATACTCAGTCACTTATATTTTGAAAAGCAACTTCTTAATGCTCAATCACATGCTACATGTGTTTTCTATGCCTCGCCAACACTGAAAATCAGCCAAGGGAGCCAGGAAATTCATTCAAAAGATCTAGCAGTAAAAAAAACAGTAGATACTAGGAGGACAACACATTTTACGGCATGAACAAACTGCAATATTTTCCACACAAGCAGGATGCATTATTATAATATATGAAACAAGTTTCCAAGCCGAAAACTTTTCCACTAAAATTTATATATCCAGCTATGAGGCATAAAAAAATTTGTATAAACTGAAATGTCCAGCAGGTATTTAAATATAGAGATAGGATTAAATATCTTTTTTCATCCCAATAAATATACCGGCTTCACCTTACTCCATGAACTTGTTATGGATTTTAATCCCAAAACATACAAAATTTGCTTTATGTCCCTGTTATTTTGATTTTAGTATATATAATATTTGTTCATGTTGGTTATAGTCTTGTAATAACTGAACCTTATTGAATTTAGTACCTAAATCATGGACCATATAAGGACTAATTCTAACATGGAAAATATTCCAAAGACTAATGCAACAGTAAGGACTAAAGCAGATTTTCTTATGCTTCAGTGACTAGGACAAAAAAAATTACAGAGACCCAAAAACTGTTACATTCGCAAGAACAAAATGATATTTAAGCATTAGAGATAGCGTCTAGTGATGACCCCAGCTTATAACTCAGTACCTCAGAATGTTCTTGAAGTCATTACAACTTACAACTTACAACTTCACAACCACAAAGATTGAATATGCACTCTACAATTTAAAGGATGAGGAATCTAATCCACTAAAAAAGGTTTTTCATTTATAATTTATGATCAGATTCAGAGGCTCTATCAGTTTATGCATATATAACACCATTAATCATATTATTGTGAGGGTGACTTCTTTGAACAAACAGCAATGTGAATTAGAGCCCAGAGATTGTCCATCTGTTTCCCTCTATTTCATGGTTTGATATACAATTATTTTTTAAATCATATTCCTGATAGTGTATGAAAAACAATACTGTCACTGGTTTTTATTTCATTTTGGTAACTACGTTAAAAGAATGCACATTCGAACCCTAGGCATTAAAAAGTCTAATAGTAAACATATCTGGCACAAATTAAGACAGCCCATTACCCAGCCTGAACAACTAAGTGCAAAGTTTTCTACACAAGTGTGTCGTAATACAAAAAACAAGTTTCAAAGTTGAGATGTCTTTCTACAGAAAGTCTAACTCAAACTCAATTGTCCAATCCAAGAAATACAAGCAAAGATCAGGTAATCTCAAAAGAACTGAAGCAGGAAAGACTTATAAGAGGTGTTTAGGTTACTTAAACTAAAATATTTATATAATAAACAGCTAAATCCCTATGTCTTTAAACTAGTTTAAATATTAGAGAAGAAATACTAGAGAAAATAAAGAATGAAATATAGAAAGAAAAAAAAATGAAAGTTAAGATAGAATGTAAAATTATGCAGAAAATTCTGCATAATTTATTTATTGATAAAATCTAGCCAGCTTAACCTTAAAGATTATAGGAAGTTAGGAACCCAAAACCAAGTTAGGTACCAAGTCAGACAACAAACATTGATGAATTGGTTCAAATTAAAGCCTAATCTCCTTTTTTTTCTCTTTAGTGAAAAATTAGTCTATTATCAAGGGCTTTTAACCATCAAACCTGAATTCAGATATGATATATACTATGAAAAGTGAATTAAATTAAAACAAACAACAAACAACAAACATTGATGAAACTCAAAATATATGCATAAGACACACAATAGAAAAGCAGCCAGACGGGCACGCACACATTAGTCTCCACTTATAAGCTATAGGCCAATCAAAATGTGCCTAACAATTTACTACCGAGATAAATACCGCAAAATTTTAATGAAAGGCATAGCTGAAACTGACAATAGCAACGAAATCAAAGAAACATACCGAAGCAGAAATCGTCTTTTTCCCATCAGTGGCACGAATAAGACATCTGTACTCAAGTGGTTTACCATCAGTGGCCAGTTTATTCCTCTGAAGTTTAGATTTCAAAGATGCTGGAAAAAAAAAAAACACAACAAAAATTAAATTTCAGAATCTATAAACCCAAAACCCTAACTGAATCTATAAGAAATTAAAACAAAATGAACACACACATCGTTTGAGAGTAACCCAAACAGAACCCTTCTCAGTACTACGCTCGAACAAGCTGGTGAGTTCATTGAGAAACGGATCTAATTGTAGCAAAACCTAATACAGAATAGTAATTAGGGTTAGAATGATTCAAAACATTCATCACTACATTAACGAATTGAAATTATACTACAGTAATACTGATGAATTATGGATCAATATAAAGCGGTGATTTTCCGGTTGAATCGTCGATCGGAATCGGAAAAGTTATTGAATAATCGAATTAACAATGTAGATGATAGATCTCTAAACCCTAAATTGAGAACACGAAGACGAAAAAGAGAATGCAGAAAAGAAATGTTACCATGGTTGAGAGAGAGAAGTTTTTGGAGGTGAAACGCTGTCGTCTTGGGGAGAACCTAACGAGTGAGCACGGAAACTAATAAATAGAGTACATTTACTAGGGATTTGGATCAATATAAAGCGGGTTTGCGCGGAAGGTGTTTGATGAAATTACCCACAGGGATTTGGTGTCATGGAATTCGATGATTTCTGGGTATGCGAAGATGGGTTGCGCGAGGGAGGCTGTTGAGGTGTTTGGACGGTTGAGAGAGGAATCGGGGTTTCAGCCGGATGAGATGAGTTTGGTTAGTGTACTTGGGGCTTGTGGGGAGTTGGGGATTTGGAATTGGGGAGGTGGGTGGAAGGTAGGGGTGTGCAAAAAAACCAGTTACTCTTATCCAAATTGGTATCGAAACTGTTCCATTATTTAAAATCCAATCCAAATGCTGAAATATAAAATCAGGTGGTCCATTTATGATTAAAATGGTAAACCGGTTCTTATGGTTTAACCATTGGATACCCTAAAACCTTCATTTCTCATTTTCCAACGAAAAACCCATTCGTCTCTCTCGTCACTCTCTCGTCATGAACCCATCCTCAATCTCTTCACCTTCAACTCCGGTTGCCAACGCCGTCTAGTTCGCCGTTAAACCACCCTCCATTTGCTGAGGTAACAATCTTCTTTCTTCCTCTACACTCTCTTTAATGTGTGACTGTAATGTGTGACTTTTGGTGTTGGAATTGGTTGCGGTAGCTTTAAGTAGTAGATTGTGTGTGAAACTGTGTCATGTTTCTTTCCTTTGGACTTGCCATGTGCTCTTCTTGCTCTAGTTTGTATCCAACTGTAACAGATTAAGGGGTTAGACAATGTTGGGTGGTTGTTCTAGCTCGACATTGTTGTCACCTACTCACAGATTAAGGAGTGAAGCATCATCAGCAACACAGTTTCAAGCTTGTCATTTCCAGATACCTTCAATGAGCGCACAGAGATTGGATTTACCTTGTAGCTTCCCGAGGAAAGACGGTTCTTCGCATTCGCAGCAGCAGTTGAGGCCCGTGGGAATTTCGGTCGAGAAGCCTGAAGTCAAGAGCAGCAACAATGGCAGTAACGCATGTTCTCTGCAGCAGGACTTGATAAAGAAACACTCATGCCACCAGATCTGCTCCGCGTTCCTCCGCTGTCGTTTGGCATGAATGAACCAAATAAAGAAAGAATTTCAAATAGTCCCTGTAGAAGATGAGATTTCCACCCATGATGGACCTCAGAAGTTTCAGAAGGCTAAAGAAGCAGTATATCAAACTTGTAGTATGCTTATGTTTTTATAAAATGCTTAATGATCAAGATATCTTTTAAATTGATTTTGAGTCCAAATGATCATTGTCATATGTATGTTAACACACTTTTCAATAGTATAAATTAGAACTATCAATAGATTTTCTGCACTGCAGATGGTTGATGTCAGGTTCAAATAACCGTAGGTTAGGATTGGGCAGAATGTCATCAGTCGTGGCCGTGAGTTTGTGGCTGGGGTTCACATGTGACAGTAGCAACATCCAAAGGATGGACATACAACTCTTTTATATTTTATGTTCTCTTAATTGAATTTAGTGTAATTGAATAGTATTCTTGTGTTTCTGACAGTTGGACAAATCTCTGTTGTGCAAGCTCTTTTATGTTCTTTTTTCAACTATTTTTTCAATTGTGTCCTATAATTATCACTCTACGCACTATTTTTAATAAATTATCATTTTGATTCAACTTAATTTTTATCGCAAAAAATGTAATTCAATCCAAATTAACTAAAATATTTTTGATAGATTTCAACATTAAATTATCTCAAAACTGAATTAAACCACCTGGTGAAGACCCTACTAGTTAAGTAGAACTAAGATGTAATGACTATAAATGGGTAGATACTCTACAACTGATGTGTCGATTTTCTCATATTGGTATATGCATGTGCAGCTACTCGTTCCTTGGCACACGCTCACACTGCGTAATCACGCACGCTACATGTTTGACGGATCTCCTCTCCTCTCCTCTACCCGCACCGAAACAAACCGAAATCGATTCCCAAACCCTCCGAAGAACCAAAAATGTTGAGACGCGCAACTGCTACTCTCAAATCCACGCTTTCCCTTCACATCACAAAGGTAACTAACATTCTCCTTCTCTTTCACTTCATCGATTTCGTTTTCTCACTTTCACTTCTTTCTCGTTTCAGGAAGCTTCTGGACACAACGGTTATCGTTTCCATAGATTTACAACAGGATCGCCTTCACAGTTTCAGGTTCTGAGAAATCTAAAACTTTGAGATTATTTCGTTGCGGAAGTAGTTTTGTGTTTGTTTATTGTAAGGAGAATCGTTTTGTTTGGGAAATTATCTATCAAAAGTGATTTTGCAAAAAAGTTAATTAGCGCTGTTTTAATTTTAAATAATCACTTTTCAACTTTTTAATTTATTGTACTGAGAAAAGTATTGTTTAATTAATGTTACATCCTGTATATAACTTTTACTACTAAAATTTTCTTTGTGAATAGATATATCTGATATTGATTGTTTATCTCAGCGAAACAAATGAATAGTACTTGCTCGCCCTGGTTCTATTTATAAGAAAAGATTTATATTTTGGATTAAATAACTAATGTATTTGGATGATATATATATAAACTAAATACATTGCTTATTCAGTGTAAGAATCAGAGAGAGTATTAATAAAGTCTATGTTTGGAAAAAATAATAAATGCATCTAGTAACTTTAAAGATGACTTATATTTGAGGACATATTTTTTTTCAGAGTTCTTATAATTAGGGTGGAGGGAGTAGTTTTTAGATTTTTGTGTTCTGATTCTCATTTTTTAAAAAGTAGTAATAAATGGATGGAACACTCTTACTCTTAGGAATGGAATCCATACCACTCCATTATGATCCGTCCCATTTATAAGTATGAAATGCGCCTAAGAGGGGGATGAATTAGGACTATAAAAATTTTATCGGTTTTATGAATACTTGTTACAATATTTTCTGGTTTGCTGTATGAAAATATATGAGTGATTCTTTATTTTCTGGTTAAGGTTTTGATAAAAGCGATAAATGCGGAAAAGTAAAGAACACAAAGATGTATCCTGGTTCTCCTCACAGATCGAGAGTACTTCAGTCCCATTTCAATACGAAAGAGATTTCACTATAGTTAGAATTATTGTACAGTCTATTCACACCAATAGTGATGCTTACTATCTAACCTATAGAAAGATCAAAGGCTCTTAAAACCTTTAAGATCTAAAACACTGAGTGTAAGAAGAATAATCCTCTTCAATGCACAACTTGCTTCCAACAATCCTGGACAGCAAGAATACAACAAGTATTCACCCCCTTTTTGATGATGACAACCAAGAGATTTGAAATGTTGTTTTTGCTTGACATGTTTTAAAGTGTAAACTCCCCCTGTGTAGATGAGTTCTAAGGAATAACCACCGTCCGGAGCTGCGACAATGTGCTCATCATCATCATGTCTATATATTCCTTCATGATCTAGAACAATGTCCATATTTTTCAAGCAAGTGCTACTAGAGATCAAAACTTGTTCTTCCCATCTTTTTTACCGGTTCGCTTCTCAAAAGAATCCCAAAATTTTCCAAGATCTTTGTGATAGCTCTAGCATATGGTAGCCCACTTTTCAAAGAGAACGAGTATTCCATATGACGGAGGATCACATAAGCCCAATTAATCGACAAGTTGTGCCTCATAGCACAAAGAAGGATCATGTCAACCTCACCTATTTTAGCATAATTATTTGCCTTGGGTACAAGCACATAAGCAAGAAAGTAGTCAAGCATCCGGTCACTTACTCGACACAAAAATCTTAGAAGCACCGGACTGAGCATGCTTAGCATAAAAATCTTCTCTAGAAATACTAAAGTAGAAATTCATCATTTCATAGTTTAGAGCACCAAGTTCAGCCGGAACATAACCTCTCCTAATCTGTATCCCTTCACTAGGAACACCTAAACAGCTACCAAATTCTTCAAGAGACATAGCAATATCAACTTTCTTAACAGAGGAATGCAAAGTGAGCATAGAACTCTCTAACTAAGTCAGGATAGTATTCTCCACAATCAGTGACAAACTTATCAATCTTTTGGTAGACTAGCTTTTCCAGAAAGTTGAAACTAGTGTTAGAAAAGGATTCACGATTACCGTACTTTGGAGGAATGGGAGATCTCTGCCTGAAATTTGAGTACAATCTACGTTGTTTCACCGGAGGTTATGTTTTTTCAGAATTCAAATCCACCTTTTTCAACTATGTCTTAAAAATGGTTATGTTTTTTAAGAAGTGGTTTTTCAAATAAAAACTTTGTAACATGACGCACATGGAATCTGTCTGATAGTCCTTGAAGTTGGTATATTAAAATCTGTCTCATTAGTCTTTAGCATATTTTCTATATATAATATCAAAGACACAGGTTTTCATATACTTTAGGAGAGATAGTGATACTTGAAAGATTAAAGTGAAATTTTATAGTTTTTTATACTTGAGACCTTGTGGTGGATGCTATTTCTCCTCAACTGTGATTTTGTATCACTATCAGTGTGCTAAACTCAGTTACTTGTATGAATTCTTTCTAGTTAATGTTTATCATTCCTTTCTAATTGGTTAGATAAACTTTTTTTTTTAATATTATCATTCACGCTTTGGTTTTTGTTTACATATAATGACAAGTTTGTGGATATATTCAAATTTTAAACTGGTAATTTCGCTGAGATAACTTGATCACTTTTCATTGCTTTTAATTTCAATTGTTGCACTATCTGATTCTCAATGATTTACTGTTTATATAGCGGAAGAGTTTTCTGCTTTTGAATAATACTGTCTCGAGTATGATACTTTAGTGATCTCTTGTTTCTTTGTTTCCTTTGATGCAGGAAAAGGATAGGGTTTGTCCCAAACATACAGATACGGTTATAGCTTTTGTTTTAGGTAAAATTGATGCATTTATTGTTGATTAATTTGCAGTCAAACCAAAGGTAGCATTTTGTAAAGAAAGTGGGAATAAGAAATGAGAATACAGAACACTTTTTCAATCTAAATAAGTGTTGTCAAATTTCCGTCACAGCGGATCTTGTGCCAATCCACATTGGCCACAGCACCTATTATATCCACTCTAGTACACAATGTCATATTTATATGGTGGATTTTTAGCTGACAGCCATAATTCACCATTGATAACACTGACCTAGATAGACCCTTATTTTGTGAATGCCTGAGTGTGAGTTTCGTGCTCTTCTCTTCCTGCATATCCTGTGTTTCTATGTATGCAGTTAACATTATATATGGATGTGGTGTTTTCATATTTAACATTAAAATTGGTTGGTACATGGCCGGAGTTGATGAGACCCTTTTCTTGTAACTTTAGAGATTGACCATAACAAGATATATAAGTTAAGTTAATGCATGTTGATTGTTGATATCTGGAATTGAATGACACTATCTTTTTCTTTGACAAAGAATGTCACTATCTTTAAACTCAAGAATATTGGGAAGTATAATCAGGGGTGATTAAGGCTGGAGCCGAGATATCTAGGAGGTTTATATATTAGTCAATTATATGTCTACCACTCTGGAAAACTTGTTGATTCTCTGGAGTAAGTGGAGGTTGATAGATCACTAAAGGTGTATATGTAAGGAGAAACAAGATGTAGTCACAGTCTAGTAAGGCCTGATACTACACAAAATGAGCATGGCTGAAGTCTAACTATAAAATGGCTAAGCTTAACCTGTCTTGAATCTTGAAATAAAACTGACTAAATTGAATTAAGGACTACCAACTCTTGTTACATGGGAAATTTTTATTTCATCTTAAAAGTAGGGTGCCACAAGTTATTAACGATTCTATTTACTATTGTTTTTAGTTGGCCTTAAAAAGTGATATTTGATAATCAAACATTGTTCTCATGCTCTCAGGGGGGCCTGGTAGTGGAAAAGGTACACAATGTGAAAAAATTGTTGAAACCTTTGGATTTAAGCATTTGAGTGCTGGTGATCTTTTGAGGAAGGAGATGGTTTCTGATAGTGAGTATGGTTAATTTTCTCATATTCTAATTTTATATTTGCTTCCTTGTTGCATATTTATGATTTTAACAATTAAAACATCAAAACAGCTCTATGATTTTGGATACGATTAGAGAAGGAAAAATCGTTCCATCAGCAGTGACTGTAAAATTGATTCTAAGAGAGCTGGCATCTGGTGACAGTCATAAGTTTCTTATTGATGGTTTCCCTAGAAGTGAGGAGAACCGCATAGCTTTTGAACGAATTGTAAGTTTGAATTTTTAACTTTTATTGATCCATATTAGTGCAAACCGGAAGGGCATAAAAAAGAAGGGCATTTTTTCATATAAAAAAACTGTCACTTTAAATTTGAGTTGAAGGAAGTAATGTTCTTTTCCTTCGCCCCCTTCTTTCTAATGTTAATGAATTGATACAGTATTCGGTTTATTTTTGTGTCAGCACCGAATTTTCTATGCATTGAATTAACTACTGAATTGCAACATCCTCTTTATACCTTTGCAAATGCTCTTTTTGTCCTTACTAGAACAAATAATTTCGTGTACTCTACCAAAACACTCTTCCTTATGCAGACTGGCTCAGAACCAAATTTTGTTCTTTTCTTTGATTGCCCTGAAGAAGAGATGGTGAAACGGGTGCTGAGCCGTAATCAGGTTATTATCAAGTTCTTCATGATGTATTTCACCAAATGATTAGAAACTTCTCTTTCATATATGCTACTCATTTTATGCAGGGTCGAATTGATGACAATATAGATACAATGAAGAAACGACTTAAAATATTTGAAGCATTAAATCTTCCCGTGGTTGATTACTATGCAAAGAAAGGGAAACTTCACAAGGTAATTTTGTCGAACTGGCATTATTGAGACAATTAAGCGACCGTCACTTGCACAGAAAACCTACTTTTTCTCTACTTTTTGGTTATATTACTTGCCTTTAAGGTGTACGCTACTGTGCTGCTTCAATATTTTGTTTACTTTCTTCCCGTTGGGAAAATTCACAAGCTAGTCTCTTGGGGGTTTCACTTAAGTTATGATTGGACTGGGGTTTTAGCTGAATGTTTGTCAGTCTACAAATCGTCCACCCAAAGAAATCTGAAGATTACAAACCAATTTCCAATTCTATCTGCTGTATCATCTGGTGACCTAACACCTGTTTGAATCTGACCTCAAAATCACTCTTGATTTTATCGGATTCTGGTTAGGTGTTAAATTGTGGTAACTATGTGGTGGGGTTTATATATAAGAAAATTAGCTTCTGGTCAGAGAGTTGTACATTTCTTTCTGGTTAAAGGGTTATACTTAATCATATGACAAGCTAATCTCTGCAGATCAATGCTGTGGGAACAGAGGATGAAGTATTTGAGAAAGTTCGGCAAGTTTTTGCGCAAGTGAGGTACACATTCAATTGCCTTATGATACTTAATAATATCCGTGTCTTATGAAGCACATCTTTATTTACTTGAAAACTTGTAATTCTGAACTATGCAGCACGGTTACATGAAAGCCGTGTGATTGGGTTGCGAGAGCATTGTGACATTGGGTGAAGTTTGAATTTTGGGGGACTCTATATTTCTTAGTTAACTACAAGATCCAAATTCCTGGCTGATTTGCTCTGGAATTGGGCGGGTCTCCAAAACTCACCAATTAAAAGGTTTCAAAGTGACTGGTTGGATCGATTCGAGGTTCTAGTTTTTTTAACGCTGTCGAATCTTATCCCTTGACAGAAATAATGTAAATGTTTGATACACAAACATGCACTGTTGAGTAATACCAACAGTGTGTTGGTTTAAGTGAAAGGATTTGGATTCAGATTCTTTTTAATTTGTAACTTTGAATTTGATTTATATTTGTGTGTAAAAAATAATATTTGGAGGGATTTTGACAAGAGTTGAATCCTACTTGTAAGGAAGGGCCCTAGAATTAGTTAAGAGATTATCATTTTCTTTTAAAGGAAATGCTTCCCATGTTATTGTACTTTTTAATTCAATTTTTAATTTTTTAAAAAAAACCAATTTCAAAACCAGTTTTTCTAAAAATCAATTTTTAATTTTTAAAAAAAAACCAATTTCAAAACCAGTTTTATAAAAAATTCAATTTTAAAAATAAAATTTTATATCAAAAATATTTTTTTTATTGTACAAATGAGGCACAACTAAGAGATATTAATAACTTGTATGGAAAAGTAATAGAGATTTAGACTGTTGGATGGCGTTGACAACAAATGATTTGAATCACAAATTTTATAGTCTAAAGAATACTGAATCACCCTTCGACTTGAATCAAGTCAAATATAATGTTCCTTCCGATAAGAAGAAAAAAAACATTCTTCTAACTCTAATAACAACAATAAAACTTCTAGTAAATCGTGCATCAGCATACTAATATGAAAAAGTTTGGGTTGTTTCTTCTTGAAAGTCACAGCTTGGGGTAGAGTAATATGTAAGTATCAAAGCTAATTGAAGATGACCCTGCTGGAGGTGAAAAAGTAGATGTAAGAGAGAGTAGGGTTGTGTTGTGAAGCTTTGAGAGAGATTTGAAATCCAATAACCAATAACAGATCCAAATTAGAATGTGGTTACTGATTTTTTTTTTGTTTTCTATTAATGGGCCACCAATTCTAAAATATAATATTGGACTGGGTTTTAAAATTTGGACTAATATGGATACTAATTTAGTTTATGGTTTTTGGTTTTTTTGCCCACCCCTACATATTACTCTACCCCAAGCTGTGACTTTCAAGAAGAAACAACCCAAACTTTTTCATATTAGTATGCTGATGCACGATTTACCAGAAGTTTTATTGTTGTTACTAGAGTTAGAAGAATGTTTTTTTCCTTCTTATCGGAAGGAACATTATATTTGACTTGATTCAAGTCATGTTAAGATGAATGTTGCTTATAGAAGCAATGCTAATTGACCATCAACTGTATGCATTGAAGTTTAGTTTGTACTTTTGTTGGTACAATAATTCTCCATTTTTTGTGGTCTTAATCTAAATTAACGAAGGGTGATTCAGTATTCTTTAGACTATAAAATTTGTGATTCAAATCATTTGTTGTCAACGCCATCCAACAGTCTAAATCTCTATCACTTTTCCATACAAGTTATTAATATCTCTTAGTTGTGCATCATTTGTACAATAAAAAAAATATTTTTGATATATAATTTTATTTTTAAAATTGAATTTTTTATAAAACTGGTTTTAAAATTGTTTTTTTTTTTTTTATAAAATTGGTTTTGAAATTGGTTTTTTTTAAAAAATTAAAAATTGATTTTTAGAAAAACTGGTTTAAAATTGATTTTTTTTTTTTAAAATTGGTTTTTGTGAGAAACCGGTTCAAAACCGAACCGATTCACATATAAATCGGTTTTAAAAATATAAACTGGTTTTAATGAAGTAGTTTTAAAATCCAAACCAAACCATATATATGGTTCAATTTGGTTTGGTTATTGATCCATGCAGACCCCTATTCGCCTGTTGCAATTGAAGCCATTACCGTAGCCGCTGTGAGGAAGGTAACAAGTCTCACACTGTAATTGCGCCATACTTTACTCACAATCTCCCTCTGGGATTTGCAACTGATACTCCTCCACTTGTTCTGAGAACCTCCAACGCGTAGGGAAGGCAAAGAGGATCCAACGTCTGGCAATAAACTCGGACCACACATTAACATTATCTTTCTCTGCTCTCCTTCATTCACTCTCTTTATTTATCCTCTTTAGCTTTGCCTCAACAGAAATTACAAGGAAACATTTTCAAATAACTGTCCGTCATTTGGTTGTATTTAAATTTGTGGGTTCCACACTAAAATCTTTTGTGACGAAAAGATACAAAGATTTACTCTTTTCACCGCCTCGGTAACAATTAGATTATGTTATCTTTGGGTTTATGGAATGGAAGAATGAAATATAAATCCCATCTTATTATTTGATTATTTTATTAAAAATATTACATTCTATCACATACAAATAGAGAATTTAATGATACAAAAAATAAAAAATATTACATTCAATCGCATGTTCCATTCCATCAATAAACTTATAAATATTTAAGTCAAATAGTAGAGTATATTCTTGTGTTCCTGTATTTTTTGTATTCTCTGTCATCAATGGGCCTTAGACATGAAGTCTGGTTTCCTTGCAAGCAATCACAATTCTCAACCTCTTTCCTGAAAACATCAAGGACAAAGTCAATGAGCTCAGCACCCTCATTATAATGACCCTTGGAAGAAGCAAAGGTTGGTTTGGATGCATATTTATAGTTGAGGGTGAGGAATGAGGATGATACCACATGGTTTGAATCTTCTGAGTTGAATGAATGATTGTCACATGTAAGCCACTGCTTTCAACACCGCAAGTCTTTTCTACATTGATAAAAAGGGCACTTCGCATCATTTTATTTTATGTAGCAATAGTAATATGTGTATAATCGACGCATCCAAAAAAATATCTCTTTTGTTAAAGACCGACACTTATTATGTTAAATTTATTTATTTATTTCTTCAAATTATTACCGATATCGACATGTAGTATCGGTTAGGGGTGTTTAAAACCAAACCAACCTAATCAAAATCACAAACCAAATTAAACCAAATCGAAACCGTAAAAAATCGCACTTGGTTCGGATTAGTTTGTGTCATCTTTTTAAAAAACCGCATGGTTCGGTTCGATTTACGGTTTATATTTTATAAACCGAACCAAACCGAATCAAACCGCATTATGTTACAACCTAAATTTTACTTAATTTGCATCTAACTCAAACCTAAACCTATTATACATTAGCCTTATGATTACAATTTTTTTTCTCATCCTTACACTTATGGTTTCAGTTTGAGTCTTCTTAAATGTCTCATAGCATTATCGCGTCATCTTCACCACTTACATCTTGTCTCTTCTTCTCTAATCTCCACTCTCTTATATTCTTTCTTTTTCACCTTCTCATTTTTATGCAAAAATGTTCTCTCTTTCAAATTCAGTTTATCGCACATCGTTATCTCTAATCTTTTCTCTCTCATGTTCTTTCTTTTTCATCTTCACTAAACTCTCATCTCTCCTATCGTTTTTTGGTTTCATTATAATATTTTTTTTATATTGTTTTATGTTATTATTTAATGTTTATTATTTCACTTTTGTCTAATCTAATTTTTACATATTAGATGAGAAGTTGTTATCTAAATATGATGAACTTTGGTAGTGTATGAATGACCAAATATAAAGTTATAATTTCATCTATATGTGTATGTATGATGACTCAACAAAATATTTGTAAAAATCGAACCAACCGAACCAAACCAAACCGCATTGGTTCGGTTTGGTTTGGTTTGGTTTTTTTCTAAAAGCCAACCGAACCAAACCATACCGCACACCTTTTTAACTCACGGTTCGGATGATTTTTTGCGTCAAAACCGCCCAAGCTGCACCGTGGACACCCCTAGTATCGGTGTCTGGTGTGGTTCATAGATTATTTGATGAAATTTGAAGGGAATATAAATCTGAAGAAAATATGATGAAATTTGAAGAGAACAAAAATCTTAAGAAAATTTGATGAAATTTGAGGTGAATATAAGTCTTAAGAAAATCTATTTGAAATTTGAAATGAACATTAATTTGAAAAAAACTTATCAAAGTTTAAGTAAACATAAATGTTGAAAAATCTGATGAAATTCGAAATGAATATAAATCTTAAGAAAATCATATGAAATTTGAAGTGAATATAAATATTAAGAAATTCTGATGAAATATTTAGAAAATTTGATGAAAATTTGAAGCATATAGATCTTAAGAAAATCTGATAAAATTTGAAGTGAACATAAATCTTAAGAAAATTTGATGAAATTTGAAATGAACATTAATATGAAGAAAATATGATCAAAGTTGAAGTAAACATAAATATGAGAAGAATTTGATGAAATATAAAGAAAATCTGATAAGATTTGAAGTAAACATAAATACGAAAAAAATCTAATAAATTCTGAAGAAAATCAGATAAAATTTGAGGTAAACATAAATATGATAAATCATTTAGAAAATATGATAAAAATTTGAAGTAAACATAAATCTGGAGAAAATGTAATTAAATTTGAAGTGAACATAATTCTTAAGAAAATCTGATGAATTGGAATTGAACACATATATGAATAAAATCAGATTAAAATCTGAAGACTATCTTATGAAATTCAACGTGAACATTAATATAAAGAAAATCTGATGAAATCTTAAGAAAATATGCTGAAAATTTGAAGTGAACATATATCTAAGAAAATCTAATGAAATTTGAAGAAAATCTAGTGAAATTTGAAGTGAACATTATTATGAAGAATATTTGATGAAATTTGAAGAAAAAATTGAGGAAATTTGAAGAAAATAAGTTAAAATTTGAAATAAACATAACTACTAAGAAAACCTGATAAAATATTTAGAAAATCTAATGAAAATTTGCGGTAAACATTAATCTGAAAAAAATCTAATCAAATTTGAAGTGAACATAAATCTTAAAAAAATTTGATGAAATTTGAAGTGAATATAAATCTTAAGAAAATATGATGCAAGTTGAAATGAACATTAATATGAAGAAAATATGATGAAATTTCAAGAAAACATGAACAATGGTTAGAAACTAGTTAATAATACTCGATTGTTAAACGAAACTACGACTCAACAACTTTGGTCGGACGGACCAACCAGGCTCTGATACCACTAATGTAACACCCCAATTCTACCCGACAATTATTATCAAAATCAGAGTAATAAAATTTCTTCAAAACAATTAGAATGCTACAACTCAACTTAAAACAACAACTTTTACTACATGTAAAACAAATACATAACACTTAGAACATCAAATGAACAGGTAGCCATATTATTTAGCCTTTGAAAACAAAACAACTTTTATTAAATATGCAGCAGAATCATAATATCTCACACGGGTTATCCGCATGTTACCCACTTAGAGGCAACATAACAACAGAAGGGGTGAAATATCTCACAATATAATAGGACGTATGATAAACAATATATTAGAATCAGTCCATATGAAATCACCGTTTCACAACTACAATAACAACATTTATCACAACATAATCAAAACTAGTACAAATATTTTCTTCGAATTCATCTGGTTTTCTTAAGATTTATGTTTACTTCAAATTTCAACAGATTTTCTTCAAATTTCAACAGATTTTATTCAAATTTCATGATATTTTCTTCAAATTTCATCTGATTTTCTTATGATTTATATTTATTTCAATTTTCACAAGATTTACTTAAGGTTTATATTCACTTCAAATTTCATCAAATTTCTTAAGACTTAAGTTCACTTCAAATTTCATGATATTTTCTTCAAATTTCATCCGATTTTCTTAAGATTTATGTTTACTTCAAATTTTCTTAAGGTTTATATTCACTACAAATTTAATCAAATTTCTTAAGATTTATATTTACTTCAAATTTTATCAGATTTTCTTCCAATTCATTTGGTTTTCTTAAGATTTATGTTTACTTCAAATTTCATCAGATTTTCTTCAAATTTCCTCCGATGTTCTTAAGATTTATGTTTAGTTCAAATTTCATTATACTTTCTTAAGGTTTATATTCACGTCAAATTTCATCAAATTTCTTAAGATTTAAGGTCACTTCAAATTTCATGATATTTTCATCAAGTTTCATCTGATTTTCTTAAGATTTATGTTTACTTCAAATTTCATCAAATTTAGATAGAAACCGAGGAACTTATCGGCCTTGACTCCGAACGTGCACTTCTCCGGGTTGAAGCGCATTCTGTGCTTTCGAGCTTGGTCGAATACTTTCTTCAGACGTGAAGCGTGGTCGTCTTCGGTGTGGGATTTCACGATCATGTCGTCCATATATACCTCGAGCATGTCACCGATTTTGTTCTGAAATACCATGTTCATCATCCGCTGGTAGGTTGCCCCGATATTCTTCAGTCCGAAGGGAATTACGTTGTAGTAATAGTTCCCCGACTCTGTCTTGAAGGCCGTGCAAGTCCTGTCGGCCATATCCATGGGGATTTGGTTGTAACCTGAATAAGCATCCAAAAAAGAGAGCAATTTATAATCGGCCGAGTTGTCGACCAGCGTATCAATGTTAAGCAAAGGAAATGCATCTTTGGGACATGCCCGATTGAGATTAGTGTAGTCAACGCACATACGCCATTTTCCATTAGATTTTTTAACGAGTACAACATTTGACAACCAAGTTGAATACTTGGCCTCATAAATAAAATTTGCCTCTAGGAGGTCCTTTACAACTTTTTCAGCAGCCTCCGCTTTCTCGGGAGACTGCCTACGCCTACGTTGTACTATGGCCCTAGCGGCCGGATCTATGGCGAGTTGGTGACAAGCGACCTCAGGGTCGAGTCCGGGCATCTCTGCTGCATTCCACACGAAGAGATCTGCGTTGTCTCGAAGGCAAGCTCTGAGTTGCTTCTTCGCGAGGTTAGGGAGTTCGGCGCCGATCTTGACACATTTGCTAGGGTCCTACCCGAGTGAGACGAGCTCGAACTCGCCATCTGGAATTGGGAGGAGTGGATCCGAGTCTCATGCCTGTCCATCGACTTCATCTTTTGCAAATCTGGTGTCGAGGTCCACTGAGCTGACGTTTGGGGCTCTGGTTCTCCGCGACTTTGGGGAGCTCGATCTAGGCGTTGTCCGGCCCATCCTTCTTGCTTGTGGCGGGTGCTTTCGGGTCGACTAGGGTCTTTCCCCTAGCCGCGGCATTGTGGCACCTCCTCGCAGCTTTAATGTTGCCGCAGATGGTAGCGACGCGTCCCCATTTGGTGTAGAACTTGAGCTTCAAATGGACGGTCGAGGGCTGCGGTGAGTTCGGCTGTTGAATAGCATTGTAGAGGAGTGGCGATCGATCACCAAGCAGACTTTGACTTGACGCGTCTTTCGAAGGTGACGAGGAGCTCGACGTATCCCCAAGGTCGGGACGTGGAGCCGTTGAATCCCTGAAGGTCAGATCCCACATATGGTGATAGGTGGTATTCGTCGAGCTGTAGTGTACGGAACAGGTGAGTGTACATGACATCGACCGAGCTGCCTTTGTCGACTAGGATCCTGTGGACTTCAAAGTTTTCCATCCTTGCTTTGATAAGGAGGGGAATATGGGCGTTGGGTGCTCCTCCGGGGAGTTCTTCCAGGTAAAAGGTGATTGGCTCGGATAGGCCACAAAATTGTTCGAGAGAGACTTTGTTGACTGGAGCCTTCTCGATTAGTTCGTCAAACTTCCGCTTGGCAGAGTTAATGGACAGTTGGGCGTCGCCACCGCCGGAGATGACCATGGTCGAGGGAAATTCTTCCCACGGGCTGTGAGTGAATACGGGGCTGTGGAAGTCCTCCGGCCTAGTTATCGAGTACGCTATTTGATAGGGGCCGGAATCCCCTTGTGGTCGGGCTTCGTCCTCGACTTCCTTGCTCTCTTGGGCACCTCGCGATGCTTCAGGTTTTTTATACTGCCCGAGTCTTCCGCCTTTGATCAATGTTTCGATCGCGTCCTTGAGATGGACGCAATCTTCGGATAGGTGGCCGTGACTCCGATGATACTGACAATACTTGGTCCTGTCAGCGCCTGGTTTCGCAGGAGTAGGTTTCGGTCGTCTGACCCCTCCGTCCTTGAACTCTGTAGCTGAGAACTCTGCCAGGATCCGCTCGCGGGAAACGGTCAATGGGGTATAGTCAGTGAAACGACCAGCTGGGCCTCGTTGATCTCGGGAATCCCGGGGTCTATCCTCGCGCCGTTTGTCCTCAGGGCGACGAGACGATCCTGCTTCTGGGCGTCGGTTGTCCTGGTGTCGAGTAGAGTTCCCCGAACCACGACTCCTCGAGTCCCTCGCGCGGTTGGCGGCTTCTTTCTCCTCGTAAGTGATGTAGGCGTGAGCCTTGTCGAGGAGGGCATCGAAGGTGGCCAGAGGCTCTATGCCGACAGCTTTTCTGAAATCTGTGTCGGGGAGGAGCCCTCTTTCCAGTAGGTATCGCTTCATTTGATCGTCGCAGGGAACTTGTATGGCTTCCCTGTTGAAGCGGTCAATGTACTCTCGGAGCGTTTCGTCACTCTTCTGAATGATGGCCTCGAGGGAGGCCTCGGTCTTCGGATGCCTGCGGGAGGCTGTGAACATGCTCGTGAACTGGGCTTTAAGTTCCCTCCAGGAGTGTATGGACCCCGGGGGAAAGCTCTTGTACCAATCCATTGCTGTTTTTTGGAGAGTGGTGGGAAACAGCCTGCATTTGATTGGCCCACCAACGTTGAGGTATTGGAGCATGGCCTCGAACCCGTCGATGTGGTCGATAGGGTCATCCACTCCGTCATAGCTGGCGAGCTGAGGAGGTTTCTCCATTCCTCGAGGGATTGGCGCATTCATGATGTTGGCGGATAGAGGACCGCGGGGGTCGTCCTCGTCGCTCCGGTTGGGAGAGCGTGAACGAGAGCGGCGTTGATGATGCCTTGTGGTAGGCCCTTTGGTGCGGGGATGCCTATTCTTTGTCCTTCTTGACTCGTCGGCCACACGCTCACGTCGGGGAGGTGAGTGAGGTCGCTCCTTGGGTAGTTCCTGAGGATCCCGCTCGGTCGCGGTTCCTCTGCCTTTAGAGCGGCGTGTTGGGCTGGGAGAATCGTCCCTCCTGGTTCTCCGCGGGGGAGTTCGGGAACGATGTCTTGGTGTGGCGACGGGAATTGGGTCGCCGTGTCTAAGGGTGATCGCGGAATCTTCGAATGTGGAGACCCCTGGTGCGAGGAGGTTGTGTTGTTGATGGCGCGAAGGGTGGTGGTTGCATCGGTCGGGTGGTGGCTGCACCTCTTGGAAGACCGCGGGCTCAACTGCCCGACGGCGATATGATTCTGCTCTGTGCTCATCCCCTCGGTAGGATCCGGTCGAAGAAGAGGCAGTGTGCCCATCTCGAGCATCTGTCTCAGGGTAAATGGTGTTGTTTTGCTCGGCCAGATCGTCGTGGAGGGGATTCTCCATGTTGGTTGCAGGGTCGGCCATGACGAATGGAGTTTCGATTTGCTTTGGTCATCTGAATGAAAGGAGACGGGGAAGCAAGTTTCCCACAGACGGCGCCACTCATCGTACCAGATCAGAAAGTGTCTTGGCCCAATCTGCAACGGTGTTCCAAAGTGAAAAAGGGGGGGGGGGGTACCTGCAAGATACTCCGATGCCAAAGTAAGAAAAGGCAGAGAGAAGCAAGCAAGTAAAGAGAAGAGAATGATTGAGATACCTGACCCTCTCAAGTGACAGGGTATCTATTGCCCCCAGCGCTGGGACAAGGTCCAGTTAATGGGTAAAGATCCAAGCCCACTGACGGACTGCTAGGGTTTGCGTGTGCATGGAGGCCAGCACGTGGCCTTCTCCCTAGATTGTCGGTCCAAGAAATCTGGAGTTGTTCCGGGATTTCCGGTGGGCGTGTGATGGTTGGAATAATAACGGGTCCGATATTTTCGGGGGGCACGTGGCAGTCAGGACCGTTGGCCACGTTGCCCCCGCGTGTATAATCCAAGCTGTCATCCAAGGGCAGTTGGGCCTTAATTCTATTTTGCCATTCTGGGCCTAAGTGTGGGCCAAGGATTGGGCCAGTCCAGAACACGTTCTTAACGTTTATATTCAGTTCAAATTTCAACAAATTTCTTAAGATTTAAGTTCACTTCAAATTTCATGATATTTTCTTAAGATTTCATCTAATTTTCTTAAGATTTATGTTTACTTTTAATTTCATCAGATTTATTTAAGGTGTATTTTAACTTCAAATTTCATCAAATTTCTTAAGACTTAAATTTACTTCAAATTTCATGAAATTTTCATCAAATTTCATTCGATTTTCTTAAGATTTATGTTTAATTCAAATTTTCTTAAGGTTTATATTCACTTCAAATTTAATCAAATTTCTTAAGATTTATATTTACTTCAAATTTTATTAGATTTTCTTCAAATTCATCTGGTTTTCATAAGATTTATGTTTACTTCAAATTTCATCAGATTTTCTTCAAATTTCATTCGATTTTCTTAAAATTTTTGTTTACTTCAAATTTCTTCAGATTTTCTTAACGTTTATATTTACTTCAAATTTCATCAAATTTCTTAAGATTTAAGTTCACTTCAAATTTCATAACATTTTCTTCAAATTTTATCCGATTTTTATGTTTACTTCAAATTTCATCATATTTTCTTAAGGTTTATATTCACTTTAATCAAATTTCTTAAGATTTAATTTCACTTCAAATTTCTTGATATTGTCTTCGAATTTCATGATCTTTTCTTCAAATTTCATCTGATTTTCTTATGATTTATGTTTATTTCAAATTTCTTCAAATTTCTTAAGATGTAAATTCACGTCAAATATCATGATATTTTCTTCAAATTACATATGATTTTCTTAAGATTTATGTTTACTTCAAATTTTCTTAAGGTTTATAATTACTTCAAGTTTAATCAAATTTCTTAAGATTTATATTTACTTCAAATTTTATCATATTTTCTTCCAATTCATCTGGTTTTCTTAAGATTTATGTTTACTTCAAATTTCAACAGATTTTCTTCAAATTTCATCCGATTTTCTTCAAATTTCATCTGATTTTCTTAAGATTTATGTTTAGTTCTATTTTCATTATACTTTCTTAACGTTTATATTCACTTCAAATTTCATCAAATTTCTTAAGATTTAAGTTCATTTCAAAATTCATGATATTTTCTTAAAATTTCATCTGATTTTCTAAAGATTTATGTTTACTTCTAATTTCTTCAGATTTACTTAAGGTTTATATTAACTTCAAATTTCATCAAATTTCTTAAGACTTAAATTTACTTCAAATTTCATGATATTTTCTTCAAATTTCATCTGATTTGCTTATGATTTATGTTTATTTCAAATTTCATAAGATTTACTCAAGGTTTATATTCACTTCAAATTTCATCAAATTTCATCAAATTTCTTAAGATTTAAGTTCACTTCATATTTCATGATATTTTCTTCAAATTTCATCTGATTTTCTTAAGATTTATATTTACTTCAAATTTTTTAAAGGTTTA
Organism: Vicia sativa; assembly: GCA_021764765.1. Lineage (NCBI taxonomy): Eukaryota > Viridiplantae > Streptophyta > Magnoliopsida > Fabales > Fabaceae > Vicia > Vicia sativa. Next base: position 2,065,292 of record CM038792.1, read on the forward strand.
TAGTCACTTCAAGTTTAATCAAATTTCTTAAGATTTATATTTACTTCAAATTTTATCTGATTTTCTTAAGATTTATGATTAGTTCAAATTTCATTATACTTTCTTAAGGTTTATATTCACTTCAAATTTTATCAAATTTATTAAGATTTAAGTTCACTTCAAATTTCATGATATTTTCTTCAAATTTCATCCGATTTTCTTAAGATTTATGTTTACTTCAAATTTTCTTATGGTTTATGTTCACTACAAATTTAATCTAATTTCTTAAGATTTATGTTTACTTCAAATTTCATCAGATTTTCTTCAAATTTCATCCGATTTTCTTAAGATTTATGTTTAGTTCAAATTTCATTATACTTTCTTAAGGTTTATATTCACTTCAAATTTCATCAAATTTCTTAAGATTTAAGGTCACTTCAAATTTCATGATATTTTCATCACATTTCATCTGATTCTCTTAAGATTTATGTTTACTTCAAATTTCATCAAATTTACTTAAGGTTTATACTCATGTAAAATTTCATCAAATTTCTTAAGATTTAAATTTACTTCAAATTTCATGATATTTTCTTCAAATTTCATGATATTTTCTTCAAATTTCATGATATTTTCTTCAAATTTCATCCGATTTTCTTAACATTTATATTTACTTCAAATTTCATTATACTTTCTTAAGGTTTATATTTACTTCAAATTTCATCAAATTTCTTAAGATTTAAGTTCACTTCAAATTTCATGATATTTTCTTCAAATTTCATCTAATTTTCTTAAGATTTATGTTTACTTCTAATTTCATCAGATTTACTTAAGGTTTATATTCACTTCAAATATCATCAAATTTCTTAAGATTTAAATTTATTTCAAATTTCATGATATTTTCTTCAAATTTCATCCGATTTTCTTGAGATTTATGTTTACTTCAAATTTTCTTAAGGTTTATATTCACTTCAAATTTAATCAAATTTCTTAAGAGTTATATTTACTTCAAATTTTATTAGTTTTTCTTCAAATTCATCTGGTTTACTTTAGATTTATGTTTACTTCAAATTTCATCAGATTTTCTTCAAATTTCAACCGATTTTCTCTAAAATTTTGTCAACTTCAAATTTCTTCAGATATTCTTAAGATTTATATTCGCTTCAAATTTCATCAAATTTCTTAAGATTTAAGGCCACTTCAAAATTCATGAAAATTTCTTCAAATTTCATCCGATTTTTATGTTTACTTTAAATTTCCTCATATCTTCTTAAGGTTTATATTCACATTCATCAAATTTCTTAAGATTTAATTTCACTTCAAATTTCATGATATTTTCTTCAACTTTTATCTAACTTTCTTAAGATTTATGCTTATTTCAAATTTCACCAGATTTTCTTAAGGTTTATGTTCACTTTAAATTTCATCAAATTTCTTAAGATATAAGTTCAGGTCAAATCTTATGATATTTTCTTCAAATTTCATCCAATTTTCTTAAGATTCATGTTAACTTCAAATTTTTTTAAGGTTTATATTCACTTCATATTTAATCAAATTTCTTAAGATTTAAGTTTACTTCCAATTTCAACAGATTTTCTTCAAATTTCATCAGATTTTCTTCAAATTTCATCCGATTTTCTTAAGATCTATGTTTAGTTTTAATTTCAGTATACTATCTTAACGTTTATATTCACTTCAAATTTCATCAAATTTCTTAGGATTTTAGTTCACTTCAAATTTCATGATGTTTTCTTTAAATTTCATCTGATTTTTTTAAGATTTATGTTTACTTCAAATTTCATCATATTTACTTAAGGTTTATACTCATTTAAAATTTCATCAAATTTCATAAGATTTCAATTCACTTAAAATTTCATGATATTTTCTTCAAATTTCATCCGATTTTCCTAAGAAAATTGAATGAAATTTGAAGTAAATCTGATGAAATTTGAAGTAACCATAAATCTTATGAAAACCAAATGAATTTAAAAAAAATCTAATAAAAGTTGAAGTAAATATAAATCTTAAGAAATTTGATTAAATTTGAATTGAATATAAACCTTAACAAAATTTGAAGTGAACATAAATCTTAAGAAAATTGGATGAAATTTGAAGAAAATTTCATGAAACTTGAAGAAAATTTAAGTCTTAAGAAATTTGATGAAATTTGAAGTTAATATAAACCTTAAGTAAATCTGATGAAATTAGAAGAAAACATAAATCTAAAGAAAATCAGATGAAATTTGAAGAAAATATCATGAAATTTGAAGTGAACACACATCTTAAGAAATTTGATGAAATTTGAAGTGAATATAAACCTTAAGAAAATCAGATGAAATTTGAAGAAAATGTCATGAAATTTGAAGTGAACTTAAATCTTAAGAAATTTGATGAAATTTGAAGTGAATATAAACCTTAAGAAAATCTAAAGAAATTTGAAGTAAACAAAATTTTTAAGAAAATCGAATGAAAGTGAATATATACCTTAAGAAAAAATGACGAAAGTGAATAAATACCTTAAGAAAATATGATGAAATTTGAAGTAAACATATAAATTGGATGAAATTTGAAGAAAATATCATGTATTTTGAAGTGAACTTAAATCTTAAGAAATTTGATGCAATTTGAAGTGAATATAAACCTTAAGAAAATCTAAAGAAATTTGAAGTAAACAAAATTTTTAAGAAAATCGAATGAAATTTGAAGAAAATCTGATGAAATTTGATGAATTTTGAAGTGAGTATAAACCTTAAGAAAGGATAATGAAATTAGAACTAAACATAAATCTTAAGAAAATCGGATGAAATTTGAGGAAAATCTGATGAAATTTGAAGAAAATCTGTTGAAATTTGAAGTAAACATAAAATCATAAGAAAACCAGATGAATTGGAAGAAAATATGATAAAATTTGAAGAAACTATAAATCTTAAGAAATTTGATTAAATTTGAAGTGAAAATAAACCTTAAGAAAATTTGACGTAAACATAAAGCTTAACAAAATCAGATGAAATTGGAAGAAAATATCGTGATATTTGAAGTGAACTCAAATATTAAGAAATTTGATGAAATTTGAAGTAAATATAAACCTTAAGTAAATCTTATGAAATTTGAAATAAACATAAATCATAAGAAAATCAGATGAAATTTGAAGCAAATATCATGAAATTTGGAGCAAATATCATGAAATTTATAGAAAATATCATGAAATTTGAAGAAAATATCATGAAATTTGAAGTGAAATTAAATCTTAAGAAATTTAATGAAAGTGAATATAAACCTTAAGAAAATATGATGTAATTTGAAGTAAACATAAAAATGGGATGAAATTTTCAGAAAATGTCATGAATTTGTAAGTTAACTTAAAACTTAGGAAATTTGATGAAATTTGAAGTGAATATAAACCTTAACAAAATCTGAAGAAATTTGAAGTAAACAAAAATTTTAAGAAAGTCGAATGAAATTTGAAGAAAAACTGATAAAATTTGAAGTAAACATAAATCTTAAGAAAACCAGATGAATTTGAAGAAAATTTAATAAAATTTGAAATAAATATAAATCTTAAGAAATTTGATTAAATTTGAAGTGAATATCAACGTTAAGAAAATTTGAAGTGGACATAAATCTTAAGAAAATCGGGTGAAATTTGAAGTAAATTTAACTCTAAAGAAGTTTGATGAAATTTGATAAAATTTGAAGTTAATATAAACCTTAAGTAAATCTGATGAAATTAGAAGTAAACATAAATCTTAAGAAAATCAGATGAAATTTGAAGAAAATATCATGAAATTTGAAGTGAACTTAAATCTTCAGAATTTTAATGAAATTTGAAGTGAATATAAACCTTAAGAAAGTATAATGAAATTTGAGCTAAACTTAAATCTTAAGAAAATCGGATGAAATTTGAAGAAAACATCATGAAATTTGAAGTAAATTTAAATCTTAAGAAATTTGATGAATTTTGAAGTGAGTATAAACCTTATGTAAATCTGATGAAATTTGAAGAAAAAATAAATCTTAAGAAAATTAGATTAAATTTGAAGAAAATATCATGAATTTGGAAGTGAATATAAACGTTAAGAAAGTATAATGAGATTAGAAGTAAACATAAAACTTAAGGAAATCGGATGAAATTTGAAGAAAATCCTATGAAATTTGATGAAAATATGTTGAAATTTGAAGAAAACATAAATCTTAAGAAAACCAGATGAATTGGTAGAAAAAATGATAAAATTTGAACTAAATATAAATCTTTAGAAATTTGATTAAATTTGAAGTGAATATAAACCTTAAGAAAATTTGAAGTAAACATAAATCTTAAGAAAATCAGATGAAATTTGAAGAAAATATCATGAAATTTGAAGTGAACCTATCTTTAGAAATTTGATGAAATTTGAAGTGAATATAAACCTCAAGTAAATCTTATGAAATTTTTAATAAACATAATTCATAACAAAATCAGATGAAATTTGAAGAAAATATCATTAAATTTGAAGAAAATATAATGAAATTTGAAGTGAAATTAAATCTTAAGAAATTTGATGAAAGTGAATATAACATTTAAGAAAATATGATGAAATTTGAAGAAAATGTCATGAATTTTGAAGTGAACTTAAATCTTAAGAAATTTGATTAAATTTGTAGTGAATATAAACCTTAAGAAAATCAGATGAAATTTGAAGAAAATATCATGAAATTTGAAGTGAACTTAAATCTTAAGAAATTTGATGAAATTTGAAGTAAATATAAACCTTAAGAAAGTACAATGAAATTTGAACAAAACATAAATCTTAAGAAAATCGGATGAAATTTGAAGAAAATATCATGAATCTTGAAGTAAATTTAAATCTTAAGAAATTTGATGAATTTTGAAGTGAGTATAAATCTTAAGTAAATCTGATGAAATTTGAAGAAAACATATATCTTTAGAAAGTCAGATGAAATTTGAAGAAAATATCATGAATTTTGAAGTGTACTTAAATTTAAGAAATTTGATGAAAGTTGAAGTGAATATAAACGTTAAGAAAGTATATTGAAAATAGAACTGAACATAAATCTTAAGAAAATCGGATGAAATTTGAAGAAAATCTGATGAAATTAGAAGAAAATCTGTTGAAATTTGAAGTAAACATAAATCTTAAGAAAACCAGATGAATTGGAAGAAAATTTGATAAAATTTGAACTAAATATAAATCTTAAGAAATTTGATTAAATTTGAGAGAATATAAACCTTAAGAAAATTTGAAGTAAACATAAGTCATAAGAAAATCAGATGAAATTTGAAGAAAATATGATGAAATTTGAAGAAAATATCATGAAATTTGAAGTGAAATTAAATCTTAAGAAATTTGATGAAAGTGAACATAAACCTTAAGAAAATATGATGAAATTTGAAGTAAACATAAAAATGGGATGAAATTTGAAGAATATGTCATGAATTTTGAAGTGAACTTAAAACTTAAGAAATTTGAAGTGAATATAAACCTAAAAAATAATCTGAAGAAATTTGAGGTAGACAAAAATTTTAAGAAAATTGAATGAAATTTGAAGAAAATCTGATGAAATTTGAAGAAAACATAAATCTTAAGAAAACTAGATGAATTTGAAGAAAATCTAATAAAATTTGAAGTAAATATAAATCTTAAGAAATTTTGGTTAAATTTAAAGTGAATATAAACCTTAAGAAAATTTGAAGTAAACATAAATCTTAAGAAAATCGGATGAAATTTGAAAACATTTCATGAAATTTGAAGTAAATTTAAATCTTACGAAATTTGATGAAATTTGAAGTTAATTTAAACCTTAAGTAAATCCGATGAAATTAGAAGTAAACATAAATCTTAAGAAAATCAGATGAAATTTGAAGAAAATATCATGAAATTTGAAGGGAACTTAAATCTTAAGAAATTTGATGAAATTTGAAGTGAATATAAACATTAAGAAAGTATAATGAAATTTGAACTAAACATAAATCTTAAGAAAATCGGATGAAATATGAAGAAAATATCATGAAATTTTAAGTAAATTTAAATCTTAAGAAATTTGAAGTAAATTTAAATCTTATGAAATTTGATGAATTTTGAAGTGAGAATAAACCTTTAGTAAATCTGATGAAATTTGAAGTAAACATAAATCTTAAGAAAACTAGATGAATTGGAAGAAAATATGATAAAATTTGAACTAAATATAAATCTTAAGAAATTTGATTAAATTTGAAGTGAATATAAACCATAAGAAAATTTGAAGTAAACATAAATCTTAATAAAATCAGATGAAATTTGAAGAAAATATCATTAAATTTGAAGTGAACTTAAATCTTAAGAAATTCGATAAAAATTTGAAGTGAATATAAACCTTAAGTAAATCTGATGAAATTTGAAATAAACATAAATCATAAGAAAATCAGATGAAATTTGATGAAAATATCATGAAATTTGAAGAAAATATCATGAAATTTGAAGTCAAATTAAATCTTAAGAAATTTGATGAAAGTGAATATAAATCTTAAGAAAAAATGATGAAATTTGAAGTAAACATAAAAATCGGATGAAATTTGAAGAAAATGTCATGAATTTTGAAGTGAACTTAAATCTAAAAATTTTGATGAAATTTGAAGTGAATATAAACCTTAAGAAAATCTGAAGAAATTTGAAGTAAACAAATTTTTTTAGAAAATTGAATGAAATTTCAAGAAAATCTGATGAAATTTGAAGTAAACATAAATCTTAAGAAAACCAGATGAATTTGAAGTAAATATAAATCTTAGGAAATTTGATTAAATTTGAAGTGAATATAAACCTTAAGAAAATTTGAAGTCAACATAAATCTTAAGAAAATCGGATGAAATTTGAAGAAAATTTTATTAAATTTGAATAAATTTCATGAAATTTGAAGTAAATTTCATGAAATTTGAAGTAAATTTAAGTCTTAAGAAATTTGATGAAATTTGAAGTGAACTTAAATCTTAAGAAATTTGATTAAATTTGAAGTGTGTATAAACCTTAAGTAAATACGATGAAATTTGAAGTAAGCATAAATCTTAAGAAAATCAGATAAAATTTGGAGAAAATATCATGAAATTTGAAGTGAACTTAAATCTTAAGAAATTTGATGAAATTTGTAGTGAATATAAACGTTAAGAAAGTATAATGAAATTAGAAATAAACATAAATCTTAAGAAAATCTGATGAAATTTAAAGAAAATATGATGAAATTTGAAGAAATTCTGTTGTAATTTGAAGTAAACATAAATCTTAAGAAAACCAGATGAATTGGAAGAAAATATGATAAAATTTGAAGTAAATATAAATCTTAAGAAATTTGATGAAATTTGAAGTGAATATAAACCTTAAGAAAATTTGAAATAAACATAAATCTTAAGAAAATAAGATGAATTTTAAATAAAATATCATGAAATTTGAAGTGAAATTAAATCTTCAGAAATTTGATGAAATTTGAAGTGAATATAAACCTTGAGTAAATCTTATGCAATTTGAAATAAACATAAATGTTAAGAAAATTAGATGAAATTTGAAGAAAATATCATGAAATTTGAAGAAAATATCATGAAATTTGAAGTGAAATTAAACCCTAAGAAAATTTGATGAAATTTTAAGTGAACAAAATTTTAAAGAAAATCTGATGAAATTTGAAGAAAATATAAGGAAATTTGAAGTAAACATAAATCTTAAGAAAACCAGATGAATTTGAAGAAAATTTAATAAAATTTGAAGTAAATATAAATCTTAAGAAATTTGATTAAATTTGAAGAGAATATAAACCTTATGAAAATTTGAAGTAAACATAAATCTTAAGAAAATCTGATGAAATTTGAAGAAAATATCATGAAATTTGAAGTAAATTTAAATCTTAATAAATTTAATGAAATTTAAAGTGAATTTAAACCTTCAGTAAATCTAATGAAATTAGAAGTAAACATAAATCTTAAGAAAATCTGATGAAATTTGAAGAAAATTTCATGTAATTTGAAGTAAATTTAAGTCCTAAGAAATTTGATGAAATTTGAAGTTAATATAAACCTTAAGTAAATCTGATGAAATTAGAAGTAAACATAAATCTTAAGAAAATCAGATGAAATTTGAAGAAAATATCATGAAATTTGACGTGAACTTAAATCTTAAGAAATCTGATGAATTTTGAAGTGAGCATAAACCTTAAGTAAATCTAATGAAATTTGAAGAAAGCATAAATCTTAAGAAAATTAGATGAAATTTGAAGAAAGTATCATGAATTTTGAAGTGAACTTAAATCTTAAGAAATTTGATGAAACTTGAAGTGAATATAAACGTTAAGAAAGTATAATGAAATTAGAACTAAACATAAATCTTAAGAAAATCACATGAAATTTGAAGAAAATCTGATGAATTTGGAATTGAACTTAAATCTTAAGAAATTTGATGAAATTTGAAGTGAATATAAACGTTTAGAAAGGATAATGAAATTAGAACTAAACATAAATCTTAAAAAAATCGGAAGAAATTTGAAGAAACTCTGATGAAATTTGAAGAAAATCAGTTGAAATTTGAAGTAAACATAAATCTTAAGAAAACCAAATGAATTGGTAGAAAATATGATAAAATTTAAACTAAATATAAATTTTAAGAAATTTGATTAAATTTGAAATAAATATAAACCTTAAGAAAATTTGAAGTAAACATAAATCTTAAGAAAATCAGATGAAATTTGAAGAAAATATCATGAAATTTGAAGTGAACTTAGGTCTTAAGAAATTTGATGAAATTTGAAGTGAATATAAACCTTAAGTAAATCTTATGAAATTTGAAATAAACATAAATCATAAGAAAATCAGATGAAATTTGAAGAAAATATCATAAAATATGAAGAAAGTATCATGAAATTTGAAGTGAAATTAAATCTTAAGAAATTTGATGAAAGTGAATATACACCTTAAGAAAATATGATGAAATTTGAAGTAAACATTAAAATCGGATGAAATTTGAAGAAAATGTCATGAAATTTGAAGTGAACTTAAATCTTAAGAAATTTGATGTAATTTGAAGTGAATATAAACCTTAAGAAAATCTGAAGAAATTTGAAGTAAACAAAAATTTTAAGAAAATTGAATGAAATTTGAAGAAAATCTGATGAAATTTGAAGTAAACATAAATCTTAAGAAAACCAGATGAATTTGAAGGATATATAATAAAATTTGAAGTAAATATAAATCTTAAGAAATTTGATTAAATTTGAAGTGAATATAAACCTTAAGAAAATTTGAGGTGAACATAAATCCTAAGAAAATCGGATGAAATTTGAAGAAAATTTCATGAAATTTGAAGTAAATTTAAGTCTTAAGAAATTTGATGAAATTTGAAGTTAATATACACCTTAAGTAAATATGATGAAATTAGAAGTAAACATAAATCTTAAGAAAATCAGATGAAATTTGAAGAAAATATCATGAAATTTGATGTGATCTTAAATCTTAAGAAATTTGATGAAATTTGAAGTGAATATAAACCTTAAGAAATTTGATGAATTTTGAAGTAAGCATAAACCTTAAGTAAATCTGATGAAATCTGAAGAAAACATAATTCTTAAGAAAATCAGATGAAATTTGAAGAAAATATCATGAATTTGGAATTGAACTTAAATCTTAAGAAATTTGATGAAATTTGAAGTGAATATAAACGTTAAGAAAGGATATTGAAATTAGAACTAAACATAAATCTTAAGAAAATCGGAAGAAATTTGAAGAAAATTTGATGAAATTTGAAGAAAATCTGTTGAAATTTGAAGTAAACATAAATCTTAAGAAAACCAGATGAATTGGAAGAAAATATGATAAAATTTGAACTAAATATAAATCTTAAGAAATTTGATTAAATTTGAAGTAAATATAAACCTTAAGAAAATTTGAAGTAAACATAAATCTTAAGAAAATAAGATGAAATTTGAAGAAAATATCATGAAATTTGAAGTGAACTTAGGTCTTAAGAAATTTGATGAAATTTGACGTGAATATAAACCTTAAGTAAATCTTATGACGTTTGAAATAAACATAAATCATAAGAAAATCAGATAAAAATTGAAGAAAATATCATGAAATATGAAGAACGTATCATGAAATTTGAAGTGAAATTAAATCTTAAGTAATTTAATGAAATTGAATATACACCTTAAGAAAATATGATGAAATTTGAAGTAAACATAAAAATCGGATGAAATTTGAAGAAAATGTCATGAAATTTGAAGTGAACTTAAATCTTAAGAAATTTGATGTAATTTGAAGTAAATATAAACCTTAAGAAAATCTGAAGAAATTTGAAGGAAACAAAAATTTGAAGAAAATTGAATGAAATTTGAAGAAAATCTGATGAAATTTGAAGTAAATAAATCTTAAGAAAACCAGATAAATTTGAAGAAAATCTAATAAAATTTGAAGTAAATATAAATCTTAAGAAATTTGATTAAATTTGAAGAAAATTTCATGAAATTTGAAGTAAATTTAAGTCTTAAGAAATTTGATGAAATTTGAAGTTAATATACACCTTAAGTAAATATGATGAAATTAGAAGTAAACATAAATCTTAAGAAAATCAGACAAAGAAAATATCATGAAATTTGATTTGATCTTAAATCTTAAGAAATTTGATGAAATTTGAAGTGAATATAAACCTTAAGAAAATCTTATGAAATTTGAAATAAACATAAATCATAAGAAAATCAAATGAAATTTGAAGAAAATATCATGAAATTTGAAGTAAATTTAAATCTTAAGAAATTTGATGAATTTTGAAGTGAGTATAAACCTTAAGTAAATCTGATGAAATTTGAAGAAAACATAAATCTTAAGAAATCAGATGAAATTTAAAGAAAATATCATGAATTTGGAATTGAACTTAAATCTTAAGAAATTTGATGAAATTTGAAGTGAATATAAACGTTAAGAAAGGATAATGAAATTAGTACTAAACATAAAACTTAAGAAAATCGGATGAAATTTGAAGAAAATCTGATGAAATTTGAAGAAAATCTGTTGAAATTTGAAGTAAACATAAATCTTAAGAAAACCAGATGAATTGGAAGAAAATATGATAAAATTTGAACTAAATATAAATCTTAAGAAATTTGATTAAATTTGAAGTGAATATAAACCTTAAGAAAATTTGAAGTAAACATAAATCTTAAGAAAATCAGATGAAATTTGAAGAAAATATCATGAAATTTGAAGTGAACTTAAATCTTAAGAAATTTGATGAAATTTGAAGTGAATATAAACCTTAAGTAAATCTTATGAAATTTGAAATAAACATAAATCATAAGAAAATCAGATGAAATTTGAAGAAAATATCATGAAATTTGAAGAAAGTATCATGAAATTTGAAGTGAAATTAAATCCTAAGAAATTTGATGAAAGTGAATATATACCTTCAGAAAATATGATGAAATTTGAAGTAAACATAAAAATTGGATGAAATTTGAAGAAAATGTCATGAATTTTGAAGTGAACTTAAATCTTAAGAAATTTTATGTAATTTGAAGTGAATATAAACCTTAAGAAAATTTGAAGAAATTTGAAGTAAATCTTATGAAATTTGAAGTAAACATAAATCTTAAGAAAACCAGATGAATTTGAAGTAAATCTAATAAAATTTGAAGTAAATATAAATCTTAAGAAATTTGATTAAATTTGAAGTGAATATAAACCATAAGAAAATTTGAAGTAAACATAAATCTTAATAAAATCAGATGAAATTTGAAGAAAATATCATTAAATTTGAAGTGAACTTAAATCTTAAGAAATTCGATAAAAATTTGAAGTGAATATAAACCTTAAGTAAATCTGATGAAATTTGAAATAAACATAAGTCTTAAGAAATTTGATGAAAATTGAAGTTAATATAAACCTTAAGTAAATCTGATGAAATTAGAAGAAAACATAAATCTAAAGAAAATCAGATGAAATTTGAAGAAAATATCATGAAATTTGAAGTGAACTTAAATCTTAAGATTTTTGAAGTGAATATAAACCTTTAGAAAATCAGATGAAATTTGAAGAAAATATCATGAAATATGAAGTGAACTTAAATCTTAAGAAATTTGATGAAATTTGAATTGAATATAAACCTTAAGAAAGTATAATGAAATTTGAGCTAAACATTAATCTTAAGAAAATCGGATGAAATTTGAAGAAAATATCATGAAATTTGAAGTAAATTTAAATTTGAAGAAATTTTATGAATTTTGAAGTGAGTATAAACCTTAAGTAAATCTGATGAAATTTGAAGAAACCATAAATCTTAAGAAAATCAGATGAAATTTGAAGAAAATAGCATAAATTTTTAAGTGAACTTAAATCTTAAGAATATTGATGAAATTTGAAGTGAATATAAACGTTAAGAGAGTATAATGAAATTAGAACTAAACATAAATCTTAAGAAAATCGTATGAAATTTGAGGAAAATCTGATTAAATTTGAAGAAAAATTGTTGAAATTTGAAGTAAACATAAATCATAAGAAAATCCGATGAAATTTGAAGGAAATATCATGAAATTTGAAGGAAATATCATGAAATTTGAAGAAAATATCATGAAATTTATAGTGAAATGAAATCGGATGAAATTTGCAGAAAATATCATGAATTTTTAAGTGAACTTAAAACTTTGGAAATTTGATGAAATTTGAAGTGAATATAAACCTTAAGAAAATCTGAAGAAATTTGATGTAAACAAAAATTTTAAGAAAGTCGAATGAAATTTGAAGAAAACCTGATAAAATTTGAAGTAAACATAAATCTTAAGAAAACCAGATGAATTTGAAGAAAATCTAATAAAATTTGAAGTAAATATAAATCTTAAGAAATTTGATTAAATTTGAAGTGAATATCAACCTTAAGAAAATTTGAAGTGAACATAAATCTTAAGAAAATCAGATGAAATTTTAAGAAAACTTCATGAAATTTGAAGTAAATTTAAGTCTAAAGAAATTTGAAGTTAATATAAACCTTAAGTAAATATGAAGAAATTAGAAGTAAACATAAATCTTAAAAAAATCAGATGAAATTTGAAGAAAATATCATGAAATTTTAAGTGAACTTAAATCTTCAGAAATTTGATGAAATTTGAAGTGAATATAAACCTTAAGAAAGTTTAATGAAATTTGAGTTAAACATAAATCTTAGGAAAATCGGATGAAATTTGAAGAAAACATCATAAATTTGATGAATTTTGAAGTGAGTATAAACCTTAAGTAAATCTGATGAAATTTGAAGAAAACATAAATCTTAAGAAAATCAGATGAAATTTGAAGAAAATATCATAAATTTGGAAGTGAACTTAAATCTTAAGAAATTTGATGAAATTTGAAGTGAATATAAACGTTAAGAAAGTATAATGAAATTAGAACTAAACATAAATCTTAAGAAAATCAGATGAAATTTGAAGAAAATCTAATGAAATTTGAAGAAAATCTAATGAAATTTGAAGTAAACATAAATCTTAAGAAAACCAGATGAATTGGAAGAAAATATGATAAAATTTGAACTAAATATAAATCTTAAGAAATTTGACTAAATTTGAAGTGAATATAAACCTTAAGAAAATTGGAAGTAAATATAAATCATAAGTAAATCAGATGAAATTTGAAGAAAATATCATTAAATTTGAAGAAAATATTATGAAATTTGAAGTGAAATTAAAACTTAATAAATTTGATGAAAGTTAATATAACATTTAAGAAAATATGATGAAATTTGAAGTAAACATAAAAATCGAATGAAATTTGAAGAAAATGTCATGAATTTTGAAGTGACCTTAAATTTTAAGAAATTTGAAGTGAATATAAACCTTAAAAAAATCTGAAAAAAATTTTAGTAAATAAAAATTTTAAGAAAATCGAATGAAATTTGAAGAAAATCTGATGAAATTTTAAGTAAATATAAATCTTAAGAAAACCAGATGAATTTGACGAAAATCTAATAAAATTTGAAGTAAATATAAATCTTAAGAAATTTGATTAAGTTTGAAGTGAATATAAATCTGAAGAAATTTAATTATATTTGAAGTGAATATAAACCTTAAGAAAATATGAAGTAAACATAAATCTTATGAAAATCGGATGAAATTTGAAAAAAATTTCATGAAATTTGAAGTAAATTTAAGTCTTAAGAAGTTTGTTGAAATTTGAAATTAATGTAAACCTTAAGTAAATCTGATGAAAATAGAAGTAAACATAAATCTTAAGAAAATCAGATGAAATTTGAAGAAAATATCACGAAATTTGAAGTGAACTTAAATCTTAAGAAATTTGATGAAATTTGAAGTGAATATAAACCTTAAGAAAATATGAGGTAAACATAAGAAAATCAGATGAAATTTGAAGAAAATATCATTAAATTTGAAGAAAATGTCATGAATTTTGAAGTGAACTTAAATCTTAAGAAATTTGATGAAATTTTAAGTGAATATAAACCTTTAGAAAATCTTAAGAAATTTGAAATAAACAAAAATTTTAAGAAAATCGAATGAAATTTGAACAAAATCTGATGAAATTTGAAGTAAACATAAATCTTAAGAAAACCAGATGAATTTGAAGAAAATCTAATAAAATTTGAAGTACATATAAATCTTAAGAAATTTGATTAAGTGTGAACTGAATATAAACCTTAAGAAAATTTGAAACAAACATAAATATTAAGAAAATCGGATGAATTTTGAAGAAAATTTGATGAAATTTGAAGTAAATTTAAGTCTTAAGAAATTTAATGAAATTTGAATTTAATATAAACCTTAAGTAAATCTGATGAAATCAGAAGTAAACATAAATCTTAAGAAAATCAGATGAAATTTGAAGAAAATATCATTAAATTTGAAGTGAACTTAAATCTTAAGAAATTTGATGAAATTTGAAGTAAATATAAACCTTAAGAAAGTATAATGAAATTTGAACTAAACATAGATCTTAAGAAAATCGGATAAAATTTGAAGAAAATATCATGAAATTTGAAGTAAATTTAAATCTTAAGAGATTTGATGAATTTTGAAGTGAGTATAAACCTTAAGTAAACCTGATGAAATTTGAAGAAAACATATATCTTAAGAAAATCAGATGAAATTTGATGAAATTTGTTGAAATTTGAAGTGAATATAAACGTTAAGAAAGTATAATGAAAATAGAACTAAACATAAATCTTAAGAAAATCGGATGAAATTTCAAGAAAATCTGATGAAATTTGAAGAAAATCTGTTGAAATTTGAAGTAAACATAAATCTTAAGAAAAACATATGAATTTGAAGAAAATATCAGCAAAACTGAAGTGAACTTAAATCTTAAGAAATATGATGAAATTTGAAGTGAATATAAACCTTAAGTAAATCTTATGAAATTTGAAATAAACATAAATCATTAGAAAATCAGATGAAATTTAAAGAAAATATCATGAAATTTGAAGAAAATATCATGAAATTTGAAGTGAAATTAAATCTTAAGAAATTCGATGAAAGTGAATATAAATCTTAAGAAAATACGATGAAATTTGAAGTAAACATAAAAATCGGATGATATTTGAAGAAAATGTCATGTATTTTGAAGTGAACTTAAATCTTATGAAATTTGAAGTGAATATAAACCTTAAGAAAGTATAATGAAATTTGAGCTAAACATAAATCTTAAGAAAATTGGATGAAATTTGAAGTAAATTTAAATATTAAGAAATTTGATGAATTTTTAAGTGAGTATAAACCTTAAGTAAATCTGATGAAATTTGAAGAAAACATATATCTTAAGAAAATCAGATGAAATTTGAAGAAAATATCATGAATTTGGAAGTGAACTTAAATCTTAAGAAATTTGATTAAATTTGAAGTGAATATAAACCTTAAGAAAATTTGAAGTAAACATAAATCTTAAGAAAATCAGATAAAATTTGAAGAAAATATCATGAAATTTGAAGTGAACTTAAATATTAAGAAATTTGATGAAAGTAAAAGTGAATATAAATCTTTAGTAAATCTTATGAAATTTGAAATAAACATAAATCATAAGAAAATCAGATGAAATTTGAAATGAAATTAAATCTTAAGAAATTTGATGAAAGTGAATATAAACCTTAAGAAAATATGATGAAATTTGAAGTATACATAAAAATGGAATGAAATTTGAAGAAAATGTCATGAATTTTGAAGTGAACTTAAAACTTAAGAAATTTGATGAAATTTGAAGTGAATATAAACTTAAGAAAATCTGAACAAATTTGAAGTAAACAAAAATTTTAAGAAAATCGAATGAAATTTGAAGAAAATCTTATGAAATTTGAAGTAAAAATAAATCTTAAGAAAACCAGATGAATTTGAAGAAAATCTAATAATATTTGAAGTAAATATAAATCTTAAGAAATTTGTTAAATTTGAAGTGAATATAAACCTTAAGAAAATTTGAAGTAAACATAAATCTTAAGAAAATCGGATGAAATTTGAAGTAAATTTAAGTCTTAAGAAATTTGATGAAATATGAAGTTAATATAAACCTTAAGTAAGATGAAATTAGAAGTAAACATAAATCTTAAGAAAATCAGATGAAATTTGAAGAAAATATCATGAAATTTGAAGTGAACTTAAATTTTAAGAAATTTGATGAATTTTGAAGTGAGTATAAACCTTAAGTAAATCTGATGGAATTTGAAGAAATCATAAATCTTAAGAAAATAAGATGAAATTTGAAGAAAATTTCATGAAATTTGAAGTGAACTTAAATCTTAAGAAATTTGATGAAATTTGAAGTGAATAGAAACCTTAAGTAAATCTTATGAAATTTGAAATAAACATAAATCATAAGAAAATCAGATGAAATTTGAAGAAAATATCATGAAATATGAAGTGAAATTAAATCTTAAGAAATTTGATGAAAGTGAATATAAACCGTAAGAAAATATGATGAAATTTGAAGTAAACATAAAAATCGGATGAAATTTGAAGAAAATGTCATGAATTTTGAAGTGCACTTAAATCTTAAGAAATTTGATGAAATTGGAAGTGAATATAAACCTTAAGAAAATCTGAAGAAATTTGAAGTAAACAAAAAATTTTAGAAAATCGAATGAAATTTGAAGAAAATCTGATGAAATTTGAAGTAAACATAAATCTAAAGAAAATCGGACGAAATTTTAAGAAAATTTCATGAAATTTGAAGTAAATTTAAGTCTTAAGAAATTTGATGAAATTTGAAGTTAATATAAAACTTAAGTAAATCTGATGAAATTAGAAGTAAACATAAATCTGAAGAAAATCAGATGAAATTTGATGAAAACATCAGGAAATTTAAGTGAACTTAAATCTTAAGAAATTTGAAGTAAATATAAAGCTTGAGAAAGTATAATTAAATTTGAACTAATCATAAATCTTAAGAAAATCGGATGAAATTTGAAGAAAATATTATGAAATTTGAAGTAAATTTAAATCTTTAGAAATTTGATGAATTTTGAAGAGAGTCTAAACTTAAGTAAATCTGATAAAATTTGAAGAAAACATAAATCTTAAGAAAATCAGATGAAATTTGAAGAAAATATCATGAATTTTGAAGTGAACTTAAATCTTAAGAAATTTGATGAAATTTGAAGTGAATATAAACGTTAAGAAAGTATAATGAAAAAAGAACTAAACATAAATCTTAAGAAAATCGGATGAAATTTGAAGAAAATATGATGAAATTTGAAGAAAATCTATTGAAATTTGAAGTAAACATAAATCTTTAGAAATGAATTGGAAGAAAATATGATAAAAATTTGAACTAAATATAAATCTTAAGAAATTTGATTTAATTTGAAGTGAATATAAACCTTAAGAAAATTTGAAGTAAACATAAATCTTTAGAAAATAATATGAAATTTGAAGAAAATATCATGAAATTTGAAGTGAACTTAAATCTTAAGAAATTTGATGAAATTTGAAGTGAATATAAACCTTAAGTAAATCTTATGAAATTTGAAATAAACATAAATCATAAGAAAATCAAATGAAATTTGAAGAAAATATCATGAAATTTGAAGTGAAATTAAATCTTAAGAAATTTGATGAAAGTGAATATAAACCTTAAGAAAATATGATGAAATTTGAAGTAAACATAAAAATCGGATGAAATTTGAAGAAAATGTTATGAAATTTTGATGTGAACTTAAATCTTAAGAAATTTGAAGTGAATATAAACCTTAAGAGAATCTGAAGAAATTTGAAGTAAACATAAATCTTAAGAAAATCAGATGAAATTTGAAGAAAATATCATGAAATTTGAAGTGAATTTAAATCTTAAGAAATTTGATGAAATTTGAAGTGAATATAAACCTTAAGAAAGGATAATGAAATTTGAACTAAACATAAATCTTAAGAAAATCGGATGCAATTTAAAGAAAATATCATGAAATTTGAAGTAAATTTAAATCTTAAGAAATTTGATGAATTTTGAAATGAATATAAACCTTAAGTAAATCTGATGAAATTTGAAGAAAACATAAATCTTAAGAAAATCAGATAAAATTTAAAGAAAATATAATGAATTTTGAAGTGAACTTAAATCTTAAGAAATTTGATGAAATTTGAAGTGAATTAAACGTTAAGTAAATCTTATGAAAATTGAAATAAACATAAATCATAAGAAAATTCGATGAAATTTGAAGAAAATATCATGAAATTTGAAGAAAATATCATGAAATTTGAAGTGAAATTAAATCTTAAGAAATTTGATGAAAGTGAATATAAATCTTAAGAAAATATTAAGAAATTTGAAGTAAACATAAAAATCTGATGAAATTTGAAGAAATGTCATGAATTTTGAAGTGAACTTAAATCTTAAGAAATTTGATGAAAGTTGAAGTGAATATAAACCTAAAGAAAATCCGAAGAAATTTGAATTAAACAAAAATTTGAAGAAAATCGAATGAAATTTTAAGAAAATCTAATGAAATTTGAAGTAAACATAAATCTTAAGAAAACCAGATGAATTTGAAGAAAATCTAATAAAGTTTGAACTAAATATAAATCTTAAGTAATTTGATTACATTTGAAGTGAATATAACCCTTAAGAAAACTTGAAGTAAACATAAATCTTAAGAAAATCAGATGAAATTTGAAGAAAATTTCATGAAATTTGAAGAAAATTTCATGAAATTGGAAGTAAATTTCATGAAAATTGAAGTAAATTTAAGTCTTAAGAAATTTGATGAAATTTGAAGTTAATATAAACCTTAAGTAAATCTGATGAAATTTGAACTAAACTTAAATCTTAAGAAAATCGGATGAAATTTGAAGAAAATATCATGAAATTTGAAGTAAATTTAAATCTTAAGAAATTTGATGAAATTTGAAGTAAGTATAAACCTTAAGTAAATCCGATGAAATTTGAAGTAAACATAAATCTTAAAGAAAATCAAATGACATTTGAAGAAAATATCATGAAATTTGAGGTGAACTTAAATCTTAAGAAATTTGATGAAATTTGAAGTGAATATAATAGTTAAGAAAGTATAATGAAATTAGAACTAAACATAAATCTAAAGTAAATCGAATGAAATTTGAAGAAAATCTGATGAAATTTGAAGAAAATCTGTTGAAATTTGAAGTAAACATAAATCTTAAGAAAACAAGATGAATTGAAAGAAAATATGATAAAATTTGAAGTATATATAAATCTTAGGAAATTTGATTAAATTTGAAGTGATTATAAACCTTAAGAAAATTTGAAATAAACATAAATCATTAGAAAATCAGATGAAATTTGAAGAAAATATCATTAAATTTGAAGAAAATATCATGAAATTTGAAGTGAAATTAAATCTTAAGAAATTTGATGAAAGTGAACATAAACCTTAAGAAAATATTTTGAAATTTGAAGTTAACATAAAAATCGGATGAAATTTGAAGAAAATCGAATGAAATTTGAAGAAAATCTGATGAAATTTGAATTAAAAATAAATCTAAAGAAAACCAGATGAATTTGAAGAAAATCTAATAAATTTGAAGTAAATATAAATCTTAAGAAATTTGATTAAATTTGATGTGAAGATTAAACCTTAAGAAAATTTGAAGTAAACGTAAATCTTAAGAATATCGGATGAAATTTGAAGAAAATTTCATGAAATTTGAAGTAAATTTAAGTGTTAAGAAATTTGATGAAATTTGAAGTTAATATAAACCTTAAGTAAATCTGTTGAAATTAGAAGTAAACATAAATCTTAAGAAAATCATATGAAATTTGGAGAAAATATCATGAAATTTGAAGTGAATATAAACCTTAAGAAATTTGATGAAATTTGAACTAAACATAAATCTTAAGAAAATCGGATGAAATTTGAAGAAAATATCATGAAATTTGAAGTAAATTAAAATCTTAAGAAATTTGATGAATTTTGAAGTGAATATAAACCTTAAGTAAATCTGATGAAATTTGAAGAAAACATAAATCTTAAGAAAATAAGATCAAATTTGGAGAAAATATCATGAATTTTGAAGTGAACTTAAATCTTAAGAAATTTGATGAAATTTGAAGTGAATATAAACGTTAAGAAAGTATAATGAAATTAGAACTAAACATAAATCTTAAGAAAATCGAATGAAATTTGTAGAAAAACTGATGAAATTTAAAGTAAAATCTGTTGAAATTTCATTATACTTTCTTAACGTTTATATTCACTTGAAATTTCTTCAATTCTTAAGATTAAGTTCACTTTAAATGTCATGATATTTTCTTTAAATTTCATCCGATTTTCTTAAGATTTATGTTTAGTTCAAATTTCATTATACTTTCTTAAGGTTTATATTCACTTCAAATTTCATCAAATTTCTTAAGATTTAAGTTCACTTCAAATTTCATGATATTTTCTCCAAATTTCATCGATTTCTTGATTTATGTTTACTTCTAATTTCAACAGATTTACTTAAGGTTTATA
This sequence comes from Vicia sativa, assembly GCA_021764765.1. NCBI lineage: Eukaryota > Viridiplantae > Streptophyta > Magnoliopsida > Fabales > Fabaceae > Vicia > Vicia sativa. Next base: position 2,086,183 of record CM038792.1, read on the forward strand.
TTAACTTCAAATTTCATCAAATTTCTTAACACTTAAATTTACTTCAAATTTCATGAAATTTTTTTCAAATTTCATCCGATATTCTTAAGATTTACGTTTACTTCAAATTTTCTTAAGGTTTAATATTCACATCATATTTACTTCAAATTTTATTAGATTTTCTTCAAATTCGTCTGGTTTTCCTTAGATTTATTTTTAATTCAAATTCCATGAGATTTTCTTCAAATTTCATTCGATTTTCTTAAAATTTTTGTTTACTTCAAATTTCTTCAGATTTTCTTAAGGTTTATATTCACTTCAAATTTCATCAAATTTCTTAAGATTTAAGTTCACTTCAAAATTCATGACATTTTCTTCAAATTTCATCCGATTTTTATGTTAACTTCAAATTTCAAAATATTTTCTTAAGGTTTATATTCACTTTCATCAAATTTCTTAAGATTTAATTTCACTTCAAATTTCATGATATTTTCTTCAAATTTCATCTGATTTTCTTATGATTTATGTTTATTTCAAATTTCGTAAGATTTACTTAAGGTTTATATTCACTTCAAATTTCGTGAAATTTCTTAAGACCTAAGTTCACTTCAAATTTCATGATATTTTCTTCAAATTTCATCTGATTTTCTTAAGATTTATGTTTACTTCAAATTTTCTTAAGGTTTATATTCACTTCAAATTTAATCAAATTTCTTAAGATTTATATTTACTTCATATTTTATCATATTTTCTTCCAATTCATCTGGTTTTCTTAAGATTTATCTTTACTTCAAATTTCAACAGATTTTCTTCAAATTTCATCAGATTTTCTTCAAATTTCATTCGATTTACTTTAGATTTATGTTTAGTTCTAATTTCATTATACTTTCTTAACTATTATATTCACTTCAAATTTCATCAAATTTCTTAAGATTTAAGTTCACCTCAAATTTCATGATATTTTCTTCAAATGTCATTTGATTTTCTTTAAGATTTATGTTTACTTCAAATTTCATCGGATATACTTAAGGTTTATATTCACTTCAAAATTCATCAAATTTCTTAAGACTTAAATTTACTTCAATTTTCATGAAATTTAAGTCCAATTTCATGAAATTTTCTTCAAATTTCATCTGATTTTCTTAAGATTTATGTTTACTTCAAGTTTTCTTAAGGGTTATATTCACTTCAAATGTAATCTAATTACTTAAGATTTATATTCATTTCAAACTTTATTAGATTTTCTTCAAATTCATCTGGTTTTCTTAAGATTTATGTTTACTTCAAATTTCATCAGATTTTCTTAAAATTTCATTCTATTTTCTTCAAATTTTTGTTTAATTCAAATTTCTTCGGATTTTCTTTAGGTTTATATTCACTTCAACTTTCATGAAATTTCTTAAGATTTAAGTTCACTTCAAAATTCATGACATTTCTTCAAATTTCATCAGATTTTTTTGTTTACTTCAAATTTCTTAATATTTTCTTAAGATTTATATTCACTTTCATCAAATATCTTAAGATTTAATTTCACTTCAAATTTCATGATATTTTCTTCAAATTTCATGATATTTTCTTCAAATTTCATCGAATTTTCTTATGATTTATGTTTATTTCAATTTTCATAAGATTTACTTAAGGTTTATATTTACTTTAAATTTCATCAAATTTCTTAAGAGTTAAGTTCACTTCAAATTTCATGATATTTTCTTCAAATTTCATGATATTTTCTTCAAATTTCATCAAATTTTCTTATGTTTTATGTTTATTTCAATTTTCATCAAATTTCTTAAGAGTTAAATTTACTTCAAATTTCATCAAATTTACTTCAAATTTCATCAAATTTTCATCAAATTTTCATCAAATTTCATCCGATTTTCTTAAGATTTATGTTTACTTCAAGTTTTCTTAAGGTTTAATATTCACTTCCAATTTAATCAAATTTCTTAAGATTTATATTTACTTCAAATTTTGTTAGATTTTTTTCAAATTCATCTCGTTTTCTTTAGATTTATTTTTAATTCAAATTTCATCAGATTTTCTTCAAATTTCATTCGATTTTCCTAAAATTTTTGTATACTTCAAATTTCTTCAGATTTTCTTAAGGTTTATATTCACTTCAAATTTCATCAAATTTCTTAAGATTTAAGTTCACTTCAAAATTCATGACATTTTCTTCAAATTTCATCCGATTTTTATGTTAACTTCAAATTTCAAAATATTTTGTTAAGGTTTATATTCACTTTCATCAAATTTCTTAAGATTTAATTTCACTTCAAATTTCATGATATTTTCTTCAAATTTCATCTGATTTTCTTATGATTTATGTTTATTTCAAATATCATAAGATTTACTTAAGGTTTATATTCACTTCAAATTGCATGAAATTTCTTAAGACTTAATTTCACTTCAAATTTCATGATATTTTCTTAAAATTTCATCTGATTTTCTGAAGATTTATGTTTACTTCAAATTTTCTTAAGGTTTATATTCACTTCAAATTTAATCAAATTTCTTAAGATTTATATTTACTTTAAATTTTATCATATTTTCTTCCAATTCATCTGGTTTTCTTAAGATTTATGTTTACTTCAAATTTCAACAGATTTTCTTCAAATTTCATCAGGTTTTCTTCAAATTTCATTCCATTTACTTTAGATTTATGTTTAGTTCTAATTTCATTATACTTTCTTAACTATTATATTCACTTCAAATGTCATCAAATTTCTTAAGATTTAAGTTCTCCTCAAATTTCATGATATTTTCTTCAAATGTCATCTGATTTTCTTTAAGATTTATGTTTACTTCAAATTTCAACGGATTTACTTAAGGTTTATACTCACTTCAAATTTCATCAAATTTCTTAAGATTTAAATTTACTTCAAATTTCATGATATTTTCTTAAAATTTCATCCGATTTTCTTAAGATTTATGTTTAGTTCAAATTTCATCAGATTTACTTAAGGTTTATATTAACTTCAAATTTCATCAAATTTCTTAAGACTTAAATTTATTTCAAATTTACTTCAAATTTCATGAAATTTTCATCAAATTTCATCCGATTTTCTTAAGATTTATGTTTACTTCAAATTTTCCTAAGGTTTAATATTCACTTCCAATTTAATCAAATTTCTTAAGATTTATATTTACTTCAAATTTTGTTAGATTTTCTTCAAATTCATCGGTTTTTTTAGATTTATTTTTAATTCAAATTTCATCAGATTTTCTTCAAATTTCATTCGATTTTCTTAAAATTTTTGTTTACTTCAAATTTCTTCAGATTTTCTTAAGGTTTATATTCACTTCAAATTTCATCAAATTTCTTAAGATTTAAGTTCACTTCAAAATTCATGACATTTTCTTCAAATTTCATCCGATTTTTATGTTAACTTCAAATTTCAAAATATTTTCTTAAGGTTTATATTCACTTTCATCAAATTTCTTAAGATTTAATTTCACTTCAAATTTCATGATATTTTCTTCAAATTTCATCTGATTTTCTTATGATTTATGTTTATTTCAAATTTCAAGATTTACTTAAGGTTTATATTCACTTCAAATTTCATGAAATTTCTTAAGACTTAAGTTCACTTCAAATTTCATGATATTTTCTTCAAATTTCATCTGATTTTCTTAAGATTTATGTTTACTTCAAATTTTCTTAAGGTTTATATTCACTTCAAATTTAATCAAATTTCTTAAGATTTATATTTACTTCAAATTTTATCATATTTTCTTCCAATTCATCTGGTTTTCTTAAGATTTATGTTTACTTCAAATTTCAACAGATTTTCTTCAAATTTCATCAGATTTTCTTCAAATTTCATTCGATTTACTTTAGATTTATGTTTAGTTCTAATTTCATTATACTTTCTTAACTATTATATTCACTTCAAATGTCATCAAATTTCTTAAGATTTAAGTTCTCCTCAAATTTCATGATATTTTCTTCAAATGTCATCTGATTTTCTTTAAGATTTATGTTTACTTCAAATTTCAATGGATTTACTTAAGGTTTATACTCACTTCAAATTTCATCAAATTTCTTAAGATTTAAATTTACTTCAAATTTCATGATATTTTCTTAAAATTTCATCCGATTTTCTTAAGATTTATGTTTAGTTCAAATTTCATCAGATTTACTTAAGGTTTATATTAACTTCAAATTTCATCAAATTTCTTAAGACTTAAATTTATTTCAAATTTCATCAAATTTACTTCAAATTTCATGAAATTTTCATCAAATTTCATCCGATTTTCTTAAGATTTATGTTTACTTCAAGTTTTCTTAAGGTTTAATATTCACTTCCAATTTAATCAAATTTCTTAAGATTTATATTTACTTCAAATTTTGTTAGATTTTCTTCAAATTCATCTGGTTTTCTTTAGATTTATTTTTAATTCAAATTTCATCAGATTTTCTTCAAATTTCATTCGATTTTCTTAAAATTTTTGTTTACTTCAAATTTCTTCAGATTTTCTTAAGGTTTATATTCACTTCAAATTTCGTCAAATTTCTTAAGATTTAAGTTCACTTCAAAATTCATGATATTTTCTTCAAATTTCATTCGATTTTTATGTTAACTTCAAATTTCAAAATATTTTCTTAAGGTTTATATTCACTTTCATCAAATTTCATAAGATTTAATTTCACTTCAAATTTCATGATATTTTCTTCAAATTTCATCTGATTTTCTTATGATTTATGTTTATTTCAAATTTCATAAGATTTACTTAAGGTTTATATTCACTTCAAATTTCATGAAATTTCTTAAGACTTATATTCACTTCAAATTTTATCATATTTTCTTCCAATTCATCTAGTTTTCTTAAGATTTATGTTTACTTCAAATTTTCTTAAGGTTTATATTCACTTCAAATTTAATCAAATTTCTTAAGATTTATATTTACTTCAAATTTTATCATATTTTCTTCCAATTCATCTGGTTTTCTTAAGATTTATGTTTACTTCAAATTTCAACAGATTTTCTTCAAATTTCATCAGGTTTTCTTCAAATTTCATTCGATTTACTTTAGATTTATGTTTAGTTCTAATTTCATTATACTTTCTTAACTATCATATTCACTTCAAATGTCATCAAATTTCTTAAGATTTAAGTTCTCCTCAAATTTCTTGATATTTTCTTCAAATGTCATCTGATTTTCTTTAAGATTTATGTTTACTTCAAATTTCAACGGATTTACTTAAGGTTTATACTCACTTCAAATTTCATCAAATTTCTTAAGATTTAAATTTACTTCAAATTTCATGATATTTTCTTAAAATTTCATCCGATTTTCTTAAGATTTATGTTTAGTTCAAATTTCATCAGATTTACTTAAGGTTTATATTAACTTCAAATTTCATCAAATTTCTTAAGACTTAAATTTATTTCAAATTTCATCAAATTTACTTCAAATTTCATGAAATTTTCATCAAATTTCATCCGATTTTCTTAAGATTTATGTTTACTTCAAGTTTTCTTAAGGTTTAATATTCACTTCCAATTTAATCAAATTTCTTAAGATTTATATTTACTTCAAATTTTGTTAGATTTTCTTCAAATTCATCTGGTTTTCTTTAGATTTATTTTTAATTCAAATTTCATCAGATTTTCTTCAAATTTCATTCGATTTTCTTAAAATTTTTGTTTACTTCAAATTTCTTCAGATTTTCTTAAGGTTTATATTCACTTCAAATTTCATCAAATTTCTTAAGATTTAAGTTCACTTCAAAATTCATGATATTTTCTTCAAATTTCATTCGATTTTTATGTTAACTTCAAATTTCAAAATATTTTCTTAAGGTTTATATTCACTTTCATCAAATTTCATAAGATTTAATTTCACTTCAAATTTCATGATATTTTCTTCAAATTTCATCTGATTTTCTTATGATTTATGTTTATTTCAAATTTCGTAAGATTTACTTAAGGTTTATATTCACTTCAAATTTCATGAAATTTCTTAAGACTTATATTCACTTCAAATTTTATCATATTTTCTTCCAATTCATCTAGTTTTCTTAAGATTTATGTTTACTTCAAATTTTCTTAAGGTTTATATTCACTTCAAATTTAATCAAATTTCTTAAGATTTATATTTACTTCAAATTTTATCATATTTTCTTCCAATTCATCTGGTTTTCTTAAGATTTATGTTTACTTCAAATTTCAATAGATTTTCTTCAAATTTCATCAGATTTTCTTCAAATTTCATCCGATTTACTTTAGATTTATGTTTAGTTCAAATTTCATTATACTTTCTTAACTATCATATTCACTTCAAATGTCATCAAATTTCTTAAGATTTAAGTTCTCCTCAAATTTCTTGATATTTTCTTCAAATGTCATCGATTTTCTTTAAGATTTATGTTTACTTCAAATTTCACGGATTTACTTAAGGTTTATACTCATTTCAAATTTCATCAAATTTCTTAAGATTTAAATTTACTTCAAATTTCATGATATTTTCTTAAAATTTCATCCGATTTTCTTAAGATTTATGTTTAGTTCAAATTTCATCAGATTTACTTAAGGTTTATATTAACTTCAAATTTCATCAAATTTCTTAAGACTTAAATTTATTTCAAATTTCATCAAATTTACTTTTCATGAAATTTTCATCAAATTCATCCGATTTTCTTAAGATTTATGTTTACTTCAAGTTTTCTTAAGGTTTAATATTCACTTCCAATTTAATCAAATTTCTTAAGATTTATATTTACTTCAAATTTTGTTAGATTTTCTTCAAATTCATCTGGTTTTCTTTAGATTTATTTTTAATTCAAATTTCATCAGATTTTCTTCAAATTTCATTCGATTTTCTTAAAATTTTTGTTTACTTCAAATTTCTTCAGATTTTCTTAAGGTTTATATTCACTTCAAATTTCATCAAATTTCTTAAGATTTAAGTTCACTTCAAAATTCATGATATTTTCTTCAAATTTCATTCGATTTTTATGTTAACTTCAAATTTCAAAATATTTTCTTAAGGTTTATATTCACTTTCATCAAATTTCATAAGATTTAATTTCACTTCAAATTTCATGATATTTTCTTCAAATTTCATCTGATTTTCTTATGATTTATGTTTATTTCAAATTTCGTAAGATTTACTTAAGGTTTATATTCACTTCAAATTTCATGAAATTTCTTAAGACTTATATTTACTTCAAATTTTATCATATTTTCTTCCAATTCATCTAGTTTTCTTAAGATTTATGTTTACTTCAAATTTTCTTAAGGTTTATATTCACTTCAAATTTAATCAAATTTCTTAAGATTTATATTTACTTCAAATTTTATCATATTTTCTTCCAATTCATCTGGTTTTCTTAAGATTTATGTTTACTTCAAATTTCAACAGATTTTCTTCAAATTTCATCAGATTTTCTTCAAATTTCATTCGATTTACTTTAGATTTATGTTTAGTTCTAATTTCATTATACTTTCTTAACTATTATATTCACTTCAAATGTCATCAAATTTCTTAAGATTTAAGTTCTCCTCAAATTTCATGATATTTTCTTCAAATGTCATCTGATTTTCTTTAAGATTTATGTTTACTTCAAATTTCAATGGATTTACTTAAGGTTTATACTCACTTCAAATTTCATCAAATTTCTTAAGATTTAAATTTACTTCAAATTTCATGATATTTTCTTAAAATTTCATCCGATTTTCTTAAGATTTATGTTTAGTTCAAATTTCATCAGATTTACTTAAGGTTTATATTAACTTCAAATTTCATCAAATTTCTTAAGACTTAAATTTACTACAAATTTCATCAAATTTACTTCAAATTTCATGAAATTTTCTTCAAATTTCATCCGATATTCTTAAAATTTATGTTTACTTCAAATTTTCTTAAGGTTTAATATTCACTTCCAATTTAATCAAATTTCTTAAGATTTATATTTACTTCAAATTTTGTTAGATTTTCTTCAAATTCATCTGGTTTTCTTTAGATTTATTTTTAATTCAAATTTCATCAGATTTTCTTCAAATTTCATTCGATTTTCTTAAAATTTTTGTTTACTTCAAATTTCTTCAGATTTTCTTAAGGTTTATATTCACTTCAAATTTCATCAAATTTCTTAAGATTTAAGTTCACTTCAAAATTCATGACATTTTCTTCAAATTTCATCCGATTTTTATGTTAACTTCAAATTTCAAAATATTTTCTTAAGGTTTATATTCACTTTCATCAAATTTCTTAAGATTTAATTTCACTTCATATTTCATCTGATTTTCTTATGATTTATGTTTATTTCAAATTTCATAAGATTTACTTAAGGTTTATATTCACTTCAAATTTCATGAAATTTCTTAAGACTTAAGTTCACTTCCAATTTCATGATATTTTCTTAAAATTTCATCTGATTTTCTTAAGATTTATGTTTACTTCAAATTTTCTTAAGGTTTATATTCACTTCAAATTTAATCAAATTTCTTAAGATTTATATTTACTTCAAATTTTCTCATATTTTCTTCCAATTCATCTGGTTTTCTTAAGATTTATGTTTACTTCAAATTTCAACAGATTTTCTTCAAATTTCATCAGATTTTCTTCAAATTTCATTCGATTTACTTTAGATTTATGTTTAGTTCTAATTTCATTATACTTTCTTAACTATTATATTCACTTCAACTGTCATCAAATTTCTTAAGATTTAAGTTCTCCTCAAATTTCATGATATTTTCTTCAAATGTCATCTGATTTTCTTTAAGATTTATGTTTACTTCAAATTTCAACGGATTTACTTAAGGTTTATACTCACTTCAAATTTCATCAAATTTCTTAAGATTTAAATTTACTTCAAATTTCATGATATTTTCTTAAAATTTCATCCGATTTTCTTAAGATTTATGTTTAGTTCAAATTTCATCAGATTTACTTAAGGTTTATATTAACTTCAAATTTCATCAAATTTCTTAAGACTTAAATTTACTTCAAATTTCATCAAATTTACTTCAAATTTCATCAAATTTTCATCAAATTTCATCCGATTTTCTTAAGATTTATGTTTACTTCAAGTTTTCTTAAGGTTTAATATTCACTTCCAATTTAATCAAATTTCTTAAGATTTATATTTACTTCAAATTTTGTTAGATTTTCTTCAAATTCATCTGGTTTTCTTTAGATTTATTTTTAATTCAAATTTCATCAGATTTTCTTCAAATTTCATTCAATTTTCTTCAAATTTTTGTTTACTTCAAATTTCTTCAGATTTTCTTAAGGTTTATATTCACTTCAAATTTCATCAAATTTCTTAATATTTAAGTTCACTTCAAAATTCATGACATTTTCTTCAAATTTCATCCGATTTTTATGTTTACTTCAAATTTCATCATATTTTCTTAAGGTTTATATTCACTTTCATCAAATTTCATAAGATTTAATTTCACTTCAAATTTCATGATATTTTCTTCAAATTTCATCTGATTTTCTTATGATTTATGTTTATTTCAAATTTCGTAAGATTTACTTAAGGTTTATATTCACTTCAAATTTCATGAAATTTCTTAAGACTTATATTTACTTCAAATTTTATCATATTTACTTCCAATTCATCTAGTTTTCTTAAGATTTATGTTTACTTTAAATTTTCTTAAGGTTTATTGAAGCAACTCGGTTTTCAAAAATCTTTTAAATTCTCGAAAACAGTGAAATCACCACCTAATTTTATTAGTTCTAAAAGAGCGGGAAATATAGATAAAACCCAAACAAGCGGATAAGGCGGTCTACGTGACCGAAAAAGTGGGATCGGGAGTCGGTTATGTAAGGGGAAGGTATTAGCACCCCTTACATCCATCGTACTCGATGGGACCCATTTAATTCTACGCATTTGTGTGTGTTTACTGAGTTATGGATACTAAAAAGAAAACAAAATTTGTTTCTTATTATTTTGAGTTTGACACGGTTTCAGAACCGCGTGCCTACATATTCCCTCGTGCAATGGGAAAGTCAAAACTCTGTAGTTCCTCTTAAAAAGGTTTTAATTGGTTGTATTGATTTTATCTGAAAAATCGTGCGTTTAGACGTCTCAAATGCTTTGAGCTAGGACTTGTTTTGTTTGTTTGAAAAGCTTAAGTCCTCGCTCGTATTTGAAACGACTATTACACCCTCTTTATCCGAAAGAGTTTTACAATCGCATATGAGCGATAAAAGAATTTGAGTGAGTTGAATTATTTTATGTGGATGAAAAAGTCCGAACAACGAGGCTAGCGTCTCACGATTCAAATACTAGAAACAGGAGGCGAAAGTTATGTCGTCTATCACCCAAAAGTTTTCTTGAGAAAAGTGAAGTGAAAGCAGTTCACGTTATTTAGAGTCTTTAAGCCCGGGTTACAGCGTCCACGACTTAAAGACTAAAGTTTGTTTGGGGGACAAGTTTTTAACAACTAGTCTAGCGTCTAACGGCTAAAAACTTGTACTTTATTATGAAAAAGTTTTGAAAATGCACTCGACGTTGGATCGAGGTTTGAAACTTTATTATGAAAGTGTTTTTGAGATGCGAGTTATGGTTAATTGAGCATATGGACTAAGGTGCGATAACGGAAATGAACAAATAATTGTATACAAGCATTAAATAAAGCGAGTAAGTAAATTAAAAGCCCATACAAGGTGGCCCGCACAAATAACAAGACAATTTATCGTGTAAGTGCATGCGTGAAATAAATTTAATCAACTAATTAAACGAAACTTAATCAAGTAATTAGTTTAATAAAATTAATTAGGTAAACTAATTAATTTTAAATAACCTAATTAGATAATTAAATAATGTTTAACCGATCCATCAAAGTTTCATTGTAAGCCCAAGAGTAAGCGTGGTGTGTGCACAAACGTGTGGCCGTTGTGACGCTTCAAAGCTTTGTCAACTCGGGGGTAGTAAGATGGCTCATACAGTATTAGTTTGAAAACATTTTGTTTGTGCTTGTGGATAATTTGGTGATAGCGATAAAATTATTTACTAATTATTACAACAAGTGGGGAATGGGGGTACAAATTTAGAAATGGGGATATTGCAAGAAAAAGAAATAAAATACTAGAAATTTCCTAAATAATAAAAAAGTCTAATTAACACTACTATTATATTTTTTGGATATACTAAATATTTTATTGGTTTAAAAAAGAAATATGATAGTAGTAATTATTAAATAGAGAAAAATAGTGATAATAATAATAATGGTTACGATAATAATATTAGTGATTATAATAATATTAGTAATGATAATAGTTAATAATAATAATAATAATGTTTTACTAAGTAATAATACTAATAAATTATTAACTAAGAAAAAAAATGATAATAATTAATAGGTTATAGTAATAATAGCAGTTATTAAGAATATTAATAATAATAATAATTAAGTAATAATAATACTAATATTAATCCTATTAATAAACAGAAAAAGTAAAATTAAAAAGTGAAACAGCAAAACTCTCTTCCTCACGATGCTCCAAACGGCAAAAGAAACTCATTTCTCTCTCGATAGCTACTTACCCTAAGTGGCTTGCATGTTTGTCGTTCTAACGTTGCATTACGGTCATTCTGTTTCGGTTGGCTAGCGATGGGTTTCGTGGTCTTCATGACTTCCTGTCAGCGGTCTCCTTCTCCTTCAGCCGAAGCCTTAGGAAATTGCGGAGCGGCGGTGATGTGGAATGGCGGTCGGCGTCGCCTCTGAGCCAGTGAGTTTGTTCCTATAAAACTTCTTTTCCTCTCTTCTTTCTCTACGGAGAATCAATGGGTTAGGAAGATGTAGGTATAGGGTTAGGTTATTTAGACGGATGCATCTTGGTTTTGATTCTTGAACGGTTTGTCAAATTTTGTTAAGCAGGTCCTCCTCTTGATATGGTTTTTCGGTTCGAGTTTTGGTAGTGGTTATGTTTGGTCGAGATTGGTCTCTGAGTTTTTGGAACGATGGAGTGTTTCTAGTATGTTGGTTTTTGGAATTGATACCACAGTGTGTTCTCTGGCTTTTTGAACTGATATTACAATGTGTTTTAAAGCTTTGGCCCGATACTATGCTTGTTTTTTTTTTTTGTTCGGTATTCTCTTTTCTCAAAATTGCTGGTTGGAATCAATGGCTATTTTCTTAAGAACAGATCCCCTTTTTGGTCTTCTGGTTTTGAAATATATAGAATAGATGCTCTCCCCTGGTCTTGGCTTAGAACAGATATTACTTGTCTTCCTTGATTATGCTTGGAACCATGTTACATCCCTCGAACTGTGTTTTCCTTTGTCTTAATAATGCTACCTCTGCTGCACATATTGCTTACATTAGTTGTTATAATCTCTTGTGATGTCTCTTTTGGTTTACTTGTCATACCATTACTCTGTCTTGTCTGCTTCTTGATAACACCATCTTTTGTTGTTGTATTGTCTCTTTGCCTTTTTTCTTCTTGTGAACTAAAGTAACACTTTATGATTTGCAATTAGGAAAGCCAGACCTATGATTAATCTTCAAATTATGAGGCATTGAACATGATTAAACCAACGATTCCTTGACACATACAATTGAGATTGAGAGGATTGTTCCCTTAATTTCTTGCTTAAAATTTGTATAATTATGACTTGATGCTAATCACTTCTTTTCTTGTTTTTCATGTAACATTGAATGGTGGAATGGCATGGATGGCTGACCCTTTGTCTTGATGTAACACCACGACCTCTGAAACAAACGACTATTTAATGTATGTACAAATCCGGTAAATTGGTTTGAACATGGAAATCTTGGCATGATGTTGTTTGACATTTTTTTACATGATTGCAGCGAGGTTGAAGCTTGAGGACATTGCAACACACTTGGTAAAGCATTCAAGCAACACATGTCCTATTGCTTTCAGTCGGCGCAAAGTCAAAATAGACATGAAGGTTGTGATGAAGAGGCTTGCATAGTAGTATGAAGATAGCCTTAAAATTATAGGATTCTAAAGCTTTTCTCTTTGTAAGAAATTTCGACATAGTAACTTGACTTTTTGTAACAAAATCTTAATGGAAATGGAAGAGTTACTCATATATATTGGTGTGCAAGTATTGCTTTCCCATCTTGCTTTGATTTTTGGTAGACCAAGAAGTAACTAGAATTCAATTATTAGGTGGCCACATACTCATGAAATTAAGTTTGGAAGTAGGAAGAAGAAATGACTTCTATTATGACATGTGATTTCAAATTAGTGTAAAAATGAAATGCCAAATAGGTTAATTTGCAATTTCTCTTTGCTAACCAATTCAATTTTAAATGCCTCCATATCTAAACCTCTTGAAGCAAAAATCCACAAATCAAATGCAACCATCACTCCTGAATGATAATTTGATCTTAAGAACAAACCTTCCTCCATATTAAATCATTTGTTCTTATCTGAACTCTAAATCTCGATTAACCCTTCAACCATCGGATGTGATTCAAAGTCAAAAATCCTAAACTTGTACTACATGAGAAAAAATGTCCAATGAACACAAACAAAGTACGACGTTGAGGACGACTCACCTGAAAGCTTATGATAGGGCTTAATCACAAACAAACCCCTTTCCATGTAGTTAAGCTTTCACGTTGAGGAACTTTCCATTTGACATTCAAAACCACGCTTTGATCTTGACAACGCAATAAAGCATATACGTAATTGGACCAAGATCAACAACGATGCAAGATATGACAAAATAATAAAAAATCAAAGCAGGAGGTGGGGCAAATTTTGGGAATTAAACGTTGCCCTATTCAATCATCTTAAACACGGTAAGTGAGAAAAAAGACGGCTTTGAACGTTTAAGGTGGAAGAGGATTGAATACGAGAACCAGAAATTTGCCCTCGCGAGGACACAGCGCCATAGAGAAAGCGAGATAAATATCTTGACTCAGAGTCAAGGAAGAGCGCAGGGAAAAACTTGTTAAGCAAAACCGAACGCTTTAGCAACAACAGTGCCAAATGAGAAATACCAGAAGACCTTAACAATATTGGGGATGACCGTGTACACAAATGAAAGTGCTATAGAAAACGAAATTCTCAGCGACAAGAAATAAAAATTAAGAATCGATGTGATTGAGAACTTATCAAAGAGTTCCGTTATTTAAGGAACACGGAGACCTTAAACAAAATTGAAAAATTGACATGATTGAGAACTTAACAAAGAGTTCCACGATAATTAAGGAATACACAGGACCTTAAACAAAGTTGAAAAATTGACATGATTGAGAACTTAACAAAGAGTTCACGATAATTAAGGAATACACGGAGACCTTAAACAAAGATATATGGCTAGAACAATATCGAATTGTTGGTGCACGAGTGCGAGGCCATGGCATCTGAATGTCTTTGAGTGTAACCTCACGAGTTACGCAGAACAAAATCAATAAGCGCACCAGTACAATTCTGCGGGGATAAACAAATCAATATCGACACCTTTGGCGTGATATAGATGTTTATGAAGTCGGCAAATCTGTTTGAGCATTCTGGCGATGAGATCTTCTTGAACATGTACGGACATGTTGAACAACTTCGAGTTGACAAGATCTTCAATTTGTATCACGAGATAGCTGGTTGATAGAAGAATCGATTAGTACACTGTTGAAAAACTTCTAGGGTAATGAGCTTCATTTTACGACATTGTCAGACAATGCGTTGTAGCAAGTGGATATGTAGATCAACGTCGAGTTGGAGAAATATCTTGAGACTTGAATAAACATCCGCCGGGTGGATATTTATTTGGTAGTTGATAACTACGGAAATAAGCGCAGTTCGATGTAGTTTTCCGAGAGCTATCATAGGAGTAAATTGTGGAAGCCACTTAATAGCATTTCTTTGAGAAGATTCTTGTCGAAGAAGTCTTTGAAAATACCAAGAATGATATTGTAGTAATCCTTTGAAGGAGACTCACTTGGGGAGTAAATTAAGCTTCGTTGGGAAACTCAGTAAGAAAACCGTGTGGAGAATTCACCGAGTTCGGTTGAATAATTTGTTGACGTTAGAGTCCATCAAAAGAGGCCTTGTTGGGGAAGAAATCTCGATTGGAGAAAACCATCGGTTGTTAAGATCCATGCAAGTATACCACTTGTCTTTGGAGAAGAGGATAATTTGTCGATACGAGAACTAATCCTTCCATTTGATCCTTACGAGGACATTCGAGTTTCAGTTGAAAAACTGCAAAATAAATAGCGAAGCTAATGCATGAGTATGGTATGCATGATATGATTATTTTTCTAATGCAAATGATGCATGATTTCTGTTGTTGAGAGAAGGGCGTCAGCAGGGAAACCATTGAATGGTCATGTTGTCATGAGTTCACTTTGGGATGATCGATCGATTCTCCGGGAAGAGCTTCATTGGGAGTTGACACTACATCGATTATACGTCACCCAAGCGTTCTTCTTGCCTTTGGGAAGAACTAAGTTGTCGTTGAGAAAAGTCTTTGCTTGCACTTGACTTCATTCGAAAGATCCCAAGTCGACTAGGGTTTATGCATGAATGTATTGTATTTGATATATACGAGTAAAGCGGCGTGATTGATGCATAACGATGACTTATGTAATGATTTATGAATGCATGTATGGATTATTGGATATGTACCAAATGAAATTCGGCCTTGAAGGGTGAATTATCGAGCGAAGCCCGACTTTACGATAAACCACGAGGCGAGCGGGTTTAAATGATAGCGGTCGACGAAGCCGGCTACCGACGTGAGCTGGATTTTAGTTATGATCCGGGCGAAAACACAGGGCGAGCTGATTTAAATTATAACGGTCGGGAATGACTACGAGCAATGTGGATTTAAATTAATAATCGGGCGAAGCCGACTACGGAGCTGGGTTTAAATGATATGATCGAGAACCGACTACCGAGCGGGCGGATTTTAATGATACCAACAAGGTCGAATTTTTATTGCACAATATGAGATGCATGATTTAATGCATGATTTATGTTAGTGTATGCAATACATTTTGGTATATGATTGGTAAGGCATGAAGATGCTTTGACTGGTTGAGACCAAGAAGGATTCTTGAAACAATTTTCCATCAAGAGGAAGTTGTTAGCATGATTCCTAGCTCAAATTGAACACAACAATTGTTGACCCTTGAGAAGAATTTACGAAAGACTTGGAATACTGAGCGAAGTTGTCTTGTATATAGCAATCATTGCTGACTATTAATTATCACGAAGATTTGCTTTGAGAGGATCTTGGGAGCGACTACGATAGTCGATCTTGGATGGCTTGCCCCAAAATTTGTGTTCCATGCAGGATGCCCCGATTAACAAATCCTTTGAGAGATATTAGTATCTCGATGTGACGCCCCAGTTGGTGAATCTTGAAGGATGGACTTCATTGTACTATAGAAATAGCATGAACCATGTGCTTCTTGGAAGTACTAAAGTGGGTGACTCCTTGATTGTACATTTGGATAATTGGCTATGCAAACATAGGAAGACTTGCCCGGGATGAGCTCTAGAGAGACTCCTATGTCCGGGTGATTGCTTCAGACCAGGCATATGAGCAACTAACTTGATGGAACGAGAACTTTCTGACTTGACATCTAAAGTAAATGTCAGTTGATTGGAACCGACGATTAGTTCGAAATGTCCCAATGTAAGCACTTAGAGAGACTCCCATGTCTCGGGTGATTGCTCAAGTTAGGTGAAACATGGAGCGATAGTTGTCCAGCTAAGCGTTCTTTTGAGAAAGACCAAATCACTGTGATTGCTCTTTAAGGACTGCCCTAGATTGGCGGAAATTCGGTGAATTTCGATTTGATTGCCCCAATTAATAGAATCTTGAGAAGAAAACTTGTGATATGCTCAAAGGAGTCCTTAGCGATCACGCCCGCTTGATACAAAGAGATGATCAAGTCTTTCTTCTTTGGACAAAGTTAAACTCTTGATGATGTTCATTATGAGAACTTATTCAATGTCAAACAATTGTTTTACATGTAGAAGAATGTTTGTTATGACAATTATAATGCAACATTTATGCATCTTGAAGTTTTGTATGAAAAACATGACTTTTGTGAGTGAAACACTTTTGGAGTGCAACAGAAATTTTCTTTTTGAAAGATAAGGCAGCATATGATACCAACACGATACTTAGCGCATCTTGTGGGAGTCAACGCGATCTCTTCGTTATATGCTTTTGAATTAACCCATGCTTCAATTAGGACTTTTGAGGTTGTAACGTGGCACAGTTCATGGGTTTTAGAAAAAAAGTTTTTAGGCTCAAAATATTTGGTGCCGCCCATTCTCCATGACGTTCTTAGTCCTAAGTTCAACTATCGTCAACACTGCGTCTCTCGGCGTTATGATGGTTGAGGAACCGTCTGAGATTTCTTGGACTATGAGACACTCACATTTTGTCTTTTGGTATTTGACCACCAACTTGTTCTTTGTTGAGAATCCTTTGCATTCGGGATCTTACGACTTTGCCTAAGCGACTTATTACTAAGTTCAGACTTAGCGGGCATTTTGTCTTTTCATACTCATTTTTTGAACAAGTCGTGGATCATACACACCTTTGATTTGTTAGAGTGATGGTGATTGTCCAGGGTCCTCGGGTAGATGAGGATAACCGTTATGGTGTTGTCATCTGTGACCTTTCGTGTGCGAGGAGATCATGTACGGTGAACCCGACTTTTGTAGGATTTTGTATCCAAATGTGCGGATAGCAAAGTCACCACCGACTTTTATTTTTATCCAATTAAGGGAAGGTAAAAGTATGAAAAAGACCTTCGTTAGATTCGAGTTGGGAGAATGGTTATGAAAAGGGAAGGTATTAGCACCCTTTCCATCCGTGATTATCTGGGCTCTTAGTTGCTAGATCACTTTTAAAATTGCTACGTGTGTTTGACAAAGATGTTTTGAAAAAGGCATTTCACTTTGACTTTGTAATGACTCATGTAGGAGTGTATACAAAGTGTTCGAAATGTTTTGTTTTGAAAAATTTGAACTTTGAAAAAGTGTGTGGTGTGAAAAGCATTTGATAAAGACAACTAAAAGTCTTATTTACCCACTCGTAATTGGTTTGTTGTGCTTCTCGTTCCTTTAGAATAGCGCTAGCCATACCATTAGTTAGTAGGTAGCTCCATTCGTTGGATGTAAGCGGGACATTGAAGGGACATCGGATGGTCATAGAAGCAACTTGTAGGAAGTATCCTAGCACATTCGAAGGGTATCATCATTTTTCGTAGGCGACAATCGAGGTCGAGATCATGTATTCGGAGCGACATCGTGGGTCTTATGATCTTTGTTATCGAAGGACTATGATGATTTGTTTGGAGCAACGGTGCTAGAATACCTCTACGTTCGAGGACATGACCATTTTGAATCGCAAAGGCAGCGAGAGAGAATTACCCTAAAAGTGCGTGTGTGAAAGAAGTGTGTTGAATTCGAATATATGTTATCTTGAAAATTAGTGGGCTATGTTCAATTTTAGTCTTGCCATACACGCCTAATTACTAGCATTTATAGGGTGCGGAAAGTAAAATGCGGAATGTAAAGTGCGGAAAGGTAAATGTCCTACGCTATTACAAGGCTTTGGGGCAGATACATAATTTAAACGTGCGGAAAACAAAAGCCCTAATTAAAACTATTACATCCCATAAGCGATTACATTATTGGAAAAAGAAAGTAAAAAGAAGTAATAAAGCGGGATAACCTATGAAAAGATGAAAACAGGAAAATACGAAATCGAATAAGAGGAAAATGTTAGTAAAAATGCAAATTTTTAGATGAGAAAAATTAATATATGCTGGAAATAAGATAAATATACTAAAATAATTTTTTGGGATTTTTTAGATGCATTTTAGTAATTAAAAATGAATTTATAATGATTTAAATGCAAAATTATGAATAAAAATAAATATGCATGCAAAATTGTGTTTTTTAATTTATTAAATTAAATAAAGATTTTCAGAATATAAATGTGAAAATAAAATATTTTTTGGTAATTTTTTAATGCAGAATAAAAATTATGAAAAGAAATTAAAACAATGCAAAAATATTAAAATAAAATAGAAAATAGAAAATATGTTTGCAAACTTGTAAAAGTAAAGTTATACGACCGAGGATCGAGGCGGAGACAGCTTCAAACTTTGAAAACCCACTCTCTTGCCATCCGAACCAGCCTACTTGTTTGGAAGCGGATTGAATGGAATTTACAGCGTCGCCTCGCCTTCCACTCGGCATGCTTCGTCTTCAACCTTTTGAAAATTTGAAAATGCGATAGGCCATGGTTCGACGCAAAGTTCTGCAAACATAAAAAGCGACCTCATAATATAAATAAAATCCAAGACCATGGTTCGATTCGGGACATCATTCCGAATTCCTTTGGTGCTAGTCTCATGGTCTAATTTTTCGCTTTAGCAAAGCCCTAATTCAAGGTTACAAACCCTACTATGGCATATCGAGCTCGAGGGCTATAAATGCAATCAAACAACCGAGACGCTTGAAACTTATCATGATCATAAAACAACAACAAACCAGTGTTAATAATGCATGAATGTTAGAAATCGATTTGGAAAAGTTTGACAGCGAATTACGATTCTTTGGATTCTTGATGTTTTGAATGATATAAGAGTCGGATCGACTCTAAAGACCTCAAGGAAGGCAATGGACACCTCAAATCGGTGTGGATGGTCGGAACTAGGATTGCCATAGCTTCAAGAACCGCAGTTTTCGGTTTGAGAATAGGGTTTCCAAGGCAATTTTTTCGTTCCTTTGTGATTGGTATGCATCAAGTATTTATATTGGAAGGATTTGGCATTGTTTTGGGAAAGATTTGATCACCATTCAATGATAATCAAATTTGATTTTTTCATGAAAATCAAATTTTCAAAACGATCAATTTCAATCCAATCTTGCCTTTTTGATCCAATTTTAATTTGCTTTTTAATGAATTGATTGGATCACAAAGAAGAAATAAAAATCAAATTTTCATTTAATTTGGATTTTATACTTTATTTTTCAATTTAATTTGTATTTAAATGAATAAATTCCAAATTAAATATGAAAATAAAATAAAAATTCGTGGCATTGGGCTTGGACATTCCTAATTGCATGAGGAATAAGTTAGGATGAAGAAAAAGTAGGCCCATTTGCAAAGTTTTTGATTTTTAGGAGTATTTCTCTTTGTGCATCCTTTCAAAATTTCCCAACTTGTGAGTGGTGTAACTTGCTCAATTTTCCACATTTTTTAGTGTTCTTGGACTTTTTGGAAATCTATAAGAGTCCTCTAACCAACCTTTTTGGTCTCATCTCAATTGGAGTTACCATGCTCAATATATCTTCAAAGCAAAAAGTTGACTTTTTGTTGACTTTGAAAATGACCTGTAATGTTTTGAGCTATACCTCTCAAATGAAGCATTTTTGGACATTCTTGTGAGACATGAAGTTGTAGAAATTGAATTTCCTTCAAAACAAGAGGTGGTGGAAAATTTACGAGAAAGTATGAGAAAGTTAGGATCGATCAAAGTTGATTGACTTTTCACCTAGAAACCTAATTTAGAAAGTTTGACTTTTGAGCAAATCTTGAGTTTTCTTGATGAATCATGATCAACCCTTGATCAAATGATGAATGTAACTTCAAAATGAGGATGTTGACCAAAAATATGAAGTTTGGTAGTATTTGACCACAGTTGACTTTTTGTCAATCTAGTGATTTTCGACCATCGAAGCGTTATGCGAAACTTGACTTGTGAAGCTTGAAACTTGACATGGAGAATCTTTGAAACATATGAGAGGTATGAAGGCCATTGGAGATGTTGGAAGTTCATCTTGACTTGAGATACAAACCCTAGTTTGGGTTGATTGTCTAGGAGAGAGAGTTTATCGATCGACTCTTGAAATTCTTGAGCATAGATGTATGAAATCTCTTGAGTAGATGGAGGGCAAATTTTGAGGGTATGACCGCTGCCTGTTCAATCTTCTTGTACTGGAGGTTAGATTGACACGCTTGTCTTCGTGACACGAGGTAGAAGATGATTGAACACTTTCAATACTGAAAATTGCACTCATTGTTGGTGGATGATGCGGGAATGGGCTTACGGATGCCATTTGGAAGTTTGGATACTTCTTTGAAAGATGGGTAAATGCGCGCTAGACTCGAGAATGTCGATAGGAGAATTGCGGAGATGGGCAAGATGCCATCGGAAGATCGATCTTTGAGGTTGGTAAAATGCGTTAGGCTCTGTGAGCGTTTTGGAAAGGAGAGGAGATGGGCTTAAGATGCCATCTAGAAGAAGTCATCGTTAGAACCGTGTTCACTTTTTTAATGAAGTTGTTGGTTTGCATTGATTTTTAACCATATATCGGCATTCTAAAGTGAAATCTTGTTGATAAGTAGTGGAGATGGGCTTAGATGCCATCCAAGGCAACGAATTAAATGCGATTAGACTCTATAGTTCTTTGATAATAAGGGATCGAGAATAAATCTTTGTCGATTACTCACGAGGAGATAGTAGTTGGCAAAAATGTGGATAGCTTCCTGTTGTGCATCGGGTGTTGATCCATTGCACATTATCGGAGGATAACGGAGGTGGTCTTTCGAGATAGTTTCCGTCGATTGGGCTTAATCCTGGACACATCGTCGGAGGACAACCAAAGCGGTCTTCGAGATAGTTTTCCGTCGATTCGGGGCTTAATCCACGGACTGTGTCGGGAAGACAACCAAGGCGGTCTTTCGAGATAGTTTTCCGTCGATTCGGGGCTTAATCTGGACTGTTTGCGTCGGAAGTAGCGGTACATGTTTGGAGAAAACAAGAGAAACTTTGATAGAATATTTGTTAGTTTATGCAAAGTATGATGCATGAGTTAATATATGAATGACATATGCGTTATGACTTCATGAGTAATGTATGAATGATAGATGTTGTGGTATTTCAAAACATATCATCTTGAAGAAGATGTGGATATTAAATTTGGGATTCAGAGCTCATATAGGATGGAGTGGTGGAAGTCCTATTTTTGAAGGAGAAAAGATACCACAGTTCCTCGGAGTGCACTATCGACCAAGTCTTGGGCCTAGATATTGAGGAAGGTAGAGATTTGAGAAGCTTGTTGTTGGAATCTCACATATAGACCCTATTTGAAGAGAGTGGGAGGCGATCCTTTGGGGACCTTGTATGTGGATCTGGCAGAAATTTGAAATATTTGGCTCTCTTTGGGGGATTACGGGTGGGATCTCGTGGAAGCATTTGATAGTTCTTTGGGAGGCCCAGGATGGAGGAGTCGAGGGTCCCGTTGTAATCTCTGGTGGGAATGAAGAT